>SNVD02004565.1:674371-1348743 GCA_013180625.2 Boswellia sacra | reverse complement strand
AAGAGCAATAAAAAACATGAAGTTGGTCTTGACTTTGTGCCAAGTTCAGATACACTAACTGCAAATGGGAAACTTTGGAAAAGAACAAGGATTAAGGAAAACGTGAAAACAAACGTGTGGACAGGGTGTTGTTTCTTTTCAATGCCTTGAAAATTCATTTGGTCAACTCTTTGTTTTGGTAAAATTAAATTAAACTATCTCGTAAACCTGAAAAACAAACTTACAAGTATGTAAAATGATATTTGTTATGGGAATAATTTCCGTGTAAATCTAAAATATACAATACCCGTGACATAATCGGTAAAGATCTTTCTGATAGCTGATCATCCATCACCCGGTAATCAATTAATTATAGGTTGATTTCACTTACTTAAAAGTGCACTGCCTAGAATCAAGATTGAACAGTTAACATTTTTTACTTGTCAAATAATATCTGTTGGTATGAATTTGTATTTGAACCAAAATTAAGGATACAAGTAACAAGAATTATAAATGGAAAAAGAAGATGTACTTGAAATAGTATATTTTAGTTATTAATAGTAACACTTATAAGGAGCAAATGTGATTGTTTTTGTATCATAATAATACACTTGCACAGCCTTATGTTAATGGTCACCGCAGAAGTACAAAAAAGGATGAAGATGAAGTAAATCTGAAGTGGTTTAACATGTCGATTACAACAAAAAATGAGGCATGAGTGGATATTCTATTCCGAAGAAGATACAGAATCTTGCAAGGATTTAAACATCCTAAGTAGGTCCGATAGTCATAATTGCTGCATTTGGGCAGAAGAAGTTGATTTGTGTTAGTGTTGAATCAGCAAACGAGCAAAGCCTGAGGCAGAATGCAAAACGGAGCTTCAAACCAACTTTAAACCTTTCGTTTTAACATCTCCTAGACAAGCACAGTTGAGAAAATTCTTAAATATCGAGTTAAACCCATTTTATGTTGCAACACCTTTCTAATAAGACATCAACCCTCCTATTAGACCACTCATTTAATTTAACAAGTATAATTGTAAGAGCATGCAATTGAATTGAATGCAATTTGAAATTTCAGATGATGTGTTGTAGGTGGAGGAATCGAGATTCGGAACTTGGGAGAGCGTACCTAGGAAGCAGAGGCAGAGTTAACGAGCAAAACGTTGGCGGGAAAGAATAAGAGAGGGAAGCGTGAAGCTTTACAGATTGGCTTATGCTGCTGCAGTGCTGTTGCTTTAATATCACAAGAAGAGAAATATGTGCAAAAAAGTAACACTCTTTTTATCTTTTCCTTGCTAGCATTAGCATCAGATGCACTGCCACAATGACTGTGATGGTAAATCAAGTAGGCCACCCTTGCAAGACAACACAATCAGGCAGTACCATGTGAACTTGTGAGTTGTGACCAACAAAAAAAACGATATGGACCACACTTCTTATTATATATACAACTATATCCATTATTATTGCTATATTCTTTGCTAATCTTTTCCATGTGAGCTTCCTGTGATCTTGTAATTGGGACCCGCAATTCTTGCCCTCATTCCATTCCGAATTTCACTAGCCTATATCTGCGCCGAGCCTTCCTCTCTTACTACCCTTTTCAAGATTCTGCCGTCTGTTTTATCAAATTGGTGCTTGCTTGGAGTCCATCCGATACGATTTCTACTATTAGTCAATACTTGGGCTTGAATGTTCATTATTTTCATCATCAAACACAAAACACCCATTTGATAGCAAAACAAAGCATGAGAGAAAGGGACCCATTAACCATCGACAAGAAAATCACATAATGAAAGTGTCAGCCAGCCAGCCAGCCAGAGAGTCACAGCCAGCAAGTAGAATACAAAACTATAACTATAACTAAAACCAAAGACTATAATCATTTCCATTGATTTCCATCACTCACTCACTCACCCATAAACCAAGAAAAAGCGAAGCTAAATCTAATATAACTGCTAAAGCAAAGCAAAGCATTCACGGGGGGCATTGGTGGCCACAACATTACAATATACAATACTATTCTACACCTTTGTGAATCAGCAATGTCCATATCAATCAACAGTCTCCACCATCATCATTTATATCATGATAGAAGAAGAGCCCAGAAAAAACAAAACCAGAATCAATGATTATCATAAAATCATCGTAATCCACACTGTTGCAAAAACAAAAACAGTTGCATTAACCATCTACATTATAAAAAAGGGAACAAACATTTAACCAAAAAAAAAAAATTCACATAACTCTTCTCTCACTCAGTGGCACAGCTCAGCTTCCTGACTTAATCAATTTTGCATTTTAAAAAATATAAAAAAAGAAGAAAAAAAGAAGAGCAAGACAAGGATACCCCTAAAAACCGCATCCATTGCTTTTGTCATATTATATTAAGATAATTAATTAAAAAAATTTTAATAAGGTGAAAAGGTTAAAGTATAAGAATTATATATGTGTTCGTTTGTCGCTTGCCAAACAGGTAGTTGTTCGGTTGTGCTCATTCTTCGACGGCTAGAAAATCCGAACTGACTCCGCCTGTTCCTGTAACAGAATAAAATCGTAATTCACAAGTCAGGACTCAGAAACATAAATAATTAAATTAGTAACAGGCCACTTCTAGTATTATAATGTATGTCACGTGTTGACTAGTCATTGCCTCACGTTTTCACGAGTCAACAGTTGAATTGGACACAGTGGACGGTGTTAAAAGACTTTCATAAACCTAAGGACAGAATCGTCATTCACTGGTAACAACGGCGCCAAAATTGATGAAAGTTAGGCCAAGCATGCCGTCCTAGGGCAAACAGTTCACATGAAGAAATACAATGAAATTACGTGTTTACCCTTCAAGACACCGTACCTTAGATGGCGGGGTTAGTTTGTCTTCTTGGATTATTCCCTCCAAGTCCGGCTGAAGATAGTTTTGAGCCGGTTACCGGCGAGTCTCTGCAACGCCTTCTTGGCCCCACCCACCTCCATCTCCGACAGCAGCTGCAAGTGCTGATAAGCCCCGGCACAAACCAACCGCTTCCTACACCCATTACTTCCCCCGCTCAGTACCGCCGTCACCACCGCCACCGGATACTTCTTGTTCACAGCCTCGTTCTTCGGATCCAACATTTGCACTAATCTCATCAAGCTCTTCTCATCCCTCACCAGCTCTTTCCGGTTTGACCTCACCGTTAACAACGAAACAATCGCTTGCGTCGCCGCGTCTTGTAATCCCACCGGCTTCGGACACTCTATCAATTTTACCAGGGTGCTAATGCAGCTCGCCACGGCTCGCTTGTTGCCGTCACTTATGGGTAAGTTACCCAACAATGATGACGAAATCTGCTGTATTAATACACTGCCGTTTTTGATGAACTCGCCGAGTCGAATTATAAACGAAGTTGAAGACGATAAAATCCTCTTTGTGGAATCTGACGTGGCAAGTGAACTGATTGCAAGCAAGCAACTTTCTACCGTGACTATACTAGAAGATGAAGAATCTTGAATCAGATGCATTAATTTCTGTAACCCTCGTTCTTGAACGATCAAAACGCGGAAGTACTCACCGGAGGCGGCGAGTATGGCTATACAATTCGCCGCGTTTTCTTGGGCAAGACTTGAACCTGAACCCAGTAAGTGAACCAGTACCGGCACGGCGCCTTCCTCGGCCAGAGTGGTTTTAATATCTTCCACGGCGGCGATATTTCTAATCGCACCCACCGCATGCATCTGAGTCAAGACCGACCCAGATTGACACGCTTCGATCAAGACTGAAACGCCGCCGTATGCCGAAATAGCCCAGGCGTTCTCGGGATCGGTCGTGATGGCCTCGACGGCAATCGCCGCTTTTTCTTTCAGTATCATCGACCCTGTTTCGAGAATCCTCAACAGAGGGCCGAGCCCACCTTCTTCAAACACAATCTTTCTCGACTCGTCGCTTTCTTCGACGATGATTGACAGAGCCAATACTGCTTGTTCACGAATCGAACCCTGATGATGGAAATCGAGTAAGCTGATCAAGTAGCCAATGTTGCCTTCTTTGGCGACCAAAGAAGCCGATTTCTCCTCGTCCATTAACAGCTGAAGCAACGATTCAAGAGCTTTCTTCTTGAACTCGAGGCCACCGATTTGTATTCTTGTGAAAAGATCTTTGATGAACAGAACTAAATCTTGCTTATCGGCGGCGGGACCCGGCTGCGACAGGACGATAGCACTTGACTGGTGGAGGACTCCAGATTTGAGCAGCAAATCAAGATCGTGGAGGTGGTTGGAGAGCGAAGTGGAGGAAATATCGAGGTCGCTCTGCATTAAGAGCTTCCCGCCGGTGAAGGAGGAGAGCGTGCATTGGTCAGAGAGGGCTTTGAGGCGCTGGAGATTGGAGAGAAGCGATGGAAGAAGGGTGTGGAGAAGCGGGTTCTCGCTCCAGTGAGGCGACTCGGAGATGGAGGACAGAGACGACTGTAGGGAAATAAGCTTTGTACGGATGATCTGCCAACGTCCGACAAACGATTTAACGGTGAGAGATGAGAGGAGCAGGAGGGAAACTAGGTTCGTTATTAGGTCGAGAAGCGGTTGAAGCGGTGCTGCTGCCACAGTGTCGTTAACAGTGTTAGGATGCATTTGATGGGCTTTGGGTTAATTGATTTGAAGAAAGTGCAAGTGCATGTGAAGTCTAAGAAATACACAAGAGAGAGAGAGAGAGAGAGGGGCTTACTTCGAGAGAAAGGAAATGAAAGGAAAGGGAAGGAAAGGAGAGAAAATGAGAGGAAAGGGAGATGTGACTGGCACGAGAAACGGATAGGAGAGAAAAGCGATGCTATCGAGGGAAGAGAAATGGGAGGGAAATGAAAAATGAGCGATGTGAGTTCCCAGTCTTCACAGGTGAGGTGAAGGAATTGGGGTGAAATGGTAATATCAGTATAGAATAGACCTCACCTCCACCTAGTCAGCTTCTTCGTCCACTTTTTACGGCCTTCATGCCACGTCATTTTTAATTATATGAAATAAAATAAATATTATAAAAGTTTTTAGGTCCGAGTCCAACAACACTGGTGTTATTCTTAAACTCAATTATTTAATTAGGTCTCCGCGTACTTTGCTTAGTTTTTTTTTTTAAATTAAAATTAAAAAGTGTTTTGAGCATTGAATAAATTAATCTTTCATGAGTCATACACGGATTAAATATGTTTATGAGAAAATATTTTCTACGGCAAATGCACCACGTGGTTTGATTGATGTGGTACATCCGCCCAATAGAAAGTTAGAAATGTAAGAGAAATGATATGTTTTATAGTCTCTATCTCCCATTTTTCTAGCTTTCCATTAGACAATTGCACTACATCAGTTCAGAGTCTTTATCTCCTATTTTTCAAGCTTTTCATTAGTCAGATGCACGATATCAGTCTATCATGTGATACATCAGCCTATAATCTTTGTCCCCTATTTTTCTAGCTTTTTATTAGTCAGATGTACGATATCAGTCTAGTCATGTGGTGCATCCGTTGTAGGGAAGTTTTTCTCTATGTTTAGATGTTTGAAAAGCTTGAGAATATAGTAAGAACAATTTCAGTAAGTGATGGGTGGTGAATGCCTTCAGATTATGAGAAAGTCTAAAATATAATAATTTTATGTATAATCATTTTAATCATAAAATACTAGATCAAGCGAATGAATAGTTACAAGTTATAAAACAAATTTTCTCTTCTGTAAATGATAGGAATTATACGGATATGACTTAATCTGACTGATTAGATAGGATAGGATTAGAATCCAGGTTAACATAGAGATAAATAGAAATTATCGAGGTCCACATTTTGGGAGTTACTCCAACCGAGATAGCCCCATTCATAGTTTAATTTTTAATTGAAATATCCTGAAACATGACGGGCTCTATGTTAATGCTTGACTCAACATAATTAAAGTGGTTGGACTTTGTCATGGCCCATCCCAAACCAATCTCTGCCAGCTTTAATTTGAGTGTTGTTTTAGTGTCTTAATCCATGAAAGAAGCTGGGGAACATTGAGTGGCTTCTGAACCCAATCGTTCATCAGCCCTCACCTGTTCTTCACCTGACATCATGATTTCTGATTATTATTGTAATATATAGTGAAAAAACATATTCGTTTTCAACCAAAATCTGGTTTAATGTAGACAAGATAAAGATTGAAATCCGTTTGTTTTCACTTTTTTTTTTTTTTTAATAATACTCCTATTTGGCCCCCCCTTGCTTATATTCTCATCGACCCTATCTTCAAATTTGGTTAGGATAAGATTGTAATTTAAAAATCCTTTACTTCAGTTAGTTAAAATTTTCACTATCCGTAAGCAAAGAGAGACAGAAAATTTAACACGGGTGTAGATTAGAGAAAAACGTCAAGAGACACTGAATCACTTGAATGGGAATTTTGAGAATATTTAAACTATGCACTAAATGCTGTAATAAATTCTGTTTCTCGGGAAACTTTCCATGGTATTTCTGTGACCAATTGCAACAAATAAACTTCTTAAAAACAAAATATGGAGGTATATTTTACATTTTTTTTCTTTAAGTGTTATGTTGGGAGAAAGAAATGTGAGATGATTTTTTTTTTTAAATTAGATTGATGTTTTCAAAATTATATTTGATTATTTAGGTCATTCAAAGTGAGAATAAAAATTTGATGGAAAGACGATAAAATGAAGATGTTTGATCATTAGAGAACAAGCAGTGAATAGTAATTTTGTATTTTATTACAATTTTAACCTCTATATGGGATTATTTAGAATAGAAGTAGAGGTCGAATAACATGACTCTTTTTTTTATTTTTTTAAATATTTTGGTGGAGGAATGGAGGAATGTTCATTGCCCATGATGGGTAATGTATGTCATGGATCATAATTTATTGGACTTGGCTGCCCCAGGCCATATGTGCTGCAAATGAGAGCCTGGGAGGCCCATAAGGTATGCTAAATTAGGATTTGGATAGGGAGGGGGTAGGGATAATGTTTGGAATTAGACTGAGCTTGATCTCCGAAACCTTTTCAGGGTGAAAGATGGTGATGATTCTCCTCTCCTCAATTAGAGAGGTATGTCCTACCTTAGTTGCACTATTGATATGGTGCAGTCAGCTAATAAAAGACTTCAAAAATATCAATAGTGTAATAAGCTAATAGAAGACTTAAAAAATATACGGTGAATAGTAATTATTGTCAGATGAACAGTAACTTTTTAGTTATTGTTTATCGCACTTCTGGAGCCTCCTATTGGTTGGTTATACCACATCTACATGCCATGTGATACAATGGTTGTAGGACAGATTCTCTCATTCTCAATTATCCCCATCGATTAGAAATACTTTAAATATCTATTTTGATAATATTCTTACTATAATGTTTTGATATTATTATTAGAAAATAATAAAAAAATTATATCTTTATATTTTTTCAATATAATTTTCTAATCTTTTTTCTTTTTTTAATAACAATTCCTTGCCTCATTATCCCAAAAAATAATTATTTTAATATAGATTTTGAGTTGGGCTAGGGGTGAAAATATTGTTTTACAAATCCTTGTCCCTATCCTGGGTAGATGAAGGTAAGGTTGAGACTTTAAGATGGGCTTCCCTCATAATGTGGGGGATAACGATGAAAATCGCAGCTCAACCCGGCTCAAAAGCATCCCTAGATATGTAACTCACGTAATTTTGACTCATCTTTTTTTTTTTTTTTTTATTTCAACATTTAAGAAATTTATGAAATCCTTGCTTGTTTGCTACAATTTCTGTGACGTTCCAGAAGCTATAAACTAACATTAAATATAGAAAAATACTTATATAAGATAGACATACTAACTTATAATGTTGAAATAGTATGTCAAGTCATTTATATTAAGTTATTTAGTAGAAGAAGTTATTTTTTTATTTTTTTAATTATTTCAATCACAACATAATCAATTATCATCATTTTATTAAATAAAATTACTGAATTATCTATTTTTTCTTTATTTTTTAATCATTTATACATATTTATCATTTTAAAATTTGATAGGCTCGCCAAGTCAATCTGTTGCATTTAAGTCTCTCTCATTGATATAGATATATCTTAAAGCAATCTGATAACGTATCAGCGACATGAGCAAACAAATGTTAGCTCGGTTAGCTTGCAAAGTAGCTGGAAGGTTTTTCAAAAGTAACCAAAGTTATGAAGAAGTTCTCAATATTAAAATTTGAGATTCATTTCATAATAACTCTGTAGTTTAAAAAAATTGTAGAATTGTAAAACTGTCACACTGTGAAGCAATAATAATAATGTGATTATGCATATAAGTATTTTACGAAGTAATAATTTTTTCAAAACTCTCAATAATTTTAGTTAATTTTTGAAAATGACAGGAACATAGCCCAGCCCAGGTGGACGCAAGCTCTCCGCACGCCAGAGGCCAACCCACCACCAGGATTGGGTCCCCCTAAACCCCTAAAAAAAAAAAATTGTTCCACGATCTCCTAAACCCCAAACAGCCAACAGCCAGGCAGTGACGCACGGGCTGTATAAGCAATCGTGACAAGCGGCCGCAGCAGCAGCAGCAAAAGTGAAGCAATGGTGAAGAAAGCATGGAAAATAATACCAAGACCGTTAATGGAAACCGTTCTAAACAACCACGCTCAGCACCACCGCGTTCCTCAACCTCTCATCCTCCACGGCCCTCGTGGGGTCGGCAAAACCACGCTATTTCTCGAACGTTAGACACATTCATTCATTTCAAACGCTATTCAACGCAGGAGAAATGATCTAATACGTACTTTTTTGTTTTCTCAGGACTGCTCCAAGATTGGAACAAAGGACCCCATCTCACTGGCTACGTAGACTTTGCTGAATCCATCAAAGATCACCACCCACAACACGACCACTCGTTCCCTTGGTCGTCTTGGTCAATTTGCCATCAACCCACTTTGTCAAGCTGCAAAGCCCAGCTTGAGACTTGCCTTGAATCCATGGCGCAACATGGCGTCAAGCTCGGCATCATTAGCTCTCACCAAATTTTCTCCACTCTCAACAAATGGCACGGCCTTAACACTACTCTTCGCAGGATCCTTCACAGTGGTAAGAAGAGTGTGAAAAATGCGGTTTCTGATAAGACTTCCGGGTCCGTTTTGTGGGAGCGAGCGGTTTTCGCTCTATCTGCTCGATTAAATGCCCAAGAGATTGATGGAGTTTTGGGGTTGAGAGAGAGGGGAAAGAGTTTGTCTGTTGAAGAGGAGGCGTATTTTAGAGAGGGGTTCGTGGCATTAAAGTTGGCTAAGGAGGTGATAAAGATGCAGCAACAGTGGAGAGCTAATGCCATTGCTCATTTGAATAGGAGTGGTGGCTTTTCGAGGTCTCTGGCCAATTCGTGTACAGATTGGCCTTGTTTGTTGATCGAGTTGCTGTCACAAGCTGCTGAGGTTGATCACTTTCAGGTAATTGTGAACATATTTCTGTGTACTCTGCTCGGGATATTTGGGTATTATTTTTGAAGAGAAAATTTGGTCATGAATTCGTTAATGATCCGCTGTGTCGAATCCACTTATTTAAATTGGTCCACAACATGTATGTTGATATGTTGACCTTAATTTCGAGAATCAGGTTGATTTCTTACTATACTGGATTGTGGTTTGCTATTGCTTTGTCAAGCATTTTTCCTGTGAATGTCAGATAAAGAGAGAATTTTATTACGTCTAAATTTGATAATTGCCTACATACTGCTAAACCTATATAATCACTGTATTCATCCGTATGGTGGTGTACTAACGGTGCTTTTCTTGATGGGTGTATTTGATTGTTTGGGCAGCCAAAGCTGGTTATGAACAATATTGAGGTTCTTCGGAATGCAATTTTGACGGATGATTCAACAGTCTCTGCATCAATGTATCATGACAGTCTGATATGGAGAATAATTGCGTTGGGTGTAAATGAGCGGTGCTTGCCTGTAATACTTGTCACTTCAGACAGGTTAGGTCCTTGTCATCTGAATTTTTGTTTGCTTGGTACTACATCATAAAAACTAGGCAATACTTCATAAATGTTTTGTTGCTAACATTTCAAGCATTATTAGGTTTAATTGAAGTGATTGAACATTCGTATTTCTGGAATGGGTACGGAAATGAGCAAAGCCAAAGTCTACACATCACGTGTCATTATTGTATTTTGGTCAAATAAGTTTTGGTTAGGGAATAACTACTGGGAGATTCGCAGCGCCAATAGGTTGGATGTCTATTGGCACCATAATTGTTGCATTCTTTCTTAGACTCGGAAGGTTATAGTTTCAGTATCCTTATCAATGCCAGACATTGATTCTCATCTACTATCATTGCAACTTATCTTCAGCCGATTATAAAATGTTAGAGTTCTGAGAGATTGTACTAAGATTTGGCAAAATGGGTCTTTTTTCTTAGGTCCCCCAAACCCAGCTAAAAATAAATAAATAAAAACAAAAAATAATAGAAAAAGGGAAACCGGAAAGTAAATGTGGCCTTTTCTGCACCATGGAAGGGTGGAATTCCTCTGTACTTATAATTCTTGTAAACTTTTGGAATCATGTGAGAGGTATACATTTCACACGTTATGATGATTTTGCTTGTATCTTTTACTTTCTGAGATTTTACTGAACCTTGTAAAGTTGGCGGTTTTTTCTGATAAACGTGTTATTTTCAGCTACTATTCACACCAAGCGTACATGGATTTTGGATTTACTGACATATTTATCTCTCGTGAGGTACACAAACTAAAACTATGTGGCTTTCTCTTTATCTCTTTCCATAGATTCTTGTGTACTGGTATCTATTCATGTGTATGCATTCTCTTATTTGTATAAAGTCACGTGAATTAATTGCTGACAGCATTTTACTTATTTACGCTAAGTAAGACTGCAGATTGGTCTATTATCTTCAGGGAGAAAATATTATAAGTGATATCTTTTAGCATTGATTAAATACCGCTTTAGAATGGTTTTTTTTTTTTTCCTTCCTCGATAAATCCACATAACCAGGAAGTCTACTTGGTAGCTTTAGCCATGAATTATCCTTGTTATCTCTCTATATGTACTTCTACCTAAACTTATCACCTCCTTTTTGAGAGTAAGGGTAGGGAGATTTTTGGTTTTGTCCATTGAGAATATGCACTATTTGAATGCACAACCAGTAACTAAATACATGTCCTTAGTGGTCTTTTGTCTGAGTTGTGTTTTTGTGTTTTCCTTTTTGTCTTTGATGTATAATTAGATGGAATCCATATACAATTAGAAGATTCTGGTGTGTGTCACTTATTTCTACTTGTCTGATCTGCAGACATTTGGCTGGACTCCGCAGGAAGCTAAAATGCATATGGTTAGTGATTACTTCAGCCAGTCAGAAGTAAGTAATTTTACTTTTCTTATGTTGAACAATTATTTTAAGAAAGAGAAAAGAGTGAAAACTGCTACAATTACACACACGTACATTCACAAAAAAAAAAAAAAAAAACCAAAGGTGAATCAAAATCAGCATTTCTTTTATTTATAGCATCAAAAGACCCCTCTCCTCTTTTTTGAGCCCCCACTCTTATTTTCAAGGAGCATCTTGATTTATAGCTGTTTTAAAATCTTAAGTATATCTTTGTCGAATTGTAGTGGACAATGGTTGCTGAGGTGCTTGGGCCAAATCCTCGACATCTATTTGAGATTTATGCACTCAAGCAAAGCAATTATTACCAGAAGTAAGAATCATTTGATTTTATTTCTTCTATTGTTGTATAGATAGATGCTAATCTGTACTTTGAGATGTAGGAACTGAGTTCCATTTTTATTCAAATATCGACGACGAGTCCAACCTGGTGTATCTTGGTACTCAAATGTAAAGAAATCCCATTTATTAACTTTTTTTTCCTCATTCATTTTCCCTAAGATATATTAAGTTAGCGGGACTCTCACTGTTTCCCATTCCCGGGAAATAATGGTAATTAGTGTTGTTAATCTCTTTTAAAATCAGGGAATTTAACCTTTTGGAATGGGATGCTGTGAGATATCAATCAACTAATGCTGCATTTGCGATTGTTCTGTTATTCTTTCCTTTCAATTGTAGGATGATGGAAGACAAGGCCAGTACATTTGCTACATTTGAGGACATTGTAGATGCCTATTTAGCTTATTTGCAAGTGAGTTACATGACTGTGCAACAAATTTACATATCAATTCGTTTCAAATCCGTATATTGCCTTGTTAATATAATTAACAAGTTGTTAGCTGTGTTATTCTTGGAGCACTAATCAAGTAGAAGAATTATTTAATCTTTTTTTTCCTCTAACTAACAACTTCCTTTTAGGTTACTGTGGTGAATCCGGCCATGGATAAAGCTCTGCAACTCCTTCGAAAGTTTGCTGTTGATGCAAAAAGTGGAAGAATTCCAAAAGATAGATTGCGTTTTGGTGCTCCCTGGAGACATCCTCCTCGAACAGAGGACACTATCATGATCACAGAGTGGGCTAAGCTTCAACTGATGGATTTTGTTCAGTCTCTAGTTAACACAGAATTTGGGGTAAGTGGTCTTTTTCCCATGTACCTTCTTTGCTTTTTTTGGAATAACACCAAAAAACTGGCATTTAATTTTACTCATAAAGAAATCTTTTAATTATGTTGTGTACATTCCTTCATGATACCATTTGTTGATTAATGATGAAGGATTTGGCATGTCTGTCTTCAAGCTTCTTTACCATAGTTGCTTGTGTTGTTTTCTAAATTCATTCTGTAAGCCTCTTTGCTGCAGCTCAATTATTTAGCTGACTGTAGCCTTGAGATCTTGGATGACCCCTCTGCTGTTGCATTGATCGAGGTATTTTTTTTCTCTTCTTGATGTATTTGATATTTAGGAGATTTCATGTCTTTATTTCCATTTTTCTGGTTTTACCTAAAATTGCTGTGAAATTATTAAATATTTTAAGAAAATTCGTGTTATTCCAAACATTCATTTTAGATTACATGGAGGACAAATTTTGAATAAATAAATAAATGCAATAAAAAAATTTTTGAGAAACTTTTTGTATATCTCACAATTATTCAATAAATTGGGGGTCTTACACTTTTAACTTATAATTTTCTCGAGTTTAATCTCGGTGGCCTTTCTACATCAGAGTTCTTCAAAATGCTTAAATCTGGCAAAGTGAATCCATACTTCTCTCATTCCGTATCTTCTGCTAGGTTGGATTGCTTTATGCTCAGCGGGATCCATCATTCATTCGTCCTATATCTAGAGGTATACAGAGGTGTCTTGTGAGATGGTAAGCACTCGTTCTTATATTGAATTACTGAAAATTGAGCATGATATAATATGCTTACATATGCTGATTTTGGTTTGCAGGCTTGTCCAGGAGAGGATCCAATTGAGTTACTGGAACCTGCTTCAATTTCTCTGGCATCGAACCATACGGGGTCGTAGTTATCGTCATTTGATGCTACAGGATAGATCATAAGAGTATGTTACATAAACAAATACTATGTTTATTGTTGTCTACTTTAAATTTTTGAGCAATTAGTTCATTCATTTGATCACATTTTAGGGGATTTGAAGACTGCTCAGAAACAATATGAAATAGTTGATTATATTGTTAAACTTCAAACTATGACAAAATGCTCTAGTTTGGCACATTTGACAGGAGAGAATTTTTTTTTTTTCTTTCTTCTATTTTGAGATGATTTCAGAAGTTTTTAAATTTACTAGAGCTTATGACTTCCTCTTCATAACTGTAAATGACTCTTCGTGTTATAATATAAAGAAATAAAAATATTTTATTTGCTTTCAGGCTTATTTTGGCAAAGCAATGAAAAATCAGTATGGCAGATCTCTCTTTGAAGCTACTTAATTGATATAGTAAGTTTGCAAGTGTTCTTATTTAATATTTCTGGTGTGCATCTTGTTCATGGGTCTAATTTTTTTGTTTGGTCACATCACATAATCAAGTAGGCGGTTTATCTGTTCAATTGTTTTTAAGGTTTTGGTTTCTGGCACTATTAGTTCTTGTCTTGTCTGTTGGTTGGTCACTAATTCTCTTTTGCGAAGTTTCTACATCATGCAGACATTGGCGAAAAGTGCGATGACTGATTCTTCTTGGATTATTGGACTATAAGGTTTTTCCTTCTCATTGTGCATAGATTTCTCATTTCTTGCTTTCATTTAATTGTGGAGATTATCATTAATTTCGATGCGTAATATGAAGCCATCAAATGATTATATTGATTCGTTTTATATATCCAGGCCAGCTGGCAAGAGTGCCTTCAATTTCGGCCTCTTCCTGCAAAAATGAACACCAACAAATGTTGGTGACTTTCTCCTTTTCTAGATTCCCTGGTACAAAGCCCTACTTTTGAGTGGTATTCGGATCCCACTCACCAACATATATTTTTTCATTACCAGTGAAAGAGTTTAGGTGTACAATAAGGTGAGCCTAGTCATCACTATTTCCATGAATTGATCAAGGACCTCATTCTACATGAATTGTTCAGAAGTTGAGCACTTCTTTAACACAAATTGCTCCAGTCAGAAAAGATATAGATAGTATGGAAGCATGTCATCACAGGAATGTATATTTCTAAAATGAAATATAATGCAATAACATTTGTTACTGTTAACCCCCCCTCCCTTTTGTTCCGTCTTTTTTCTCTTTTGCCATTCCATTTTAGATGAGATTGTATCCAAAACCACCTCTAGTGATTGGTGCGGCTACTTCTTTTTGGTTTATAATTTGCTGTAAACATGACATCCCATATGATGATGAGAAGGAAGAAAGTTTCAAGTTCTTGTATTATCTGTTTCGAACTTAAGAGTAGTGTAGTAGGGAGAGATTCATTCATTGGATCAAGCTATTAATTTGGTGTACATTTAGTCAAATTGCCTCAACCCATTTCAGCAATTCATGTTAAGTAATAATGATTTACTCTACATTCAGATTATAATAATCGGATGCCTAATGTTAAGATTTGATGTCCCAGTCTTCTGAGTACTTCTGTAATAAAATACCTTTCATGGGGTCTCAAAGATCCAAAGTCCATGAACCCATGTTATTATTCATCATTGTATGTTGATGCTTATCACTGATTTGCAACTTTTAACTTATCGTGGAGCTCTATATATAATAAATAGGGGTGGCAATTTGTGTTTGCGGGTTGTATTCGTATCGTGTCGAGTGGCAATTTGTGTTCGCGGGTCGTATTCGTGTCGTGTCGAGCTGTGACACGATAAAGATTGACACGAACATGATCCGTTTATTATTTGTGTAACTAAGACTCAACACGAATACGACTCGGTTATTAAACGGGTAATACGACACGACACACTAACACGAATAATAAACGGGTCGTACTCGTATCAGACACGAACACGACCCGTTTAACACGATTAAGACACGTTTACACGATTATGACCTGTTAACACGATTATGACACGTTACAGAATTAAGTTTCTAATTTTTGTTAAATAACCAAAATATCCTAAGTTATAAAATTTATTAGGTTTTAAAATTCTAGTTTTATTTTAAAATTTGGATACATGTATGGACTAAAATGTCTAAAATTATAATATTAAGTTTAGTCTTTTTAAATTTAATATTATTTTGTAATCGTGTCAATATTCGTGTTAATCGTGTTATCGTGTCAATCATGTATAATATGTATTCGTGTTACTCGTGTCATAATCATGTTCGCGTGTTGACGACTCTCAACTCGAACACAACACGAACACAAATATACTAAAACCTAAATTTACTTAAACCCATGTCATATCAAATCGTGTTCGTATCAAAAATTATCATCCCTAATAATAACGTGCAACGACTAGCAATCTAGTAACAATAGTTCACATGATTGATTATCATTCTTTTGAAAAGAAAATGAAGCAGCAGTCCTCATCCCAAGAATTTAGCAGTAATGATTTATTAGTGCTGATATTTATGTTATATACGAGAGAGATGAAATGATGCATTCAGATTTTAGTTTCAAAAGCTTTCTTAATTTACCTAACAGAGACATGTTGAAGTCTTGAGAACTGCCGCATTTTACGGCTTTTTAAAGAGCCCGTTGAATGTTGAATCATTATTTGTAACCTAAAAGGTAGCTTTATAGCCTTTGTTTCCCTGTTGGAAAAAGTGGTTTTCTGCTACACGCATGGATGGGGTCTTTGTATAACTAAAATTGAAGCTTTTAAGCCAAATTGCTGCTTAATCTATCAAGCAGCAACTACGCCAATTGAGAACAAGTCCAAGCCTTCGTCGATAGTAAGTAAAGCTAGCTACATCCACATTATCTCCATTTACAATCTTTTTTCTTTTTCTTTTATATATATGATGAATGCTATGCAACCCTTTATTAATTTCCGTTTAGTGCGTTGGTTCCATTTTTTTTGCATGAAATCGTAATATTTTGCTAACAAATAATTAACAACGTGCATGTGTGTTAATGTAAATACGTTACCAACTCTGTGGTTGGCAGAAAATGAACGGCATAGAGAGGAGCTGCGGGAGGTGGAACGATCTAAAACGACGGCTGGGATTAAAGGGCATGGGGTGCTGTGGGGCCATTTGGAGACTACCCAGAACTCGAACCATCACTAACAATAACATTCTACCACAAGAAGAAGAAGAAGAAGAAGCAGAGCGAAGACGCGGCCGCCGGCAGAGTAATATTCACCACGTGAATGCAGCCGCTTCTGGGATGAACCTGGCAATGGCACTAGCTGCTGAGCGCAATTCACGGGATGGAGGGAATGTGGGTCCTAAGAATGGTGGAAATGTTAAAACGTTGATGATGTTGATTGAAGAAACGGACGGCGTTGATTGGAGAAAGAAAAAGAGTGACGTGGCAGCAGGAGGAAGTGATTGGATGTGCTGCGTGTGCATGGAGAGGAATAAAGGTGCAGCTTTTATTCCATGTGGACACTCTTTTTGCAGGGCCTGTTCAAGGGAATTGTGGCTCAATCGTGGCACTTGTCCTATCTGCAACCGTTCCATTCTCGAGATCCTTGATATTTTTTAATTTCTTTTTTGGACAAATCAAAATCCAAGTTTAAGACAAATAGCTAGATATATAATTACAATAATTTTTCAGATTTATTTGATTTAATCCCCTCCATAATTGATCGGATTACATCGATTTTACTTGATTGAGTTGAGTAAACACGTTACACTCCGAATTCGAATTGGTGTTATTTATAAATCAACTTCATCTTATTTAAACTTCATAATGATTGCATTGTGTGTTTATGTTATAATTCTTCGAAACCTATGAATTTTCAGCGTGAAAAAAAAAAAAGAAAGATTTAGGTGCAACAAAAATAAAAATTTTATTGCTTATATATCTATATTATTTTTAGTTTTAAAATTAATTATGATTTAGAGGTTATGTTATTATTGTTATATCATTAATTGGACATATAGATTATTTTTTTAAGAAACATTTGGTGACAATGAGTCAAATGGAAAAATGTAAAAAAAAAAAAAAGCTAAAATTTAAGATGTCTTTTAAAATTGAGTCTTTTTTTTTGACTCCTATATTTTTTTAGTGGTATTAGACTTATAATTTATATACAATCCAAATTTTACAACTTTGATATGGTAGTTTATCTGGTAAAAATTTACATGCGAAAAAAAAGAATAAGGACAATTACATTTCTAATATGATTTTTCATGTAGATTATTATATCAAGTTTTAAAGTTTAGGTTATTTATATGTTATAAGTCTATCATCACTTTTTTTTTATAATTTACTGGTTGAGTTATGGAGTATGTTTGTTTGAAATTTATTTAGTATTGGAAAATAACCAAATAAATGTTGAATAAGTAATCGAGCTAAGCTATTTGTCAAAAATACTTGATAGCTTGACAATTTAAAAAATTTTGTTTAGATTATCAATGAGATTAAGCTAAAACTCAAAATAACTTCTTTTTTTTTTTTAAGGCAATTTCCAAGTAAATTGATAATGTAATGTGGATTGCGGATAAGCCATGGGCTTGCGATCAATTGGGCCTTCTAAATGGCACTTGTCGCCAAGAAGAAAATGGAAAAGAGGTACGGGCTTGTGATCGATTAGGCCTGCTAATGAAGGTATAGCATCAAGTTCAAGGCAAATCGATAGAATTAGACGGATTTTAAAGTCGAATAGAGGGGATAAAACGTTGAGTGATGTTATCTAAGCATCTCAAAATCTATTTTTCAGCTTCATTTTAATTAAAAATATTTTAAAATTAAAATTTATACATATTTTTAAAATAATATCAAACTTACATTTTCTATAATTAAATTTTTATAAACAATTGACTGATCATTGTAATCATTATAATCCTTATTTTCAAGAAAATATATGCAACTTTTTTTTTTAATTGAAGAAGATAAAAATATTGGTCTCTTACAATTAAAAAATTAATCATGATTTATTTAGATATGCATGAAACTTTCTTATTTGGTTATATTGAGCTAAACAATGAAAAATGTTCGGTTCATAACAACTAAACAAATTGAAAATGTTCAGTTCATAGCAACTAAACATATTGAAAATGTTTAGTTCACAATGATTAAACAAAAGTTGTTTCAAAAAGGAAAAGAAGTATATTAAAAATAAAATGAGAACTTACTCATTCTTTATAGTTATAATGTCAATGCCAGAATCCATCTTTCATTATTCAAAATTGGGTATTTGAACAAAAGGATAAAAGCTTAGGATTGGAGGGAAAAATATTTAAATAAAATAATTATTAAGATATCACGTTGAGTATCCTTACAATTGTCCATGTTTCTTTCAGTAATTTTCAAAAAAGTGGGGTTTGAAAGGAGATTTTGGGGGTTAAAACCCCAACACTCTAAAATATAATAGTAAAAACAATTTACAAAAAAAAATTATAAATAAAATAGTAAAGCACATCGTACAAGCATTTACTAAATTTTTTTTAACAAAAAAAAATGATGGTGTCTCTTTGATTCCAATGAGTCCATATTTTCAAAGAAGCCTTGGAAAATTTGACGAGCGAAGACTGAAAATTGGTTGGTTATAGGAGTGGACTTACCCCATGGCTTAGGGGGCGGGCCCCCCCATGTTTTGAGTTCTTCTAAATAAAAAATTACTGTGAACCCAAGCCCACCCACCCCCAAAAAAAAAATCCTCAATAGATTCTGAAAGCCCATAATCTTTTCAAGTGTTTTATGATGAATTTCTTTCTGCTCCTTCCATTGGCATCAGTTTTTCAATAATAATACAATTATCATATCGCATCCGTGACTTAACAATCTTTATTTCAATTAATTAACTAATAAAATATAATTTTTTAAAAACTTTATTAGGTAGAAATATGAGACAATATTGACTTATTTATCTGTTGTCAATTCGAGTTATTTTTTTTAAAAAAGACTATCGTATTAAATATTTAAGTTTAGAATTTGTATGATATGCTCCTTTTTTAATTATTTTATTTAAACTTTATAATTATACTTCATTTTTCATAGTTTATTTGAGAATTGATAATTTTTTTAAAGTAGAATTTAAAAAAAATTTAAAAATCCACGTGAATATGTTTTATAACAAATATTTATTTATATTATTTGATTGATATCTATTACAATATTAAAAGAAAATCAAACTCTAGATTCCTAATTTGATAAATAATTAATATAAAAATTATAAAAATTTATATTTTTTGTATACACTACAAATATTTAACAAAAAATTTTATTTTTATATCGTCCTCTAAACTCTCTAAGTCCTAAGTCGGCCACGGATGATTTGATACTAACAATTTCCAAACCCAGTAAATTTTTCAAACAAGTTGATGGACTGCCGTGATATCTGTAATGATTTTCAATCATATTTTAACTTCACTTCTGAAACCGTGTTCTACTGATATGGAGGTGGACCAAAACTAGCCGTGATGAACGGGACTCTTTGTTCCAATTCTTTTATAGTTCAACCCAGTAACAAAGAGGAAGCCAAATGGAATTTTTTTTTTTTTATTCTTTCTGGTTTAATGATTTAAAGCAATTATTTAATGTCTTTCACATGATAAATTAAAAACGAGGGCTACTCGCATTCAGATTAATCATTTCAAATTTTGACTATTGCTATTGACGTTATAATATTTATAAAATTTTAGAGAAAATAATATAAAAATCAACTGATTTCTGGTGAGAAGTTCATAATCTTTGCCAAATTCTTGAATTTGAAGAAAAGTTGTCTAGACCTAACATTTTTATTAGTTCAAAAAACAATAAGAAATCAAAGTTGAATATATCCGTATCCTCTATTTACTCAACAAAAGTTTTCCAAATTTTTGTTATATTTCACTTTCGAATAATTAATACCATAACAATAAACTAGTTGGCATTTTTATGTCACAATATATCTTATCAGATTATTAATGGCTACCTTATCATTTTTTTTTGTAACCGAGGTATCTGGACCAGCTTATCTGCACCACAACTAATCCTTGTCATTGTGACGGTCTCCTCTCATGGTTTTTTTTTTTTTTTAAACTGAGGTGTCCGGAACAACTAATTATCGGAGGAGACTAGCGCGACTATAACCCACTGTCATGGTTTTCCACTTATCTCATGAAGAACGACCATTGTGGAGAACCAGGACTTCATCGTGACCTTACCAACTCTCTCCTAGGTCACTCTTACCAACATTTCTACCTTATCATGTTACAATGAAATTTCAATTCAAGCATTTTGGTCCCCCACGATCCATATTGAATGATAACCATGCGCAATAATGTTTTCCTTCTTTTCTATTTTGTTTTTCAAATTTTTTTTGCACCGATTTATGATTACATGCTTCAATAATTGAGAATATAGCTATATATACAGTAGAATAATGTTTCTCACATCAATAATTACAATAAAAAATGAAGTTAAAAGTATCCATGAATTTAGAATCTTGAATGCAAATAAAAAGTCCACAAACACTCACATGCTACCAAATCAAAATCTTTTCTAAAAGGTAGATTGTCACATTCATCTAATTTAATTTCATCTTTTCTAGTAATAGTAACCAAGGAAATTTTTTCTTTTTTTTTCCAAATTTAAATGAGAAAAAACCCAATTAGAAATCTTATTTGGGTTTCACCTAATTGCATCATATGTATTAATTTCGATTATCTTATTGATAAAATAACACTTATCATTCAAAATATATTATTGATAAGAACATGACCCTGAGATACTTTAACCCAACAATATAGAAAATCTTGGGATATCCCAAGAAAAATAAACCATGAAATTGAATAATAATAATAATAATTTCTCTAAGTTTTGCTCCCCTCTATTGAATGCTAATTTGTCTTCATGATTTGAATACTCGGAAAATGAAGATTTATAAACTGATGGTGATGATAAGTCAAGTCATCAATAACAGCTCATCTGTCTCAATTAGCAACAGTGAAAATTCTCTTTTCATTTAGTCACGATCGTTCTTGGACCCCAAAATAAAAAAGGTCTCATTATAAACATGTTTGACTACAAACAAAACGAAGAAAGAAAGAGAGAAGACAATGAAATGCCACGTTGACAAACAAAGTATTGAACGAAGACTTTCTGGAATTTTCCTCTCCATCCATGATCGTGATCCATAAAGTCGGTGCATAATCCAAGTCAAACAAACACTAGTCACAACTTTCTGATTAGGTTTCCGTGATATATATATCTTTGTTTTATTTATTTATATATATATTTTTAATTTTATATTCATATATAACTTATTATCACGAGTTTAGAATTTTGTATAATACGATTATACAATATTTAAACAACTTGAATTTAAATTTAGGCATTTTTAATAAGTAAATTGGACAAGTTGTAATATCGTACTTAAGAACCCAACATTCATTTTCAACGTATATTCTATACATAATCCCCCACCTAAAGTTATTTCAATAGCCGCCTTAAAAAACATAAATTAAATTGAAAAAAGGCAAAACAAAAACAAAAACTTGTGTGATATTATATATGTCATATGATGTATATTTTCTCGTCGCTATAATAATGGGATGGTTGGAATGTTTTTGTGTATATTAATAAATCAATTTAGTCAAGATTGAAACATGCACATAAATATTATTTTCAAATTAAAAACGTGAGGGAATTATACACCATGTTTCAATACTATTTATAATCAAACACTGCCTAATTATTGAACCTTTTTGAAATCGAGGTCGAAGGTCTAATGCTTATCGAAAACAGTAAGCTATAATAGAATCCTTTATGAATACTTTGAACTAATATGCATGAGAAATTTTTAGAGAATTATAAATGTCATAAGCCATGAAAATCAGTTTCAATTGACAACGTGATAAAAAGATTTTTGAAAAACGTAGACAATTGTCCAAAGCAAGAAGCCTTTCAAGAAAATAGCTTTTGACATGGAAAAAACGTTCTATAAATGGAATTGAATATGGAAAATATGGTTTGTTATTGAGCGGAAGAGCATGTACGGACTAGAGGAAAAGATTTTCATCTAATCAAAAAAGGGGAAAAAACAATTCTTATTTCTTAATTTAGCTTTTTCCAATACAAGTAAAAACTAAATAGGTCCCGTTTGGTTTGCTGTTTTTGCTATTTTCATTTTGATTTGGGTATATAGAAATCTGTGTAGAAGCTGTTTGTTTAGTCATTTTTGTTTCAAAACAAAGAAAACGCAAAACTTAAGTATAAGATATGTAAAACATAGTTTTCAAGAAAAATGAAAACAGAAAAAAGTTGTTTTTTCTTTTATCTCATTTTACTTGATTTTTATTTGTGTTTTCTATTTTTATATTTCAAATAGTTTTTATAATTTTAGTAGAAATAATTTTATTCATTAAATATTGTATTTTAATAATTTGATAATATTTAAAGATAAAAAAATATTTTTTAATTTTTTTCAACTATCATTAGTTTTTTAATAAAAAAATAAAATACATATAAAACATATTTTCTATCATTTATTCTCTTTAAAAAAAGTGTGCATATCTATTCTCCTTTTATTTTAAAACAAAAATTAAAAAAAATAAAATCATTAAATTCATAATCAAATTCGTCAGCATTTTGAAAGTTTACTTCCACCTAAAATGCAGAATAATGGGGTCATTTGCGACTTTGACAATTATGAGTTATCAATGTATGCGGCTCCCACCTTCTCACCAACCTTATTGAGGGGTGGTAACAAGGTCACTTCTAAGGATAGAGATGCCTTTAAGCCTTAAAAGTTGTAGGAACCCATGTGCACCCATTATTCTACGACGCGAAGCCCACTTCCTATCCTTCACTACAATAAATCTATTGTATATCCGTTGTATCACGTGACAGGACTGAATAGTATAACAGATCAATAAGAGAGCACAAAAATAATATGAATATTGATATTTTAAGTTTTTGTCTCCCACTTTTCTTGTTTCTCATTGACGGGCTGTACCACGTCAGGGATACATTCGCTATGTGACATATTTTCTCCCTTCATCACGCCATTAATCCCAACGTTAGAAAATAGTTTAGTCCACTCAATTTATTATATTTTTTAATGATTTCACTGTGGAAGAATCCCAACTGAAACGGTCTCATTATTTAAGAGTCTTATGAAGGTTAGCTTGTCCCCTGACGGTTTTTTACTATTATTATAAAAATTTGAAAGGGAATGGAATTGGATGTGATTTTATAAGACTTCTTTTAGGTAAAAGACGAAAGAAAGATAGAGGAAATGATGTTGGGAAATGTAAAGACCAATTAGCTGGAACTGACTCAACTTTGCTTTTATTTTATTTATCTAATGCTTTCTGTTTCACTTTGTGAAGATAATACAATATTGCTACTCACATTCCATGTTCTTTACAGTCCCCCACGATGCAGACCAAATTTATCCTGTTCATTGGGTTTCTACACTAGCAATATTTATCAACTCTTATCTACACGGTACGACACAATAACAAGAGTCGTTTTCTCTTCCTTTCATTGCTTCATACAGGGTAGTACTTTGATCAATTTTTATAACTTTGATTGGAAGAAAAAGCCCATTTGGTCATTTCTTTAGTATGTAATTTGTTGCTTTCGATTTATGGGCAAAAGGGTGGAAAATATTTTGGGCCAAAACTCCCTGTTCCGGAGTCCACCACGTACTCATAATACTTGAGATTTAAAGGTCGATTATTTTTCGATCTAAACTCTGAATTTAACTTATTCTTATATTTTAAATTTTTTTATACGATTGATTATTTGAGTTAATACTTAATTTAAAACATTTTTATTTGAATGAGAAAAACTAAAAAATCTAATTTTTATCTGAATATAAATGACTGAATCATTTATTACTTCTTTAGTTTTCTTAAACACCCTTATAAAAATTTATTTATGAACAAAATATATATAGCCTAATATTTTAATGTTTGAACATTATTATTTATTTTAAATTTTATATTATGATTCTCTGTATATTTTTTAAATCATTTTATGGTTATTTAACTTATTTATATTTCCAATTATTAAAAAAACATCTTTTCTAATAATACATATTTAAATAAATTAAATTCATAACAAAATTTGTTATACTTTTATTGTGTAAAATAAAATCATAAGTGATAATAATATATATAAATATGAAATTTTGTGTAAAATAATTAGTTTTCAGATATTTTAATTTAGATATTAAAATAGAAAAGTAAATATATCATTTAGATTTTCATATTCAGACCTATTCATATTTTCATACAAAAAAACAAATCGGACTTGAACCCAACTTGTATTCACTTTTTCTTGTTATTTATTAGGCACTTCACTTAGACGATAAAAGTAAGGAATTAATACCATTACATTTCAAAGGATTGAAAATCAGATTTGATTAATGCTTCATCTAAAGGTGATAGTAAATGAGTAATGAAGCTGAGGTTCAACGATGAGCTTGCGGTTAGGGGCAATGGCAAGTTCTGGGCATCTTCCAATAGCGTCACTGTGTAGCAGCTAAGCTATTTTTTGGTCAAATTTGGCAAGGAAGAAAGATGACAAGTTAGCCCACCCAATTGGGCCCCATTCAGCACACTGGAGAATGATGATTGGCGCAACATGGCGAAGACTTCTAACGGTAGACATTCGTCAACAATACCAGTCCAAGTTAGTAATAGTAATAATCTTATAAAAATATTTTTTTATTATTACTAAATGACTTCTGGCATTCTTGGAAAATTTATCTTAGTTGCAACTATTCGTGCCCCATTACAACTATAAATATCTGACCAACCTCCACTCTCTTTGCATTAACAAACATAAACACAATACAACTTGCTTGTCTGTGACTCTTTGAGAGAAAAGAGAGAGAGAGAATACACTACTCATTCAGATTTCAGAGAGATGGAGAGCTTCCCAGTCATCAACTTGGAGAAACTAAATGGTGAGGAGAGAGTTGCCACAATGGAGAAGATTAAGGATGCCTGTGAGAAGTGGGGTTTCTTTGAGGTATGTTAGAGTAAAATTTTTAAACTTTTTAAGTCATTCTTCAACCATATTCATATATTTTGGTGGTCTAATGGGTTGTTTTGTTTTGCACCTTGTAGCTGGTGAACCATGGCATACCCATTGAGCTGATGGACACTCTGGAGAGACTGACGAAAGAGCACTACAGAAAATGTATGGAACAGAGGTTCAAGGAGCTGGTGGCAAGCAAGGCTCTTGAAGGTGTGCAAACTGAGATCAGTGACATGGACTGGGAGAGCACTTTCTTTGTGCGCCATCTCCCTCAGTCCAACTTAAATGAACTTCCAGATCTCGATGATGAATACAGGTATTACAATAAAAAAATGATTATAGGTTTACCAAAACTGGCATCTTGATGTGGGGTTATGGACCATAATAAAAACATGTATTATATTGTATTTTAACTACTGTTAGCATAAGTAAAAGCTGCCGTTTTATCGGACAATGATTATATTACTATATTTGATTGGTCATATAATTATCTTTAGTTTAGAATATACCTTAATGACTTATAACTTGAGTTAAAAAAAAAAAAAAAAAAGAAGAAGAAGAAGAAGAAAGTTTTCTAATCAAGTTTCAAATCTTGAATTGACAATACAAAGGTCCTCGAAGTTACATCTTTCACTGAAAAGTTACCATTTAAAAGCAAGTTAATTAATTTACCAATTTCTGATTATATTTCACTTTGATATATGCAGGAAGGTGATGAAGGAATTTTCACTGAAATTGGAGAAGCTAGCAGAGGAGCTTCTAGACTTGTTATGTGAGAATCTTGGACTGGAGAAAGGCTACCTCAAGAAGGTCTTCTATGGTTCAAAGGGACCCACCTTTGGTACCAAGGTCAGCAACTACCCACCATGCCCCAAACCAGATTTGATCAAGGGACTCCGAGCCCACACCGATGCTGGCGGCATCATCTTGCTCTTCCAGGATGATAAGGTCAGCGGCCTGCAGCTTCTCAAAGATGGGCAATGGATTGACGTGCCTCCAATGCGCCACTCCATTGTGGTCAACCTCGGCGACCAACTAGAGGTACACTAAATTTCAACATAATGTAATATCGCGACATAAATTTCTAGTCATTCATATCACTGAATTAACCTGGAGATTTTTTTGAGTTCTAATACATAAGTTAAAAAATGCACAGGTTATCACCAATGGCAAATACAAGAGTGTGGAGCACCGAGTGATTGCTCAAACAAATGGCACTGGCCGCATGTCAATAGCTTCATTCTATAACCCTGGCAGCGATGCAGTAATCTATCCAGCTCCAGCACTGTTGGAGAAAGAAGCAGAGGAGAAGAAGCTAGTGTACCCCAAATTTGTGTTTGAAGACTACATGAAGCTATATGCTGCGCTCAAGTTCCAGGCTAAAGAACCAAGATTTGAAGCGATGAAGGCCGTGGAAACCAGTGTCAACTTGGGTCCAATTGCTACAGCTTAAAAAGTCACTCATTATATATTTCTTATTTTTTCTCGCTAAACCCGATTGATTTATATATTTCCTTGTATTCTAAATATTAAAAATAATAATATATCTTCTATCTTCTCAATCTAACTTGAGTAACTCAGGTTAAATTGGATTCAATGTTGTAAGATTTAGAGTTTCGCATATATGGTTAATTTCTTCGGGGCTGACCCTCTTTACTGTGCATCTGTAAGAAGAAGATTGGAACTTGAGCGTAGTATATAGCTTCATGTAGTCTTCAAAAACAAAGAAGGAGAAGCCTGGAAATTGGATTCAAGTTGACACTGTGGGTACTTGGATCCACCAATCAGTGAAAAGTTCTCTCACTTCAACTGATTTTGTCTCCTTCTTGTCTCCATTTTCTCTCCACTATCTCGTTTCCAGCTCCCATTTTCTCATTTGCCTTTTACACCACGGCTGCACATCCATTATTTATCCAGCGGCTTTAAAAGAAAATCAAATCACCTTCGTTTCACATAATATTATAATAACATTCTACTTCGTTTCTTTTTCATTTCACGTTATCGCACAAGCTCAGCATAGGCATATAAATTCACCTGTCTCTGTCCGACTCCTTTACCCGTTATTCCTAACTCACTTTATATCATATCTTAAATAAATAATCACTCATATTTAATAAACACAATAATTATTTTATAAGTATACTTTATAATTGTCATATTATTGAATCCCTCGCATAAAAAAATAAGACTAATCTTAATAAAACTGATATATCTAAACCAGATTAATATTCTTCATATTATTTATGTTTATTTATTTATCCTTATATAATTATACATTTATTCTGGTTTATTTATATATGAAATGCAAAGTCAGGCCTGAAGTTCCGACAAAATAGATATTGCCCACATTGCTGCATTTTTAATATTTATATAACTAATGAAATGCAAAGGCAGCTAATTAAAATAATATCAATGCCCATCATCTCATAATGAACAAAGCCATTAATATTGTGAGCATTTATTTGGGCATTAAGTTTAAAGTTGTAAGCAAGACGAATTTTGCCCATTGTGCTACATATTTTAGATTGCGCCGTTATGCTGCATATTAAATTATTAAATTGGTAGCAGAATTTTATAAGAAAAATCAGACCTCTTGAAGTCTGAATTCGGGGAAGTCAGACCTTTATTTCGTGTGGGCACTTGTACTTAGATTTTTCTTTTGGATGATCAAATTTAATTACATTGGGCATTTATATTTGGATAGGCAGTATTTACATTGAGCATTTATAGTATTAGAATAAAAAGAAAAAATGCAAAGTCAAGCCTAAGTTCTGACTTGAACCCATGAGCTCCAAGTGAGCATTGATGGATATAATACATGAGCAGTAGAATAATGAAAATGCCCATCAGCCCAAAGCAAATGTTGCCCACAACCCCGCCATGCTGCATGCAACTTATGGAAATAATATGAGTAGGAGGCCTGAGGTCCTATTTGTATTTATTTTAGAAATTTAATTATTTAAACTTATTTATTTATTACACTTTATATTTATCACAATTCTTATTTTATCTTTAATTTTATTTTATTTTGAATATTATTAGATTTTTTATATGCATCCAGAAGAAACAATTAAAGTTTATCCTTAAGATAAATTAAGGGTCATTAAATTATCACCATTAAAATATTAGTAACTGATTCACCAAAGAATTGCCTATTGATTCCATATGCCTTGAAGTGAATGTTGCTAAACCAATCCTAGAAGTGATTGACATCATTCCCTACAATGAATAATATTATACCACTTTCTAAAAGGTGATATCATGACATTCCTAAAAGCAAATGTTGTTATCTACCGCAATGATAATAATAAATGCGGTTACCTTTATAAAGGCTTGTTGACATTGAAGTGGTAATTGTAAATTTTTTTTTTTGTAACCGAGGTGTCCGGGCCAGCTTACGCGCACCACGACTAATCCTCGGAGGAGACTAGCGCAACCACAACCCACTGTCACGGTCTCCCACTTAAATCATGGAAGAGGCCATTGTGGAGACTCAAACCCAGGACTTCACCATTGGTGCTGTACCAACTCCATCCTGACCCGCTTCATCACTTGAACCAACCTATTGTGGTTTGGTAATTGTAAATGCTAAATTAAGCCACTAGAAGTGGATTTAATGATTCGAAGGGAATATTTTTCTTAAGGATTTTCAGAATCTTTTATTGATGATTCAATGGACCCTACAAAGCATGATGTCTAAGATTCTTTTGTTGGGTGATCAAATAGCCAAGTGAATTTATTTGATACTGTATTTAATTTGACATGATCTTTTATAATGATATCTAATATACTCTTTTTTGAACGAAAGGGTATGGACATGAAAAGTAAGATACTTGTCTTTAGAAGAGATGAAGATTTATGTTTAGTTGATAGTGCAACAACACATACGATCCTAAATGATAAGAAATATTTCTAAAGTTAACTTTTCTAGAAACAAAAGTTAACACTATATAAGGGTTCATTAATTTAATTGAGGGCTCCGAAAAAGCCAATATAATATTGGCAAATGGTACTAAATTATGTATCAATAATGCCTTATACTCAAGCAAATCTAGAAGATATTTGATTAGTTTTAAAAATAAAAGGTATAATGGAAATTGCTTTAGATGTCTCAGGACATAAGTTGATATCAAAGAAGCTTAAAGCTTTCTCTTTTGGATTATATTATACATACATCAGGTTCACTGAAACCTATATAGTCATAATCCAGAACTGTACTGATCCTAAGACTTTTATGTAATGGTGTGACCGCCTTGGTTACCTAGGATAGGATCTGTTAGATATGTGCCCTAAAAGTGATGGATATTTTCTGTAAATTTGTAGAAACATCATTAATAAATAAAATGTTATTATTATTTATTTTACCCAAATATGATTGTATCAATGACAAAAGGCTTCAGAGCTTATCTATTGATAAAATTCTATATATATGAGACATATAATTTTATTATAGCTCAAAACTAGTTCACAACCTATAAAAAATAGCTGGACATTTTGTTTGGATCAGGTTGTTGTGTGGTTTGTCTTTAATAGGGAAATGGTGAGTTTCTAACTATTTGAAGTGGAGATTTCAAGACAAAGACACTTGTGCATTATGAATGCATTGAACATGATCACGTAGAATTATATCATTTGGTGGAAATACTGTGACCGAATGAAAATTAGCACAACCGAGCACTAAAGGCATTCATACCTTAATCCTAAGTGGGAAGTGTACCTCTAGTATGTAGGCTATAATCTTTGACTAGAGTAAAAAGTGATATCTAAATAAAGGTCAATACATTGACTAGTTAGAATTATAAGATTTGTATATTAGTAGGCACTATACCATAGATATATAATTCATGACTCCTGAGGGATTGCAGAATATCATCTGGATGGTTTACAAGGTTTTAAGTGATAAAATCTTGGCTAAGTGTTTAATGAAAATTTATTCATTAAACTAAGATTTATTTGAATAAATCTTAGATCACTTAAATGGTGTAAAACTGGTATTACAGGATCAAGATATAATTGGAGGGGTAAAATGATAATTTATATTGAGCTCTAATTATTGGTATTCCATGAAGGGTATTTGTGTAAATTTATTGTTCAATGGATAAAGCTTTAAAAGAACATAATTTAATCAGATTAAATTATTATGCTTCCTGCAAAGAATATTTAATTCAAGAGTGCAACTTTGAACCTATAGTGGAATAGACCAAAGTTAATAAGTTGGACTCACTATAATTATGAGATAATAGGACATTGGGCCTAACTTATTGGAACTTGTAATTAAATATGCCCATCAAGGTCTCCTTGGTAGCTGTTTAAAAGGTATTTGAATTGAATTGGACTAATAGAAATTAATTTTTAATTAGGCTTAATAGAGAATAAGGCATAAATATTAAATTAAATAATTGAATAAATCCAATTGGGCATTTTATTTAATTAATAGAGATTAATTAAATAAATTCGGCTAAGTTAAGTAGTTTAAATTAAGAGCCCAATATAAGAGTTGGACTTTTATAAGGTGTCCAAGTTCTATAAGGATTCTATGAGATTAGAGGTCTAATTGAACTAGGACTTAGAAATTCCAATTGGATAAGGACATAAGGGACTATATAAATCAAGTTATAAGGTTTCAAGAACCCTAGTGTGTCCTAGAAGACAAAAAACATCAAGCCTCCCTGTCTTGCCCTGATATTTGCGTCAAACAAGGCATCCTACCCTATGGCTTGCACATTTGACATTCAGGCATTCTTTGGGTGACATTGAGCTGCCTCTAGTGCCACTTGACCCTTTTGTTCTTTGATTTTAGGTTTGGTCTAGCATTGATTGATGCCCACACATCTAATTCGAGTCCCTTATAGTCATACCTCGGATGCAAAGTGGTGAGAAAGCATAAAAAGTTTTGAAGTCTATATTAATTAGATCATTTTCCTGGAGCCACTTTCGCTGTATTACTTTAACTGAATTCACATCCGGTTCCAACAGAATCAATGATAATGTGTACGATTATTGAGAATACAAATGAACATACATTAAAGAATCAGAATATTCTCCTGTCCAATGAAACTATTTATACTGCTTGCTCACAAGGAAAGTTGATTATTAGATCATCTCCTTCTAAGATTGGTCTTGAATCCCCATCGTTTTTACAAAAGAATTCAAGGGGATATATGTGGACTCATTCATCCACCTAATGGATTCTTTCATTACTTTATGATCCCAATTAATGTTTTTGCACGGTGGTCTCACGTATATTTGTTATCAACTAGAAATGTTGCATTTGCTTAACTATTTATTCAAATTATTAAGGTACTGACATATTTTTCAGACCATCTGATTAAGTCAATTCGTCTACATAATATTTATGAATTTACATTAAAAATCTTTGATGATTATTATATGTCTGTTGGAATTGATAGTAAGCACCCAATCCCACTTGTCCATACCCAAAATGATTTGGCGGAATCTTTTATAAAATGATTGCAGATAATTGCACATACTTTGTTATTGAGAACGCAGTTGCCAACTTCTATTTGTGGCCAGGCTATTTTGCATGTTACATCATTGATTAGACAAAAGCCCATTGCTCATTATGAGTATTCCCTACTACAACTTGTACTTGACCAACAACCCAACATATCTCATTTAAGAACTTTTGATTGTGCTGTACAGGTTCCCATTGCTCTCCCGAAGTAGATAAAAATAGGACCTCAACGTCAATTAAGGATTTATGTGGGTTACAATTCTCCTTCTATTATTAGATATCTACAACCCATGATCAGTGATCTTTTTACCGCACGTTTTATGGATTGTCATTTTGATGAGATAATTTTTACCAACTTTACGGGAGAAAAGAATGTCTCCTGAAGTTAGGCATATGCCTATTGAAGTAAGGCAAAAACTTTTTTAGAATGTCAAAACATTGTTTTATCTTGATCCTCGCATACCTTAATGTGAAAATGAAGTGCGAAAGATAATATATCTTTAGAATATTGCTAATCATATGCTGAATGGTTTTACTGATGTAGATAAGATAATGAAGTCATATATACATGCTACAAACACACCGGCACATATTAAGGTTATCATTGAACAAACTCCCTAAGCAACAATCGATAATCAATATGTTGCATGTTAGAGGGATGGCAGACCACTTGGATCAAAGGATGTTGTCTCCTAAAAAAGAAAAGCAGTTAATAACGGTCCCAGTGGAAATATTGATCGAGCTAAAAAATCCATATTCTCTAATTTATCTCCTTAGAGATAAATGTTCCTAATGAGACACATGCCCCTGAAGAGGCATAAGTATTTGATGAGACACATGCCCTGAAGCGGCACATATATTTAAAGATGAGAAAATTTCTATCAACTACGCTTATGCTAGAGAAATGTGGAAACTTGATGAAATTATCATCAAATATATATTTTCATTCGCAGTAGCTACTGATATTATGAATGACCACTTTGAGCCACACACAGTGGATGAATGTAGATAAAGGCATGACTTGCCTAAATGAAAAAACCAATTCAAGCAAAATTAGCTTTCTTGGCTAAACATGAAGTTTTTGGACCTGTAGTCCAAACGCCAAATGATGTCAAACCTATCAGATATAAATGGGTATTTAATAAAAAATGAAATGAGAATAATGTGATTGCCAAATATTAAGCCCGACTATTAGCTCAGGGTTTTTCTCAAAGATCGAGTATTGATTTTGATGAAACTTATGCTCCAGAAATGGATGTCATCACTTTCAAATATTTGATTGGTTGGATAGTCTCAGAAAAATTTCACATGTGCCTTATGGATGTAGTAACTGCTTACTTGTATAGTAAATTAGATTATGACATATATATGAAACTCCTTGAAGGAATTAAATTGCCTGAAGCAATTAAAATATAACCAAGGAGCATGTATTCATTTAAATTGTAAATATCTTCATATGGATTGAATCAATCAGGAGAATGAGGTAAAATTGCCTTAGCGAATACTTGACTAAGGAGGGATACATTAATGATCCTATATGCCCTTAAGTGTTCATAAAGAAGTCAAAATCTGGCTTTGCTATTATAGCAATATATGTTGATGACATAAATTTAAGTGGGACTTCTGAAGAGATGTAAGTTACTGCTGAGTATTTGAAAATAGAATTTGAAATAAAATATGTGAGATAAACAAAATACTATCTCAGCTTACAGATCGAGCACAGTTTAGACGGCATATCTGTCCATCAGGAAAGGTTTTAAAACCATCTAATATGGATAAGGCTCATCAATTAAGTACCCCAATGGTTTTTAGATCCCTCGATCCTAAAAATGATCCACTTCGCCTTAAAGAGGATGATGAACAAATACTTGATCCTAAAGTACTATATATGAATGGTATAAGTGCATTAATGTATTTGGCACGATGTATTAGACCTGATATTGCATTTGAGGTTAATTTATTAGCATGGTTTAGTTTTACACCTACTAGACAACATTGAAATGAGATCAAATATATTTTTCGTTATCTTTGAGGAACTACTAATTTGGGATTATTCTTTTCATATGAGTATTCTCAAAATCCTGGTTTAGTAAGATATGCTAGTGCCGGTTATTTGTCTGATCCTTATAAAGTTTCACTCAAGCTGGATATGTTTTTATTTATAACAAGACCGTAATTTATAGCGATCTCCTAAACAAAGTTTGGTTGTCACTTCTTCTAATCATTTTGAAATACTTGCATTGTATGAGGCCAGCCGAGAGTTCATATGGTTATGATCTGTTATCTAACACATCTAGAGTTCATGCAAGTTATCTCTTAACTTAGATCCTCTACTAGTCATATATGAAGATAATACAACATATATAGCTCAAGTCAGAGGAGGTTACATTAAAAGAGACAACAGAAAACATATTTCATCAAAGTTCTTTTACATGCATGAACTTCAAGAAGGCAGAAAATTTAAAGTGAAACAGAACCGTTCCAACAGTAATTTTACAGACCTATTTACTAAGACATTACCAACTTCAACATTTGAGAAACTGGTATACGACATTAGCATGTGGTGGTTTAGCTAGCAACTAAGTTAGTTGACAATACTGTTCTATTGCCACGATGAGGAAGAGTTATCATAGGACAGAGTATTCTAAATATTTATGTGTACTATACTTTTTTATCTTTAGCTAGGTTTTTTTTTCTACTTTGGTTTTTTCCATTGGATTTTATAAGTAAGGTTTTTGACGAGACATTATTAACACGTCCAACACTACTTAAGATTCACTATATAATTATATTTCTTTAGTTAGGTTTTTGTCCCATTTGATTTTTTTTTTAGCAAAACTAAATATAAATGTGTTGATATGTAATTATTAGAGGTATTGTAGTAAATGATTAAAGAGAGAGTTAGATATTTTCACCTCAATTAAATCAGAGTCATCCACAAGTAGATATAAGATTTTGCCACATCTCTGTATCTTTGCCGTACATCTGTAAGGAGGAGATTGGATGGCTGAGGCGGTGAAAGGGCTCAAGGCCTCTGTAAAAACCAACCCCGCCCGTTGTAGTGGGATGCACCAATCAATGAAAAGCTTTCTCACTTTAACTTCTCTTATCTCCTTCTCGTCTCCATTTTTCTCTCTACTATCTCGTTTCCAACTCCCATTTTCTCATTCGGGTTTTACACCACGGCCCACATCCATTATTTATCCAGCAGCTTTAAAAGAAAATCAGATCACCTTCCTTTCATATAATGTTATAATAGCATTCTACTTCATTTCTATTTCATTTCACTTGTCTCTTTGACTACAGTGAGGCCAGATTTTCAAAGAAGACTTTGAACATTGAACGAGAGAAGACCGTAAAAAAGTTGGTTCATACGATAGGGGAGGACCGACCCTACGGCCGAGAATAGTCCTGGTCCCCCATGTTTGGAAAAATTCTTTTTAACCCCTTTTTATGTAAACTCTTTCCAAATGGGTAATTCTTTCGCCCCTTGGATCTTTAATATATTTGCGAAAGCCCATAATTTTTCAAGTGTTTTATGATAAAAATTTTTTTTACCTCTTTTTATTTTTATAATTTTTTTAATAACAAATAGTTACTATACCATATTTATGTCCATAATTCAACAATCTTTATTTTAATTAATTAATTAATAAAATATATTTTTTAAAACTTTATTAAATAGAAATATGGGATAATATTAATTTATTTACCTTTTGTCTACTCGAGTTATGCTTTTTTTAATGAAAAAAGACTATTGTATTAAAGATTTAAGGCTAGAGTTTGCATATTATGCTCATTTTTTAATTATTTTATTTAAATTTTATAATTATACTTCATTTTTCATAATTTACTTGAGAATTAATATTATTTTTAAAAAGTACTAAGTTTTTTTTTAAAAATTTTCAAAAATCTATGTGAATATATTTTATTAATAAATTTTTATTTATATTATTTGCTTTACGTCTATTTACAAGATTAAAAGAAAATAAAATTTTACATTCTTAATTTAAATATTAAATAAAAAATTTATTTTTATATCTGACCTAATCTGTCCTCTAACTATATATTCTGGATCGGTAACTAGTTGGATACTAACATTTTCCAAATCCAGTTAAATTTTCGAACAAGTTGATGGAATGCGATAATTTCTGTAATGATTTTCAATAATATTTCAACTTCATTTCTGACTTGAGTTCGACTAACAGTGGGGTGGACCAAAACCAGCTGTGACGAACGGGACTCTTTGTTCTTCTCATTAGAAAAAACATATCAATATCTCAACCCAATGACAAATAGGAAGACAAATGGAATTTTTTTTTTTTAATTCTTTCTCATGATTTAAATGATTTAATGTCTCTCACATGATACAATAATTAAAAATGAGGGCTACTCAAGTTCAGATTAATCCTTTCAAATTTTGACAATTGTTTTTTGTGTGTACGATGATGATTAATTACATTAAAATATTTATAAAATTTTAAAGAAACTAATATAAAAATCAAATGATTTCTTGTGAGAAATCCTTAATCTAGCCAAATTCATGAATTTGAAGAAAAGTTGATTAGACCTAAAATTTTTATTGGTTCAAAAAACATTAAGAAACTAAAGTTGAATGATATATACCTTCTATTTACTCGACAATATTTTTCCAAATTTTGGTTCTATTTCACTTTCAAATATTTAACGCCATAACAAATAAACTAGTTGGCATTTTTATGTCACATTATATATATATATATAGACACACACATATATGAATGAATATTTTAACATAAATTTTTGACACAAGTTATTGACACAATTTTATGATCTTTAATCTTATCAAATCCAATGGTTGAAATTGAAAAGTCAAAAAGTTATATTAGTGCTACCAATTAATTCAATCATCTCAACTATTAGATTTTGAATATCAATCGTTACAAATTTTTGACATAATATATTAACACAAATTTATGATATTTAATCTCATCAAATCCAATAGTTAAGATTGAAAGTCAAAATGTTATATTTAATGCTGTCAACTCATCAATCATCTTAATCATTAGATTCTATATATCAACAGTTAAAAATTTATATCTAATTTTCTGTCAAAATTTTATGTAAAAAGATCTCTTTTATATTTATTTATATATATATATTATTTATTTATTTATTTATATTCTTATCAAATTATTAATGGCTACTTATATCGTCACCAATGAAATTTCAATTCAAGCATTTTGGTCCCCCCACGTTCCATATTGAACGATAACCATGTGTAATAATTGTTTTCGTTCCTTTCTATTTTGTTTTTCAAATTATTTTGCACTGATTTGTGATTATGTGCTTCAATATATATATGGGGAGAGGATATTTTAACACAAATTTTTGACATAATTTTCTAGTCATTGATCTCACAAAATCTAATGGTGGAGATTGAAAGTCAATATATTACATTTAATACAATCAACTCATTAATCATCTCAACCATTGAATTTTTTATATCAACGACTAGAAAATTGTGTCCAGTCTTGTGTCAAAATATTCCCTCCCTTATATATATATATATATATAATAGAATACAATAATGTTTTTCACATTGATAATTACAATAAAAAAATGAAGTTAAAAGGACACGTGAATAAAACAATCTTGAATGTAAATAAAAAGTCCACAAACACTCACATGCTACCAAATGAAAATCATTTTTAAAAGGTGATCTTTTTCGGTAATAGTAACCAGGGAATTTTTTTCTTCTTTCTAAATTTAAATGAGAAAATAATCCAATTAGAATTTTTTTTTGGGTTTCACCTAATTGCATTGTACATGTTAATTTTGATTATCTTATTAATAAAATAACATTTATCATTCAAAATATATTATTGATAAGAACGTGATCGTGGGATAGTTTGATTTAGAAATATAGAAAATCTTGAGATATTCCTAGCAAAATAAACCATGAAATTGAATAATAATAATATCTCCATGTGAAGAGTTTGGTCCCCTTTATTGAATGCTAATTTGTCTCAAGCTTTTACACACCGATGGTGATGAGAAGTCAAAGTCATGGATATCAGCTCATCTGCCTCGTTTAGCAATAGTGAAAATTCTCTTTTTATTTATTCTCCATCATACTTGGACAAACGAAAAAGTTTCATTATAAACGCGTTTGGCTCAGAGATTTTATTATAGTACAGTTATTATACCCACATAATAACTGTGTATTTATGTAAAAATCGTAAACATATTGTAAAAGTCGTAAACGAATCAATAAAACTCGTTTGGCTCCAAACAAAACAAAGAAAAAAAAAAGGGAAGAAAATGAAATGCCACATTAACAAACTAAATCTTGAACGACCTCCAGAATTCTCCTTTCCATTATGATCATGAGCATGATCCATCAAGTGGGTTTATAGTCAAACAAACACTAGCCACAAATTTCTGATCAGGGTTTCCTGATATTATGTTTTTATTTTATTTTATGTTTAGGGTCCCGCCCGGATAATTTTGATATACTACTTGTGTCTGCTCGTGAACCCAATTTGCTTTTTTAAGATGTATACTACACATAAGTTCATAACCCACCACCTAATTAAAGTTAATTCAATAGCCACCTTCAAAAAAATAAATTAAATTAAAAAAAACAAAACCTTGTATGATATTATATATGCTATCTGATGTATATTTTCTCGTCATTATTATAAAGGGACGATTGAAATGTTATATTTGTGTTTATATTAATTTGACTTTTTGAATGTGTTTAAGGTAGACACTGACGGATCAATTTCGTCAAGATTGAAACGTGTACATAAATATTATTTTTCAATTTAAAAACGTGAGGGAATTATACACCATTTTTTAATACTATTTTTAATCAAAATCCTGCCTAATTACACCTTTTTGAAATCGAGGTCGTAGGTTTAATACTTATCGAAAACAATAAGCTAGAATAAAATCTTTTTATAAATACCGAATTAATATGCATGAGAATTTTTTAAGAATTATAAATGTCGTAAGCCATGAAAATTAGTTTCAATTGAAAACGTGTAAAAGATTACCTTTTGAGAAACGTAGACAAATTTCCAAAGCAAGAAGCTTTCAAGAAAATAAATTTCAACATGAAAAGAATGTTTCTATAAATGGATTTGAATATGAAAAATATAGTTTGGAATTGAACAGAAGAGCATGTACGTACTAGAGGAAAAGATTTTCATCTAATCAAAAGAGAAAACAAAAAACAATTCTTATTTCTTAATTTATCTTGTTCCAATACAAATAAGAAAAATATATAAAAATATCTAAAGTTTAAGCGTGGATTGAAAAAATGACTCTTTCCGTAAAAATTTGTATGTTATAACCCTTTATCAAGTGTCAGATACTATCAGATACTGTCGGACAGATACATCTGTCGAATACTGTTCAGATAAAATCATAGTATGTAAATTTTTGGAGAAATGGTTATATTTTTAAAGTACCCTTTAAATAAGGGTATTTTTACAAATTTTCCTTCTAATAATAATTAGGATTTTGAAGGTTTACTTCTACCTAAAATGCAGAATAATGGGGTCATTTGTGACTTTGACAATTATGAGCTATGAATGTATATGGCTCCTTTCTTCTCACCAAACTCATTCAAGGAATCAAGGGTAGTAACAAAACAAGGTCACTTCTAAGGATAAAGATACCATTTCAGCCTTAAAGTTGTAGGACCCCATATGCGCCCATCATTCTATAACGCGAAGCCCACTTCATATCGTCCACCACACCTTGAATCCCAACATTAGAAAATAGTTTAGGCCACTCAATTTACTTTTTTTAATGATTTTACAGTGGAAGAATCGTAAGTGAAATGGTCTCATTATTTAAGTTAAGAGTCTTCTGAAGGTTAGCTTGTCCCATGAAGGTTTTTAAAAATTTGAAATGGAATGGAATTGGATGCGATTTTTAAAGTACCCTTTTCTTTTAGGTAAAAGACGAAAGGTAGAGGAAATGATGTTGGAAAATGTAAAGACCAATTTGCTGGAACTGACTCAACTCTGCTTTTATTTATTTATCTACTGTTTCTGTTTCACTTTGTGAAGATAATAAAATATTGCGACTCACATTTCATGTTCTTTACAGTTCCTCACGATGGAGACCAAATTTAACCTGATCATTGGGTTTCTACACTAGCAATATTTATCAACTCTTATCTACATAATACAATACAATAACGAGTGCCCTTTTCTCTTCCTCTCATTGCGTCACACAGGGTAGTACTTTAATCAATTTTTTGATAACTTTGATTAGAAGAAAACCCATTTGGTCATTTCTTTAGTATGTAATTTGGCAAAGGGTGGATAGTATTTTGTGCCAAAAGTCTCTGTTCCGGAGTCCACCACCATACTCATAGTAGTTAAGATTTAGACTTGAACCTAACTTGTATTCACTTTTTCTTGTTTTTTGTTAGACATTTCACTCATACGACAAAAGTAAGGAATTAATACCATTGCATTTTCAACGGATTGAAAATCAGATTTGATTAATGCTTCATCTAAAGATGATAGGAAATGAGTAATGAAGGCGAGGTAACATTATCTTCAATGACGAGCTTGGCGTTAAGGGGCAACTGGCAAGTTCTGGGCATCTTCCAATAGCGTTACTGTGTGGCAGCTAAGCTATTGTTTGGTCAAATTTGAAAAGGACAAGAGATGACATGTTAGCCCACGCAATTGGGCTTTATTCAGCACAGTGGAGGATGATCATTGGGGCAACAAGGCAAAGACTTTTAACGGTAGACATTCTTCAACTATACCTGTCCAAGTTAGCAGTAGTAATCATCTGATAAAAAGTTTTTTTTTATTATTACTAAATTTATTCTGGCATTCTTGGAAAATTTATCTTAGTAGCAACTATTCGCGCCCCATTACAACTATAAATATCTGACCAACCTCCACTCTCTTTGCATTAACAAACATAAACACAATACAACTTGCTTGTCTGTGACTCTTTGAGAGAAAAGAGAGAGAGAGAGAGAGAGAGAGAGAGAATACACTACTCATTCAGATTTCAGAGAGATGAAGAGCTTCCCAGTTATCAACTTGGAGAAACTAAATGGTGAGGAGAGAGTTGCTACCATGAAGAAGATTAAAGATGCCTGTGAGAACTGGGGTTTCTTTGAGGTATGTTAGTACAAGTTTTAAACTTTTTTAGTACAAGTTTTAAACTTTTTAACCCATTCTTAAACCATATTCATATTTTGGTGGTCTGATGGGTTGTTTTGTTTTGCACCAAAATTTTATGTAGCTGGTGAACCATGGCATACCCATTGAGCTGATGGACACTCTGGAGAGACTGACGAAAGAGCACTACAGAAAATGTATGGAACAGAGGTTCAAGGAGCTGGTGGCAAGCAAGGCTCTTGAAGGTGTGCAAACTGAGATCAGTGACATGGACTGGGAGAGCACTTTCTTTGTGCGCCATCTCCCTCAGTCCAACTTAAATGAACTTCCAGATCTCGATGATGAATACAGGTATTACAATAAAAAAATGATTATAGGTTTACCAAAACTGGCATCTTGATGTGGGGTTATGGACCATAATAAAAACATGTATTATATTGTATTTTAACTACTGTTAGCATAAGTAAAAGCTGCCGTTTTATCGGACAATGATTATATTACTATATTTGATTGGTCATATAATTATCTTTAGTTTAGAATATACCTTAATGACTTATAACTTGAGTTAAAAAAAAAAAAAAAAAAAAAGAAGAAGAAGAAGAAAGTTTCCTAATCAAGTTTCAAATCTTGAATTGACAATACAAAGGTCCTCGAAGTTACATCTTTCACTGAAAAGTTACCATTTAAAAGCAAGTTAATTAATTTACCAATTTCTGATTATATTTCACTTTGATATATGCAGGAAGGTGATGAAGGAATTTTCACTGAAATTGGAGAAGCTAGCAGAGGAGTTTCTAGACTTGTTATGTGAGAATCTTGGACTGGAGAAAGGCTACCTCAAGAAGGTCTTCTATGGTTCAAAGGGACCCACCTTTGGTACCAAGGTCAGCAACTACCCACCATGCCCCAAACCAGATTTGATCAAGGGACTCCGAGCCCACACCGATGCTGGCGGCATCATCTTGCTCTTCCAGGATGATAAGGTCAGTGGCCTGCAGCTTCTCAAAGATGGGCAGTGGATTGATGTGCCTCCAATGCGCCACTCCATTGTCGTCAACCTCGGTGACCAACTAGAGGTACACTAAATTTCAACATAATGTAATATCGCGACATAAATTTCTAGTCATTCATATCACTTAATTACCCTGGAGGATTTTTTGAGTTCTAATACATAAGTTAACAAATGCACAGGTTATCACCAATGGCAAATACAAGAGTGTGGAGCACCGAGTGATTGCTCAATCAAATGGCACTGGCCGCATGTCAATAGCTTCATTCTATAACCCTGGCAGCGATGCAGTAATCTATCCAGCTCCAGCACTGTTGGAGAAAGAAGCAGAGGAGAAGAAGCAAGTGTACCCCAAATTTGTGTTTGAAGACTACATGAAGCTATATGCTGCGCTCAAGTTCCAGGCTAAAGAACCAAGATTTGAAGCGATGAAGGCCGTGGAAACCAGTGTCAAGTTGGGTCCAATTGCTACAGCTTAAAAAGTCACTCATTAAAAATTCTAAATTTCTTATTTTTTCTCGCTAAACCCGATTGATTATGTTACCTTTTTATTCTAAATATTAAAAATAATAATACATCTTCTTTCCTCTTAATTTAACTTGAATTATAACTCAGTTTAAATCTTATTGGATTCAATGTTGTAAGATTTAGAGTTTCGCATATATAGTTAATTCCTTGGGGCTGACCCTCTTTACCGTGCATCTGTAAGAAGGATATTGGATTGCTGAGGCTGTGAAAGGGCTCAAGGCCTCTGTAAACACCAACACTGCCCATTGTACTTGGATGCACCAATCAGTGAAAAGTTCTCTCCAACTTCTTTTGTCTCTTTCTTGTCTCCATTTTCTCTCCACTACTCGTTTCCAACTCCCATTTTCTCATTTGCCTTTTACACCACGGCTCCACATCCACTATTTATCCAGCAGCTTTAAAAGAAAATCAAATCACCTTCGTTTCACATAATATTATAATAACATTCTACTTCATTTCTTTTTCATTTCACGTTATCACCACAATGCCATGGCCTTATTGTTTCACAAGCGGAGATTGTGCGGCTTTAGGCACTAGCACTGCACCTAAGTAAGCCTTAACCCATTATAAGAGAGGTTCAAACGAAAGCGAACAAGGACACGAGAGGTTTGGGTGAGGAAATAATCACTATATACAAGATAGTTTCCGGAAACGTCACGTAACCTCCGCAAACTTCCAGAATATCACGCTCATTCTTTGTGCCATTAAATTCTTCTCGATGTGAGGATCCCAAATCCTCATAAAACTTGCCCCGAAATCCCATTCCGTTGTGTGCTTCGATGTAAGCTTAGCACAAAATCGTGCATATGTCGCACGAGGCGTGACAACAAGCTCAACATAGGTTTATAAATTCATCTCTCTGTGTCGGAGTCCTTTGCCCGTTATTCCTAATTCACTCTATCATATCTTAAACAAATAATCACTCATATTTAATAAACCCAATAATTCTTTATGAGTATGCTTCATAGTTACTATATTATTGGATCCTTTACGTCAAAAAATAAGACTAATTTTAATAAAATTGATATATTTAAATTAGATTAACATTCTTCATATTATTTATGTTTATTTATTTCTCCTTTATTTGTTTATCCTTGTATAATTATACATTTATTCTTGTTCATTTATATATGTTTTTTTTGTTGAATTAATTTTTCCTTTCTTATTATATAATTATACCAATGTGGGGCGTTTACTGACTATTGAAATGCAAAGTCAGGCCTGAAGTTTTGACAAAATAGATATTGCCCACATTGGTGCATTTTTAATATTTATATAACTAATGAAATGCAAAGGCAGCTAATTAAAATAATATCAATGCCCATCATCTCATAATGAACAAAGCCATTAATATTGTGAGCATTTATTTGGGCATTAAGTTTGAAGTTCTAAGCAAGACGAATTTTGCCCATTGTGCTACATACTTTAGATTGCGCCGTTATGCTGCAAATTAAATTATTAAATTGGTAGCAGAATTTTATAAGAAAAATCAGACCTCTTGAAGTCTGAATTCGGGGAAGTCAGACCTTTGTTTCGTGTGGGCACTTGTATTTAGATTTTTCTTTTGGATGATCAAATTTAATTACATTGGGCATTTATATTTGGATGGGCAGTATTTACATTGAGCATTTATAATATTAGAATAAAGAGAAAAAATGCCCAGTCAGACCAGAAGTTCTGACTTGAACGACGACCTCCAAGTGAGCTTTGATGGATATAGTATATAAGCAGTAGAATAATAAAAATGTCCATGAGCTCAAAGCAAATGTTGCCCGCAACCCCACTGTGCTGCATACAATTGATGGATATAATATAAGTGCGAGGCCTCAAGTCCTATATGTATATTTATTTAGAAATTTAATTATCTAAACTTTTTTATTTATTGTACTTTATATTTATCGTAATTCTTATTTTATCCCTATTTTTTTATTTTGGTTATTATTAGATTCTTGATATGCATCCAGAAAATGCAATTAAAGTTTATACCTAGAGGATAAATTAAGGGCCATTAAATTACTACTATTAAAATATGAGAAACTGATCTACCAAAGAATTCTCTATTGATTTCATACATTCCTTGAAGTAATATTACTAAACCATTCATAGAACTGGATGACATCATTTCTTGAAGCGAATAATATTGTCCACTTTCATAAAGGTGATATTATGATATTCCTAAAAGCAGATGTTGTTATCCACGGTAATGATAATAATAAATGCGGTTAACTTTATAAAGGATTCTTGACATTGAAGTGCTATTGTAAATGCTCAATCAAACCACTAGAATTGCATTTAGTGATTTGAAGGGAATATTTTTCAAAAGTTATTGATGATTCAATGGATCTCAAAAAGCATGTTGTCTAGATTCTTTTGTTGGTTGACTTATGATTGGTGATGAAATGGCCAAATGAATTTATTTGATATTGTATTTAATTTGACATTATCTTTTTCATTGATGTTTAATATACTCTTTCTTGAACGAAATGGTATGGATATGAAAAGTAAGATACTTGTCTCCAAAAGAGACAAATATTTATGTCTAGTTGATAGTGCAACAAGGCATACGGTCCTGAAGGATAATAACTATTTCTGAAGTTAACTTTTCTGGAAGCAAAAGTTAAGACCATATTAGGGTCCGTTAATTTAATTGAGGGCTCCGAAAAAAAGCCACTATAATATTGGCAAGTGTTATTAAGTTATATATCGATAATGCTTTATAATCAAGCAAATTCAGAAGAAATTTGCTTAGTTTTAAAAATAAAAGATAAAATGGATATCACTTCATTTGTCTTAGGATAGAAGTCGATATCAAAGAAACTTGAAGCTTTTTCTTATGGATTGTATTATACATACATAAGGTCTATTGAAATCTATGTAGTCATAATACAAAAATTTTATGATCCTAAGACTTTTATATAATGGTATGACAACCTTAGTCACCTAGGATTAACGACGATGTGTAGGATTATTTTGAATATAAATAGACATCCATTAAAGAATCAAAAAATTCTTTTGTCTAATGAAACTATTTCTACTGCTTGTTCACAAGGAAATTTGATTATTATATCATCTCCTTTAAGATTGGTCTTAAATCCTTATCGTTTTTTAAAATAATTCAAGGGGACATGTGTGGACCTCATCCATCCACCTAGTGGACCCTTTTTTTTGTTACTTTATGGTCCTAATTGATGCTTCTGCACAGTGTTCTCACATATGTTTGTTATCAACTAGAAATGTTGCTTTTGCTTAACTTCTTGCTCAAATTATTAAGTCACAGACATATTTTCTAGACTATTCGATTAAGTCAATTCGTCTGGATAATGCTAGTGAATTTATATCAAAAGTCTTTGATGATTATTATATATCCGTTAGAATTGATATTGAGCACCCTATCCCGCTTGTCCATACCAAAATCGGTTTGGCAGAATTACTTATAAAGTGACTGTAGATATTGCACGTACTTTGTTGTTGAGAATGCAATTGCCAACTTCTACTTGGGGCTAGGTTATTTTACATGCCGCATCATTGATCAGACTAAGGCACACTGCTTATCATGAGTATTCCCTATTACAACTTGTACTTGGCCAACAACCAAACATATCTCATTTAAGAACTTTTAGTTGTGCTATAAAAGTTTCCATTACTCCCCTAAAGTGAACAAAAATGGGACCTCAACGTCGAGTATTTTAGACATTTATGTATATTATAATTTTTTTTTCTTAGCTAGGTTTTTTTCACTGAATTTTACTAATAAGGTTTTTAACGAGGCAGTATTAGCATGTCCAGCACCACTTAAGATTTACTATATAATTGTATTTTTTTACTTATGTTTTTGTCATACTAGATTTTTTCTTAGTAAAGCCAAATATAAATATATTGATATGCAATTATCCTAATGTGGTGGGATATCTAAAAAAGGAGTATTGTAATAAATTATTATAGAGAGACTTAGATATTTTCAGAGCCATACACTTGTAGACACAAGATTTTTGCTACATCTCTGTATTTTGATCGTACATCTGTAAGAAGGAGATTGGATGGCTGAGGCGCTGAAAGGGATCAAGGCCTCTGTAAATACCAAGACTGCCCAATGACTTGGATGCACCAATCAGTGAAATGTTTTCTCACTTGAACTTCTCGTCTCCTTCTTGTCTCCATCTTCTGTCCGCTATCTCGTTTTCAGCTCCTATGTTCTCATCATTTTTTAATAATAAGATAATTACTATATCATTTTTACATCCATGACTCAACGATCTTTATTTTAATTAATCAACTAATAAAATATATATTTTTAAAACTTTATTAAATAGAGATATAGGATAAGATTGATTTACTTACCTTTTGCCTACTCGAGTTATGCTTTTTTTTTTTACTATTTTATTAAAGATTTAAGTTTAGAGTTTGCATAATATATTCAATTTTTATTATTTTATTTGAACTTTATAATTATACTTCAATTTTTATAATTTATTTGAGAATTAATATTATTTTAAAAAAATTAAGTTTTAAAAAAAAACTTTTAACTATGTGAATATATTTTGTTAATAAATTTATATTTATATTATTTGCTTTACATCTATTTACAAGATTAAAAGAAAATCAAATTCTACATTCTTAATTTAAATATTAAATAAAAAAATTTATTTTTATACCTGACCTAATCTGTCCTCTAACTTTAAATCCTGGATTCGTAACTAGATAATAACATTTTCCAAACCCAGTTAAATTTTTTAACAAGTTGACGGAATGTGATAATTTCTATAATAATTTTTAATAATATTTCATTTTCATTTCTGACTTGAGTCCGACTAATAGTGGGGTGGACCAAAACCAGCCGTGACGACCAGGACTCTTTGTTCTTCTCATTAGAAAAAACACATCAGTAGCTCAACCCAACAACAAATGGGAAGACAAATGGAATTTTTTTTTTAAAATTCTTTCTCATTATTTAAATGATTTAAAGTGATGATTTAATGTCCTTCACATGATAAAATAATTAAAATGAGGGCTATTCGCGTTCAGATTAATCATTTCAAATTTTGACTATTGTTTTTTATGTCTACAATGATGGTTGATTACATTAAAATATTTATAAAATTTTGAAGAAACTAATATAAAAATCAAATGATTTCTTGTGAGAAATCCTTAATCTAGCCAAGTTCATGAATTTGAACAAAAGTTGATTAGACCTAAAATTTTTATTGGTTCAAAAAACATTAAGAAACCAAAGTTGAATGATGTATACCTTCTATTTACTCAACTATATTTTTCCAAATTTTGGTCCTATTTCACTTTCAAATATTTAACACCATAACAAATAAAATAATTGGCATTTTTATGTCACATTATACACACACATATCGAATAAATATTTTAACATAAATTTCTGATACAAATTATTGACATAATTTTATGATATTTGATCTTATCAAATCTATTAGTTGAGATTGAAAGTCAAAAATCTATATTAACATTACCAACTCATCAATCATCTGATCTCAACTATAAGATTTTGTACATTAATCGTTACAAATTTTTGACATAATTTATTAATACAAATTTATGATATTTGATTTCATCAAATCTAATAGTTAAGATTGAAAGTCGAAAAATTATATTTAATATTGTTAACTCATTAATCATCTCAATTATTCGATTTTATATATCAATAGTTAAAAATTTGTGTCTAATTTTATGTCAAAAAATTTATATAAAAAGATCTATTTCTAATAAATAATATATTTATATTCATATTCTTATCAAATTATTAATGGCTACTTTATCATCACCAATGAAATTTCAATTCAAGCATTTTGGTCCCCCCACGATCCACATTGAATGATAACCATGCGCAATAATTGTTTTCGTTCCTTTCTATTTTGTTTTTCAAATTATTTTGCACCGATTTCTGATTATATGCTTCAATAATTGAGAGAATATAGACAATAAAATAATGTTTTTCACATTGATAATTACAATAATAAAAAAATGAAGTTAAAAAGTATACATGAATAAAACAATCTTGAATGTAAATAAAAAGTCCACAAACACTCACATGCTACCAAATCAAAATCATTTTTAAAAGGTGATCTTTTTCGGTAATAGTAACCAGGGGATTTTTTTCTTCTTTCTAAATTTAAATGGAAAAAAACCCAATTAGAATTTGTTTTTTTTTGGTTTCACCCAATTGCATCATACATATTAATTTTGTTTATCTTATTAAAAAAATAACATTTATCATTCAAAATATATTATTGATAAGAACGTGATCGTGGGATAGTTTAATTTAGAAATATAGAAAATCTTGAGATATTCCTAGCCAAATAAAGCATAAAATTGAATAATAATAATATCTCTGTTTGGAAATTTCCATGTGAAGAGTTTGGTCCCCTGTATTGAATGCTAATTTGTCTCTAGCTTTTTCACACTGATGGCGATGAGAAGTCAAGTCATGGATATCAGCTCATCTGGCTTATTTAGCAATGGTGAAAATTCTCTTTTTATTTATTCTCCATCATACTTGGACAAACGAAAAAATTTCATTATAAACGCGTTTGGCCACAAACAAAACAAAGAAAGAAAGAGAGTAGAAAATGAAATGCCAGATTAACAAACAAAAATCATGATCATGATCCATCAAGTCGGTTTATAAATTGAGTCAAACAAAAACTAGCCACAATTTTCTGATCTGATATTATGTTTTTATTTTATTTTATGTTTAAGGTCCTATCCGGATAATTTTGACATCTTACTTGTGCCTGCTCGGGAACCCAACTAGCCTTTTTAAGATGTATATCCACCACCTAATTAAAGTTAATTCAATAGCCACCTTCAAAAAAATAAATTAAATTGAAAAAACAAAAACTTGCGTGATATTATATATGCTATCTGATGTATATTTTCTCGTCCTCATTATAAAGGGATGATTGAAATGGTATATTTTTGTGTATATTAATTTGACCAATGCGTTTAAGGTAGACACCGAGGAATCAACTTCGTCAAGATTGAAACGTGTACATAAATATTATTTTTTAATTTAAAAACGTGAGGGAATTATACACCATTTTGGAATACTATTTTTAATCAAAATCCTGCCTAATTACACCTTTTTGCAATCGAGGTCGTAGGTTTAATACTTATCGAAAACAATAAGCTAGAATAAAATCTTTTTATAAATACCAAATTAATATGCATGAGAATTTTTTAAGAATTATAAATGTCGTAAGCCGTGAAAATTAGTTTCAATTGCAAACGTGTAAAAGATCACCTTTTGAGAAACGTAGACAAATTTCCAAAGCAAGAAGCTTTCAAGAAAATAAATTTCAACATGGAAAGAACGTTTCTATAAATGGATTTGAATATGAAAAATATAGTTTGGAATTGAACAGAATAGCATGTACGAACTATAGGAAAAGATTTTCATCTTATCAAAAGAGATAACAAAAAAAAATTCTTATTTCTTAATTTATCTTGTTCCAATACAAATAAGAAAAATTTATAAAAATGTCCAAAGTTTCAGTGTAGATTGAAAAAATGACTCTTTCCATGAAAATTTGTATGTTATAATCCTTTATCAATTGTCAAACACTATCTGTCGAACAGATACATCTATCGAACACTATTCAGACAAAATCATAGTATGTAAATTTTTAAAGAAATGATTGTATTTTCAAAGTACCCCTTATATAAGGGTATTTTTTAAAATTTTTCTTCAAATAATAATTAGGATTTTGAAGGTTTACTTCTACCTAAAATGCAGAATAATGGGGTACTTTGACAATTATGAGCCATGAATGTACGTGGCTCCCTTCTTCTCACCAACCTCATTCAAGGGGTAGTAACAAGACAAGGTCACTTCTAAGGATAAAGACACCATTTCAGCCCTAAAGTTGTAGGACCCCATATGCGCCCATCATTCTACAACGCGAAGCCCACTTCGTATCGTCCACCACACGATTAGTCCCAACATTGGAAAATAGTTTAGGCCACTCAATTTACTTTTTTTAATGATTTTACAGTGGAAGAATCCTAACTGAAATAGTCTCATTATTTAAGTTAAGAGTCTTCTGAAGGTTAGCTTGTCCCATGAAGGTTTTTAAAAATTTGAAATGGAAGCGAATTTGGATGTGATTTTACAAGACTTTTTCTTTTAGGTAAAAGACGAAAGGTAGAGGAAATGATGTTGGAAAATGTAAAGACCAATTTGCTGTAACTGACTCGACTCTGCTTTTATTTTATTTATCTACTCTTTCCTCTTTCACTTTGTGAAGATAAAATATTGCTACTCACTTTCATGTTCTTTACAGTTCCCCACGATGGAGACCAAATTTAACCTGATCATTGGGTTTCTACACTAGCAATATTTATCAACTCTTATCTACATCATACAATACAATAACGAGTGCCCTTTTCTCTTCCTCTCATTGCTTTATTTTTTCGTAACTTTGATTAGAAGAAAAAGCCCATTTGGTCATTTCTTTAGTATGTAATTTGGCAAAAGGGTGGATAGTATGTTGTGCCAAAAGTCTCTGTTCCGGAGTCCACCACCATACTCATAGTAGTTAAGATTTAGACTTGAACCTAACTTGTATTCACTTTTTCTTGTTTTTTGTTAGACATTTCACTCATACGATAAAAGTAAGGAATTAATACCATTGCATTTTCAACGGATTGAAAATCAGATTTGATTAATGCTTCATCTAAAGATGATAAGAAATGAGTAATTAAGGTGAGGTAACATTATTTTCAACAACGAGTTTGGGTTTAGGGGCAACTGGCAAGTTCTGGGCATCTTCCAATAGCGTCACTGTGTGGCAGCTAAGCTATTGTTGGTCAAATTTGGCAAGAAGAAAGATGAATGTTAGCCCACACAATTGGGCTATACCGTGTGAATAAATTTTTAACGTGCAACAAAGCAAAAGACTTTTAACGGCAGACATTCTTCAGCTATACCAGTCCAAGCTAGTAGTAGTAATAATCTGATAAAAAGTTTTTTTTTTTTTATTATCACTAAATTTTTTTTGGCATTCTTGGAAAGTTTTATCTGAGGAGCAGGTTTTCCTGCCCCATTATAACTATAAATATCTGACCAACCTCCACTCTCTTTGCATTAACAAACATAAACACAATACAACTTGCTTGTCTGTGACTCTGTGAGAGAGAAGAGAGAGAGAGAGAGAGAGAGAGAGAGAGAGAGAGTACACTACTCATTCAGATTTCAGAGAGATGGAGAGCTTCCCAGTTATCAACTTGGAGAAAGTAAATGGTGAGGAGAGAGTTGCTACCATGGAGAAGATTAAAGATGCCTGTGAGAACTGGGGTTTCTTTGAGGTATGTTATAGTACAAGTTTTAAACTTTTTAACTCATTCTTCAACCATATTCATATTTTGGTGGTCTAACGGGTTGTTTTGTTTCGCACCAAAATTTTATGTAGCTGGTGAACCATGGCATAGCCATTGAGCTGATGGACACTCTGGAGAGACTGACGAAAGAGCACTATAGAAAATGTATGGAACAGAGGTTCAAGGAGCTGGTGGCAAGCAAGGCTCTTGAAGGTGTGCAAACTGAGATCAGTGACATGGACTGGGAGAGCACTTTCTTTGTGCGCCATCTTCCTCAGTCCAACTTAAATGAACTTCCAGATCTCGATGATGAATACAGGTATTACAATAAAAAAAATGATTATAGGTTTACTAAAACTGGCATCTTGATGTGGGATCTTGGACCATAATGAAAACATATACTATATTATATTTTAACTAAAGTAAAAGCTGCCATCTTGTTGGCCAATGATTATATTACTATATCTGATTTTTCATATAACTGCCTCTAGTTTGGAATATACCTTGATGACTCGTAGCTTTAGATATTAAAAAAAAAAAAAAAAGAAGAAGAAGAAGAAAGTTTCCTAATTAAGTTTCAACTCTTGAATTGACAATACAGAGGCCCTCAAAGTCACATCTTTCACTCAAAAGTTACCATTTAAAAGCAAGTTAATTTACTAATTTCTGATAATATCTCACTTTGATATATGCAGGAAGGTGATGAAGGAATTTTCACTGAAATTAGAGAAACTAGCAGAGGAGCTCCTGGACTTGTTATGTGAGAATCTTGGACTGGAGAAAGGCTACCTCAAGAAGGTCTTCAATGGTTCAAAGGGACCTACCTTTGGTACCAAGGTCAGCAACTACCCACCATGCCCCAAACCAGATTTGATCAAGGGACTCCGAGCCCACACCGATGCTGGCGGCATCATCTTGCTCTTCCAGGATGATAAGGTCAGTGGCCTGCAGCTTCTCAAAGATGGGCAGTGGATTGATGTGCCTCCAATGCGCCACTCCATTGTCGTCAACCTCGGTGACCAACTAGAGGTACACTAAATTCCAACATAATGTAATATCGCGACATAAATTTCTAGTCATTCATATCACTTAATTACCCTGGAGGATTTTTTGAGTTCTAATACATAAGTTAACAAATGCACAGGTTATCACCAATGGCAAATACAAGAGTGTGGAGCACCGAGTGATTGCTCAAACAAATGGCACTGGCCGCATGTCAATAGCTTCATTCTATAACCCTGGCAGCGATGCAGTAATCTATCCAGCTCCAGCACTGTTGGAGAAAGAAGCAGAGGAGAAGAAGCAAGTGTACCCCAAATTTGTGTTTGAAGATTACATGAAGCTATATACTGCACTCAAGTTCCAGGCTAAAGAACCAAGATTTGAAGCCATGAAGGCAGTGGAAACCAGTGTCAAATTGGGTCCAATTGCTACAGCTTAATAATTAAGATTTAATAAAAGAACTATAGTATTTTTTATTAGATTATTAATTTTTGTGTGTGTTGGGAGTGCAGGAAGTATAAGTACTTTAATTATTATTTGTAGAACAAAAGGAGTTGTAACTAATCTGCAACAATAATATTTTTCTAAAACTAATAAAATTTATCCTATTGCTTTGGTTTCATTTTCATTTGTTTATGTTGTGTGGATCTCAGAAGCTGTTCCTAGAAGGAAAAAAACAATATAAAATTTTGTCTTTGAGGGGAACCTTTGGCTGCATGATACTTTTTCTAGTGCATTGAACTTCAACTTTTATTATATTCCGCAAATTCTATAGTTATTTTCAAGACTCTTAACTCCATTATAGGATTCTTTCTTTCTATTTGCAGATTGCTGATCAATCATTAATTTCTTGTGTATCTGGGTATCTGATTCATTAATTTGATAGTGCTACTGCCACTGCTACTATGTTGAGCTAGCCAAAAAGATAAACGTATATATTGTACCTATTACAGAACTCTATCAACTCAAACAATAAGAACCATTCAATAATATTATTGAAATTATAATTTAATCTCTATGTCTAACGAACCCCAAATTTCCCAACAAAAGCCTCGTGCTCCGATGCTTATCTTCGTGGAGAAAGCATATAAGTTAAAAAAGAAATTGAGCTCGAACTTCATTGCGGAATATTTAGAAACAAAGTAGGAAAAACAAGTTGTTGTTGTTGATGATCAGAGCGTGGACACAAGTTAGTGATAAACGAAAAGGAATCAATTACAATGATATCAGAGCCCACATAAAAGATTGTTTTCGACGTAGCAAGCATTCAACTAATGCATTAGTGAAGGACCTAATCATTCATGCAGAGAAATAAATAAAGCAATATTAAATATTGTACCAAGTAAAATCTTTTTTTTTTTAATCACTTTCTAATCATAACTGGAATTGTCAGCTGGAACAGATCGACAACCCCACAACAACACCAATTTAGAGAATAAACATATCTGCATACAAAGCACTTATTGCGGATCTTAGAGCTTTTTGCAGTCGGCAAAGTTTTGTTTGCGAATGCAATCACCAAATTTCAAGCACTTTTAGCGAAGTTTTCAACTTCTTTTTGCATTATTGCTCTGTCCACAAGGTTAAACTGGATTGGGATCCTGTCTGCTAGATAAAATAACAGTTGCTCGATCTTGCAGCAACATCATCTCGGTTAAAAAAAGTAGAAATTTAAAGACGAATTTTGATTGTTTAAAAGCTACGTATATTACAATATCATAGAACAAGGTGACATGATTAACAATGCGTTTAATGGTTTTTTTTTTTTTTTTTTTACTATATAGAGGAATATATCGTATTTGGAAGTGGTTTAACAAAAACACTTTCAAGTAGTTAAAAACTATATTTGTTTTTACTATTTATTTTAACTTTTGAAATCAATAAGATGCTTTTTAGAATTTATCAACTATTTTAAATTAAAGCTGCAAGAGCATTCTATTATATTTTAACGTCTGAAATCGATTAAACTCTTTTTTGAATCAAAACATAGTTTGGAATATACTACTTCAAAGTCCAAATAATAATTTATTAAATATCACTTTTAGATTTATTTTTTACCAAAACAAGAAAAGCTTTCACTTGAGGCTAAAAGATTTTCTTCAAAGTATAAAAAAAAGATTCTCAAAAAATAAAAAGTAATATAAAATAATTGTTAGAAGACCTTTACAAAAAACTTTCTTCATTAAAAACAAGAAGCCCACCATTAATTAACAAAAGCAGGTTTTTCTTGATTCCAAAGAAAGAAACCCAGTTTTGACTTTTGAAAGGTTTCAAGAAGTTGGAATTTTCTTTTTCCTTCGAAACTTTAATGAATCATCCAAATACGACCTTAAAAATGTGATTATTATTAATTTGCGGGGGGTGGGGTTGGGGAATTAATAAAAGGACGAAAAGCTTGAGGGGACACACGTCAAACACCCACCGACATCAAGATCCACAACAGTATGATGATTAGCAAAATATTGATTTGATTGTACCAAATGGCAAAGGTTCTGTTGTTGCAGGCTTAATTTCTATACTAGTGGAGTTGGCCCAATAGATATACCTAATGCAATGCAGCCACCGCATTCGTTTATTCAATTTGATTCAGAATCTAATGTTGGAAGCTCATTTCAGCATGAAACAGATTTTTGAGTCTCACAATCAAAACCACACCTTGGAACTTTACTTCCAAAGGGGTTCACTTGATTATCAAATTACATTACAAAGATCAAAAGCTTGGCCTTCCAACCGTTCACATATCTATTATATGGTTTTGAACTCTAGCCAGGATAAATGGGTGTCCATAGCCTTTTTTCCTGGTCGATTTTTTTGGCATATAATTTGCTAAACTGTTATTGCTGAGTTAAAGGAGAAGAGCTGCCAATCTGATCAAGCTGATGAGGTTTCAGCATCATGTAATCAGACCTTTACATAAAGCCAACTTGCAATTTCAAGAAGAAATTTGTCCAGATTTACAGTAGTAAATGTCGCATGTGTGGAAGGCCAGACCTTTATTTGTATAGTAACAGATCAATGTACTAATATATATATGCTTTTTTATTATCCTGAGAAGGAAAAAAGAAGAATAATTCCTCTGCCGCTGAAATGCAATCCTGGAACTCATCACCTTTTCCTATTTTTATTCGAGAGCAGGACCTAAGATTGTCGTCCCCCTAATAAGAAGGAAATAAAAAAAAAAAAAAAGGCAAAAGCCATTAAATACAATTGGTTTTTTTATCGCTTCAAACATGAAAATGACATCGGTAGATGCCTCAAGCTAGAGATATCAAACAACTCCATGAACCTCTGATCAGAAACTCTAGCTTTGGCTGCTGCAAACCGCTGGTACTCGTCAAAGACAGATGACAGGCACCACCTTTGCAATTTTCTCAAGCATCCCACAAGACAACCGGTCCGGTGCTGCAAGTAGGACATTGAGCCCATAAACAACTCAGAATGTTTTCTTTTTAACTTTTAGTCAAGAACGATAATTATAGAATGAATAAATGAATGAAATTATTTTGTACCTTCCCGCGTTTACAATGAATCAAAACTGGATGATTTCTCACATCTGCACAGCACAAGAGTCGTAGTGAGTATAGACAGATTCCCAATTCAGTAATCAAAATTGAGATAAAAATTTTTTATGTGCTTTCATTACCAAGGAGAACTTTAAGTGCTTCACGAATCATATCCTCTGGGATGTTCACGAAAGGTTCCTGTATGCAAAAAGTGTACTAAAAATTAGTCCACTACAATGAGCTTATTTTATTGTCCATTACATCAAGAACAAACCATAGAATACTGCCTTTTACTACCATCTGCAAGCTCAATAAGACAAAACTTCTAAAGTTCTGACCATAAAAAACCTATCAACCAAGGTCAATTAAGTTAAAGAACCTAGCTAATGCAGTTCCATGTAAAAGGTTCATTAAACCTGCCGAAAAAATAGACATCCATATTATATTACCATACTTTAAACAACCATAAGATTAACTAGCTCAATCAAGCCTTCATAACAGCCAGATTTAATACTTTAATGATACCAATATCCTTTAGGCTAAGCCCAAACCTTTGACAAAAGCTTATTACTTCACCCTTCAACTGTCAACACTGTATCTGGTACCCATTTATGACTCTCATATGAATCACAAGCTTTCTTTTTTTTTTTTTTTTAAATAAAGAAATAAAGAGAAGATCAATAATAAAAACATTTTTGACTTCCCTGCATTGACAAATTAGTGACATGATTCTCTTTTCTTTTTACATCAATTAGGTCCTACCTTATGTCACTTTTACCTATAAAAAAACTTTTACAGAGTTGCTCAAACCATCTCCTAGCATTACATTCTAGGTTAGGATGTTTACAATTATGAGAGATTATTACTCAAATTGTTAAATCAAGTTATGTTAACAGATTCTCTTATCACTGTAATCAAGTTATCTATATTATTGTACTGAGAAATTGTCACTACCACAGGTGTCCAACATATATAACCAGAAAAAAATATTAAACTTTATGGTATTCTCAACTCTAAATCTTAAGTAATGTCCTTGGCATGTATAGCAAGTGGAGAATACATCAAGTAACTGTGTCAACACTAAAAGAGAAACAGAATAGAAGACATCAACACATAAAAATGAAAACCCCAGGTAGGCTTGTTTGTGAAGCAAATAAAAGAACTCCAAAAAGAGAGAGAGAGAGAGAGAGAGATTCATGATAGCACATTAACATACAAATGCAACTGATTACAAAATTAAAAATCCCTGGATGTTCTAGCCATGGACCCCATCTACCATCACTGAGAATGAAAGATTATCAGGCTAAATCCCCGATAATCCTTGTTAAATTCTGAGAATTATATCGGAAATATGAAAACCACTAAACCCCTGACCCCAACTGAAATATTAAGACATATGAGTATCAAACTTGTTTCTTTTGAGATAGATGTCTCAAAAAAAAAAAAAGATGAAATGAATCATTTCCTAAGAGCTGTGAAGTGCAGAGCAAATTACAACATGTACAAATTAGGACATCCACTCAATAATCTTATACTTGCCCATTTGCCATTGCAAAGTTTATTCAATCACTTCAAGCTAGGTAAAATCATATGATAACAAAAGTGACAATAAGAAGGAAGAGTCAAAATAGCTTATCAACATATGAGATACTATGAATTTTAATTACATTATGATGGTCTCTTTGTTGTTTATCAAAGTAATCCATAGTTAATTTTGAAGGTAGAATATTGTTGTTAAAACTAAATTTCAGGCAAAAATATTAATGTCGGTATACATTTTGCACAAACATAATCATATAGTGAGATTGACTAAACAAATTTATCCAGTTAAGTAGTTCCTCAACTTGGGTATCATCAGCTGTTTCTTTTTGTCTGAAATATAATTTCAAATCTAAATAACACATTTTATTGTCTTGCTAAGATCCTACAGCCAAGCATTAGCATTAAATATAGATTCTCCAACTTTAAATTCCTGAAAGGCCCTACAAATCTCAGATAAGCAAGAGAAAATATATAATGTATCCAAAATTTTAAAAATTTTCCGATCTATAAACATTTTATTCGTGGTAGCATAGTAGAGTTAGTACTACACTACCCCTAAATAGGCCTTGGTCCAATTGGTGGAAGGGTTGGGATGACATTGGAGGAAGTAATAATAAAGATAAACTGTTCCACAGTCCAATTAATTCCATTAAATCGAGTAGAGGAGACCATGTTCTCTTTACTCCTGGGCACATTCATTTTTAAAAGTCAGGTTGGATTTGTTGATCAAAATTTTATAATCTGAGAAAAAAACATATTGCTGAACTTCATCCAATATTGACATTTCATTAGACTTTAGATGGAGTTAAACTCAATTTGAAAGCATATAAGGCATCCATACAAGACACGCCATTTTTACAGAAGATGTTCATAGAGTTTGACATTTTCATTTTCGACCTAGCTAGTAAAAGTATACAATGATCTGAACCCTATATGTGGACACCAGGATTTGTAATGATATTTCTGGGGACATAAGTGGTGGAACATAGACAAGTAAACATGACTACAACAATGACCATAATTCGATTCTCCATTGATTGTGCAACCACATTAACTTACTATTTAAGGCAAAATTGAATTGGATTGCAACAATATTTTCAGACCTTCTATATATGGAGCTATATATGGAGTGGCCTAAGTTCACTGCAAGCTGATCAAACAACATTTATAACACTAAAATTAGAAGAGAAGGGAACATATGAATTGTTCTTTACACACATAACGACATAATAACAATCACTGATCACATGCAATTTCCTAACCATATGCAGAGAGCAAAAAATTGATTCGTTTTCCCAAAAAAAATGATGAAATTAATCTAGCTATTTTTGCTGATAAATGTGGTGTAGTCCATGCGAACCATGTAAAAACAAAATGTTACTTCACACAGATCGGTTAAACTGCCGGCTATCACTGGGCCAATGGGGGTTGAATCTTGGAATTATATGATGGCAATGATGGAAAGGACCTATGCATGTGAAAATTTATCAGTAAAAACTCACATTCACACATCAGTCATCTTGATTTTGAATTCCAATTTTGGCATACTTTGTATCTTTGTGAAATGAATTGTTAAACAAAAAGCAAATGCATTTCATAAAAAGCACAACCATGTGTAAGCAATCAATCGAATTTAAAGCACATTTAACAAGTATGCAATAATGTATTCATAAAATGCAATAATTTAGGTTGTAAAAGTATCTAACTAAGGTACATAATAGAGAATTATTATAACTAAACTAAACAATACCAAAACAACAACTTTTTGGGACCCTTCAAGTTCACCATAAACAGCATTATTAGCTTCTCTCCTAAAATTTCTAGTCCACAAAATAATGCAATTCTAATCGAAGAAGATTAAATCAAAAAGCAAAAAGTAGTTAAGAGATCATTAACTCTTCTAAAATGCATTAATTATAACCTCAAAAAGTAAAGCTTTACATTCAAAAAAGATACATTTAATAAACGAACAAAAGATAACTTTAGTGACAACAACAAAATTGAGTCTGCATACTAGTGAACTTGAAACCAGAATAGTGTGTAGTGTGTTCAAAATATGATATCATTTCCTGATGATGAATTTAATTATTATCAGCAAAAGAAGCTTGAAAAGCACATTGATAAACTTACCTTATGACCTTCAATCCCGAACTGAAAAAGCCTAATCCCATTTGACTTGAGGAACTCCATGTTGGAATCTGGATATGGCTCTGGACACAAATATCTACATCAAAAAATCCAAACAGAAACCCTAAAAAATTCACCCATTAACTATATATACATAAAAACGAAGAAGCAGATAAGCAAATGAGTTATTTTTATTATTTTTATTTATTTATTTTATAAAGATGACGCTTACATGATGGAGCGGAGACGAAGCGTTTGGAGAAAGGAGAAGTTGGCGGAATCCGGAAAGCCTGACCTGAAGATACCATTATCGACCATGGAGAAGTTCAAAGGTGGCATGAAACTAATGTCATCTGGGGCGGCGACGGGAGGGGATAACGGCGGCGGGGAAAGGTCAACGACGGAAGCGACTTCAATGGTTCTGCACATGACTTCTTCAGCTTCAACTTCACCAACTTGTGCTTGTTCTTTGCTGGGTTTGTTGGCGTTTGTGCTGTCAAGAAGTTTCATAACTTACTAGAAAGAAAAAAAAAAGGCTGAGTTAGGATCAGAAGAATGTGTGTGGGTTCTGACACTTTGGCAACTTTTCTTTTTGACAGTTAAAAGAACTGGTGGCGCTGGTAGTTAATGGTGGTGGTGATCGTGGCTTTATATAGAGACATCTCGGAAGAGAGAGACGGCTGGAAAAGCCAGCGAGCAAACGCAAAGCAATTTGTTTTTATTATTTATTTATTTTTGTTTTCGGTTTTCTGACGGCAAAAGTGAAGAGAAAAAAAAATGGAAATAATTAGGTAAAGTTTGTGAATAAATTAAAAACAGAAAACAAACAATAAAATTATTAAATTCAGACAAGTCGTGAAAAATGGCTGTTTCATATAGTTGAGTTGGGAACACTCACACGCGTGTTGCCAATGCGTGACGTGACCAAACTCTTCAGTTTAGTATTACAAGGAAATGTGAAATCTATGACTTGGAAACACTTTTAGCGTTCTTCATTTGTTCGGACAATGCTTGTTTTTATTTAATAATTTTATGCCTTATTTACACCATTTTTTTTGGTTTTTAATCAAACGTGTCTACTTTTGAGACATATAGACTAGGATTTTTGTAATTTCAAATTATATTTATGGGTTTTATAATATATTAAGATAAAAATAGTTTGAAATATCAAGTATTATATATTCTTCCATCCTTTAAAGTAAATTAATTATTTACTAATAGAAATATTTCTGACATCTAGAGTTTACTATTTCAAACTTATTATTTGATATCTTACAATGACATTTAAGATAACACTTTGTTAAATTTGTATAATCAGTTTTGATGGGTTTTGAAAATCAAATACATCATAAAAATGATTTGGTTATATTTTGTTATAAGACATCAAATTGATCATGTAATTAAGTTAAAGAACGTAACATATTTGAATTCTAGAATTTGATTTTAGTTATTGACCAATTCGGAAGTCATATGTTATTTGTCAACATTTTCTTAAATTTTAAATTTTGAATAAAAAGTCATCCACGTTTATGAATATTTAGATCCAAATTTCTAAGAATTCAATAAAATATTTCATGAAATTTGTGGATTTCTTTCTTCTTCACTTTTGTTTAGTTATGATAAACCTATTTTTTTTAATAATAAATATACATATAAATATAATTTGGTTAAAAATTACAAGGCACCTCGCGCTGTTAGGCAACACAAAAAGGGAGCGTGTGTCCAAATAACCCAACAAGCGCGTGTTTCTTCCACCTCCGTCACGATTGCCCTTAGCAAAGGCTATGTTACTCTACCACACACCCCGTTCACGAGCCACTTTTGATCAAAAAAATAGACAGATGACATTCAGCACCGTCAATCAGGGCCACAGTTTCTCAGAAGCGGCCCTTTTCCTGCTTCTGAAGAAGTGTGATTAGCGGGCCCAATTGGAGGGAGTGTATGCTGGTTCACAGCAGATTAAGTTATGAATTTGAGGGACAAATATGAAAAAATAAAAATAAATGGGGCATTGGATGACAAGTTATTATTTAAGAAAAAAGAAATAAAAAATAAAATAAAGGACAGAGAGAACATTCTAAGGAATATGCGGGGAGAGAATGTAGTGCTTTAGATTGCGAGAGCCGTGCGCCACGTACTTCCTACAGATCCCACGTTAGAAAGTTCACAAAAAGTGCTTTTAAAAGTCCCCTCTTTCTGCTTTTTCACTTGTTTCCTTCTCCTTGTTTTTGTTCTTGCATTATAATAAAAGGGTCGGATCCGGTCTTTATTTGACCCATTTATGGCCTTTTGCTTCTTTTCCATGCCCTAAATGCGGGGTTAGTCGGGCGCCTCAATCTCATGATTCGGGAGATAACGAATGATAAAAATTTTTAAGTTTTTTAGCAAGGAATAAAAAACATGAGATTTTGATGTGACTTAATATACCAAGTTCTAAACCCTCAACCAACGATACTATCCTTAAGACAATAAATAACGTCTTTATAAATGAATTTAAATTACTAATAATGTCTTTGCTAATCTGCGAAAATGTTAATAAAGAAAGCGGTGATATTTCTAAACCCATTTTTTTTCAACAACAACAAAATATGAGAATATTTATTAAAATCAACCCATCTTATAAGAAAAGGTGGAATACCTAACAAGGTAAAAGTCGGGTCGGAGCTTGTGGGGTTGGATGGACCACAGAGTAGTAAAAACAACTAAATGAATGAACCCCACCACCACCCCACCAGCAATAGTAAAAGGAGAAAAAGATGAAAGACAAGAGAATGGATGTGGGCTGCTAGTGGTGGTGATATAAAGCCACTTGGTTTGAATTAATGGTTAGAGAAAATGAGATTCTCGGATTCTTTATTCCTTGTCTTGATGATACTCGATCAGGTAGCTGCTTTGCCTAGTCACTTATTTTGAACACTCACTCCATTAATCATATTGTTCATGGAAGTTTCATTAAAATAAAGAGGGTCAATTCTAGGAACCTCCTCATATTTGCCGTAACCCCTTGTAACTACTATTGGTTTTGAAAATTTCTTATATCTCTCATCTCCGTTAAGAACCATTAAAAAATATATAAATTCAATAATACTAGATTTACAATATTCATACAACCTAAACTCTATAACTTAATGTAATCGTTTAAGTAATAAACTTTTATTGAAGATGTAACTTCTCTTATTCTTTTTTTTTCCTCCTCTAGTAAATTCTTATCAAATAGACTATCACATCACCTTATAGAATTTAACTTGTATGAATATTGTAAGTCTAGCATTACTTTATAAATTTCTCAAGTTGTCTGTAGTTGACTAATCAAATTATTCAAAATTTTAAAATAATAACAAATAAAATTAGAAAAATAAAGAAATTACCTTAAAAAACTTAAACTTTATAAGACTATTTTTTACATGTAAATGCGATCAATTTTTAATTATTTCAAGATTTTAATAAATGATTTTTAATGTACATTTTTTAATAAAAAGTTTTTTTAAGTTTATATATCATTTTTTATGGTAATAATTTTTTTCAAAGATTTTTTGGGTAGTGGTTGATGGAAAATTATTAGCAAGTTACAGGTTTTATTTTAAAAATTTCAAATATTTTTTAATAATCAACTATGGGCAATTTGAATTTTTTTTATTACAAAATTTTTAACAATTTTTAAAGAAAGGGGAAGTATGTGAAATTTTTAAAAAATAGAAGTGGTCAGGTGGGATTTTAACAAACCTCTAAAGAGGTACGTGAAATTGACCCAAATAAAGATAGAGATTAAAGATTAAAGATCCTCCCACAAAAGCTAGTTATTATGTTCCATTCATAAGCATATTCCTTTCTCTACAAATTTCACATCGTTTGATTCCCCTTCTCCTTCATTTTTTTTCCTTTATAATCTAGATATATCTATCTTTTGGGTTGTTTATTTCACTATACAATCATCAGTAAGATGCAGAAGTGAAGTATCAATTAGATTACAAGACAAAATCTCGTGTGAATATATTATAAGAAATTGCTATATATTTGTAATATTCAATCACATCCAACAAAAGTAGTGCAAAATTATATAAAAAGTTTTATTCTTAGAAAGAGAATTAATACTACTCCATCCAATTAAATATTTGCAAAAATAAGTGAAAATTTTGTCATTTCATTCGTGGCTAATCTATTCAACGTCTTGAAGAAGGTTGGGTTAATTGAGCATTTTGACTTAATTAGAATAAGGACATCAAGTGATCTTTTTCTGTTGTGACAAGTCCTTACTAAATGCTGCAAAATGAGAACTACTTGTGTGGACTATCTTTCTTTTAATACTTGAGCTAGCAAGCTATCTAGGTGCAAAATTCTTATTGAAGACCTAGAAGGAATTTTATTCATGATTCATATATCTTAATTTGGTAATAGCAATGACATATGCTTGACTTTGCTTTTTATTTTTACAACTAGAGATGAATTGTCAATTTGTCAACTCTTTTAATTGATAAAGGAAACAATAACTCATCAGGAAAGGGACCAATCCAAATACTAGAGGTGACAATTCGTATCACGTGTGTTAACCCATTTAATTATTCGGATTAAGACATAAAACACGGATCTGATACGGTTATTAAACGTGCCAGCCATGTCTTGTAATCATGTTATATTTAATTCACATAATTTACTTAATTGTTTAAACTAATTATACATAAGATATCATATTCTATATTTTTATATCAATTAAAATTAATTTTAAAATATAAATAATTGTTCATATAAAAAATTATTAAAATCATCATAATTTACTATTATGTAAATTAATTTACTTTATAATATAAAATTTTCAGTTATATATATATATATATATATATATATATATATATATTGTAAGTAGGTAAAAATTCATATAATTAAATGAACCCGCATATTAAAGATTGATAAGATATATTTAATTATTCGTGCCACTAAACAGGTTGGCATGTTGAATAACCTTAACACGAATCTGATACATTTATTAATCATATATCGTGTTCGTATCGTATTCGTATCGTATTCGAATATCTAACTCAAATTGTCACCCTATCAAAGACCTATGATTATTTAAAAAAAGAAAAAAGAATCAATGCCCTTGCAATATAGGAAGGTAACTCTTCAAATATTAGAGAGTCGAAACTTTTCAAATTAATAAACAAACTAAATTAATGAACCACTTTTGAAGTGCATAAATCATAATCACCAATTCAAAAGCACTTTCAAACTTAAACTCTTTTTAGGTTCCTTAACCCACAAGCAACCCACTGTAAGCTTCCAATTATACACCATCAACTCAACTTGTTTTCTACTTTCTTCACTTTTTTTATTTTTATTTTTTCATTTCAAATGTGTCATTAGTTGGTCCCCCAGTTAATATTGTACATGATTCATGCGCAAATTAGTTGGTTCACAATGAAAGTCGGCAGCAAACACTTTGAGCTTGAGCCGTTAATGCATGAACTTGATTTTGGAGATCTCTTAGCTATAGCTTTTGTATCAAATCATAGAAAGTGAGAAAATATATAACTAATGCAAAATATTAGAAAAATGTTAAAGAGGGTAACTACTCTCTTTAATAGGATGGAGCATATATAGACAAGTCACCTTCTTGTAAAGAATAATTTATAGATATATAATATAGTTACCATGGTTACCCAATAATAATAAGGTTAGGAAACTTTAGAAAATGAATATTACGTATTGAAGTTGGCTCTTGGACATATATTTTTATCTATGTAATACGTGTTTGTGGTAGACAGAAACTGCACCAACCACTAAGATATGTTTAATATATAATTGGCGACTATATTATATTCTTATCCAGGAACGGATGTGGATCGATGGAGACATGATTATGATTTCAACTTCGGACATGACTCTTGCCTTTTTTATCATATGCATGGTCAGGAATGAATCAAGCTAGCTAGCTTCAACTAAAGCACAATAACATGGACCAAATTATTAGTCACGCGTTTGGTTTGATTTTTTTATCTATATAGGTTGTGATGAGGTTATTCAAGTGTCCAACTAAAAAATTAACCTAATGGGTAAAGATTCGGCCGAGATTACACCACCTTTCCTCGTCAGAAACCAGGGACTCATTATCACATCATATTGGCTATTCAGATGTCCAACCTAAAAGACTACTCTAATAGATAGAGTGACTAATCTCTTTATATACCCCAAAACCCCTATATTAATCATCCAATATGGGACTTGACCATTTGTATGCTAAATCTTTTCTTATATACTCATAAATAGTTGAAAACTAGTTAGTTTGTTAAATTATACATAAAGCCAAGAATAAATTTTAATATTAATTCTTCTCTCTCAAGTTCCCTTTTGTGTGTACTGCACACATAGTGCATAGAATATTGTCAAACTCAAAACCCTCCTATTTTATTTGAAAATTCTCTTGAAATTATTCAACTTACAACATATATTAACAGACTAATCGATCATGTTAAGAAGTCAAAAATACTATGTTATCACTATCATTTTCTCAAAACTAATGTAAAATAATATTTCAAATTTGTCATCTTAAATCCTTTTGCTGCATATTTAAAGACAACCCTTTGGTTTAAATCATTAAATTTAATCAAAGTAGATGATTGTGATCGTGTGATATGGAAATGGATAGAAAGAAGTGACAAATTAAGACATGGATATAAAAGAAGTCAATAATTGGTTAAATAATTGGGTGTCAAAAGTCTAAATCGTTGAATTAGTTGCTCTAATATCCATGGCAACAACAACTTCAAAACCAACAAGGTTGGGATTGGCCACATTTATATGTAATGAAGCTATTTGCTTCTCCCGGCAAGTAAAGTACTTAAGCCAGTTTATCTGACCTTGAGAGTGTCGATTACACAACTTCACATTAAGACAACACATAAATCAACAATGGAGACTTGAGCCTTTGCAGCTGGATTATATATATATGTCAAATGATTATTAATTAATTATTTATTTTAAGCTGATCATTTTCTACCAAACTGTTTTGATCACTTAATTAATTACACATTATGGCATTTCTTTGGATAAAGATGAATATATTGCACGCATGCTCGTTAATCAGGAGAGTTTTGTATATTTTGCGACTTCGTAAGTATTAATCCTACGAGTTTATATTCTTGAATCATTGATAATTTTTAATTATCTTCGTTGGACCACAAGCTTGCTTCTAAACTTGTTATACATGTATGTGTGAGAGCAAATATTTTCAAAATGCTTGTTCCGGATAATTTTCTAAGCTCTCTGCTTGCTTGCAAAAGAAAAAGTCTTGATTTCCCCTACTTACGTGGTCTATATTATTGGCTAAAGCTGTGACTTTAATTAATCTATCAATCTCAACTCTCAAGCTTCACCGAATCCTTGCATTATTTTATATATGTGATTCTTCTTCTAGCTAGCTATATATGCACTGTAGTTTTAAACTGCACGCAAAGGGTTTGGTTGCTTTGACATTTGAGACCGTATTGCATTAGTTTTTCTTGTAAAAGCAAGCTACCTCATTAAACCAACTATCATGAACAATTAGAAGTAGTGTTTTGTCACTTGTTTACGTGTATTGATTCAACATAGAACAACTATGGTTCTGTCAAAGTTCCTGACTAACGAACATTTTGTTCTATCGTTGGGCAATGTTTGTTTGGGCTTAGTTGATATGTAGACTGGGCTTGTTCGATTATTTTGGCCCATTACTTCATATACCAACTAACATTAGGTTTTATAATAGTGGGCCAGTTTGGCCCAGTTGCAGACAGTGCAAAGTGGACCCCCATAATCAATATGAGGTGACATGACGAAGTTAATCATAATTCATAACCTCTAATAAACGCCTCTTGAGACATGCCTGCTCCCTCCCTCCCTGACCTCTGCTCTTTACTATTTACGCCTTATCAGGCTTTCGGTCTCAGGTCGCATATCAAACACCAATACTGCAAAAACTGTTCAAAGTTTTAATGCCACCAAATTTTTAAAATAAACCAACTCCACTTCAATTTTTATAAACTATATGGGATTGATTAAAACATCTTATTGTTTCTGAGAAGCTCTGAGCTTTGTAGATATGATATTGGATTAACAATGGCTATAACTATCTTAAGTTGCAGGAAAATTTTTAATTTTTTATTATTCAACTAAATTTAATTTTAATAACTTTTTAGATAAATTAGTAAACATTACAAAAAATGGGATTATCGTGTTATCGAGTTAGCGCATTTTATCTAAATAATGTCTTCAATAATATATCTAAATTCAACAATATATATGAGCTGTGAGTAGACGTGTGCACTTATTTGATGTTGGACCTAATTAAAAAATAAAAGATTTACTAAAAATTAAAAAAACTCCACTAACTTATAATATTTTCTTCTATTTTATTATAGAATAAAACTGTATCGACAATCCATTTATCACCTACTATCCTCCCAACATTAATTGATAAAATCCTATTGAACATATAATTATCATGTCATGAATTATAATTTTTATTATTTATTTTTATTTTTTTCTATAATTTTTCGTTATATCATGTCATGAATTATAATTTTTATTATTTTTTTTTATTTTTTTTTATAATTTTTCGTCAACTCAGGTTATAACGAGATTAGGTTATAACGAGATGATTATAGAATTTAGTTATAAATATATTATAATGTTTAATGAGATATATTGATGGGTTTATTCATAAGAAAATTGAAAAATACTCTGAAATTTATCAAAATAAATGTCAATATATTCACACCGTGGACAAAAGTCAACAATTGAGTTAGTGAAATGTTTCACACCCTCACCACGTTGGGTAAGGTTGGGCTGTTTGCCATTGCAAAGAAAATACAAATGCATAAATAGTAGTAGAGAGGGAATTAACTACGTATGAGATTGACCACACAACGGAGGGCCCAATTCTGAGACAGCTCTGAAAGTTGAATTATTACATAAGACATTGGAATAAATGAGGGTATATTGGGGTTTGGGTTTTGTATGAATCTGGGGAAAAATCTGGAAAGGAACAAACAAAAGGGCAACAGTCAAATACAGCGGATGATCTTGTAGCAGCAGAGATGAAAAGAAACAATTGAGCATCTAGGGTTTTGTTTATGTCATATCGTTTTCTCAGTCCCAGCTGCAGCTTTCAATTTGAATCCTGATTTTACCTTCTTTTCTCTCTTCTTTTCAACTACTATTTTCTGGCACTGCTGGCAGAGTAGCAACTTTTTAACCCAAATTAGGAAACTTCATTTATAAATGTCACAAACTCCAACTCTCCACTGATCAAATAGATATGTAAAAGATTAATTACTACTCAAACCCAGATCGTTTTTCTATCAGACTAGTCATGTTGTTGAACTTTACATCTACGATAGTTTGATTTTGTATGCACAAAAATATTAATATTCGATGGATAAAAATAAAAAATACATAAATATTTTTAATATATTATATGATAATTATTAATTTAAGAGTAATCTTAATTTATGTCCAATAATTTTTATATAATTTTTAAAAAAATTTATAATTTTTATAAAATTATATACAATTTTTTAAAGTTTAACACGTATTTTGAGGGTACATATTACGTTAAAACTATTTTTAATTTAATAATTTTATGTTACATCAAATTAAATTGTATAAATTAATAGTATAAATTAATTTTACACCTTAATTATATACAAAAAATTATAGTATAATCATAATATATAAAGTCTGTAAGTATAAAGTTTAAGAAAAAAGAGAAAAAGAAAAAGAAGAGCAGTTTATCAAATCCCAAGAAAACAAAATCTAATTATCCTTCCTGTCCCTTCGCTCGTAGAAATCGACACATGAAGCCCCTAGTGTTTAATAACAGCCAATTATACCTCAGCCATAACTTCGTGCTGAGAGTAGAGGAGTGGAGAGGAGAGTAGCCACAACAAAACGATCTTTCATTATAAATATAGCTTCATCACCCTTTCTCTTCTTTCATGCCACTGTTCTTCACTCTAGGGTTATCAAACCCTAAGATAAGAGCCATTAATATTTCGTCTCTCCTTCACTATCTGGGTCGTAGCCAGTAGTGTACAGTCATGGCTCAGACGTTGCTGCTGCTGCTACCCTCTCTTGATCTCTTGGCTATGGACGACATGATCAATATTGTTCATGTAAATGTAGGTCAATATCATCGTACTGCTACAGAGATGTAGAGGGTCACGGCGATATCTCTCCTGAGCTTATTCTTCTTATATTTCTTTTCGCCTTCTTTGAACCTTATGAAGGACGTTCGAGTTTTCTTGACCTTGCAAGTCCAAAGATATCGGATATATTCCGGCTGGTCAAGGCTGCTCTTTTCCACCTTCGAAAGGTTCAAAACAATGGAAGTGTTTTATGTATTATTCTTTCTTTTTCATTTCTTCTTCTCATCTCCTGTTTCATAAATAAAGATTCTCTTTTATATATCGTTAATGTTATAATGTTTAATAGGTGAAGATCTTTACGTGTTCTTGACTTAGCTTGTTAAAGTAAATATTTGCTGGAAATATGTGATGGCTGAGATTCCATTCTTGTATCATATTCATTATGGTTCCTGCGTGTGCAGTTCGAAATAAATTAACGGTAACATTAGTTTTTTTTTTTCCTTCCAAAGATCTCCCCTAGTTGGTTTCTGTGTATGATCAGTTGGCATTCAGGTAGCAAGCAGGGTTTCGTCTTCTGTGGAATGTATGTTACTTCTTCGTCAGTGAAATAAAAACTGTTTGTCTCTTTTTATTTTACCACTGGCTAGCTAGCTTTTGTAGTAGCGGTAGAAACAGATATAATAACAACAGAGAGGAGTTGTAAATCGATTATGGATTCTCATTTTTATACGTTTTCATGCCCTAATTGAGAAGAAAAGATTATTGCAGAGCTCGATGCCATACAATCTCTAAACATCATCTTAATTACTTTTAAGTTGTTCTCTCGTGGGATAATTAGTTAGTAAATTTTTAAGTTGTTCTTGCTATTGTAAGATTAGTTAGTGATGTTTTTTCTTGTTTCAAAAAGAATAACCGTACCAAACCAGTACCATACAAGGAAACGGGTTAATCTCCACTTCCAGTGCAGTCCGTGAACTGAGTTAATCTTCCTTAGAAACACAGAGCCAAGACGACATGCCGATTGCCGACATATCCTTACTATATTTCTTTGAAGAGATGGAAATTCGCGTAGTTTCTCACGTGGCGACGACAAAAAATGCCTTGGGCATCGTTGAAGTATCAACATTCGTTCAAAAACCAAAGCAGGTTGAGGCAGTCGCCATTAATTATCGTCCTATCCATAAAGTCTGAAATATAAAAGGCAGTTTTCGCTGCAGATTGATTTGGCAACCACCTCGATACAGGTTGGATCACGTTTGAAAAGAATGTTACAAGCAGCATTAATTTTGGTCTGTATTACAGTGTAAGGTCAGGTACAACATCAATATATTGTTAAATGCTACAACTTACCAAGAGCCCGTGTATTCAATACATACAAATTGTAGAAGAGTAGAATTTACAGAACCATACCCTATGACAGCTTTCTATATATCGAGAGGAGCAGGGGCTTTAAATCAAATGTTTCAATGATATCTACATGGAAGGAAATGATTCAATATTGACGCAACAAATAATTCAAATAATTTCGCCTGTTTTTGTAGTTAATCCCTTTACTTCTCTAAGTTATTCAAGCCGCAAGTACCAGAACTTTTATCGTTCCTTGACTGTTAGCAGTTAGCATAGTAGGACTGTCACTCTTCCAACATACAGCGCTGATGAAGTAAGATCCGGCATCTTCATCAGTATCATCCATATCAGGTGAACCAAATCTATGCAACGTCACAGGTTTGGTTATCTCCTGCAAATGCATTCACTTATTAAAGTTAGTTTCAAGGAAAATCAGTTATATGTGTAAAGCTTGGCTGCCATGGATGTTCTAACCTTATGGTAAACAAATACTTCATTTGTTTCACTACCACATGAAATGTATTCACTATTTACTGTGAGACCGACGAAGTTCTTTTCATTTGTATGGCCTCTAAAAGTGCGAACCTGTAAACATCATTTGAAAGAGCTTGTGAGCTTAGTTTTGTCATATTCTTTGAACACAGTCAAGTGAGAAGCATAGAGAATTGTCGTACACCAAGTGTATACCAAAGCGTAATTCACAAGAACCTCAAATGAGCAATTAAGCATGCAAGTCTAAAAGCTAGTTTATCCGACCACTAGTTAAAGAAGGTATAATCTAAGTGATATATTTCATTAAGGCATAGTACTACTCACAGGCAAATTCTCCTTCACATCCCATAACCGTAGTGTGCTATCTGTAGAAGCAGAAGCAAGTTCATTACTTGACAAGAATTTCACATATGAAACGGCTTTCTTGTGCCCAGTGAAAACATGGATTGGTTGGCTGACGTTTCTCAAATCGTAGTAGTGGATATGATGGTCTGCCGAACCAACCTGCAGAAGGCCAGGGGGTCCCACTTCAGATTACTTCTGTATTTTGCCATTGAAAAGAAGAAGAGAAAAAGAAGAATCCCAAAAAACCTTGATTTCAAATCATACAAATGTGCCTGTATACAGAGGTATGCAAACATACACTGCTGGGCGCATGAAACCAAAAGTATAGGCACAGCATAATTTTAGCAAGCATGGTGAACTAGATCAGCTCCTCAATCGAGCAATATATTAAACAATAATAAGTTGGTGCATACATATCTGTGAATAAATGAACAAAGGGCTCATACCGCAATGTAGTGGCTAGATCCAGGATTATACTTGACACAACAGATATTTGCTTTCATATCAATGTTAAGAACACTGGCTTCCTGCTTGGTGCACCAAACTTTGACCTGATTAACATGTAAAATAAATAAACAGAATGCAAGACATAATTGGCATTAGCTCAACCATCCTTAAACTATAATTTCTTGTTTTAAATTAAAAAAAAAAAAAGAATAAACATTGATAATGATGATAGAGGTTCACAGTGATTTATTGGCTTGCAAGCCAACTAAAAAATTACTAAAAAGAAACTGAAGTCTCTGCCAAGGCATAAAAATCACTGTAGACAAGCACTTAAACAGGCAAAACATGTGCCATTCCTAAGTTGATGCAAGTTGAGAATACATGGAGAAGCCAAAAGCACAATTTTCAGATAGTAAGTGGATAACCCATTTGATTAATCTTCTTAAAATAGTGAAATGCTACAATATTTTACGGATCTCCTCAGCAAAACGAGGAATGCTTGGTTCAAGATACCAAAAAAAAAATGAGAGTACCTTACAATCATCGCTACCAGACACAAGCATTGAGGGTTCTGTACGTGAGAAATCAACACTCCAGGCTCGTTTTTCATGCTCTTCATATTCCATCACGCTCTGCTCAGGGTTTTATACTTAGACATCAGGTAAACTTAAAATTAACTGATATAAAGGCACAACTATGGAGTTAATAATTCAATTACCTGCTGTGTTGTTACATCCCAAACTGTAACTATTCCCTCATAATCACTACTAGCTATACGGTTTTTAGAAAACTTGTTCCAACTCAAGCAACTAAGTTTAGAGCGTGTTGACATCTCCACAACAGGGCAATGTACCTCTGCAGGATCATTCACAACCTGGAAAGCAACCAAATTGGCAATGATTAACTAACCAGCTCAAGATATTGGAAGAAAATTTCCTATCCAGACATATATTACTTTGAGCAAAACAATGCATAAGAAGGAATAATGTCATTGTATAACAATCTAACTCCCAGCTTCTTCTTTCAGATAGCAATCACTAACATGTAGATATAGAATTTCGGTTGCTATATCTCTTAATCTTCATTTTTGTCACTTTCGAACAAAATTCTGTGAACAAAACAAATGTAAAAGGATCAAGAACTTACTGAAGAGAAGTCAAAAACCTTAATGCGCCGGGAAACTCCAGCAGTAGCAAACAACTGATCATCCCGATCAAATTCTATGCTGTTATTAAAAATGATAAATTACCCAAGCTTCAGAAGACCGTTTAATATAGAAAACTAAATAACATGCATAAAATAAAGCGAAGGGAGAATAAAGATACATTAACTCGACAGATATAAATAGATTGATTTGTCGGAAAAATATTGCAACCCAAGGTTTCATTATATCATGCCAAATATGAACATAGAAAAGACATACTCAATGCGAGGTATAAAAATATGGTAAAGCCCCTTCATCGGTTCAAGCCATAGATTTTAATCCTCAAGACATATTTTTGATGTGGTAAGTCTGATTAATCACATATAAACAGACAGTTGTTTCCAATTATAGAACTCAACTCCATCCAGCTTAATCCATAACTTCTTAAGATTGCCCATAAAAACCCTGCATTATCTTTTAGCTTAACAAAGTACTAACATGGGTTCATTACAACTTTAAGGTGTTTTTTACCTTTTGCTCTTATCTCCGGTCCTATATCCAATAAAAATTTTTGTTTTTCCGAAGTAAACACCACCACATCCCATCTACCAGGTATGCCAATTTGGTGTCCAATAAAACAATCTCATCAAACCAAGATTAAATGATGTCTAGGCAAAGATCTCTTTTCTGAAAAATTTAGGTTTGTCACAAGTCTAAGTTTTCTTATGTGTACAGAAGACAAATACCAACAAGCTAACAATTCCACATTTTCTCATTACTAGTGCCCCAGTACAAATTCAGTAGATGATGTATTACATTCTTAAGAAATTAGGCATAATGTAGGAAAACATACAGTATAATTCGGATATTTAAAATAAGAGGCTACAATAGGCCAAAAGAAAATTTTAGCTCACCTTGATACTATATTGGCTGCATGAAATAGATCCGCATGCCTAAGTTCAGCAATAACCCTCAATCGACTGTTTCAAGGATGAAGATAAAGAAGATAAACTACATGTCATGCAAGCAGAAACATGAAACTGTGGAAAACATTAAAAAATATTTCCAGTGTTGACATAAACATTTGGCATCTATATCACTGTACCTGTAACGAGTAAAGGTAGTTAGCACAGATTGAAAATCGGCAAGACCAGCATTGTAACCCTCTCTTTGTATGACATTTTTATCACTTTCTTGCTTAATATGTGGTTGGTTTGCCAACTGACGACGCTTTTGCAGGTAACACTCTTGCAGGTCATTGAACTGCAGCAGAGATGGGAAAAAGAAAAAAAAAAAAAAAAACAAATCCAGTCAAGGAAAATAATGTAATGGAAGTATGTTTCCGGCATGCTGATTTCAACTAAGCATACTTCTACATTCTCATCAAGGCAGCATAGACACTGATCTTGCCAACTCTAATAAAAGTTAAAATAGTACACATCAGAAAGAGTCACCACATGCGTTCTTCTATACAAACGAAACTTTGTAAGACTACTACCCTGTGCATATTCCTGTTGTTAAGCTATGAATCTATCAGGTTATTTGTACTAAAGCTAGTCACCCAGAGAACCAAGAAACACAGGAAGCTAATACTAGCGTAAAGGAAGAACTCTTCAACAAGACTTAAAGGAGAGGTGCAAAAGATTCTCGCAATCGACCACAACAAATTGCAATGAGGCCGTATTGAGATGGCCAAAGCCGATACCACGCAACATCATACAACATGAGATGCAACAAAAGCTTTAATGCCAGTAATGCCGTAAATGAAATCTTAGAGGATTACATACCTGTGCATGGACCCGCTTTTTTCTAACAACAGATAGACCCGATTGATTAAAGCATTGTGAGTCTGAGCCATTCAGAGAATCTTTTCTCTGGAGTCCATAAGAGCTTACTTGGGCCTTTCCATCCACTTTCCTATTTTGAATATTCCCCGCAGATATCCCTCCTCTTGCATTCAGAGAACTGGAGACTACGCTGCTGCTCTTGTCCATTGACGAAAGCCATGGTTTTCTTGCAGTAGAATCATCTCCAAGCATCCGCAATTTTACAGAGTATCTATCTCTAGCACGGTACAACTCTATCCTATGTCTCTCAACAGCATTTATGTCCTCCTTAACATAATGGAGATCAGTTTGCACCTAGAAGGTTTTAGAAAATAAATTAAACAAAATTAGTCTACCAATATGTGACCAGACTTACAGAATTCTATCAGTGCCCGACATGACCTGTGGTTCCACCCAGAATTGAGTCGGAAGCGGTTAAAGATAAAGGTGAGACTAAGCTAAAAATAGCTGTTTACAAACTTAATGGAACAAACCTCATTCAGTTCATCAACTTTCTGCTTCCGTAAGCAATGCAGGAAGTCCAGCAATATTTGCATATTTCTTTCAGCTTCTTCCTGTTCCATTTTTCTCTTCTTCTCTGCAAGGAGCGACATGAGGCTGTCTAGCTCTTTAATTGACACCTCACAACCCTGTCTAACAAGAAAGGATGCCATATAAATGAAAAAAATTAAAAAAATAATAATAATAAATTTGAATTCAACAATTTGTCAAAGTGGAAAATCAAATACTAATTTTCTTTTTTTCTTACAGTGTGATAGGAACTCATTGCAAGTAAAGTAGCCTACAAATTAAGCAAGTCATGAATGTGTTCAAGCGAATTACGTTAGCAAAATTAATAATTTTACCTGTTGTAATGCCTGACGAAAATGTTCCAGAGGTGTTGCAGTTTTCGATATTTGACGAGCAGAAGCCTTCTTCAATAGCTACAAATGTGGTACAGAGAAATCGTATAACAATAAGCTGCATTGTGTAGTAGTACATCATTTCAAAATACAAATCATGCTCAAGCCAAACCATGACAAGCTTATCAAATTTGAAAAATAAGTACATTCAAGAACTTGGTACGACAGAAGCTTCACATAGATAAGCTACTCAAATCCAATTCATGTTATTTTATGAGATTGCCATGCTGTCACCGTAAAATTATGAAAAATCCAGACGACAAATGAGAACGTAACGAACCTTATCAAGCAGGAAATTAGGGTAAAGTTGATTGTTAGTGAGGTAATGGCCACAGCAAGGGCAATCGCTTTTGTTACGGAGGTGAGTAATGATACACATATAACAGAAGCTGTGGCCACAGGCGGTGAGAAACGCGTCTTTGATTATCTGCATGCAAATCGGACAGAGCATATCCTTGTCCAGCTCCGATACTGCCGCGTCTAACGCCGCCGCCTCGCTAGCAACTGGCTCTGGCGGAGCTGCGGAGGCTGTGGATGAGGGCTCCAGGTCCAGCTTCATTGCTGGTACAAGCGGCTCCGTAGAGACTTCATCCATATTGTTTGGGACGTTAGAGTGGTTGGTTTGAGTCCCAGGGCGGTTGGGCGCTTGGAGTTGCAGAGATGAGGAGGAATGAAAAAGTGTGGCGTTGGTCGGGCTGGATTTGTGAGGGTGAAATCCACACACGTGAGCGCTTGTGTGTGTGAAACAGCGAGATCGCTGGATCTTGCTGCGTCCAACGTGTTCAATCCATATTATATTTCAAATAAACTATTATATATGGGGAAAAAAAATTTGCGCTGAACTATGGCCCAACTCACAGTTCATACGCATGTTTTCGAAAGCTCCATGTTACCCCCTCATGTTTATATGACAACAGGAAAGTTAACAAAAGTTAATTGAAAAAGGGTAAAACGGTAATCTTATTTCTATCAATTGACACATCATCAAGTAATTATCCACTTGGTTAAAAGTTAAATTTAAATTAAAAAAAGATAATTTTTTTGTTGAACTATTGATCCTCCTCTCTCTCCACCTCTAACAACACTTCTACCACTCTCTACCGTGCCTTTGATGTCATTTCAAACTTCGGCTTCCTATCTATGTTCCTCACTCTCCAAATCATCTCTCCGCCACTCTCTGTCATCCCTTACCATCTTCTCCCCCATGGACGGTGCCTTCGCTTCCTCCAGCCAACCCTCCCTCACCCTTCTCCAGTTCCACCTCTCTCCCCTCTCCCTCACCCCCCACTCCCTCTAATCCCTCCCCCACAACGCCAATAACACCCACGAGCTAGAGAGTTTTTTTTTTTTTTTTTGTCCTAAGAGGTGAGTCGTTGGAGTTAGGTTTGAGAGAAAGGAAAAGGCTTGGTCGTTTTTTTAGATTAAGGGCAGTTTGGGTTCGGGTGAGTCATTGGAGATGAAGCAGTCGACGGTGGGCTTTGTGGTTCTTGAGCTGGGTTTTAGAGAAAGGAAGAAGCTTGTTCATTGGATGTTCTTCGTGTTTTGTGGGCTGTGTTTGTTTTTAGGTGTTTCCAAGATTTGTGTTAATAGCTGGTTTGGATCTGCCATTAATGGAGCTGCCTTCGTAGCGTTTGTTTGGGGAGGTTTTCTGGGTTTCCTTTAAGGTGATTCAGTAATGTGGTTTTCTGCCTCTGGTGTGGTTTGCGGTTTTGGGTGGTGCGGTTTGCGATTTTGGTTTGATATTCCGGTGGTTGTGATTGTGTAATTCAGTTTAGGGGGGCGATGGTGGTGGCGTGGCTTTGTGGATGGTGGTGGCGATTTGTTACCAATATTTAGTATTTTTTAATGAAATATTAGGAATTTTGTATATTTGTAGAATTTAATTTCTTTTTTGTTTTATAAATTTTTTTGAATTAATTGTTTTTGAAATCAAGAGAAATAGAAATTATATAAATTGTACGTTTTATATTCAATTTCCTTTTTGTTATGAATATTCAATTTCTTTTTTGTTTTATATTCAATTTTTTAAAATTTTGTTTAAAAATTAATAATGTTTTTAAATGAAGTAAATGAAAGATTAGGAATTTTGTATATTTGTTTTATAATACACTTTTCCTAGGTTTGAATATTCTATTATTAAGTTTTCAAAAGATAAGGACATTTTGGTCTATTTGATGACTGTCATCAACAGTCCTCCGTCAAAATTCACTTTTTTCTGTTAACTTCAATGGTGATTGAAACTTTAAGGGCAAAAGGAATCGGTTGAAGTATATAACCGTTTTCAAATATTTTATAAATTTAACGTAAAAATTCTAAATTTTTATATAAAAATTATAAATATAAAAAAATTATAAATAAATAATTTTTTATATTTATGATTTTTATATAATAATTTATAATTTTTATATTAATTTATAAAAATTAAAAATAATTATATAATTTTTTATTTATAATTTTTTTATATTTATAATTTTTATATAAAAATTTTTAATTTTTACACTGAATTTATAAAAATTTTGAAATCGACTGCACTAATGCATCGTCGCTAAAGTCGCAAAAGGAAGGTTATAGAAAAGTCATGTACGGACTTTTCATTAGGCATTAATTCAGGGCGCAAAAAAAATGCCTTGTATATATTCAAATCTTTTATAATATTAATACAATTTTCAACAAAAAATAATAAAAATATTTTATTATATTATTTTTCTATCACTTTTACATGTACATTCAGACTACAATTAAAATACAGTATCAGCGATGTGATGTCAAAAGATAATTAAGGAACGTAAAATGCTATTTTATATTTCACTTTCATAAAATCACGAGAGCTAAATAATTAATGGAAGATAACATTTAACTTCTCACCGTGCAGACCTGATATTTGATTTTTCACTCAATATTATATGTTAACACCGTTTTTACCTTTTGAATTATGTTAAATTTTAGCATAAAGGCTATAATTAAAAATAGTAAAAACAAATTAAAATTATTAACATAATAATCTTACCCATTATTAATTGAGCTAATCACACCAAACCTCCTTAGCTTTTGCCTTAATCTTATGTATATTCATTATTTGTTATTTTGTATTACCATCTATCTTTAGATTTCATAAATTTATTATGGACACCCATTCCATTAGTTTAACGGTTAAATACTTGTAAATAAGTTAAATATAAGTGTTATAATGGTCATTTAAATATAATGCATAAAGTAAACTAAACTAAAATTGCAAGAGATAGGATTTGAACTAAACTAAAATTGCAAGAGATAGGATTTGAACTCAGGACCAAGAGTTCAAAACAATAATCTATACTCTACCAACAAGCCAAATATATTATTTGATTGTGAATGAAGGAAATTGCATATTTAACTAATTTCCAATCATAACAGCCCCCATGTCTAGGATGCTTTTTTCCTCCTCTCCTTATGCAACCTCTGTTATTGCACTACAACCCATAAATTTAATTATTGCTCTTCTCCTTGGCTGATCTGGAAGTTGATGTTGAATCAGTTGTACAAGAGGCCACCAATGGTGGAGTTTGTCAAATCGAGGTATTACATGGCTAGATTTACTAGAGGGGGAAAAAAAAAAAAAAAAGCAATCACTGAATCCCTTCTCTCTTGGTTTCTTTCCTCTCCCCTTCATCTCTTGGTTCTCCAAATCATTTATTAAATTTATGAAACCCGAGATATGATAATTCTCAAATAGATATCAAATCAATATTGGTCAAGAGTTGGACTATAATTTTGGATCAATGGTTTTTCCCTGATCTTTCATATACTTTTAGTAATGTTTAATTTTTTTCTATTTAGTTTGAAATTTGATGTTGGGTGTTGCTCCGAGTTTTTTTATTGTCGGGTGTTGCTCCCGGTCTACTGTTGTTGGGTGTTGCCAGGTTGTTGCTCCGGTTTGCTACAAAATTGCTGCTGCATTGCTATTGGTTTTTACGATTAAAAATGTTTAGGCATGGAAATCTTAAAAGTTATTTTGAAAGCTATTCTAATGTTTAAGCAATGGTGGACTGGCGGTGCATGAATAGAGGTGGTGGTGAATCAATGGAGGTGATGTTGCTAGGTAGCTTTTTGGATAGTTTTTTTTTTTTTTTTTCAAATGAGTTGGCATTACTGGGTGGTGGATTTTGAGTAGAGAGAAAGGTATGGGAAAGAGATGAGAGAGTGGATCGTGGATGGTTTTGGTGTTTTTTTTTTTTTTTGTTTTTCAATATCAAATTAAAGAATAAATCAAATATAAATAAAATATTTTGTAAATAACATCTTAAAGTGAATGCTTGGCATTATGGTAATGTGAAGGCTACTTCTAGGACGAGGGCTCGAGCCACATTAAATTTTTTTACTTAATAGTAAAACTAATAGAGTGGGTGGCCACGACAGGGAAACCCAACCCAAGAGGAAATCTGGTGTGACGTAATAAGTGGAGTGCGCGCCCAAAAATGTTCACAAAAAGTGTGCCAACGGTTAACGTCAATAATGACGATGCACATGTAACACCGTTTGAATTGATTTTCCCGAATTAATTAATTAATACACGTCAATTATATTATTATTATTATATTATTAAAATAAAATTAATATATTATTAAAAAATATTTTAATTGTATTATCAACTATTTAAAAATTTATCAATTAACTAGTTTATAAACAATAACACTTTTAACATTATTTTTAATACAATATGTAACATTATTACGAATAAAATCAAATGGTAATTAATGGTAACTATTATTTTAAATGATTTAACTAACTTGTACAATTACCATTTAGATTGCATAATGTCAATAAAAATGAAAACTTATATAAACTTTATAGGTAATGGATTTTTTTATATAATATAAATTAACTTTAGTTCTTTTAAGTTTAAATACATTCATCATTTAACTTATACAATGCAAATATAAATAAATATTTATACAAAGACTTTTTTATCTAATATAAATTAATTTTTTACTTTTAATGATTGTCGAATAATTAGATTTATTGAGAAATATTAGAGGATATATATCATGTGTATATATATTTTGTTTTAGATTAAGAATAAATTAATTTATGTTATTTTAAAAATTTATAGATGTATATATTTTTTTTAATGAAGTAGATTTAATATAAATTTTTTATAATTTTTAAATAATAACTATAAATATATTTATATTTTAAATAAAATAATTTAATAAAATTTAAATTAGGCGGGACGGATGGATCCGGGTTTTCTCTTTAAAATTTTGTCTCATCCCGCCCTATTTTGGGCCAATGGAACAAGGGTCGGGGCAAGACGAGACACGAAAAAATACAACAGGATAGAGATGGATACCTGCCTCCTCCACCTTGCCCCGCTCCGGTGCCAACCCTAACCCCTACCAGTGGTCATGTTTAGGGTGACAATAACATTATGAATATCCTTCATATTCGGCAGTATTATCATCATTTAAGGCTGCCAAACTCACAATTTTTTCACGCAGTATCTTCCATTCAGACCTCTCAGTGACCTTCAACTATCAAAGCATGAAACTATAACCATTTGACTCGATGATAAACTCAGCCGATGAGTGCAGGGCTGCCAAAAGAGTGGCGCACAAGAATTGCATAAGCCGCACCACGGAGAATAACTTCTGGGCCAGGCCATTTTCTCAATGTCACTGTATACAGAACACCACAAACAGTTTTCTGGCTAGCCAGGCGTTCAAAAGGAATACCACTACAGATGGCAAATTGCAATTAGAAAGAACATTCAAATCAGAAGCCTCCATTTTGAAACCGGAATAGAAGCTTCCACGCGCCGCAGTAGCAACTTAAACACACGCTCTAGAAAGAACGCCTTCTCTTCAAAATTCAAAATTTCAAATCGATTTCCCTTTCTATTCTCCCGGTTTCGTGTCTTCACGCTCTCATTCTTTTACGTCGATAATGCCAATTTGGTTAGTTATGCTGAAAAGTAGTGTAACACGAGAAAAGATGCTATGCACCACGGCAGCAATAACGCTCTGTGAGGACCGTCTATCAAGTAGTCAAGTTGAGATCGGACTCGGTCTGTTTGATTACCATAACACGTCCGAATTTATTTGCACAGCTTTGACGCTCTAGTTAACAATTTTCGAAAAAAGTCAAAAACGCTGTTTGCTCGAATCAACGTAATAGTAGGGGTGTTCAAAAATCTCCGACCCGATCTAACCCGATCCGATCCGATCGAGTTGGTCGGATTTTTTCGAGTCAGTATTAAATAGTGTCCCGAGTCGGATTAAAATAATCGGGTTTGAACAGTATCGGGTTGTAAATCGGATTTGGATATTTGACTTACTTTACTTAAACCTGATCCGACCCGATCGAGTTGATCGGGATCGGGTTTTTGTCGGGTTGATATTAAATAGTAACCTGAATCGGATTAAAATAATCAGGTTTGAACAGCATCGGGTTATGATCGGGTATTGAAAAATCCGATCCGATCCGACCAGTGAACACCCCTACCCTACATAATAGCATAATATGGAGAAAGAGAATGGCTGGATTCAAGAAAAAATAATTACATAAAAGAAATTGAAGACACATTTTCCACGGGAAGAGAATCAACATTAATTTTACTCTCAATCACAACCAAAAATAAAATCGATAAGAATTTCAACCGTTTGTGATGCATCCATGTTAAAACAAAAGTCAACGGTGTCCTGGTTCCATCACGATCTTGCATCATCAATTACGGGGCTCTAAAAAAAATCAACGGTGGTGATCGTTGGAAGTTCATTAATGTAAATTGCTAGGATAGTTTATATAAGCACTCCCTTTCACTCACACTGCCACTTTATATATGTAGTTTCCCTCCATTCTCACTCTCGTTTATTTCTGTTGCGAAAAGAGTCAAGAAAGCAGAGCTACTGTCTCACTTGCTCGTCTCTCTGATTTTATCCCTTTCGAAACCCTAGAGATAGCAAACAACGATTCTATCTCGGTACGTTTAGCTTCTCTTCATTGCTTCTCTGTCGATCATCGGTTATATTGCTTTGCTTTGCTTAACCTTTCGTTATTTCAAGTTTTGGAGTTATGTTTTCCCGGTTTTCTTCTCGTTCTGTCTAATCTAAACTTTTGGAGTCTGATTTTTGCGTGTATTTGACTGCATTGTCGGTATTTAACTGTTTTCATTTGTAGATTTTTTCTTCTTTTCCGTTTATTAATTGTATTGGTTTATCCGAGGCCGATTGATTATTTTCGCGGCAAATTTTCTCCTAGAATCTTCCAGTGGTATACTCTTTTTTATTACTGAATTTTTATCATTCACTTGATCTAAGGAGTCGATGCTCATTTTGATATATATATATATATATATATATATATATATATATATATATATATGTATGTATGTATGTATGTATTGTTTATTTATACATATGCATGCATATATGAATGTTAATTGTAATTTACGTTAGTGAGATCTTAATTGTGAATTAACTTGTTTAATTATTCACTGTTTTTCATAGTAAATGACTTATTACTTGAAGAAGCATATGTGAGATTTACATATTAATCATAAGTGCTTTTTTACTTGACTATCATTTTTGTTTTTCGGCGGCCAAGTGTTGGTGCTGTTGAAGCGTGTTGTGCCTGGTCGCATCCTTATGTTGCATTTTAGTTGTTTATTTATTGGCTAAGTGTTGGTGCTGTTGAAGCGAATTGTGACTGTTCGCATCCTTATGTTGCATTTTATTTTATTTTTTTTCTGTTTTTGATTGGTCATATTTTAGGTACATTCATGATTTATATCAAATTCAAATACACATAAATGAGTGCTGGTAATCAGATTTGTGTTTTTGTTATGACTTTGTTTGGATCTAACTTTTAACTTTTTGTAAGAAATTTTACCTGCTCTAAGTAAATCGTGCTTGTATCTCTGATCTTTTGATACTGTATTTGGCTCTAACATATCTTGTTATTTTTATGGTTTTCCTTCTGAAGGGTGGAAACAATGCTTGAACTAAATTAATATTCAACTGTTATGGTTGTTAAACAATCAGCAGTTCTGCATTTTGGTTAATGAGTTAGTAAGGTTTTTAGATTATTCTTCTTTCAATATTTCCAGCTTGCAAACTCAACTTCGTGAATGATGATAATTGACTTTGTTGCTCAGTAGTTTGGAAAATGACTTTCAGTCAACTGTTTGATGCAATCTTCCCTTCCTAACTGGTGTTTGGTATCTGAGAGGATTATCTTGCGTATAAAGGCCATTCATGCGTTCTCTAACCTGATAATTTACTATCAGCATTACCATATTTAATACTGATCTCTGTGTTAGAAAATGGAGAAAGCTGGAGGAGTTGAGGAAGCTGGTCAATCCCCGACTTTGCCCCCAGAACCCCCGGTTATGCCACCAAATGTGAAGCCAGAACAAGTAGACCTTCCCAAAAAATCTATCATCAGCAGGCGTGGGGTTGGTAATTGTGGCCGTCGTATAAGTTTGCTCACCAATCACTTTAAAGCAGCCGTTAATGTTCCAGATGCAGTATTTTACCAGTATACCGTATGTTTAGCATTGGATTCATTTTTGTTTTCTAGGACTAAAAATTGTATGTCATTGTGAGATTGTTGTAACATACCATTTGCAGGTTACCATTTCTTTAGAAGATAGGAAAGGTGCTGAAGGCAAGGGAATAGGAAGAAGAGTGCTTGATAGGCTTTACCAAACATACTCATCTGAATTTGCTGGGAAAAGTTTTGCATATGATGGGGAGAAAAGTTTATACACAGTGGGTCCTCTTCCACAAAACAAGTTTGACTTCACAGTGGTGCTTGAGGATTCACGAGCAAAACAGTATGAATTTTGCCCATTTTCTTTCCCAAGTTTTGATTCCAAAGGTTTTTAGACTTATTTTTCATCTCCATGGTGTGATAGTGAAAGTGGCAGCCCTAATGGCAGTAGCATTCCTGTTGTTAAGCGGTCAAAACATTCTTTTCGGTCGAAGACTTTCAAAGTAGAAATAAGTTATGCTGCTAAAATACCCTTGAAGTCAATTGCTCTTGCCCTCAAGGGAAATGAGGTAGACAATAGTACTCAGGATGCTTTGAGAGTGCTTGATATTGTCTTAAGGCAGCAAGCAGCTAACAGGTATTTCACTACCAGTATTTTTACTTAGAATGAAAATCAATTGCTCTTTTCCTTGCTTTCTAAGTTTATTGAATAACGGCTATTGGATGCATAGGGGGTGTCTTTTGGTTAGGCAGTCTTTCTTTCATGATGATTCAAGGAACTTTGTTGATGTTGGAGGTGGTGTTAATGGTGTTCGAGGATTTCATTCCAGCTTTCGTCCTACTCAGGGTGGCTTGTCTCTCAATATGGGTATAAATCTTTCTTATTTCATGTTGTGTTTTTCTGCAGTGGAACCTTTCTTATGTCACTTTTTTGTTTGCTGCTTTCATTTCTTGCAGATGTATCTACTACAATGATCCTGAAACCTGGACCTGTGATTGATTTTTTGATGTCTAACCAGAATGTACGGGAGGCTCGTTATATTGACTGGACCAAGGTGAGAAACTCCTTATATGCATTCCTGAGATTAGATTTGTTCTTACCTAAGGGATTTCAATTTTCCCATGTTGAAGGCCAAGAGGATGCTGAAAAATTTGAGGATTAAGACAAGGCACCGCAACACAGAATTTAAAATCATAGGTCTAAGTGAGAAGCCCTGCAATCAGCAGTTGTATGTGCTTATATCTCAAAAGAGCAATATTTTTCTTTTTTATGTTTTAGTTTCGTAGTTCTCTCACTTCTTTCCTTAAGTTCTAATTATAGTGTCATTTTCTTTTCTAGTTTCCCTATGAAAGTGAAAAACAGTGATGGTACAGATGGACAGACTGTGGAGATCACCGTGTATGAGTATTTTACTAAACATTGCAGTATAGAGCTCACTTTTTCTGCATACCTGCCATGCCTTGATGTTGGGAAACCAAATCGACCTAACTATCTACCGCTGGAGGTGAATAAATTTCTTGTGCTTAATACACATTGATTTGTAGCTTATTTTAATTTAGTCCCTATCACCTGCTAAGGTATTGATTCTTCATTTCCCCTGCTTGTCTCAGCTTTGTTCTCTTGTTTCACTCCAACGTTACACAAAATCATTATCCTCGACGCAAAGAATATCCTTGGTTGAAAAATCAAGGCAGAAGCCCCAGGAGAGAATGCGAACCCTGACTGATGTAAGTTCTATAAATTGCTTGTACGTATATTTTGTTTCTTGACTGGTGCAGCAACTTTGCTTACTTGATCTGGCAGGCTGTGAGAACCTACCGTTATGATGACGACCCTGTGCTTGCAGCATGCGGTATTTCTATAGGAAAACAACTGACACAGGTTGATGGCCGTGTCCTTGAGACCCCAAAGGTAGATATGATTTTCTATTTATCCATGCGAAGTGTGGTTAAGAAGGAATGTTTCAGTTCGAACTACCAGTAGGCATTGAAATACTTTTTTGTTCATTCACAGTTGAAGGTTGGTAATGGTGAGGATTGTGTTCCCCGTAATGGACGATGGAACTTTAACAACAAGGTGCTGTTTTGATACTTTGAATGTTAAACTGTGGATTATGATGAATGCTGATCACTGAGAAAGTATTTTGTCCCTTTGGTTGAATGTTATAAAAAATTGAAATGCCTTATTTAGCATTTTGTCCTCTTTCTTAACCTTTTGCAGAGACTTTTGAACCCTATAAAGATTGAATTTTGGATTATTGTCAACTTTTCTGCCCGCTGTGATACCAGTTATATCTCTCGTGAGCTTATCAACAGTGGAAGGAATAAGGGCATTGTAGGTTACTTTATGCTGGTTCATATTTTTGGGACTTGTTGTTGTACCAAAGTTTCTAAATCTCTCTCTCTCTCTCTCACACACACACACTTACTTTATTTATGCATCGATGAAGTATATCGAACGGCCTTTTACCTTAATTGAGGAGGAGCAACAATATAGAAGAGCCAGCCCTGTTGTCAGAGTTGAGAGAATGTTTGAAGCGATTACAGCAAAGCTTTCAGAACCTCCTCAATTCATTCTTTGTGTGTTGCCAGAAAGGAAAAATTCTGATTTATATGGTATTTGCCTTCATACCGTTTTTCATGATTTGATTCATTTTCTGCTATATTACTAATATATGTTCTTTTACATCTTCAAGGACCTTGGAAGAAGAAAAGTCTCAGCGATTTTGGAATTGTCACACAATGCATTTCTCCTGCTAAGATTAACGATCAGTATCTTACAAATGTATTACTTAAAATTAATTCTAAGGTAAATTAGAACAGATGCTTGAAAAATTTATCTTACTACATATACATAATTCTCCTTTAAATATGCAATTATTTTGTATGTTTTCTTTTCTAGCTTGGAGGAATAAATTCTTTGTTGGCAATAGAGCACTCCTCAGTCGTTCCCCTGATAAAAGATACTCCTACACTGATTTTGGGAATGGATGTTTCTCATGGATCACCTGGTCAATCGGATATCCCATCAATAGCTGCGGTAATTTAACCGTGTTCTTGCAGCAATTTGATTGTTCAACCTGTTTATATGGTGTTAAATAGTTATGTAGCTGATGTTTTAAAGTTCTTTAACTTTCAGGTTGTTGGCTCTCGCAATTGGCCGCTGATTTCAAGGTATAGAGCATCTGTAAGATCACAGTCTTCTAAGATGGAGATGATTGATGCTTTGTACAAGCCTCTAGCGAATGGGAAGGATGATGGTATCATCAGGTATTCAAGCAAAGGAGGGCACTATTGTCAGTGCACGTAGCATGAGTGTCTAGTACATATGTTAACAAAAAAAATATATCCAGGTCATGCATCCATTTCTAGGTCTACGGAGCACTACTAATGGTGGCTTAAGAGCAGCAACTATACTGGCATTTGCTTCAACCATACAAAGAAGCATTTTTAAGACATGGTGCTCATGGGGTTGGGCAGTTTTTAGGCTTATGTTTGAATACTGATTTGAGAATGTTATCCCGTATATCAATATACCAATTAGTTTATCTTTGAAATTCTATAAATACTTGATAATAATTGGTGATACCATTCTGCAATCTTGTGCACCATAATATCATACACTGATGCTATAAAAACAATTGTTCTTGTTCTTTGAGGCCTAAGTACTGGAATCTAAAATGTATTATTCTGCTTGGGACATGGAACTATTTCTTATTTTACAGGGAATTGCTTGTGGACTTCTATCAAACCAGCAAGGCACGCAAACCGAAGCAGATTATCTTGTTCAGGTATTTCTGCATTATATAGGTGGAGTCTTTTTTATGTCAACTTTTTAATCATGTAAAAGGAGTTATGAACAGAATCTATTTTATTTGCTCTTTATTTATGTATTGTATCAAAAGGGTGTTTAAGAATTTGGATTTTTAATGCTTTGTGCAAAGATTTAGAAAATGTTTAATGTAATCCACATTGTACGTTTTTAAAGCAGAAAAATCAAGTTTAAATTATCTGGATAAAGATGATTTTGCTAGTGTTATAGCTTTTTTTTTTTGGGGTTTACTAATAAAAATTGAATTCAATGATTTAGTTGAAATTAGATAGAGCAGTGAATCTCGTACTTGTTTCATTTGAGAAAATCTTCCAACTTTCCTTTTTTGACCCCATGTTTTTTCTTTGATTTCAGGTTCGTATGTATATTTGATCTCAATTACAAGAATAAAACTCTGAGTTCTTTCATATTCTCTCAAAAGTGGACATTAATATGTTTTCCACGAGGAGATCTAGATGCCTTTCTGTGGCATTGTAGTAGTTAAAGTGTAGTCTTCTCTACAAAAGAATGATGTTGGTATACTTGTAAGTTCTGATAAATCAAATTTTCAGTTTCTGATTGAGATATAGGAGCAGCAGGGATGATATATTTGATGTAAAGAGAGAGGGATCTAGAGTAAGATGGATAACTTTAATTACTCTTCCAAGCAGATATATATTTGAAACTTTGATCCAAATTATACAGTTTGTTGTTTTTGTTTAAGATTGTTCTTATTATTCCGTACGTAGATTTGCATCAGATATTTATACTATGCTGTTCGAGAAATGTGGACTGGTTTTAGGTTTCTTGTGCTTTGAAATGGTGCCTTTTTGAATTCTATGTTTCTTTGTGATTAACAATATTGCTTTTTTTTTTTTTTCAAAGGGATGGGGTGAGTGAATCACAGTTCAATCAAATTTTGGACATTGAGGTGGATCAAATCATAAAGGTGTCTGCTACAACATTTCTTTTAAATTAACTGTGCAATATGTGTTGTTGGTGTTCAACATTATATGATTTGGGTTCTATTCTAGTTATTTACAAGGACTTTTATTGTCTAAGTCCCCAATGTTTTAATATTTGGTATGAGAATTATCACTGGTTTATGATGGCTTTAGTCGAATAGTCCAAAACTTGAGTGCTTTCTATTTCATCTCTGCACTACCTCTTTGCCATGTGCTTGCATCAATTTCATGTTTGGCTTTTAGGACTTTGTCTATGATAATATACAGGAGAGGTAACCATTTTTTTTTTTTTTTAATATTGCAGGCCTACCAGCATCTTGGCGAGGTTGATATTCCAAAGTTCACTGTAATTGTTGCTCAGAAGAATCATCACACGAAGCTATTTCAAGCTAGTGGCCCTGAAAATGTTCCTGCTGGTATTCAATTTTTCCTGTGCTTTTTTCCCCCTTTTTGGGTGGTAGCTTTGTTGATTAAACTCTTTGTCTTTACAGGGACAGTTGTGGACACAAAAATAGTGCATCCAAGAAATTATGATTTCTACATGTGTGCTCATGCTGGGATGATAGTATGTTCTTAATTTATTATTTGCTAATTTCTTTGGTTCAGAATCACCAAATTTATCTATCTATCTTTAATAATGACTTATCATCTGTATGATTTGTAGCCTCTCTTAAATAATGATAATCCATCATTTTATTACGTTTTACATTTTGTCATAATCCTTCTTGGTGTTAATGTTAGTAATCAATCTCAGGCTCTTTTAAGAAAAATAATTACCTTAAGTAAGCATGGTATCATTGTGATTGCTCAGAGTACAAGGTCGCAGTTGAAGTGACTAGTTTTTTAAAAAGGGAAATTTTTCTTCCATTAGCTGCTTATCCAACGAGTAGTATAATAAATAATGTGGTCTATTTCTCTGCCTGCAATAGGGAACTTCAAGGCCAGCGCACTACCATGTCTTGCTTGATGAGATTGGTTTCTCTCCTGATAACCTGCAAAATCTTATCCACTCTCTATCATATGTGTAAGCCCTCAAGCTCCTCTTGCCTCTTATCAGTTATTGATGTTCTATAACCTTTTGAGTGATAGTATAATATATTTTCAATTAATCCAGGTACCAAAGAAGTACAACTGCAATCTCAATTGGTATGTCTACCACACATACCCTTGAGGTTTCCCTATGTTACACTTACACAGGAGATTTGCATGTATTTCCTTAATTTCTGTAATTCTGTTTAATATTTCGGTATCTCATTGTCTTTTTTTGTTCCAGTGGCACCCATATGTTATGCCCACCTTGCTGCAGCACAGATGGGGCAGTTTATCAAGTTTGAAGATTCATCAGAAACCTCTTCCGGACAAAGACTCATAACATCAGCGGGGAGTATCCCTGTACCTGAGCTCCCTAGATTGCATGCAGATGTCGAGGGATCAATGTTCTTCTGTTGAGATGCTGTTGATAGCTTTTTGTAAGTAAAGCTAATATGATATAGATTTTAAACTGTAGATGCTTTTGAATCTAGAGATATATACAACACAAGATGCAAGCAACCCCTAGTTATTTTGTGGGGGTAGAAATATAGGTACACCTGAAGTTCTGGTTTAGTTTAGTGTTTGATGTTGAATGATATGGATGCTCGGTTGTAGATTGAAGAGTTTCCCATCTCAACTTTATCTGGCTGGGAGAGTTGGAGTTGGTAGTTCTGATTATGACAAATTTTCAGAAAAGCTCCTGCCTATTATGGTTGGATCTATTTTTCAAATATTCTTTAACCAATTTATGATAAAATATATGGCATGGCATTATCTTTGGTTTATTTCCTGCATTCCTCCTAGTTATTGATGGTATTGTTTTGGGCACATCAATTGAACTAGAGTTATTTTAACGTATGTGGACTCTCGGAAATAAAAATAGGCAGGGCTCAGGTCCATCATAATTTACAAATAATTTTCACATGCATTACCTAGGAGAAAAAGGCACAATTATTAAAACCTGAAACAAAGCAAAGTGGGAATAAAAGAATGAATGAGTGGACAGCGTGGTTGGAATAGTCATACATCAGAGAGAAGTCATGGTGAGACACGTGAAGGTTGAAATCTGGAAGAAACTTCATACCAAGGCCAAATATGGTTGGTCAATTTGGGTCAGAAGTCTCAACCTTCCCAGAAATTTTATATACATACATGTTTTATCATTTTAAATTATTTTTCATAATGATATATGCATAAATACATACGTATCGTCATTCGTTGGGCACGGAAACCACCATAGTTATGGACCTATGGTGTGGTAGCCAATCCTTCTTGTGATTTTTTGTCAGAAAATTTTACGTGGACTTATTTTATTGATTAGAAGCTTTTGCTTTTGGTGGTATCTTAACCACATCATAACTTTCCACTCGCTGACACTCTTGGGACTTACTTTTTCTTTGGGACCCATATATTTTCTGACGCACTGAGCGGAAAAAATATATGTTATATAATAATTAAAAAAAAAAAAAGAGGTTGCTTGTGCCAAAATTCACTCATTTTCTCGATTTCACCCCTTTAAATTATATCTGTTAATATATTTCTCCCCTTTTTTTCATCTCTCTATCAAGATATGATAATAAAACATTTTAGGTTTGGAACTCGGAATTGCATTTAATATTGTACTTTAAGATCAATTTTTTTTCAAGAACAAAAAGCGAATAGAGGTCTGCTACTTATTGAGTAAGTTTAAAAATATAAAATTTACAATAATGGTACTCTTGTATCCATACAATTGAATGATTATTATATTATTTATATTAATTAATATAATTAAAATTTAAAATTTAAAATTTATTTATCTAATTAAATTATGGTATATCAATTTATATAAATAAATTTACGTAAATGGTCTATAAGAATAATATTAGTTTAAAATTTATAATAACTTTAAAAATTTGAAAAGTTATTTAAATTTTATATTAAAAATTATTTGTTATTTATATATCTTTTAACGATAATACCCAACAATCTCCCCTTTTCACTTTAAATCTTTCGCATGGGTCTTTTATCCTAATGTCTAATCAAGGTTTGTGTAATTGACTATTTTTCTCCACTACTAAAGTATTTACATTGGATAATTTTGTTTTGTTTGTCAAGCTACATGGTGGAAACCCAAGTTGCTTGGTCATAAATGTTTGGTGCGTGGGTGTTGGGGGAGAAGTAATTTAGGTGCCGCCACATTACTATTAGGGTCCAAGTCAAGTCCTAACGCCCCTTGATTTCAAACAACAAAACCATTTAAGAGCCCCACTCCATTCAATTTGACTCCAAAAATGGTTAACCGCTTCCAATTACTCTTTGCCACTTCGCCCCACTAATTTTCGGCTCAATTCAATACTAGCCTGTGGTCCACATGACATGAGCTGAGTCCTTTGATGCCTTAGTTTTGACCTTTTTCAACTCCCTTGTATCAACAAAACACCCCTGCGGTTCAGCACCCCACAATGTGTGTAACCTTTATAATCATATTTGAGTACGACAATAATAGCCTTATTATTGTTGATATCCCCTATGTTTAGTTAAACAGTATAATATTTCGAAGACATTAGTTTAGATCGATTAATATGAGTTCTATCACCTGATATTGTAATTTACATAATAAAATATATAAATTATAAGTCTAATATTATTAAATTTTAGAGCAATTTGATAAGTTTAATCTAAAAACAATAGTCAATTAAATTACATGTTTATAGTGGTAATGTTCATGAACATGTTCATGACCATGCTCATGCATGCGAGAAGATATCTGACAGTTATGATACTATTTAATCATGCATGCCTCAATTAGATCTTGCAGTATCCAACAAATCACACATCAAATCTACACAATATTGACAAAAACACTTTTAAGACATCTACAAACGCAACAAACTCAACTATTCCTATTTTTACACCTTCCGAAACCCTAATCATTCTGTTACCACTTATAATCTATTTTTCCAAAAAAAAAAATAGTTTCATAATTTTGTAATTTTTATAATAAAATAAATAAATGATTTTAACAGTTCAAGACCCTGTAGAATAAGCATTCAAGGAGAATCTACTGTTCTCTTCACTTTTCCACGACTTGTAGAAATTATACTGAAAGGGCAATTCTGTCCACCCATAAAATCCGGACTTTCGAAAAGGTACGATTGTTGCTAAAACCTGGGCTATTTTTGTAAATGGACTTAACGGCTAAACGGCGCCATTCTCGGTCACGTGAGGTAGAGCGTCGCGGTCGTGACGGCTTTTTATCGCCAAGTGAATGGCCGTCCGAATCTCCACTTCTATCTCTTCTTCTCATTAAAGGCCGGACCCACGGCTTGAAGGGACAGGCTCTTTTCTTTGCCCTTTCCTTGGTCGGTGGGTCCCTTTCAGTTGCAAGACCTCAAACGATCCTACGGTCCAGATTTCACCACCATCGCTCACGTGCCCAATCTCAGTCGCTCGCTTCGCGCCCTTTTGACGGATCATTTTTCGCTCAAATGGAAAACAGATCGAGATAAAGACAACTACCATTACCACTGAAGAAAAATAATTAGCAAAAATTGAAAAAAAAAATAATATTAAGTAACGCAAGGTTAGTTTGGTCATTTGTCAATGGGTCCCTGTGGAAATTTCAAATCCCGTGGTCCATCCCTCACCGCCGCCTCTCTGGTTCGCGCCCTTAAACGGAGATGATGATATTTTATATTTTCTCAAATTGAGAAGATATTACGCCTGTGACTTTTACAGTCCTTTTTACTGTCCATTTAGGACATCCGAAAGACATAAATGCCCTCAAAGCATAATTTTTTAATGAGCTTCTGTTTCTCTTTGTGCACTTTGAATACGACCAATTTGTTTCATATTCAGATATTCTTATCCTTTTTTTGTTAGGAGTCATTTTCATAAATTAAGGTTGCTTTCATTCTATTTTTCTTCTAATTTTTAAGAAATAATAATTTTTAAGTCAAAATAAAACATATAAAAAATAATTTAACAATAAGATTTATTTCACAGTCTCAAATATAATCCGACAGGCATTATTATCCTTTTTTAATACTAAAATATATTACGAGTTAAATATAATATATGTATATAAGACATATGTAATTATATTATTTGCTTCCCTCTCTTATGTTACGATTGAAATTCAAGTACGTTTAAAGGGTCTCATAATATATTAACAACCTCTTTAATAGAACAATTAAAGTAAGGTTGGCAATCAATTTTAAAATTATTTGGGTCTATTTAAATCTCGATTAAAATCCAATTAGATAGGATTAAATAATTATGCTACTATTACAATACTGTAATATATCACCCGGAATTTCGTATCATAAATTAAAATATAAATTTTAATTTAATGACCATTTAATGTATTAAATGTGCTAAATTGATGTTTTAACTAGGTCTAAACGCATCAATTTACATCGATAGATGAGGTTAATGATCTTAATTAAGTGTTAATTACCCTGGAAACACGCAAGCAATGGTGTACACATCAGGGCTAATTCGGTAAAATAACAGAGATAATATGGCTAACAATACGGTTAATAACTACTAAAAAAGAGAGGTGGTTGTGAGGGCAGAATGATAATTTCGAAGAGGAGTAACTAAATGTATTATTCGTACAAGAGGCAAGGAAACTTACTTTTATGTCATGTGTTGCGAGGTTGGTTTCACATTGAAGAGATCCCAACATATAAACCTGAGAATCGTGGAAAAAGAAAAGAGAAAAAAAGGAAAAATAAAATAAAAAGAATTTTTAATCAAATTGGAATATATTTTCAGATTTCACTTTTTGATTCCTCATGATTTATCTCTTGTTCTCAGGTTTTTTTCTTTAATATAAATTTATTATTTAAAGAAAAATACATCACTCTCTCTTTCAATTTCACGTCTCTCTTCATTGATCGTGTCAATATCTACTTAGAACTTACATGATTTCGTGTTGAGGATTGAGAATTCCCATCTGGGTTCTGTTTGTTTTGGTTGAAAGTTGAGGGGGTGACGCTAAATTCTGTGCCACCGATGCCAGATAACCGCCAGGTTAAGAGTAATGCTGTGTCAAATCAATCCGCTGATAACATTGAAGGTAGAACAGAGTTTTGGTGTACTTTTTTGGTTGACAATATGGGGATCTGATTCGTTGTTTTTTTTTTTTTCAATTGATATGCTTGTTTTGATGAAGCGTGATTGTGTTATTTTCTGATCGTGGGTTGAGTTTTTGTTTGTTTTTATGTGATCAATGCATCAATGTGTACTTTGTATTGTTGAGGTTGGAAATTTCAAGACTTTGTATGCAAGTTAGTGTTTTTTCCATGGGGATGTTTTAGTTTTTGGTAACTGCGATTGTTGATGCAATGCATAAAATATGGTTTTGATGATTTTTAGTTTTGAAGATTTTGTTGTGATTTGTTTAAGCTGATTTTTTCTAACTTGTTTGTATTCAGTGTTCAAGCTCCTTTTTTCCCTTTTTTGTGACAGTTGGATTTCAAACGATTCTAAAACTGTTCATCATTATTAGGTGGTGCGTTTAACTCTTTCCTAATGTTTGGTCATTTGGGTTCTTTTGTCTTGACAACTTTGTTTATTTATACAATGCATTTTGAGGGTTTGAAAGATGTTAGCTTTCCTTATGTTCTTAATTTAATCTGAAATTTTATCTATTAAGTTGTTGACATGTGAGGTTTTTGTGGCTAATAACTGGTGCAATTAATTGAACCAATATCAAGACATGGAAAGATGTGAATTTTATGATTTGTGTCTCTTGTGCATTGCAGAAGCAATATGGCGGTTGAAAATTCATGATAATCAAGAAGGGGGTGGAGTGGCTCAATCAAGCCCATATCCGGATCGTCCAGGTGAACCAAATTGTTCATTTTACCTGAGGACTGGGTTGTGTCGTTATGGAAATAATTGCCGTTACAATCATCCTGCTTATGCTGCCCAGGTGATTAAGATTTTTACTTTGGCACGTTATGTTTTTTTTGAAGTGTCTTCTCTGGCTTGCTGACAATTTTTTATTGTTGTGAATAAATCATGTAGCTCGCTGGTATGTACTATATTTTTTAAAGTGATTGATCTTTCTGGTGTGAAAATTTATATCAGTTCTTTTTGTTGCTTTTAAGTATACTTATACTCTTCTTTCTTGTTGGAAATGTGGCATAAGTAAGTTTCGTGTCTGATTACATTGTTATCTGTACAGGGTACTCAATATGGAGAAGAACTACCAGAGCGAGTTGGGCAACCTGACTGTGGGGTACAATTACAATTGTCTCTCTCTTAAGATTATCAGATTGCTGGGTGTTTATATCATCTGCTGTTATATGTTGTAATTGCATTTTTACTGAAAATTTGAATAAGGAATATGGTCTGTTTGTACTTAGAGATGGGATCATGTTGTTAATAAAGACAAATGGATAATACTATGGTTTATTTGAATTGTAGAATCCTTTTTATGAAGATATTTGCATACGTGAGAGTATCATTTAAATGAAATGCAAAATGCACTCTGGATAATGATCTGCACGTGAATCAATTTGATAGATTTTGTGATAATTTCTTATAGTAGTTAATTTTACTTCATGCTGGTATAATGTTTATGAGAAATCTCTGCCTGTTACTGGTATTCATCCTTTCTTATCATACTAATTTGGGATGGTAGAATAAGTTCTTCTGGAATTTCATCAATTAGTATATATTAGTTCTGAACAGTTGACTTCCTTTGTTTTTTTTCTTTTTTTTTGTGATTAAACAAAAGAACATGTTTCATTTATTTGTTCTGCTTATTGTTTACCAAGATAGATCAACTCAAGGTTCTTCTTGTTGTGACCTCTATAATTTGTCAGTTGATTACTAAATACGGATTTGCCAAGTAGTTGACCCAGATGGGACTATATTATTTTTGTACTTTTGCATGCCTTTCTTTGGATTTTGGATTTTATGTTGCTCAAGTTTGTTTGATCTGCTGCACAGCCATTTGCTACTTTTAAAAGGAGGTTGATGCCAGGCTCTGAGATTAAATTTTTGATACTAGGGAGTTCCTCTTTGTGTAATATTGGTTGTTAACCATCATGTATGTTTTAAATGATATGCCTTATAAGTTATAACCTTTCTAATCCGTGGGTCTCTGCCTCTTGGCATGCGCTGCAGTATTATTTAAAGACAGGGACCTGCAAATATGGATCAACATGTAAATATCATCATCCAAAGGATAGGAATGGTGCCGGACCAGTCTCATTCAACATGCTAGGTCTTCCAATGCGTCAGGTGCTTATTTCCCACTGGATTCCAATACAAGTTTTTGCCTCCTTCCCCCCATTAATTAGCATTTGAAAATAGCAAAAGGTTGCATGCTTGGATGGATATGAAATGGTTGGACAGTTTTAAATTATGAATCTTCTTTTTAGGATGAAAAATCATGTCCTTATTACATGCGGACTGGATCATGCAAGTTTGGAGTTGCATGCAAGTTTCATCATCCCCAGCCTGCTTCGCATGGAAATGGTTTACCTGTGACTGGAACCGCTGCATTTGGAGCTATGGGGTCGTCAGTTCTGCCTTATGCAGGTGGCATTCCAACATGGTCATTACCAAGGGCACCGTATATATCTGGCCCTCGTTTACAGGGATCACAAAGCTACATGCCTGTTATTGTCTCTCCTTCTCAAGGCATTGTTCCTGCAGCGGGTTGGAACACTTACATGGTCAGTAAGTCATCTCTTAAGTTGAATGTCTATCTGAGTTTCTGATCCTTGTATGAATATAATGCGTTGGAACACTCTTGCACCTTGATTATCTTTGAGTTGGATGCATGAATGGTTATTTTTACTTTGGTAAGTTTAGCCCTTTAAGTTGATTTGGAATGAAAATGGTGTACTTTTGTCTTGATTTTGGAGCAAGCAATTGCAATGGTAGACTCCTAACGTGCAACTGAGACTTATACGGTTGCCAGTGGCTTTCTGCTTGCATGATGTTTGGAAAAAATTTTATCTTGCCTTTTTCACTGACGGAGAGGTCTATAATCTGCTGTTGGAATGATTACTACCATTGGGATGTAGGTCACTGACTCATTTTACTGGTTGCACTCATGTTAATGTGAAGAGTTGTGCTTTGTCATTTTTACTCTTACAGGTAGTTGTGTATGTCAAACAACTATGCTATTAGAATGCATATGTAGAATAGTTATGGTAAATGTTTCCAGAAGAAAGTATCTTTCATTGGTGACACTCATGCTATTGTGAAGAGTTGTGCTTATACAAGTGTGTATGTCAAACAACTACATTTTATTACTCGTATATAGAGTACTTGTGGTAATTGTTTCCAGTGAGCGAATATTGGGCTTTGCTCATGTGAAATTTCGGTTCTGAAGTTAACTCTTTCTTGTGCTATTTTCATTTGTTTATCAGGGAACCATTAGCCCTATATCTGCAACCAGTACTCTTGGTTCCAATCATATTTACAACTCCAGGAGTCAAGGAGATTTAAGTCCTGGAGGACAGGTGCACTTGTTATCAACAACCTGTCCAATTTTACCCGAGAGACCTGATCAACCAGAATGCCGATATTATATGAACACTGGAACCTGCAAATACGGATCTGATTGCAAGTTCCATCACCCAAAAGAAAGGATTTCTCAGTCAGCAACAAATACTATAGGCCCTCTTGGTCTTCCCTCAAGACCTGTAAGTTTTCATGTTGTTTTCATATGTTGTGAGATGCATAAGACATTTATTGTTTGCCTTGTTGGAATCAATTTTGAAAATTATGAACAAGTTTTAAAGAAAAGATTTTTCATCAGTGTCCTGATAAGATAACTTTTCTTTTTTTTTTTTTTTTGGTTCTTTTTTCTCCCAAATAGGCAAAGTTGGCCTCCCCATAGGAGTAATAAGTTTGTTTATTTTATACATTATGGCATCGATCTTCATTGCAGCTGCTTGCCTCAATGAATGGCTTGGGAATTATTTAGGAAATATCACGATTTAAGTGTTCAGTTAAAAGAATTCATATCAATATTCTAAAATTTTTGCTGCCACTTAAAAAGTCTTACGGTTATTTCTAATGTTTTCAGTTATTCAGATTTTGATTTTTTTTATTGAAAATGAATTAATCACAATAAATTCTTTCTCGCCTGCATGCAGGGGCAAGCTATATGTTCGAATTACAGTATGTATGGGATCTGCAAGTACGGCCCAACTTGTAGATTTGATCATCCCTATGCAGGATATCCTATTAACTATGGTGTGAGCCTTCCTCCACTATCAATACTGGATTCTTCTCTGATGACTCATCAGCTTATACCGACACCTCATTCATCTGAGACTTCTCCCGCTGTATCATCAAAATTTCCTGACTGGATACAGAATTCTGATGCTGCGAGCACCAAGCATCAGAACTCAGGTACCAAAAATTCAGATGATTCTCTTAAAGAGGCCCATTCTCCCCCTCATCCCGTGCAGAATTCTTCAGAACCGTCACACGATCAATCTAATTAGTCACTTTTTTTTTTTTTTTGGTTATTTTGACTTACTTTTTTGTTACTCTATCTTTGAAGGAGCTTTATGACTTGAACCTCCCATTCCCCCCCTTTTCACCTGTTGTTCTGCGGAGTGGTATAGGTTGTTTGAAGATTGTGATGAGAAAAAGCTGGGGGAATGGAGGCATTTTTTGTGGTGAATAAATAACATGCAGGTGAAAATTGTAAAAGATACCTTTTTTTTTCTTTTTTGCGGTTGAAATATCTCCTCTTTCTTGGATTTTACCCCATTATGATTGATAAGAGTTTAGTGGAATGTTGTGAATTGATTGCTGTGGTTGTGAATATTTGGCATTGCCATGACCTTAAAAATCTCCCACTTCTGCATTCGAGGAAAATGTTACCGGGTAAACCAAAACACAGCAAACAAACTTCTTGGATTAGCAAATACTTTTAGTGATCCTATCAGCCACTTATGTCTTTAACAATGTCCAATTGAACACAAATGATTAGTTCATTACCCTTAAAATGATGTTTGTCATGTTTCTCAGCATTCTAGGCCTTTTTATTTTCGGGTTTCGAAGATTTTGACACCCAGGATTTGAACTGTCATAGTTCATTGAACAACTTGCATACAAGGTATCACGCCACTTGTCTTGTTAATAGAAAGATCTTGGATTATATCGAACATTTCATGTCTCTTACCATAAGTCAAAACTATGATTAAGCTTATTTATACATTTATGCGACGAAATTCTACCTTTCACAATAAAGTATCATCTGAAAAACAATCGTTTTAATCTTATTTGACAGATATAGCATAAGATTGACCTGTAAGTTCAATGTACCAGACTTCCCTTCATATCATAATCGTCCCTTGCTAGAAGACTACTTACGAGTTAACATCTGGCATTAATCCAGACAATGCCAGGATCAGAATAGGCCTGTGGACAACTCTCACTAACATGCATTTGCATTTGGTGCCAAATTTCCTCATGGAGACGCCTGAGGGAAAACATTGAATATGAGCAAGTGCAAAGGCAATCGTGCAAGCCAAATCAATCAAAACATGGTATGGAAAACCATTGTTTTTGAATCGAGTTGGCCTACTCTATACTTCTTTTTGTATATATGAATCTGTGGGTCATCATTGGGACTTGTACTTATGGTGCCCACAACAAATATTAAGCTTATATTACACAAAGCAATCAATTCACATGCCTTGCCTCCGTTCTTTTGTGCAATATAGCATATTTGATATTAATGAATCTTTTCCTTGTAAGTCATACACCTTCAGTTCCAAGATTTAAAGACTCAAAATTTACGCAAAGATATTATTTAATTACGTTATCTAATACATTAGAGTCCTGTAAATACATTACTATTCAATTGTATTTAAGAGTTTTATTTGTCAAATAATAGATTTAAACTTAAAAAGTAGAATCCATTTCTAATGATAAAAAGGTAAATATTAACTTCCCTTAAGGTTTCGCAATGTTATTTTTTAAGGCAATTTTCCACACCGAAAACCAGACCATTTATATCCATATCGGCCAGGCCTTAACTGAGGAGTCAGTCGGGTGTTCTGACCCCATAACCCAGGAGATAACTAAGGGCAAAAGTTTTAAGTTTTAACCAGGGGGACACAGATTTGGGTATTGATGTAGCTGAATGCACTAAGGCTCGTACTCCTCAACCACCTAGGCTACCCCTCGGGGGCTTCTCAAAGTATATATAGAATGGACATATTTGAAACACTTTACAAATATTCCTCTTTGTTAATTATAATTTGAGAAATATTATCAATTTTCTCTTTTCGACTTTCTTATTTATTTTGATTTGTGGTTGAATTAATCATTGATTTATTATTATTGGTACAATTTCTTATGTCAATACAAAATGCATATATTGTAAAAGAGAGTATTGCTAGTATTTCTTTGATAATATCATTTTTATTCTCTTCAAAAGTGAAAATGGAGGTAAGTATAGGAATACGAAATATATTTTTTCAAAATTATTGTAATAGTTATTAAAAAATAAAAAAAATAAGAAATCTCTTTTTTTTTTTCCATTAATCCTATTGAGGGGAATAAGAGTTAATTGACTCTTATCATGGACATAATTATTAACCAAAAGAACTTTACCACCTGGCGCAAGTTACAGGCACATTGTTACAAAACTGTCAGATGATGCTAAGAAACGCACGTTGCATACAACACCCACTGCCACCTTGCTTGCCCGTTCCTGCGAACAATTAACCACAAGTATCGAGAAAGCTGACCTTGCCGGTGCTAACGTGCGCTCCTCGCAATCCATCCATTTATTTAAAAAAAAAAAAAAATCCAGTGATTTATACCTTTTAAAGGCTTGATTTGGAAGCAACTGCTACCCGTTGAGCTACCCTGATACTCTGTGATTCCATGATCATCAGATGTTGTGGCTCTCAAGCTTTGCCACGTCATCAGCTTGGCCCCACAGGGGTCTACCTGCATGTATTCGTACGAGTAGTGTAGTGGGCCTGTGGGCACTGGCGTGGCTGCCTATATTTCTCACTTTATTTTTTAAAAAAATAAAAATCTCTATAAATTTTTTATTTTCGAAAATGAATTCAGTCTATAAAATAAAATTGATCATATAAAATTAATTTTACTTTCTGTTTTTTAAAATAACTAAAAATAATATTAAATATTATTATTTACTCCTAATTCCCACTTGATCTACATGGGGTTGGGCCAAGAGAAAAAAATTGTGACGGAATTAGGCCACGTCATCATGATGGTAAAGGGGACAAAATGGAGCCCAGTTGTAACGCGGCGCACGCTGTCCATGATGCCTAGGGCAAGCCACCGAGTAGTCAAAAGTTTGAGTTAAAATAAAAAAAAAATTAAGATTAGGCTGTGAGGAAGGAAATTTGTGGACACGTGTGTGACACCCATTGGCATCTAGTCGACCGAGAGCATCAACAGCTGTCGGTTGGCGTGACAGTAAAGGCCCCAAAATGTGAGTCCGGTCAGAGATGGCCCACCTCGGTTTTGCTTACTTGCCGGCCGGTTGCTTTTACCGGGTAACCTGGTGGTCCCGGTTGACTCTTAAGGGTCTCGATCAATGCGTCCTTATCGCTTGCCGACACGTGGATTGATGTGACAGCTTGTGGGCCATTGTTTCGTCCCCATTCTCAGCTCTCTCCTCTGCGATTGCATCTATTGAGTGATGCTTTGTCAATTCCTTCTACGCTTAGAAGTGCAATCAAGGCTGCATTTTGATTTTGCAAATTATTCAAAAAAGAATTGAAATCTAAAAAATATTTTTAAAAAATAAAAAATTTATAAAAAATTAAATTTTTTCTAATAAATATGAATTTAATATTATTGTATATTTCAATTTGTCCCTTCAAATGTAAGTTTTTTCATTCGACGTTTCAGGCAGAACGAATCTTAGAAGATAACATTAAGTTCTTTGCCTTTTCCTCTGTAATTTTGTTTTTGGCCCTGGGCTGCCTAACTTATATGGACAAGTAGCATTTTGTTGGGATGCACAGGGAGAGAAGCCAAAACAAAATACAAAATAAATTAAATATTATAACTTTTTATGATGTATCTAACTCCAAATATTTCGATAATCCCAAATTTAAGAATTCTTTGTTAAAATAATGAAACTTTGTGTTTTTTCTATCACTAACTTAAAAAATTAATCAAAGTAGAGGAGTTGCTTTCAAATTTCGTAAACCCTTAATTTCTTTTTAATGAAGTTAAACCTCTAATGAGAAATATATCGCCATACTCATTACATAATTTACATTTAACAAGCTGACAATGATGGTTATAAAAGATGCCAAGTTGATAAGCGAGACCCCCTAAATACTTTTGTGTCTTTTACAATTAACTCAATGATTCGTTGACTGTTAAGTTATCTGAGAAAAGCGAAATTTTGTTTTTGTTTTGGATAAAAATATTTTTAAATTTGTGGTATTTTACGGCATATAGGGGGTAATGGTGTATTCGTTTATGAATTCAGTATTTTTATTTTTAATTGAATTTATAAATATGTGGTTGATTTTAAATTATTTTAAATTTTAAAAGGGATATATAGTTAAAACTGAATATAAATTATATTATAAAATATGTAGGATAAAAAATAAAAAATAGGATTCGGATAACAGGATCTGAGTAGAACTGTGTAATTTGAGAAGCAAAAAGGGAGTTAGGCTTGGGTGTGAATTGTGAAGTGTGAAATGTGAGTGCGAGGAGTCATAAGGGAGGCTGAGAGAGGATCTGAGCCTAGTAAGAAGTGAGCAATAAAAGCAAGGGTGCGCTGTCAGATGATAACATAACAAAAACCGACTCCGCGTCTGAGCGGCCGAGTCTTGGAAATGAAATTGGATTAACGATTGCGTCATTGTGGGACCCCAATCTGTAAGCTTACAAAGTTTTGAGGCATTAAATTCCACATGACTCCTCCTGACTATAAACTACAATACTTAGGGTGCGTTTGGAGAGCGGGCTTAACATGGGATTGGACTATACTTAGTCCAATCTCATGTTTGGTGCAGAAATGGGATTGAACTGATAATCCAAGTCAGTCCCACTTCTCTTCCCACCAAAGCTAAATTAGTGGGATTATTAGTCCCACATTATAGTGTGGGACTTATAGTCCCACATTGGGACTAATTTTTTAATTTTTAATTAAAATTAAAACTAAATAAAATAATTAATATAATATAACAATAATTTTTAATTATATTTAAATATTTAATAAAATCAATTTTGATTGTTTATAAAAAATAATAAAATAATAGTATGATATTAATATAAAAATAACTATTAATTAATAATATAAAAATAAATATCATCGAATAATATTTAAATACTAATTATTAATAAATTATTATATTTATATAAAAATTAATTTTAATATAAAATATAATTTTATTATTATTCATATAAAAATATCAACAAATATTTAATATTTAGTTTTTATTCAAGTTCAATTTAAAAAAAATTAAGTTAGTTTATTTTTTAAAATTATTTTCTTAAAAATTATTATCTATGTTAATAATTTAGTCCCATATTACACCAAACACTAGACAATATTATTTAGTCCAATCCCATATGATACCAAACATAAGACAGTATTACATAGTCCACTCCAGTCTAATCCCAATCCCACCTTACTGTTGTTTTATCAGTCATTTTTTTATTGGTATAATACCAATAATTTTCTTCGAATTTTAACTTAATTATAATCAAATAATAATTATATATTTTTAATTAATTATATTTATAAATTTATATAAAAATTATCATTTTTATTTTTTAAATCATCATTTTCAAAGGTTTAATTAATAAAAAAAATTTGAGATATAATTAATAAAATATATATAATCGTTATCATATTAAAATTAAGTCAAAACTCGATAGTAATTATTAAAATTATCTCATTATTTATTTGTTTTAATTTTATTACTTATTTTCTATCAAATTGATCCCATTTGTTAAGAATAATTGAATAATACAAATAAATATATATAATCTAATTTTATTTTATTGAATAGATGAATCTCATTTTATTTATTTAATTTTTTAAAATTTTGTCGTTTTTATCCGTCCAATAAATTTGTGTCCTTCACTCATACGATGTTGTATCAACTTGATTAGCTTGGTTCGTTGTACATATAGAGCTACTCCCTTCTTAACCACCGTTGCCCCTTCAATTTTTTGTTTCCCAAAATAGGATGTTGTGCTTATACTTTATTTGGTCCAACTTACGCTTGGTTATTGTTATTGTTATCTTTGCATGACAAAATGTACATATATCTATCTTCAATATATAAAATTATATATAATTAAGTGATTTTACTAATTATAATAATAATCAATTAAAGGAAAAAAATTAAACAAATGGAAAATATAAACAGGTGGGGAAGGGATTTTGTTGACCAGATATCAATAATTAAAATGAATAATGCCTATTATACATTGTATCGACTCACAAACATTCTTTAGGAATCTAGTGAGAACATAACACATGTTTCCTACAAATTTTCTTTTTTTGCCCAATTGATTTCTTGATCATGTTCAATGAATTTCTTGGCAAAATTTGTGATCAAATCTCCCTATCTATTTCTTCAATTCTTTCACCCTTTAATTAATAGTACAACCCCACTTCGGCCAATTGGCTTCATAAAATTTCTAGAAAAGCAGAAACAAATACCCAATTTTCCAAATTTACAAACTAGTTGGCAAGGCAAGTGGAGTCACCGAATTGCTCGAATTGGGGCCTCACAAAATTGCATGATGAGTGCTAAGAAATCTCTCAATCACATACATGAGACACAAATGAATGCTTGCATTGGTCCTTTTTTCTTTTCTTTCTTTTCCCATTTTTATGATATCAGCGCCTCTTTCTCTAACTTCATGTTATTTGGTACGATTGGTCGCTTAGATAGATTTATAGCCAATTCGAGGACGCAATTCGAGTTGTGGACAAACACAATCTAACAAGATTTGTTACTAATATAATCGTTTATTCGTTCCATTACGTGTATCCGAATATAATTTCGGAAATGTTTTGTTTTTTTGTTTCCACAAATTTGTTGAATAATTGGGTTAGAAATATTTTGACATGTTTGACTCGTAAGTTATATTTCGGGGATAAATTAATTGTTCATGGAGACGGCGGTATAATTATTATCAATAAAACAATTTTTTTCTTTTTTGGTTAAAGGATTTTGATCAAGTATAAGTTCTAATTACTAACCAATTTATAATGCTTCAAATTAGTTATTTCTTTTACACCGTAAAACATTTATATATGAATGTTCAATAAATTATAATATTATTTAAATAATAAAATCTCTTGGTCTTGACTCAAGCCTATGTATTAAATTAACAATTTCACGAAATACATAAGATCATAATTTTTTATAAGTCCTTTAAGACCCGATAAAAATATAATTCAGTAGTCGATCAAATATATAAAATATATAACCTTAAGGAGCTTTCTTATGACAATTTATATTTTCCCATTCAGTTATTTTATAAAAGATGCATCTTATGTTGTTTGTGTGTTTTTTTTTTAATATATCTAAATTGAACTCAACCATAACCTTATTATTATTATTATTTTTACAAAGCATGCACCACACACACACACACACACACACACACACACATATATATATATGTTTTCATGCTGATGCAAACAATTATTCAATATTATTAAAACTAAAAGGTCTTTTTTTTTTTCGAGGAAACAATTGATAAAACATAACATTTGAATCATGATATTGATCAACAGATATTTTCATTACCTTTTGAATAATCTCTTTATAAATAGATGATTTTATCGTGGTATCATTTTCATCGGGATAAAACATAAAATTCTTCTTAAATTAATAAATATTTATTTAATGATAAATAAATAACTTATTTAAAATAATATTTTTTTTTAGTACCAACCTTATTAACTTATTAAAGTTTCACTGTACTTTATTTTGTTAATGAAAATTAAACAAAAATACTGCAAAGATAAGTGGTAAATTACAATTTTTTTTCAAGCAAATGATGATACTCGATTCAGATTGTTTTTAAAAATAATAATGTTACACATATTAAATTTATATCCCAATTTAGGAATCTAGAACATTATTAATTATATTATTACACTGACCTCTTGGAATGATTCATAATCACATATGCATTGGGATGTAAATTTGTGATCTAAGTTTGAGACAAGCATCATTATTTATTTAAAATATGTAATATCATGTTTTAAATAGTCAAACTATATTACAAATAATATTATATTTAAACAAACAAAATTTTGTTTTAGGAAGATCGTAATTGTACGTATTTTCATCGATGTAGAAAGTAACTTTGAGGGTAGATTTATAGAGTTGCATTCAATCAACTACATGGACATATTATTTAAGTCAAATCTTATATAAATTATTAAATTCAAATCTATTATTGTTGAAGGATTTATTCCTTCTATATCCAAACACCTTGTTCACCGAAAAAGCAAACGTTTTTTAATGGTTTAATAACCGAGTAAAAATGATTTGTTGGACTTCTGACATTTCAATTAAGAACATTGTTAATTGGTATAAAAGTTGAAAGTTTCAATAATTATAATTGCAAACATATTAGCGATTTAATGTATAGTTAAACCTCATAAAATAAAACGAATAATTAATAAATTAATAATATCGATTAAATAATAAAATTTTTTATTATCAACTTAAACATATATATTAAATTAATAAATTTATTAAATATATAAGATATTTTTTTCAAATACTTTAAGGTTTAATAAAAATATAAATTAATAATTAATCAAATATATAATATAAATAACGCATAGATTTATAATATTAAGTTGATTTTTTCTTAATAACTTTTTATTTCTTAATCCTGATATTTTCTTAACAAATTTTAATTTCTCAATTTTTTGATTTTTTAAAAATATGTATATAAAGTTTTTTGTTTTTCTTTCTATCTAATTTAAACTCAACCCCACGGTCCCTACCCATCATTTTTTTATAGTATGTATCATATTTTTTATATAACACACACACACACACACACACATATATATATATATATATATATATATATATATATATATGTTATATTATAATAAGTAGTTATTTAAGACTATTAATGACCTCATTTAGAAAAGATTTGTTAAAACACAAATATCATTTAAATTATGATAATCATTCAATCCTAATATCCATTACTTAGTTTAATACTCTCTTTTTAGTAAGAGATTCTATCACTGCATCATTTTTATTATGATAAATCAAAAAGTAATTAACATCAATTACATTCTCATAAAATAAAACATAAATGACTTCACGTGATTTATTAACTTTTGATCATATTGATCTATTATTTTTTATGTATAACACATATATGAATCTTACAAAAAAATTATAAATAATTAAAATATAAAAATATTTTTTAAATTAATAACTATTTACTTATCAATAAGTTAATAAATTATTTATTTATCGATAAATAATAATTTTAATAAAATAATAATTTTTTATAATCTTAATAGTATTAGTTTATGGATATTTGACATTTAACCGTAACACAAAATATATATGGAACAAAAAGTCGAATATGATTTTTTTTCCTTTTTTTTATTAGAATGTTAAAAGGGAAATAATCATGTAATTTAGATAATTGATGGGAGAAATAAATATAAATTATAATTTGCAAGTAGGGCGTCGTTGTAGTCATGCTATAGAGTGGTGGTCCAAGAATTAAAAAAAAAAAAAAAGAAAAAAGAAAAAAATAATAAAAAGTCAGAAAGGCAATCTGGTAATTTCACAACCACAAATCAGGCCCTCTTCGTCTTATTAAAATACTCGAAATCATAACAAGCAACGAACCCGGAATCGTTCTTTCATTCCCCGGAGAGAAGAGAAGAGAAGAGAGAAGAAAAGAAAGGAAGCCAAAACCAAACCAAACCAAACCAAACGCAGTTAGGAAAATTATAATAAAAACAGAACACTTTCAAATCCATGAAAACACAAAAACACTTTCAATATTAACAAAACAAAATTCTCCCTCAAATAGAGAGAGAGAGAGAGAGAGAGAGAGAGAGGTGGTGGTGGTGGTGGTGATCGCCACGTGGTTTCCGTCCATTTCCCTCCCGTTTCCTTTCCTTCCCTTGCTTTTCCCTTCCCTCCCCCATGCGGCGAGGCAGAAATACGGGCGCCACAAAGCCGACGACTCCAGCGCCACAGAAGCCCCTTGGTAACAACCCTTCCACGGAGGTACGATTCAGAGGCGTAAGAAAGCGTCCCTGGGGCCGATTTGCAGCCGAGATCCGAGATCCTTGGAAAAAGACCCGCGTTTGGCTTGGCACCTTTGATTCAGCCGAAGATGCCGCCCGAGCCTATGACGCCGCCGCCCGCTCCCTCCGTGGCCCGAAAGCCAAAACCAATTTTCCGTTGACGATTTCTTCATCTAATAACGTTCCGATACTTTTACAGCATCAACAGCAAGAGTCTCGAACCGGGTTTTGTAAATTTGAACCGGTCGTTCAGGTGAATCGGCCGACGAGCAGCAGCATGAGCAGTACGGTGGAGTCGTTTAGTGGGCCCAGGGTGTCGAATCCCGTACCGGTTGTCCCCCGGGTGCAGCGGAAGATCGTGCAACCGGTCGCACCGGAAGATTGCCATAGCGATTGTGATTCGTCATCGTCGGTTGTTGATGACGGTGACGATTGTGTCCTCAGTTCTTCTTTCAGGAAAATCCTGCCGTTCGATCTGAATTTGCCGCCGCCGATGATCGACGGCGTTGACGACGATGGTGATGATCTTCGAGCTACTGCTTTGTGCCTTTGATGATTTGATATGAGGGCCTTTTTTTCCAATGTTTTCTTTTTTGCAAAGTTCTTATTTTCTCGGGAAAATCTGATTATGATTATGATGATGATGGTGAAAACCCAAAAAAAAGTGAAAAAACCAAAAAAAAAAAAGAAAAGAAAAATTGGGTTCTTGGTGGGGTTGAAGAGAAATTATTAAAAATCTCTCCTTTGTTAGATTATATGTAGATTAGTGTTGATTATGCGATCTGGGAGTTCTTCAACTTGAATATTAATGTATTTGTCTGTATCGTTGAAGTAAGATCGTGTTACAGATGATGTGGATTTGATCTTGTTATCTTGATCTCATCCTCTTCATCTCTTTTTCCATGTGTACAAAGCATTTTCTTAATTAAATCCAAAATAATAGCTCCAGTTTCTACGCTTAATTTCTTTTCTTTTCTTTATCTTCATCTTCATTCATTCTACTTTGTAGTTTCCATCCATGAATGTATGCTATGATTGGATCTTGAAAACAATGGAAGATGATGTTGTAAGGATGGTAATGGAGGAGGAAGAATGGGAGGGCAGGCTTGTGAGATGCTATTTGTTTGGTGAAGAGGCAGGCTTACATGATGATAGGGATTTTGATAAGAACCATTTATTGAGCATGTGATGTAGATTATTGCAAACACCAAGGGTGACCATCTTGAGTCCTAGTTTCCACCAAAATGCATGCCTAAGGCCTGCACTCTGTCTGCACCCATCTGCTCTTCTTTATCTTGGCTTTTCCTATTCTTGGTGCATGCACCTGTATTTAATTGTGTTTCATGTAATGGTATTTACCAAATAAACTCTGTAATGGTGATGGGATTTTGCTTTCTGTAATTGCAGAATGCATTATATATTATCAATGACATTGCCTTACTTTTATGTTATAAATGTAATGATATGTGTTACCAACTATAGTTCTGGTGATGTTGTATTTTGGTGAAGTTTTAGCATGTTAGTATCTTCTGTTGGATTTTGAAGTTGCTAATAAAAGTATTGCTGCAGTTATCTTGGATTCTCCTGCTAATGGAAGTGTCCGTGTATTTGCTTTTTTCTGTTGTTTTCCACTCTTTGGTCTTGCTAGGATAATCATTCATCGTCACTTCACTTATTCTGCCACTTAATGGACTGTGATTATTTTCGGTGGTTGTTACAGGGGTAATGACCTGAGCTAGGAGGATTTCGGCGCCAGAATTTGCAGCCAAATTTTAATCTATCATTATTGACCAAAATAAATAAAAACGAGTAAAAGAGAGAAGATACCCTTCAGCCCCCTGTTGATGCTTTTAGTTTCAACTAATGTTCTAAGACAGGGTGTCAATGTTATCGTCTTCTTTTTCTCACTTTAATGGAGTACTTCAGAAAAGAGTTTTGACTGCTTTGTTCTGCTGGGCAGGCAGTGTATGTCATCATTTTCAATGCGTAGGTTCTGAAGATGCTGTAGGCCTTCATGACTACCTAAATAGAAGTGTATAAGCACAACACAGAGTCTCAAACCATGTTGCCAGCTTGGTGATCTTGCATCGATTGCAAGTACTTAATTTATGTGAGAAAACATTCAAACAAGTTCACATCAACTTTTCGATTATTAAGAATTAAAACTTTCATGTTAATCTATAAATTTTAAGTGTTATATTTTTAATTTTGAAAAAGCATTGTGTTGGGTTACATCGCAGCTTCTTTCTTTTCCCTTCAACAAGAAGAAAAGCTAGATGGTTATTTGTGGTTGAGTAATATTCAGCTAATATGCTATGCTTTCATTCTATATCCTTCCTCATTTTCCTTTTGAGATGGCCAAAAGTATCCTCTCTCAGCTTATCATTATCCATACTATATGCTATATACTCTATTATGATTAAATAAAAATATAGGAAGACATGTCAAGCCATTTACTAATTCACGTTTTAAAATAATTGAAATATGCTCTGCTTTTAATTAACATCCTGTCTCCCACCTGCCAATGGATTGCCCTTCTTTGTCATCCATCTCTCTCTTCTCTTCTTTTATTTTATTTTTAATTGTATATATGGGACTTAAGTGGGTTATAAACAAAAAAGACAGATATTTTTAAAGTTTTCTATTAAATAATTCTTAATGTATGAATTTAAGAGGCAAGTTAAGTTGATCTTACTTATAGGTTAAGGGGTTGATTGTTTTGCTATCCGATGAATTTTATTCAGACTTCAAACCTTTTTTTAGGGCGATTATTTTTGGAATTGAAGACTTTTTTTTATATAATTATATCTAAATAAAAAATGCTATATTTTCCAATTTTATCTAAATGAGAAAAATATGTAAATAGATTATCTATTTTTCATGCTTTAAAATGTCCTTGATATTTTTAATTAATTTCTATTGTGTAAATCCTTTCCGAATCCTAAACTCTTTCACAAGATCAAATTGCAAATCAACTCTTTTAAGCGTCAAATTTATTTTTTATTATTCTATTGTTAAAATAATTTTTTTAATATACATAGTAATTAAAAAAATTATATTATATGTGAAATACATTAATTAACAATATATATTTTTATGGTGTTATATTGTTCTAATTTTGATTTTATTGTATTGATTATTTACATATGTTTATATAACACATATAATGTACAATATAGGACATATATGTCAAATTGTTAGTTTTCATATGTTTCTAGTCATTAAAAATAAACAACTTAAGAATTATTATCAGATCTTAAAAAATAAAAAATAAACATATCGTTCAGATATTTGTATTCAGATTTCAATCAAATTTAAACTCATTCAGATTAAAAAAAAAAAAAACAGTGGCCCTCTAATAACAATTTGTTTGGATAATTAAACATATTTGTTGATGAGTAACATATTTGTTTGGATAATTAAACATCGCTAGGGGTGTTTATAAGTTTGGATCCAAATAAATTTTTGCTAATAATTAAACAAAACATTTCATTATTGATTGGTTCTAAAAATCTTCAATCAAATCTAAAGTGATGGTATAGTAAATTCAAAAGCCGAACCCAATACTAAAAAATTGACCATGTTTTCAAACTCATTCATCTAATATATCACGTTACCATGTAATTTGCTTGTCAAACAATAATTTGATCAACATGCCACGTCATCATTATCATGTTGATATGATACATGTATATGAGGATTTAACGGAGTCCTCTTTCCTCCGTTATGTTTTATCAGCCAACCAACCAAGGCTTCAAAGTAATTGAAAGCCCATGTATCCAGTTCTCCACAGGTTTCCGGTGCAGCCCAAAGGGCGAATTCAAGGCCCAGCATCACGGCTCTCCAGCCCATTGATTGTGGGGCAAACCGTCAAACAGTGAATTGGCACCAAACGGAGTCCTTTCCTGTACATAAGCAAAAAGTCCGAAACTTTTCCCTCCCAGAAACTTCCTACTTGATTTCCTAGAATCTTTTTCGTACTTAAACTCATTTGGCGTAACGGAGTATCGACGCAGATGCACTGTGCAATATGCAGCAACTGAGAAGCAGAGGAACCTCTATGGGGACGCAAGCGGTGGCCCAGATTAAGAAAAAAGCCCTCAATTCATGGGGGGCCGTTCAAGACACCTTCTTTTCAACCAAGGTTGTCTCTTTTCTATCTGTTTTAGGGTTTAATTCAATTGGGTTCTTCTAAATTCTCATTGTGTTTGATTGATTTAGGATTTATTTGAGAGGCATAGGGTGGTGTTCACAATTGGAACTTCTATAGCATCAGTTGCTACAGCATGGGTTGGTGAGTTTTGTTTCGATTTATGTTCATGGGCTCTTTAATTTCTCATTTTGTTTGGTCTCTTTGAGTGATCATTTGCTCTATGCTTAATGCTTCATTAGACTTATATGTGGGGTCTTAATTTTGAGGGTATTATCAGAGGCTTCAAATTCTCATAAGTTGATGCTGCAGGGTATTCCGTGCGCCACCTTCATCAATCAAAAGTTGATCAAAGACTTGAATCAATTGAAAAAGCTGTGAGTATTTGCTGCACGATACTTATTATTGGTCATCTAAATTAAAAGCATTTGAGACTGTACACATAAATCAAGGTTTACTCGTTTTATACCACAGCATTCTATCAATTGGCAAAATCTTCTTGCTTAGTTTAAGGTACATTACAAAGGGCACTTCACCTAGGGTACCAAGTAGCATTTTGATTTTGCTTCATGGCACTTTCTTTGCTAAACGTGCTAATTCTGATGCTGGAACCTCTTTGATATAAGGCGTCTCTTCTCTTTTGTCTCTATCTTGATTGTTACATCTGAATGATTTTTTTTTTTTCGTTTTGTCACAGTTGCAAAATAATTATCAGCTTGGACGTGCAGAAGTTAAAAAGCTTGTTGATCCGGGTTCACATACTGCTTCTTTGATGGCCACTGCCGGAACCTCAATAATTATTGGGTTTGCCCCAAACTGTTAATATCTTGTATTAATATATACTTTTTCCTGCTTCTCAAAACTCCAGAATTGTCTCAATGTCTTCTTTGTAGCATAACTTGTGTTGAAATGGGATTTAAAAGCAGTGTGTAATCTCAAGGAATTATATAAGTTTTGCAGGAAATTAGAGCCAAGAGCCCACTGATAGTGATGTACTTCTACACGTGGGTTCATTATTGCATCCCCAGCTGTAATGACTGTAAATGTTATTTTAGGAATAACGTTAACTCCGTTTCAACATTTAGGGTAGTTTGGTGTCTTCAAAGAGGTTGGAATTTATTTATGGCTTAGTTATTCCTGGATATACCATTAAATGGAAATTCAGGATCAAAAGATATCATGAAACCTATTATTTGGGGGTCTTGGCAGACATCACTAATTTCTTAATTGGACTGTTTTTGTGCTTTGGAGTATATGTTGTTACTCTTGAAGGGGAAGATAGTTTGAAGCTATGGAATTGAGGGTGATAATGAGACTTTTCTTTTGAAAGTAAATTTAGATTCTACATTTTGTATTGGTCTTTTACCTCTACTGCTAAATGCAGGTATGGCATGGGCTGGCGAGGTGGAAGATGGTATGCAACTAGGAAGTTCAGGAGGGAGCAGATGAAATTGTTAGGGCAAATAAAACCGAGAAGGTGGCCGTTGCTAGGTCAAATGAAACCTAAAGGATTGCAGTTCCAGTTCCTTAGAAGACCATTGACAAGATCCAAAGTGTCAGAAAGTCTTGTAAAAACATCTGAGAATATGCTAAAAGACGCTCCTGCAAGTACAACACATACTTCTGGGGAAATTCATCATTCTTGTTAATATTATTTCCCCAGTCTTGTTAGTGGTTACAATAAATGCAACAGAAATTCTGATAGGTTTTTTGATGATAATTCACTTTAGAAGATGAAAGAAATTACAAAAAAACTGTTATGTACTTCGGATCGACCTTCATTTTATATATGGTTGATGGGTTTGAAAAGAAATATAATTCGTCAGTTTTTTCTTCTTTCGTGTATCAGGATGATACGTGTGTGGGTATGCGTGCTTGTCCAATTATATTGTGTTTGTAAGAAGAAAATTAAAGAGCACAAAGTATTTGTTAAGTTATATGACCGGCAACAGCACAAGTAATCGTTCAAAGATAAAATTTGAATTAAGCATGCTGCCCCGGTCAAGCCCCAGAAATGCTTGGTTCACTGCTGGTGGATATTATACAAAGGACCGGAATTCACAATCGTCAATTGAATATGACACCTTTTTTAAGTAATAGAGCACAAGCAGTCGCATATTATGACATTACATGTGATTAATCTTTTTTTTTTATTTTATTTGGAAGAATCTTCGGAGGTAGATATTTTCTTCTCATTGCATATGTTTTGGCTTTACGGTTTGCCACATAAAAATATTCAGTGGCAATGACAGTAAAGGACGAAAGAAGAACGAAGAAACCGGGAATTAATGGTTGTGATGAAATCTAAATTTCATGTCGTCTGATTCTTAATTCGTGGCACCAGGATATATAGGCCCATTAGACGCCTTGTACATATCACTACTCTAAGTCAATCTGTTGAAACTTGAAAAAGACCTTCAAGGTTTTTTGCAGATTTGTTACTAATTTTATTTGGATTTCTACTACTATAAATACCCGGATGGTTGATGTCTGTTGGAGCAGGATACACAACATACAAAGATGGCAATGCCAATAGCACTACTATAAATACACGGATGTTTGATGTCTGTTGAAGCAGGGGACACAACATACAAAAATGGCAATGCCTATAGCACTTACTTTAAATTCGATATTGCTAGTGATTCTTTTATCTGGACCAGCAGTTCGGACTAAAACAAATTTATTTTCGAGGTCAGGCTGGTATGGCTGCATTATCCCCAGCAGCCGAAGATGGTATGTGCAATACTCAAGACACAATGCTATGCGTCTGAAGAACATAATGTATATGCCTATGTCCAGTTATTGTTTCTGCTTATGAAGCATCGAGGTTTATGATTACTGATCACGGATATGTGAATGAAATGATGATCAATTTTAGGTAACGAATGGTTACATTCTCAGCATGCAGAGAATTCCACAGGGAAGGTCTGGTGGGTCAGCAGGAAATAAGCCTCCAGTTCTTTTACAGCATGAATTAATAGCGGCTAGTAACTAACTAAACGGAGACACAAGTGTTTGGTTTTCTGGCAGTTTTTGAGTTCTGATCAACTAAAGAGCAGTACTGTAACACTGTGGTGCCAGCATGGAGCTAGTTGGCTCTTATTACCTCCAGACCAAGCTTTGGCTTTTGTCTTGGCGGATAATGGCTTTGATGTATGGATTGCCAATTCATGTGGAGCCAAATATAGAAAAGGACATACATCCCGATGGTGAGGTTATTTTCTACTTTCTACATGTTATTTTGCTTTCAGTTGATCGTTTTTTATTTTTTATTTTTTAAATTAAAGATTTTGTTTCTAGGATTATTGGCTCTGGTCATGGGATGAATTGATAGCATATGATCTTTCTGCTATCTTCTGGTATGTGTACCATGAGACAGGACAGAAACTGCACCATGTTGGGCATTCAAAGGTGAATTTGGCACATTCCACAACTTGTTCTGGCACATTAATTTCATTAGCATATAATGAAGTTTACCGAGTTTAAAATTGTTTTGTAGGGAACTTTGATGGCTCTGGCTGCTTTGTCCGAGAATCAACCGTTAGAAATGTGGAGATCAGCTGCCTTACTTGCACCAATATCGTATTTGGACCAGATTAGCTCCCCACTAGTCAGATTTGTCTCTGAAAAAGTTATTGCCAATGTGATTACTACTGGCTTTCACCTATGTGACTATTTGGTAAGATTGAACTTTTAAAAAATAGATGTATTGGTCTTTTATCTTCTAACAGGAATCCTAATGGTTAGGTGTCAGTGAATTTGATATGAAAAGGTAAAAATTCAACTATCGCTTCATCCTGCTTTTCCTGCATCATCACTTTTCAATCGCTATTGTAGCTGGGCTTGCCCACTGATATCACTCTTTGCTTCCCCAATCTAACAGGAAGCCTACTTCTCATCTTCTTGTGGAAGCCTGCCAACAGCCGGGTGTTGATTGCAGAGACATGGTCCACATTGTTGCTGCTCTCTCAGGTAGTATGCATGTTACCTTTTTGCTAGTTGGCACCTAAACTTAGAAATTTTCATCTTCCATGCTGACTCACTGAATATTGTTATAATTACAGGCAAGGACTGCTGCCTAGAGTTTGATGCTCCAGTTGTCTTGTTGGCCAACACTAGGCCATCAGCCGCAATGAACATGATCCATCTGGCTTAGAGTAAGTGTTCCTGAATCCCTCTAAGATAAAGCCTATTTTTCGAATCATAAATCTATAGAAATGCAAGGTAACAGGTGCTTGGCACTAAATTATGTGATTAGCTTCTTATTATGATTTATTTTCCAATTTTATTTCTGCATTTTTGGACAGTGATCACAGAGGAACCATAGAAATGTATGATTACAATGATGAGGATGAGAACACAAAGCACTACGGGCAGTCAACTCCTCCAGTATGCAACTTCGAAAAATATTCCAAATGACTTTCCTCTCTTCCTAAGCCATGGAGAGGCAGACGCGCTTTCTGATGTTAAAGAGGTGAAGCACTTGCTGGACAGCCTGAAAAGTCAAGTTCCAAACAAGCTTGTGGTGCAGTACATAGAAAAATATGGCCATAATGACTTTATGATAGCTGTAAATACTAAGGGACTTGTTTACGATCCTCTCGTGGATTTCTTAAGACTCCAATGAAGGAGCAAGTTGTATATCTTCATCAAGCTGTCTGATCAAGTTTTCCTTGTATACTAGTGTTGCAATGACTTGCATATTAAAAGAATACCTGAATAGCAGAACTATGTCTTCAGGAACTCACATCATATGGTTGTAATTACCTAATTACACGGAGCAACCATTTTATGGTTTTTATACCTCTTAATGTCTTATTGGATATTCATTTGGAATCATTTACTGTTTTAGATAACTGAATTATTATCGAGGCTTCAGGCAATCATTATGACAGGAAACTTGACTTAAACATGATCTCAGGAGTGACTAGACCATTCTTTAAAAGCTCTTCTTGGGAAAATTGTGTAGATCAGTTTAAGAGCAAAACTAAACGGCACCAAGTATCTGTCAAGCTCTATGATCAATCTAAGATAGAGTTTGAATGAAGCATACCGCTATGAAGCCCGAGAAATGGCTTGGTTCACTGGGGGTGAATATGAAACAAAGTTCCACAATTGATAATCCGGAATTGAATTTGACAATCTCGTAGTCGAAACAGCATGAACAGTTGGAAACTTTGACATTATATGCGATCAACATCTCAAAGAATTTAGTGACAGAGTACATGTTTTCTTCTTTATGCGATTTTTTGGCCTTACAATTTCGCCACATAAAAATGATCACCAGTCTGGACAAAAATGGCCGAAAGAGGGAAAAAAGATCCGGAATTTCTTGTTGTAATACGGAATAATGGCATTTGATAATTGATTAAATCTAAGGTCATCCAGTTTAATTCTTAATTCATGACACCAGGACATCCCAGGCCCCCATCAGATGCCTTGTTTATATCACTAGTAGAATCTGATGACAAAGATGTTTAAGGTTTCTTGTTCTACTATGTTTCAATTTCTATTTGGTTTTTCACCACTATAAATACCCGGAACATTTGCCGGCTGTGGAGCAGGACGCATAACATACAAAGATGGCAGTGGCAATTACTTTAAACTTGGTATCTCTAGTGATTCTTTTCTGTGGATCAGCAGTTGGTACTAGAACAAATTTATTTCCAGTTAAAGGTCAGGCTGCTTTTGCTGCAATAACCCCAGCGGCTGATGATGGTTTCTGCAGCACATTCGTCACGACACAAGGCTATGCTTGTGAAGAACATAAAGTAATATGCCTCAATCCATTATTGTTTCTGTTTATGAAGAAGCTTTGAGGTTTATGATTACTGATTACAGCAATGTGAATGAAATTTTGATCAATTTCAGGTAACTACACATGATGGTTATATTCTCAGCGTGCAGAGAATTCCAGCGGGAATGTCTGGTTGGTCAGCAGGAAATAAGCCTCCAGTTCTTTTGCAGCATGGACTACTAGCGGTTAGTAACTGATTAAACTGAGACACACGTGTTTGGTTTTCTGGCAATTTCAAGTACCGATAAACTAAGACTAGTATTGTAACCCTGTGACGCCAGCATGGAGCTTGTTGGCTCGACTTAACTCCAGACCAAGCTTTGGGTTTCCTCTTGGCGGATAATGGCTTTGATGTATGGATTGCCAATTCACGTGGAACCATATATAGCAATGGACATACATCTCTTAGTCCTCATAGTCCGGTTGTTTTCTACTTTCCAGTTGTTATTTTACTTTCGGTCGATATATGTATATATATATATATATATATATTTATTTATTTATTTATTTATATATTGAATTAAAGATTTTACTTTGGTTTCTAGGATTATTGGCTCTGGTCGTGGGATGAATTGGTAGCATATGATCTTTCTGCTGTGTTCCAGTATGTATACAATGAGACAGGACAGAAACTGCACTATGTTGGGCATTCACAGGTGAATTTGGCATATTCCACAACTAGCTCTAGCATATTAATTTCATTAGCATATAGTGAAGTTTACCGAGTTTAAAATTCTTTTGTAGGGAACTTTGATGGCTCTGGCTGCTTTATCCAAGAATCAACAGTTAGAAATGTGGAGATCAGCTGCCTTGCTTGCACCAATATCTTATTTGGATCAAATCGGCTCCCGACTAGTTAGAGCTGGCGCTGAAATAGTAATTGCCAATGTAAGTAGTGCTGCCTCCTCCTACCTGTGTTGATTATGCGGTTGGATAGAACTCTTACAATATGTGTATTGGTCTTTTATCTTCTGACAGGAATCCTACTGGTTAGCTTTCGGTGAATTTAATATTCGAGGGTAAAAATTCAACTATCGCTTCATCCTGCCTTTCCTGCACCGTCACTGCATGATGCACAAAGCATGGAAACAAAAACTAAAAACAATTGCATGCGATGCTTGAAATATATATGTATACTTATGTTGCTATTGTAGTCGTGCTTGCCCACTGAAAAACGCTATAATTTCTCACCAAATTTGTAGTGCAACTCAGTTTTCATTTGCTTCCCAATCTAACAGGCCGGTTGCGTTCGAACTTATTGAGGATGCCTGCAATCGTGCAAATATTGATTGCAGTAACTTAGGTGCTATAGCTGCTGCTATCTCAGGTAGCTTGCATGTTACTTATTTGCTAGTGGCACCTAGAATTGGAAATGTTAATCTTCCATACAAACTTGAGAATATTATTATAATTGCAGGCAAGGACTGCTGCGTAGACCCTTCCGCTTCAGCTGCCTTGGCCGAGCAGGCTCAGTCATCAGCCATGATGAACATAATCCATATGTCTCAGAGTAAGTGTTCCTGCATCCCTGCAACACAAACAAAGGCTATTTTTGAAAAAACAACTCCTTAAATATATAAGGTAACAAGTTCTACTTGGCACTTCAATAATTATATGATTAGCTTCTCATTAAGATTTGTTTTCCCAATTTTATGTTTGCATTTTTGGACAGTGATCACTGAGGGAACAATAGCAATGTTTGATTACCATGATGACAATGAGAACAGAAATCACTATGGGCAGCCAACTCCTCCAGCATACAACTTGGAAAGCATTCCAACTGACTTTCCTCTCTTCCTAAGCCATGGAGGTCAAGACCTTCTTTCTCATGTTAAAGACGTGAAGCACTTGCTGGAGACCCTGAAAAATCATGTTCCGAACAAGCTGGTGGTGCAGTACATACCAAAATATGGTCATGCAGACTTTTTGATAGCTGTCAATGCTAAGCAAGTTGTTTATGATCCTCTCATGGCTTTCTTAAAGGCTCACTGAAGGAGCAAGATGTTTACCTTCCTGAAGTTGTCTGATTAATAATGCAGCAATGACTTGTATGTTAATAAGAGTACCTGAATGGCAGAGCTATATTTTTCGGAATTCATGTCATGATAATTGATATGGTTGTAATAAAATCAATTGATATGGTTGTAATAAAATCAAGAAAATTACACGAAGAAATCCTTTTTATGGTTTTCATACATCTTGATGTCTCATTGGACTTCATTTGATATCATTTTCAGATAACTAAATTATTATCAAGGTTCAGGGAATCGTTTTAGCAAGAAACTTGCTTTAAACATTGTAATGGTGGTGACTAGAACACTCTTTCAGAGCTCTTCTTCGGGGAAATTTTGTGCTTGCTAGTCTATTGAACTTCTCAAAGTACCTTGTAGAATGAGACTGCAAACAAGTAAGGCAAAGTAATATTAAGTCTCTTATTAGACAGTTAAAAGGGTTTATAATGGGTTGACAACTTCATCTACCAGGTTAGTTTTTGGTTAAATACTTGAGTCTTTTTCATCTCTATTGCAAATTTCTGCAAATGTAGCACATATGTAAGATGCATATCCAATGGGTCCTGACACTAAATGATGCATCTGATTTGTTCGTTAACCTGATACTAACTTATTTTTAATAGAGCCAGTTTGTAATTAATGACTTGGATGATTAAAACAACAGTGTCCAAAGAGGTTTCATATGATAGGATGATGCCCCGGATAAGAAAAATTTTCCAATTGATTATCATTATCCTCCCAGCCCTACTGCAATTGCATATATTTCAAGTAGTTCTAATGCTTTTTCCAAATCCAGTAATACGCCAAGGCGATTTGGTCCAAAAAATTTGCACTTATGTCCAAGTACTATGTCTGCCCTGGACTGAAGCGATTGTTAGCATTTCAATGGCAGAATAGCAAGTTATCATAGTAACTATTTCACCTCAGAAAAAAAAGGGCAAGATAGAGTTCTAAAGCAAGAAGTAAATATGTAAACTCCTAATATAACTTAAAATAAATATTAAAAAATTTTGTAACAATAAATAATTAAGATATAACATGATAGAAAATATTTAAAACAAAATTAAGATAAAGAAAATCATTCAAGGTATTGAAGATAACATTTTAGATGTTCCCACCACTCCATAGAATCAATCACTCTCAAAACAAGTGAGTCAGAAACTCTCAGTCATTGCTTGACTTCAGACTTGTCAATTACTCTGAGAAAACTGTGCTTCATTTATGTAACTGCAAAGGAGACCTGGTTAGAAGAAAAAGCTTTTTAATTGTCTAGTCTCTTAATGGTACCAACTTATGAACGTGAAATTATTATAAGTCTTCAAGATTCCTGGAAGTTTGAGTAATCTTTACGACGACTTGAACTCTACTTGGTTAAATTAACATTGACCATACGATTTTAGAATTGCCACTTACCTTTAGATTACTAAAAACTTCAAAAAAAAAAAAAAAAGATGAGGAGACGACTCATATGTAGCATTTAACTTTGGTGCTTTACCCAAAAAAAAAAAAAAGAAAAAAGAAAAAAATAGAACACTAGAAATTAGAATGATATTGATAACATTCTTACGCACAATTCCATTTTCTTTATAAGTGTGCTTTCGCTTTTATTCCAAAAGAAAAAATGACTTTAGTGGCTTAATTTTATCAGTAAACGGAATAATGCATTTTGGATTGTGTTTTGATATACAAACTCTGAAATAAACAAGTTTGTTAACATTTTCAAAGTACTATTTTTTGAAAACAAACATTTATCAATACATTTAAATCAATATGAATCATATATCATTTTCAAAATTCGAAAAAAATTAAAAATCAACCATATGTTCTTTCTAAATTTTGAAAAATAAAAACTCAAAATACATAAATAAACACAATTAAACTGCTATATATAGAAACTAATCTTCGTAACAAATAAAAAGAACTGTGATCCATGATGGAATAGTCTTTGCTCGACTTCAGACTTTTCAGTTAGACTGAAGAAACATTGAAAAGTGAGGAATAAGGTTAATTTGAGAGATTTAAATCTTTTAATTGACCTGAAGTCTGCTTTGTTAATGGACCCGCTCATTAAATTATGTGTCTTTCGAATTTCCGGCGAAATTAGTTATTAGAATCTTTAATTAATTGACTGAGGCCTATTTCATTTTCATGGGACGTACTCATGAAATTGTTAGTCTTTGAAGGTTCCTGGAAATTATGCAAGAGTAACATTAATTGACCAAGCTTAACCCTATGATAATTTGTATAATGTGCAATTATAGAGAATTGATTTTGAAACAACCCAATATGAGACAATTACAAAAGTACCTTGGAGTTTCGACTTAATTTTAAATGAAGAACGATTATGCATTTTTCATCAATCAAATTGTAACACCCCGAATGAGGCACATGATATACACATACCAAAATCAGAGTGCAACTAACTTCGTTATTAAAAATATTAAACCACAAATTATCCAAATAAGTTATTAAACTCTAGGGATAAAAATGATCCCATTATTACAAACCAAAGCTAATATAATAAATCGAGTTCTAAAACAAAACTACAATGTAGCAACATTCTTATTCGCGCTAAAAGCAAAGATCTCCAAAACTGCTCTAATCATTCTATCCAACAAGTCTTATATCTACGAGGCATAATCTGCAAAAATGTAGGTGACGAGGAATAAGCCGTCAACTCAATAAGTAATACGTATATTAGTATGCTAGTAAAACATAGAAATAATAATAAATTTCATAGTATCATAATAATTTACATAAAACTTAATTATAACATAATGAAACTTATCAAAGCATATTAAAGAAGTCTCTTAAAACAAATTCATAAGAGAAAACAAACAACTTCAAAACAGCTCATGTCACGCAGTCATAACTTATCATAGGATCGAATTACGATCACACATATAATATCATATTTGTGCACAACAAAACATATATCCAGCTGGAACCATATCATATCAAACATAACATACTGAGTACCACGGACAATGAGCCAGAAATTCATAATTTATAATGTCAAGTTTGCTTCAAAATCATTATAAATCATAGGATACTTAAATAAGTCTTAGAAATAATAATAATTATGGATGTGAAATTCATATATCAGTTCAAAAACTTTAAAATGGAAGTTAAATAAATTATAAGAAATTTTAGAAAAAGAACTGAATAAAACATTCTGTATTTAGAGATAATTGCAAATAAAATGGTTTGGTAATTTATCAATAATTTTTGTTATAAATTATTTGTTTTATTAAACATTTCTAAATAAATTATTTGTTTTATTAAACATCCTATGTAAATAAATCTGAAAATATAATTGAATGCCTTAAAACATAATTATGTAACATAGTTTCAAATTTTGTAAAAGAATACATAAATCTTGCATGTCGGAATCATAAATATTTCGTACTTGTCAAAATAAGACACACTAATATAAGTATCACTTACCTCCAATCCAGATCAAATAACTCTACTTCTATCTATTCAAATGATCGAAAAATCCTAAAAAAAAATAATTAAACCAATAATATCGTTAAATTCAGCTCTAAACTGTTCTAACGGTTGAAGCCTAAAATCTGAATAGTAATTATTCTACGAATTTTATCTCTAAATTTCTTATACCAAAGACTCTAAAATTTTACATATGTATACAAGACATGGATATGATGTTCCACAAATTTTTATGTAGACATTTATTAGCAAAAAGTATTTTAATTGAATTAATTCTTCAGACACCAGAAAACTGTCAAACTGAACAAATCTGTGAGTCAGCTCACTTCGATGATTTTTATAAAATTAAATACTGGACATAAAATTACGAAAATTTATAGAATCATTGTCAACATATAAATGAACCAGCATAAAAATTTTCAAAATTTTTGGAGACGCATTGGTCAGAAATAAAATTCATGAATTCAAATATGACTTTTTCACAGTTTAGTTTTTCAGCATGTAAAACCAGATTCAAAAATATTTATAAAATAGTATTATGCACGATTTTGACAGAAAAAAAAATTATGATATCTATTTTCATGTCTTGAAACCGTAATAAAAATATTGACTTAAAATATTTAAATTTTCCACAGATTAAAATTCATGGAATCAGCATATATACATACTTCTAATTAAACTTCTGTTTACAATATAATATTCAATATTGTAACATAAATAGTAATCAATCACTTCAACCTAATATGTTTTAACGTATATAGAATCTAATTTTTAGCATAAAATAATATCTCAAAATATAATCAAACAGAGTTATAGTGAAATTCTTACCTCTTATCAAATGAATTACGGGAAGTTGTATTCTGATCAATACTTCTAATCTTACTTTAACGTGAAAATTCCTTGAACATACAATAAAATTCTAATTTAGAAATATTTTATTTAATCAATAACTCAATCTAATGAAATTAAAATTCTCACTTACCGTAAATTGAGTACGCTGAGTTACTCTCACCGCCGCTTACACTCAAAACCCTAATTGAACGCAAATGTAAATGATATAATGCTTAAAAATTAATTTATATAGTAGCTAACTTATACCCTAGGACTGATTGGTAACAGGTATAAGTGTACTCCTAAATAGAATAATAATAAATTTATATATATAGACATATATATATACCCTTACTATAACTTAAATAACGTAAATATTAAAATTTGAATATTACACAAATCTCTAAAGTTGTTTTCAAATAATATTTTCACTATTCAAATCATCATTTTCAAGTATGTAATTGATAAAAAATACGTAATCGTTTGCGCTTAAATTAAATCAAAACTTAATAATACTTATTGTAATTGTCCAATCTAATATTATATGTCAAGTAATTTTAATCAAGAAAATTTCTTCCAACTTTTCCAAAATTGATCCTAGACCTGAGATGAGTTGATAATATGCAAGTTATTATCAAGGTTCAGGGAATCGTTTTAGCAGGAACCTTGGCTTAAACATTGTAATAGGAGTGATTAGACCACTCTTTGAGAGCTCTTCTTCGGGGAAATTTTGTGCATCAGTTTTGCTAATCTATTGAAGTTCTCAATGCATTGTAGAATGAGACTGCAAAATAATTAAAGCAAAGAGAGTATCGGGTCTCATATTAGATGGTTAAAAGGGGTTTATAATGGGTTGACAACTCTATTTATCGGGTTAGTTTTTTTGTTAAACACTCGGAGTTTCTACAAGGCTAATGAATTTAAAAAAAAAACCTGTTGAGTTTGTCACTTTTTTAAAAGCTTAAATTTATATATGTGAGTTTGAATATTTAATTTTCTAATATGCTCTATCATATAGACGTGGACCAGATCGAGCCTCAAGGCTCTGATACTATATTACAATATGCTATTTTCTAAATGCTTAAGCTTGTAAATATAAGGTAACCTGAGTATTTAATTCTCTAATAAAACCTTCCTAAATTTGCTATATTTATCATCTATCTCTTTGAATTCTGATTAACTAATTAGAAGTCAATCCCCAAATTTACTCCTATCGTGGCAATGACTAATAAGGAAAGTGAATTTGACTCCATCATTCATGAAGAGAAGGTGATGGTCTTAGTTTTCTATGCTTCTGTTGGAGCTACATTAACAGCTTTTACAAATGAGACAAAAGAAAACTGTTACAGAAGGGCATTTCTTAGTGTACATGTTTTGGCTTATATATTTGCCGCATCGGCCAGACCACCTCTACTAGGAAAGATTTTTTGTACTATTGTGACATCGTGGCAGCGAAGAAATCTAATTAAATTTCATCAATTTTTCATTTGTTAATCCAGGAAGACAGGCCCGACCAAATTTCTTGTTTAAACTGTAAGCTAATCACTTGACAAAAAAATTTTCCAAAACCTTTCCATGTGAATACTCGGTTTCGTTTTTATGTGCCATTTTCTTAGTATTAAAGCTGCTGTACCAGAGGTTGTTGGTGCAAGAAACAACAAAAATTAAGATGGCCAACAGATTACGCTCCATAGTTGTAGTGTTTCTTTTCTGTGGGTCGGTAGTTGGCACAAGAACAAAGTTGCTTTCAGCGAAAGCTCAGGATGGCATTGATGCATTGAACACAAAAAGGGCCAATGACGGCATTTGTGCATCAATGGTCCAGACACAAAGCTATGTTTGTGAAGAACATAAAGTAACATGTCTAAATGCATTAGTACTTCTTCACTTTTAAGTTATAAGGTTCATGTTGAGTACTGATTAGTTATTTGCTGCAACGGTATTTTAATGTGTTTTAGGTGACTACAAAAGATGGTTACATTCTCAGCATGCAGAGAATTCCAACGGGGCGATCAGGTGGAGCATCAGGAAACAAGCCACCGGTTCTGTTGCAGCATGGTCTTTTGATGGTTAGTAACTTCTTCTTCTAAATTATTGTCTGGATTTATCACGGAGAGGTTTGTAGATTTTGACAGTGTTGTTGATGCAACAAGCTGCAATGTGGTGGCAGGATGCAATTACATGGCTGCTACTACCTCCAGAACAGTCTTTGGCATTCCTCTTGGCAGATAATGGATACGATGTGTGGCTTGCCAACACACGCGGGACCAAGTATAGCCGTGGGCACATATCACTCACGCCAAATGACCCAGTATGTTTCTCTAATCTATTGACATTCTGCTTATTTTAGTCATCGTATTTTGATACATTTTGTTGAGGAAATGTATGTACGAGAAAATAAATGTGTGGAACAAATTAGAAAAGAACTTGTTATGCTTCCAAAATGCGTTATAATATCGTTTTTCTTAAGATGTTAGTTATCCCCGCCAATTATATGATGCATTTATGATGTTAAAGCATAGATAAAATACTAATTGTTTAATTCTGTTTTGTGCTAACGAAAATAAACTCAAATATTCTTGAATTGTTATAAGCCCCTTAAGACTTAAAAGTGTTCTATTTCTGTTTCTATAAAAAAATAGAACAGTTGGTTTAATGTAATAAAAAAGATTCTATTTTACTTTTTTAATGCAAAAAAAGTGTTATAGAATTGGATGATGAAGAAAACTTGTAAGACATTTGATTCTTTAAAGAGTTCTTTGTGTCTAATAAATAAATTAGTAAGACACTTTTGTTTTTCGTAGAACTTTTTAGTGTCTAAGATTAATTTCGATTGTTACAGGATATGTAAAATCGCATAGGAGTGACTAGATTTTTATGCATCTCTTCGACTGGGTTTAAAACCATTCACTCAACACTTCAATTATGACAATTTAGAAACAGTGGATTAAATGAAGCAACACAAATTTATAGACAAATCTCTTCCAAAAAGCATGTTTCACAAGTGTGTCCTTCATAATTTAATTTTAAAATGTGATAAAAAATTTCACTTGTGCTTCAGGAATATTGGAATTGGTCATGGGATGAATTGGTAGCATATGATCTTCCTGCTGCATTCCAGTATGTGCATGATCATACAGGGCAGAAACTACACTATGTTGGGCATTCCCTGGTGATTTTCAGAAATCATTTACAGCTTCACTTGTTTTGAAATTTCTTCAAGGAAAATTTGAGATACAAACACCTGTGAAATTGTTTTCCAGGGAACTTTGATTGCTCTGGCTTCCTTTTCTAAGGATCGGCTTGTGAACATGTTGAGATCAGCTGCCTTACTTAGTCCAATTGCCCATGTTGGTCAATTGACCTCTCCACTTGCTAGAAATGCAGCTGAGGATTTTCTGGCTGAGGTTAATAATATTTTCTTTTTCAATGTTAATTCTTTTGAATGAAAATTTTCTGAACATCTATGTATTCTTTTTTAACAGGGATTATACTGGTTAGGCGTTCATGAATTTGATCCAAGAGGGTAGAAATCTAATTCTGCTTCTTTATAGATACTGTTTCATAAATTCTTGAAGCATTCACGATAATGCTTCTCCATTTGTTAAATGCCCTTATTTAGTGCATGATACATAGAAGCTGGCAAAATGTTTTGCAATTAAATAGGAATTCATTTCAAAGATTTCCTGTTGGCAAGAGTTTGTCCTAGTTTTCTGAGACATGACATTGTTTTTCTTTCTCTTGTTTATTCTTTGACAGGGAGGCTGTAGTCAAACTTCTTAAGGATATCTGCAGCAAACCAGGTGTAGACTGCACCAACTTATTGACCTCTTTCACAGGTGGTACAAATATGCCGAATTGTTTAATTTATCCCCTTCACTTTCTTACTGAATTCAGAAGTGCTGCGACTATTTATAGGTCAGAACTGTTGTCTAAACTCTTCCATAGTAGATGTATTTCTAGACCATGAGCCTCAGGCAACAGCAACAAAGAACATGATCCACATATCTCAGAGTAAGTTTCCCACAATTAGATTAATTTTATGCAATTAGCCATCAGGGCATCAACTATGTTCAAGAATTTTTAGTGAAGAGCTAGTTTTAATTTTGATGTTTTTGGACAGTGATCAGAGAAGGAACCATAACAATGTATGACTATGAAGATGAGGAAGAGAACATGAAACACTATGGGCAGCCAATTCCACCAGTATATAACATGACCAGCATTCCAAATGATCTTCCTCTTTTCTTGGCTTATGGTGGGGCAGATGCTCTTTCTGATGTCAAAGATGTAAAATTATTGCTGGATAGCCTCAAAGATCATGATGGGGATAAGCTTGTGATCATGTATAGAGAAGATTATGCTCATGCAGACTATGTCATGGGTGAAAATGCTAAGCAAGTTGTATATGATCCTCTCATGGCTTTCTTTAGGCTACAATGAATTGTAAATCTCTACTGGACCACTGCAATAATTGCACCCTGATTAGTGGCTATCAAGTGATTAAAAATGTTAATAGAATTGAGTATCATTTCACTGTCAGTCATATATTTTCAGATGCTCTTCGGTTTTGTTGACCCCTCTAACCTTGGAAGCTTGACAATGTGACGTGTGAAAACCGAGCATGTATATGGCTAAAAATTCTTGCATTGATGTGATCTACTTGTCACTAATTAATACAAGAAAAAGTTAAAATGTGATCAAATAGGCATCATTTATCCATTTGTCATGTCCTTATAAGTATTCCCGCCTTTGATATGATAACAAAAGCAATTCGGATGTTTTGGACACCGTTATCTTCAATTGAGCCATTGATGACAACTAATTGAGCATGTTGTTGCGATTAACATGCTGAGTTTACCAAGTATCTAGGCGGAATTTTTTTTTTTTTTTTTTTTTTTTCCAAAAGATGATGCCACCAGAGACCTGAATGTTAAAGTTGCAATCGTGGCTAGAATTTGATTTAACTGTGAAACACAAACTTGTGATTATGGTTCCACTACCTTCATACCAATAAAAGAAGGAAACTTTTTATGTTCAAGTTACTACGTACGTAAATGAGATTATAAGCAAATGATGTCTCGAATAATTATCTGTTGTGCTAGGATATAGCCCTATGAAAAAATGCATCAACTTTTCGTCATTGGCCTTATTGTAGATGATGAAACATCCTATCAATCAGAAGTCTTTATCTAACCAGTTTATCATCAATGGAATTTACTCGTAGTTTGTCTTAAATACGACATTTTTCTTAGCGTTATCTGCATTAGCCTTTCTTGTCCTCTGCATCAACATCTTATATTTTTAGTTATGTTCACACTGCTCTTGAAAGCACCTGCGCTAGTAATCTTATCTGTTGATTTATAGCTTGAACACTCTAGAAGAAATTTTCTTTAATAAGAAATCGTGTCAGAAACGAAATGTGAAGATTTTAAGGTAATGTGTAATGATGGATCAGAATAGGACCTGGACAGATACCTCCTTTTGTTTATACTCTATGTAACTTAATTAATATGAATGCAAATGTTGATTAATTTAAGGCTTTGTTTAATTAGTATTTGCCTCTCTTCTGTTTGTTTGTGGAATTTTTGTACTATAAAAGTACTGGAAGATTGGAAGCTGTTGCAGTTGTTAATAACCAAACTTAAAAATGGTCAAAACTTCTGCCACTTTGATTCTGGTGATGGTATTTTGCGTGTTGGTAGCTGCAGCAGCACGAACAAAGCTGTATTCAAGTACTAGAGAGGAAGGCAAGTTTGTATCTCCCCCAGTTTCCAATGACACTATCTGCAAATCAATGGTGAAGACACAAGGCTACATCTGCCATGAGCACACGGTAACAACACAAGATGGCTATATTCTTAGCATGCAGAGGATGCCAAATGCGCGGTCTGGTAAGGCCGCATACAAGCCACCAGTTTTACTACAACATGGGCTTTTGATGGTTAGTAACCCTTTTAACATTTGTACTAGTAAATACTTGGGTTAACTTCTTATTGACATTAGCTATGCTGTGGTGGCAGGATGGTAACACATGGCTGCTAAATTCTGCAGAAGAATCTTTGGCATTCATCTTGGCAGATAATGGCTATGATGTGTGGATTGCCAACGGTCGTGGGACTAAATACAGCAGTGGACACACTTCACTTAGTCCCAGTGATTGGGTTCTCCTCATATTTATACATATTATGATACTCTTTCAATATGTGAACCATACAAATTTTGACTAAAAACTTTTGGCTTTATGTTTTTGCAGGCTTACTGGGAATGGTCATGGGATGAATTGGTTGCTTATGATCTAACTGCGTTGTTAGGAGATTGAACACTCCTACCGCAGCTCAAATAAAAGGCAAGAAACAAATTGTTATGTTATAAATAACAATTTGGGTGGCACTGCCCTCCACAATAAATAAAATAGACAACTTGGGCGGCTCAGCCTTCCACAATAAATAAACTAAAGGCAATAAAGAAAATAAAGGCACAAATATTTAACGTGGTAAAACCCTCAATTTGAGGGAAACCTCCACGGGACAAGATCGAAAATATTTCACTATAAAGAAAAATATTACAATCTCTCTCACAATTAGAATGGAGGAGATTATGTGGGAGGAAGAAGTGAAAAGCTTAATACATAAGCTTGGTGCAATTTTTAAGGGGAGGAGGAAGGCTTTATTATATAGCCTTAGCCTCCCCCTTGGATTTGGTTTCCCACCGATGTGGGATTGGGTGAAAGGCAAAAATGCCTTCACCCACTTCACATTCTCCCACTTGAAGGCATTTTTCCTTTCAGTCTTGTCTCTATACATGCTGCTCACGTCTTTAATAGGCCACAAGACGTTCTACACCAGATGAACTTGTCAGCATTGATTGGTTTAGTTAATGCATCTGCTATGTTGTCCTTCGTGTGGATTTTCTGCATATCCACTATTCCATCTTCAACTACTTCTCGTACATAATGATATTGAACTCCTATGTGCTTCGTTCTTGAATGAAAGGCTGGATTCCTTGCGATATGCAAGGCACTCTGACTGTCACAAAACAAAGAAATCTTCTCTTGTTTGTGCCCGAGTTCCTCCAATAACCTTTTGATCCAGACAGCTTCCTTGCAAGCTTGTGTAGCTGCCATATATTCTGCTTCTGTTGTAGATAAAGCCACAACAGTTTGAAGTTTGGATACCCAGCTCACAGCACCTCCTGCAAGTGTAAACACATAGCCTGTAGTGGACTTCCTTTTGTCAATATCTCCTGCAAAATCTGAATCAACATAGCCCTTAACAATGAACTCTGATCCTCCATAGCATAGTACAGCATCAGAGGTTCCTTTGATGTATCTAAAGATCCTCTTAACAGAATTCCAATGCTCTCTCCCCGGATTAGCTATGAATCTACTGACCGCTCTCACTGCTTGTGCAATGTCTGGTCTTGTACAAATCATAGCATACATTAGGCTCCCTACTGCTGATGCATACGGTACTCGAGACATTTCCATCCTCTCCGCTTCATTGCTAGGACTCATACTCGAGGATAATTTATGATTAACAAGAAATGGGGTAGAAATTGGTTTACAATCTTGCATGTTGAAGCGGCGCAAGATTTTCTTCAAGTAGTTCTTTTGAGATAGCCAAATCTTCCTGTTTTTTCTGTCTCGGTGAATTTGCATCCCTAGAATCTTGTTTGCCGGTCCTAAATCCTTCATTTCAAATCCCCTAGCCAATTGTGCCTTTAATTCTTGGACCTGATCTTTGTTAGTGCCTGCTACCAACATATCGTCCACGTACAACAGCAAAATGATAAAGTCTTCCTCAAACCTCTTGTAATAAGTACAATGATCTGAATTGAGTCTGTTATACCCAAGGCTGATGATGAATGAATCAAATCTCTTGTACCAACACCTTGACGCCTATTTTAAGCCGTACAGAGATTTGGTCAACCTGCAAACCAAGTTTCCTTTTCCTTCTTTAACAAAACCTTCCGGTTGGAGCATATAAATTTCTTCTTCAAGTTCTCCATGAAGAAATGCAGTTTTTACATCTAACTGCTCTAAGTGTAAGTCAAAAGTAGCACACATAGCCAAGACTGCTCGAATTGTTGTAAGTCTTACCACAGGAGAGAATATCTCATTGAAATCAACTCCTTCTTTCTGAGCATATCCTTTGACCACCAGTCTAGCACGATACCGCTCCACTTGATCATTCCCATCACGTTTGATCTTGTAGACCCATTTGTTTCCGATGGCTTTTCTTCCATGTGGTAGTGGCACAAGATCCCATGTCTTGTTTTTGTCTAAAGCTTCCATCTCTTCATGCATTGCTGTCATCCATAGAGATGCATCAGAACTTTTTATAGCCTCATGAAAGGTTGAAGGCTCCCCATCTTCTGTTAGGAGACAGTATGCAACATTGCTCGCCATCACATATTCTGAGTGCCAAGAAGGTTCCCTTCTTTCTCGAGTTGATCGACGGACTTCAGGTGCTTCAGACTCAACTGGTTCTTGATCATCGTGTTCTGGTATTGCTTCAGAAGAAACTGTTTCTTCCTGTATTGATACAGTCTCAACATTTTTCTTCATGCTATCACTTTCTTCACATTTAAACATGTCTTCTATAAAGACAACATCCCTGCTGATGACAATCTTATGGGCAGTAGGATCCCATAAGCGATACCCCTTTACTCCATCAGCATATCCCAAGAAGATACATTTCCTGGATTTTGGATCCAGCTTCGTTCTTTCTTGGTCATGATACATTACATAAGCAGGACATCCGAAAATATGAAGGGAGGAATAATCAGTTGGCTTACCGGTCCACATCTCCATAGGTGTCTTCATCTCAATTGCTGTTGATGGAGACCTATTTATCAAGTAACAGGCTGTAGTGGCTGCTTCTGCCCAAAATGTCTTGGGTAGACCCGCAGTCCTTAGTAATGCTCTCATTTTTTCTGCGAGAGTTCTATTCGTCCGCTCTGCCACTCCATTTTGTTATGGTGTGTAAGCAACTGTCTTCTGCCGTTTCACACCTTCTTTACTACAAAATGTGTCAAACTCCTTGTTGCAGAATTCTCTCCCATTATCTGTCCTCAAACACTTGATCCTTTTTCCGGATTCAAGTTCCACCTGTGCTTTGAAGGCTTGGAATACAAGAAATACATCTGACTTTTTCTTGATGACATATACCCAACATCTCCTAGAATAATCATCCACAAACAATACAAAGTAGTTTGCTCCTCCTAGGGACGTAACCGGTGATTCCCAAACATCAGAATGAATCAAGTCTAGAATGTTTTTACTCCTAGCAATAGATCTGCTAAAACTCAGTCTACTCTGCTTGCTAATAACACAATGCTCACAGAATGGTAAACTTACAGTTTTGATTCCAGGAAGTAGTTTTCGATCAGAGAGAATCTTCAAACCCTTTTCGGACATATGGCCAAGTCTTCGATGCCATATCATAGACAATTCTTCTCCAGAACTAGCAACCGCTGTTTCTGCCTCCTGAACCGTTTCTCCATGGAGCATGTATAGGTTAGCAGCAATCTTTTCTGCCTTCATCACCACAAGTGCGCCTCTGACAACCTTCATGATCCCATTTTTCGTATGGAACTCACATCCGAGGTCATCCAACTGTCCCATCGATAGCAAATTTTTCTTCAAGCCAGTCACATGTCGTACATCTTGGATAGTGCGAATCGTACCATCAAACATTTTTACTTTGATGGTTCCAATACCAGCGATTTTTAAGGCATGATCATCACCCATGTACACAGACCCTTCTGAGATAGGTTTATATTGATAGAACCAATCTCTTCTAGAAGTCATATGCCATGTTGCTGCTGAATCAATTAACCATATATCAGCAAACCTTTTTCTGCCTTCCACAACTGTTGTTGCCTCGCTGCACAAGATTTCGCCATTCCCTGAAGTACTTGCTACACAACCCTGAGATCCTGACGACTCAGATTCTTTTCCTTTGCTGTTTCCCTCTCCATTCTTCTTAAGATGCCAACACTCGTTTTTCACGTGCCCTTGCTTTCCACAATGGTAGCATTTAATAAACTTCCTTCCTTTAGACTTTCCCCTGTTCTGATTGTGACTCCCACTGGAACCACGTTCCCTTGATCTCCCTCTGTTGGCGGATAAAGCCTCTGCATGTTGAGAAGCCATTATTTTGTCTTCCTTGTTTTTACGTCTGCTTTCTTCTTCTAAGACAGCAGCCGCAACATCATTAAAGACTAGAGATGACTTCATTGAACCATTTGCCAAGTTGAGGATGAGATTATCATATGAATCAGGTAGACTCTGAAGTAGAAGCTCAGCACGTTCCTTCTCTTCTATGTTATGCTCCATGGTTGAGAGTTGAGAGAATAACGTCTTCAAAGTGTTGATATGTTCAGTCACCGGAGTGGTTTCTGACATACGAAGAGTGTACAGCTTCCTTTTCAAGAAAATTTTGTTGTGTAGAGATTTGGCTTCATACAAGCTTGTCAAAGTATCCCAAATCTCCTTTGCAGAGTTTAATTCTTGAATACTTGACAGCACTTCATCTGCAACTGCTAGATGTAGACTTGCCATCGCATCACCATCTATCTTCTCCCATTTATTTTCATCTTGCATATTTTCCGGTCTTCCATCAATTGCTTCAAGGCAATTTTCTTTTCTCAAGATAGCCTTTATTTTAATTTTCCATAGCCCAAAGTTGTTTCCATCGAACTTCTCTATCTTAAATTTGGCTGCCATTTGTCTTGCAGTGAACAGTACCGTATATGTGAACAGTACCTTGAATAGTATCGTATACGTGAACAGTAACAGTATCCGTATACGTACACCACTGCTAAACAGTAACCAAGAATAGTAGTAAGTGCCGGTACGATTTAATATACACCAGGAAAGCTTCCAGGAAACACTGGAGGGGTCACAAGCGGTCCCACTTAAAATCCAGTCTCCTTAGACTCTTATCGTCTTTTTGACAAAGCTTTCCTAGACATGTATATAACCATACAAGTAACCACTCACTGTCCTAACCCTTGGCTCTGCCTTCGCAACCTTGCTCTGATACCACTGTTAGGAGATTGAACACTCCTACCGCAGCTCAAATAAAAGACAAGAAACAAATTGTTATGTTATAAATAACAATTTGGGTGGCACTGCCCTCCACAATAAATAAAATAGACAACTTGGGCGGCTCAGCCTTCCACAATAAATAAACTAAAGGCAATAAAGAAAATAAAGGCACAAATATTTAACGTGGTAAAACCCTCAATTTGAGGGAAACCTCCACGGGACAAGATCGAAAATATTTCACTATGAAAAAAAATATTACAATCTCTCTCACAATTAGAATGGAGGAGATTATGTGGGAGGAAGAAGTGAAAAGCTTAATACATAAACTTGGTGCAATTTTTAAGGGGAGGAGGAAGGCTTTATTATATAGCCTTAGCCTCCCCCTTGGATTTGGTTTCCCACCGATGTGGGATTGGGTGAAAGGCAAAAAATGCCTTCACCCACTTCACATGCGTCCGTTAAATTTGTGCATGATCAAACGGGGAAGAGAATGCACTATGTTGGGCATTCCTTGGTGAATATCAGCACCTTGTTGCTTCAACTGCTGTGGGGCACTCATTTGTTGTTTTCTTCTGAGATTTTGGTAAGCAATTAATTGGTAACAGTTGAATTGCAGGGAACTTTGATTGCTTTTGCTGCCTTTTCTCGACAAGAGCTGTTGGACATGATTAGATCAGCTGCTTTGCTCAGTCCAATTGCTCATTTGGGTCAGATGCCATCGCCTCTTGCCAGAGGCGCTTGTGATGCATTTTTAGCCGAAGTAAGACATTCAAGTGTGGAATCTAAATTTCATTAATATTAAAATTTCGCGACAATTATATTATTTTCTTTTTTTTTTTTGTCATTTTGTAACAGGACTTGTACTGGTTGGGTATCCATGAGTTTGCTCCAAGAGGGTGAGATTGCAACTAAGCAATTTTTTCAACTGACACCACGCATATGCTGTGCTGTTTTTCATTTTATACGAATTGGACTTTCCCTCCTCTCATGACAATTATTTTCACCTTTCCGAGAAACTTCGGAATTTAAAACTAAACAATGCTAAAGGATGTAATCATCAATTACTATGTTTTGAAGAATAAAGCCAGTAATCGTTTATTTTCTATGTAAACAGAGAGGCTGTGGCTAAACTTCTGGAAGATATCTGCAATCAGCCAGGCAACAATTGCTCTGACCTGATGAACACTTTCACAGGTTCTTTCACTGTCCCAGGCTTGCTAACTAGAACCTTAACATGGAAAACTAAATTTCCTAGATAAATAAATTGACATTCTTATCTCTTTTCATAGGCCAGAATTGCTGCCTTAATTCCTCTACCACAGAGGTTTTTCTTCAACATGAACCTAAGTCAACAGCAACAAAGAACATGATCCACCTGGCACAGAGTAAACTCTTGACAATAGAACAATTTGCAAATTTTCATCATTTGTGTATATATGGTTGCAAACTGCAACAATCAAGATATTTTAGGTTTAGAAAGTTACATAATATTATTTCATGATAATGAAAGTAAACAAACAGCTAAGTCTAATGATTATTTTTATTTATTTATTTATTTTTGGACAGTGACTAGAACAGGAAACATAACAATGTATGACTATGGCAATGAAGATGAGAACATGAATCACTATGGACAGGCTACTCCTCCGGTGTACAACATGACCAGCATTCCAAATGACTTTCCTCTTTTCCTGAGCTATGGAGGGAAGGACTTGCTTTCGGATGTAAAAGATGTGCAGCTTCTACTAGACGACCTCAAAGATCATGATGATAACAAACTGGTTGTGCAATACATAGAGGACTATGCACATGCTGATTTTGTTTTTGGGGTGGATGCTAATCATGTTGTATATGATCCTATGATGGCGTTTTTCAGGCTTCACTGAGCTTGACAAGTCAGAACTCTGCTTTTGACCTATAGCAATACTTGTAAATGAATCATTATACATGTTCTCTACCAGAAAATTTAATTTGGTATTTCACTGCTATTCAAGTACAATTCTAGTAGTGAAATTTGTATTATGAACGACAAAAATAGCTTCTCATGTTGATTGAAGTACATGTTGATCTAAATTAATAGTCTTTAAAATTTTAACCATTAGATAGAAAAAGGGCTGACATGTTGGCCTCGGCTGTCAGTCACTCTCTGATCGCAATAGTTTGATGTTTGAGTCTGGTACATTGCCGCGGAATTACAACTAGGATTTGCATTTTGGGACAGGAAAGCTCATGAATTCCTATTAGTCTCCAGTCAAGCATTGGACCTTCGGATAAGTTCTTTACATTACTCGTTTCAGGATGCTGCGTTATTATTATTTCTAAGCTCTTTATTGTCAACAGGTTAACTTAGACTAATAGAAAACCATATCAAGTTAAAGCTAACAAGACAGGCTTCTCAGTCATAAGCCACCATTAATAAGTGGAGAAATATGAAGAAAGAGAGTGTGGAAAGACAAGTCACATCACAGGAGAGGAGGTCTGAGAGAATAGATTTATGCAAAAGAACTCGACATTAGGAAATAACTTCATCTGCTTAATCAGGAAATGTGATATTAACGTGCATAAAACATATGATATGATAATTGACAGATGCTAGAGAACTAGCATCACATCCCCCGTTTATTAAATCTATAAATAAAATGATTCGATAAGACATGGTCCAATTTTATTTATTGAAATTCCTTCTTGATTTCTACTGGGTCCTCACGTGACCATAATAGCCACAGATTGAGTGATCGACACAAAATTTAATTACCTAGACTTTACAAAATTTAATTTGAAAGAGTTCAGTAATAGATTGGTTTGTTAATCAACTAGTTATGTGCCACTAGACCACAACTCTATAGGTAGGTTGAACATGCTTCAAATGCCAAAATTTTGCATAATTAAAGTTGAATATATATGATAAATATACAAAGGTGACGTCGTTTTTAATAACCCAGACTCCCAAACCTCAATTGGGGGTTAGTCGGATGCTCTTGTGACCTTGATATACTTGAATGCACTAAATTCTAAACCCCTCAACCAACTAGGCTATCCCTTGGAAGCACAAAGGCGACATAGTATAATTTACTTGTATATTACTGAAATAATGGAAAACATAATAAAACTATAGCTTTGGTTATCAGATACTTGATATCAAATATCAACAAGTAGAACTCTTGTTACATGAAATTCACCTGCAGCATTAACATCTCTCTCTCAAATATGTATGTTAGGCCTTAGAGTGAAGTAGTTCTGGGCTGCAATATGACCTTCTATAATTGGATCCACATCGCAATGATCCTTCGTCCCTATTGATGGCATAAAGAGATCTTCACAATGAACAGCAACAGGAGGTGAAACTGAGCTTCCTTGATCACAATTCCACCTAGAAAACTTCAACAGTTTCTTCAATTTCTTACCATACATAATAAGCCTCCCCATTCTCCAAGGGTTCTCTAGGATTCTATCGGTGGTCCACTATATAAAATAGAGTGCAAATGGTGGGTTTATATAGAGACGAGTTGGCGTGATCAATTCACATGTTATATGTGAGTATGGAGGGGTTTCGATCGATTATTTCAGAAAGCTTGTAGCTTTCAAACAAAAAATGGATGAAAAGATGCTCATGGCAATTGTCTTTTTCCTGCCTTTAGCCCCTATTGCAGCCTTAACTTGGTAAGTTACGTAGCAGTTTGTTAGGCAGATAAGTAGCTAGATGTATCAAGAGGAAGAATTTTTGTTGAATATGTTATCAAGAGAAAAGCAAAACTAAAGAGGTTTTCGATAACTCCAACCTCTAGGTGCCGTACACAACCTCAGGAGCCTTCTTCTTCTTCTTCTTCTTCTTTCTTTTTCTTTTTTAAGTAGTCTGAATTTAACTTATTCTTAGAGATTAGATTTGTTGATGATATTTATTTATTTTTATTTAATAATTAATCGAAAATATTTTTATATGAATAAAAAAATTAAAAATTTTAATTTTTATCTAAAATATAAATATGTAAATCATTTATTTTATCTTTACTTCTCTTAAATGTCTTTATAAAATTCATTTATGATCAACTTGTACATAATCTAATACTATATTATGGTTTTCTTTATAATTTTAAAATCATTTTAAGATTATTTAACTTATTTATATATCAAATCTTTTTATAAAAGAATAACTTTTTTACTTGATTATACATAATTAAATAAATTTAACATATTTAAATAAATTAAATTCATAATAAATATTGATATATAAATATTTTTATTATATAAAATAAAATCATAAATAAAAATAATATATATATATATATATATAAAATTATTAATTTTTAGATATCTTAAAATATTAAAAAAAAAATTAACATACCATTTGGCGCTGTTAGATTTAAGTTTAGAAAATGACCCTTCAACCATGCCTAATTTTGAATCAATCGCAAAGTTAAACGTCATCAAATAAATCATCAGTTGCGTTGTTTATTATAATTTTTTTAATTTCTCTCTTAATTTTGTACACGTGTTGCAAAGAAAGCCGAAAAGCACAGAAATTCCATACTCGGAATTATCTTCTCCTTAACAAGAAGCCCTGCTCTCGGTTTATTTTGGAAAGTTGACGTGTAAAATTCTGATTGGTTTGCACACGTAACTCTGTTAGCGAAGGGGTTTTCTTCTCCTCAGCGTCGAGAGTTTTCTGCACCGAGTCTGAGAAACAAAAAATATTTTCTCGAGAACGCAATAGAAAATGTATAGATCGCCATTGCTAGTCGTTTTAACAATCTTCTTCTACTCCTTCGGTTTGTTCAACCTCAGTGACGCACTTTATGGACCTTCATCGCCGGTAGTTCAGCTCACTCCTAACAACTTCAAGTCCAAGGTGAAGAATTTGATCACACCTCTACTCGTCCTCTGTTTGGCTCCTGAGAAAGTTTTTGGAAAGATAAAAGAAAATGATTCGTATATTTCCATTTGGTTGAGTCAGCTAAGAATTCAAAACCCTGACAATTAATCTATCAATTTTAAATGTTGTTAACTGTGTTTGCTTGAGCATATGCGCCAGATCTGATTGAATTTCTTACAGTTCTTTTTATTTTAATTCCTTGATTCATTTTTTTTGCGCCAAAATTTAGCTCCTGTAATTGAAGTTTCACAGTTAATTTCACAGGTAATAAATTTTTGCTGTTATTTATTTATTTATTTTTAGCTGCATTTATTAATGTGGTGAATGCGTGCGTTAATGTAATATGGAATGGACATGTTATGGAAGTACAATCTAAATTTCTACTTTTATAAGATTTTGGTCACTCTGTAAGTGTGATGTCCGTAATTGGAAGGACTTGTTAAATTTTTTTAAGACATGATGTTTAAATTAGGAGGTTTTGAAATGTTGCCAGGTTCTGAACTCCAATGGGATTGTTCTGGTCGAGTTCTTTGCACCTTGGTGTGGTCATTGCAAAGCACTGACACCTACATGGGAGAAAGCAGCTTCTGTCTTGAAAGGTGTTGCCACTGTGGCAGCTCTTGATGCCGATGCACACCAGTCACTTGCTCAGGTTTTATTTTATTTTATTTTATTTTTGTATGGTTGAAGGATAGGATGTGGAAACTTCGTATTTCACATATATGCCTTGTGCATTAGTACTTAGGATTTGATATATTTGTAGAAAGTTAGAGCACTGCTATCTAGTGCTTTGTTTGGTTGAGTCCCATAGGCATAGCAGAATTTAGTGGTATACACTGTTATTCCATATCAAATAAGCAAGTAGCTATTAAGCATTACTCCATTGGTAAGGATGAGGATGGGCCTTGAGGCCTAATGTTATCAACCAGCGAAAAGGAAAAAACAAAGTTACATCTTAGCAATGATTCTGGGATTGGTTGCAATATATGTGGATAATATGAAAGAGTGGAAATGGGCCTCCATCATGGACATCTTCGGCCATTAAAGGCTGCTAAATATTTGCTTTTCCAAAATTAATACGATTGATGTCGCTGCATATGTAATGTTTGCTCTACCGTATGTTGTACAGACATTATTTTTGTTCTAAAAACTTAGTGTCCCTTTTTTATTTATTATTATTATTATTATTTTACTTCTTATCTCCTAACTAACTTCTGGACTGTTTTCTGCTGATGATTTAATGATTTTTTTAATTGCTTTGTAGGAATATGGGATAAGAGGATTTCCTACCATAAAGATGTTTGCACCAGGGAAGCCTCCAGTAGATTACCAAGGAGCTAGGGATGTCAAACCAATTGCAGAATTTGCTCTTCAACAGGTATGTTATTGTTTGTTCATTTAAGTGTTCTGAAATAGTTTTCTGTGCTATCACTAAATAATGTGGCAGTTTGATATTGTCAATGTGTAGAAGAGGGGTAAAGTTATTTATGTACGTTTGTAAAAGAAGAATTGAAGAATGTGTAAAAGGTGAACAATATCATTGATTTGATAATAATGTTTCATACATATGAATATGTTGGTTGGGCCTCATGTGGTGGGTGGTTACAGGCTTGGGCCTGCCCAATTCGTCCAAAATGCAAACCTGGCTTAAAGTGCCGTTGAAATGGTTAAAATATAATGATGAAGATCATATTCATTTGTATAGTCTTGTTTATAGCTTGATTTGAAAGATCATTTTATATACTCTTAAGCATTTTACTTTCTTTTCAGATAAAGGCACTTTTGAAGGAACGTCTTAGTGGAAAAGCAACTGGAGGATCAAGTGAAAAATCTGAACCTGATGCATCTATAGAATTGAATTCCCGCAATTTTGATGAGTTGGTGCTCAAAAGCAAAGAGCTTTGGATTGTGGAGTTTTTTGCACCATGGTAAGTTCTCTCGATTGGGTTCTTCATTGGTTAACCTTTGTATTTTGGTTAACCAGTGTTGAACAATGGTCAAATGTAACACCTGTACATGTAATCAGTGCCCAAATGTGTGTCTGTACTTGCATATATATGTCCCTGCAATGTGGTATAATCTATGTAGGTTACAAAATATGTTAAAAGTAGAGGTCAAGCCACCTCGTTTTTAAATTATATAGACATTTGTTTAAATTTTTGCGTACACTTATATCTTTCATCCGTTGGTCCAAATTTTTTTTGGCTTGTGCCTAATAACCCCCTAAGTTCAGAAGCTTGGCTTTGCCTTTGCTTAAAAGCTTTTCCTTTGAAAGTTGAAGCACTAGATGTATTTTTCCATTGACTTTGGATGTGATTAATTAGCTTTGGTATGAGGTCCTCATAGTGCTTTGCACATAAAATCTTGTTCTAGCTAGTGGTGATAAAATTTGTTGAAAATATTTTTCGAAGGTGTGGACACTGCAAAAAGTTGGCTCCTGAGTGGAAGAAGGCTGCTCGTAACTTGAAGGGCAAAGTGAAGCTGGGTCATGTTGATTGTGACTCTGAGAAGGTAATATTGAATCCTTGGTTCTCACTTGGACTGGAATAATCCCTGGTGCTTATACTTGTTTTATTTCTGTTGTATCTATTTATTAAGAATTATCTCTGCGTGGAGACATAATTTGGTGATGCTAATATTTCATCTCCATCTAGTTTTAAGTTCCTCCATTTCCTGCTAGATAGAAACTATTTAAGCTGATTAGTGGATGTTCTGTTCTCTGAGTAACATTTTCTTTCCATCTAATTTGACAGTAATTTTAAGTTTAGATTCACTGAGTTTCTGACTTTATAGTAGGATTAAACCAAGTTCTCCAAGTAATAAGATCTGTAAGATCTCTCTGAAATGAACATGCAGCATCTAGCTTTTATATGGATGCCAGTATTGATTGGTGGACTATGATTATCACTTTCAACTCAGCTTTTATGAACATTGGCTTTGTCAAAAGCACTATTGAAATGATAACAAAAATTTTATACTCTTATTGGATGCATCAACTTTGTTATAGTTACTAAAGTTTGTGATTCTAATTGAGAGTGTGGTTAACAGTCTTTGATGAGCAAATTCAATGTCCAAGGATTCCCCACCATCCTGGTATTTGGTGCTGACAAAGACAGCCCAATTCCTTACGAGGGTGCTAGAACTGCCTCAGCTATAGAATCATTTGCTCTAGAGCAGCTGGAAACAAATGTTGCACCACCTGAAGTCTCTGAGCTTACTAGCCCAGTAAGTCATTCACTTTCCTATCAATCATTCTTACCCTGTGGAAGTTCTATGATGTGCTTATGAAACTGCTATCTTTTCATAAAGGATGTCATGGAGGAGAAATGTGGCTCTGCCGCCATCTGTTTTGTTTCTTTCCTTCCTGACATTTTGGATTCCAAGGCTGAAGGCAGGAATAAGTACCTTGAGATGTTGTTTTCAGTTGCAGAGAAGTTCAAGAGGAGTCCTTACAGGCAAGTAAATTACACTTGATAAGAATTGCCGATCATATTTTATTTACTCAGCAAATGCTTCTACGCTAAAATGTTTGGTAGAATAAAACATTTTCGGAATTTTGGCTGGATGAGAGCTGAATTCTTTTAATCATAACTGTAAAAGTTTTGTTCTACAGCTATGTTTGGGCAGCTGCTGGTAAGCAGCCAGATCTTGAAAAGCGTGTAGGTGTTGGTGGCTATGGCTATCCAGCTCTGGTAGCATTGAATGTGAAGAAAGGAGTTTATACTCCACTAAAAAGTGCATTTGAGCTTGAACATATCATGTAAGTCTTCTGTTTCTGCTTTGTCTTGAACGTCATCATCCAGAAAATGAAAACATGGATATTGCCAATTTGCTTTTCAGAGAGTTTGTCAAGGAAGCTGGGCGTGGGGGAAAGGGCAACTTGCCTCTAGACGGCACACCTGCGATAGTCAAAACCGAACCCTGGGATGGTAAGGATGGGCAGATTGCCGAAGAGGATGAGTTCTCCCTTGAAGAACTTATGGCTGAATAAAAGCTGCAAAGGAAAGAATGAGTGATCAGAAGAGAATGGGAATGAGAATCTTGGCTAAGAAGATTTTGATATTCTAGCAATTTGATTCCGTCGCACTTCTTGCTAATGTAACTGTATTTAAAAGTGACATTTTTTGTCATAGAGAGACAGATTTTTAATGTGGATTGCTAATTTTTAGAACTCCGAAGAAAAAAAATATTACCCTTCTCGGGTTTATTTATGAGGAATATCATTTGGTTTTTTAAAATTTTCATATGATTAAAAAAACAGCTTCACTCACAACTTTATTAGATTGTGGTCAGTGTAAGCGCGCAATTAGCACTTATATTGCTATGGCTCTTCCGTCGGATAAAAGTTTGACTGATACGCATATGCATAAATTCAGTCTTGTCTTTTTCATCGGAAGAGTGACGATTTGAAAATGTTACACATCTCCTTCATACCAACTATATAACAGAAGCATTTATTCCCAAATGTGCGGCCTTCAATTTCTTTGAATTACTCGAACATAGTTGGCAAATGAGGAAAAAATCCGTCAACAGTTCTCCCTCTATCCCCAACAAGGACGAATGTAATGTACAAATACATAAATATATCTTTGATTACGAGAGTATCAGTTAATGAAGATATCTACTTTACAAAAAATATCTACACGAGAACAGTCTCTTTCACTTGATGTAGTTGGAATAGGAGAAAGAATTTTGCTATCTGCATGAACTCCCAAATCCATCTGTCGCGTTGTAAGATCTAAGTAATGTCTCACTTCTTTGGGGTCTACAATTTTCCCGACAAAACTGTTAACTTTTACAAGCTGACACTTTCTATCCTCCACAAACATTCTTTTCTTAAAGGTGAATCTGTAAATATGGCTTTGATGAAATCTTCTATCTGAAAAAGTGAAGAAATTGTGAAAAAACAGGTAAAATAGATGTAAAGCAATTAGATATCAGTTAAAAAGGCCTATTATAAAAAATACAAAACAAATTTATGCTTATTTTAATGACTCTTATTCACAGGGTACAGCACTCCAGAAGATGAGCATATTTGCACATATAAAAGCAATATGTGGACCACATTATAATCACATTACTACATACAGAACGGAACAGTCCCCAAAATGAACAATGTTAAGTTTTTGCATATCACATTTTAGATATCATTGTATACAGATGTCACCAAAGATTGAAAAAGGAAATTACTATTCACTTAACACCAAACAAGTATTACTCTGGAAAGGGTCCAACACTATTCATACCTCTGATAGCGTAAAACCACAAATGAACAGCTCTCCACTCTCCCAAGCTGCTGTGATGGATTTCAAAGGCATATCTAGCAATTCTGGCAGAAATTGAAAAATAAAAAAGAAAAATATTGTTTAGGTATGAGTGACCAGCTAGTCGTCTGCCAATTTCCATGAACAAACTTTGTCAAAAAAGTGAAAACATGCCTGCCATTTTGCGGATTTTGCATAAAGAAGGTATCTGATCATCAAGAGGGCGGGCAGATTCTTCTGTCTTCCCCTTTTGATTGACCGCATTCAGGGAGTCCAACAATGATGATAAGTTTTCAAGCATCAGATGTATCAGTCTTTGAAGCTGAAAATGCCAACTGATTAGATGTATTCTAAGACTTCAAGCATTTAAAAGTTCCAGAAACTATAATGCAACGACCATACCTGCAATGTTTCTTCTGCTGCCATATCATCCAAAAGGAGTATGTCTCTCGTGATTCTAGAAAAGACTGATTCTAGAATAATACACATGCTTCTCTTATAAGTTGAAGGCAGCAAGATAGGCTCCCATATAATATGTACTTTCTCAAGAATGAAAACAACCTGAATAAAAGAAAACATTTAGCTACAAGGGAGAAAAATAGTACAGAAATAAAAGCAGGACCATAAAATATAGAGCAATTTTATACAGCCATCTACCTGATCGATACTAAACTTTGCAGATTCATATTGTTGCATTTGATGAGTGTTCTGAAATCCATCAGCACCATCTATAGCCTAACAATAATAAGATATGCAGATAAAAAAAAAAAACCAACAAATTGTCAATTCATAAAGTTGAGCTTTCAAAATGTTCGGGCGAATGTCAAATCTACTCTACCTCTCCCAAATTAAAAATAACACGTTGAATTTGCCTCTGCAGTATTTCTTCAGCCATTAGATGGAATCTAGGAGCCATATCAACAAACACAGCATGTTCCTTAATGGAGCTGGGAAAGTCTGAGTGATACTGAAATGTGTAGAAGAAAAGATATTTAGTATCATTGGTCCATTCATAACAGTTAAGATTGATTTACCCTAATAACTAAGAGTTATTTAGCTAAAACAATTAACAAATCCAGTAATCAAATAAATGGCAGTGGAGAAGTGCCAGTGTAAGAAAGGGTGACAAAATAAATAATTAAAAGTAATTACAATTTGTGCATACCTCAAATGCAAGCCCAAGTATCTCCTGGGATAAATAGAGACAATCATTGTGCACAAGAGCTGCAACCTGGTTGATACCATCAAGCTGCTTCTCTAGCTTCATTAGTCAAAAGCGAAAGTTACTTACATATTTAATTAATAATGAAACATTTACACAGGCAATATAGATTCATAAGTACCAGATCTAGCAATCCATACAGTTTGCAAAGAATTATACATTATCACAAAGCTTGGCGGAAGATAAAATTTACAGGGACCAACTTCATAAACCATACTTCATGATGTAGCGAGATTAGGCTTAACAGGTAACCCAAAGTAAAAGGGGTACAAAAAGGGGAAAATGCACACACAAAAGCCATTCTGTGGAAAACTCTGTAAGCTAAGTAACATAGTCAAACCTAATGAAAATAGCACAAGCGACCATGAAACTCTGAACAAATAAAACCAATTTTTCACAATGTTATTATACATTGCAGAATTATATGCTAGCTAAAAAGAAGCCAGCCCTAACAAGTAATGCTAAAAGAAGTTTATCAAGCAAAGTTTCAATCTCAACCAAAAAAAAAAAAATAAATAAAGCAACCTATCAGTTTATGCCACTCCCTCCTAGCACTAACCTTGACAGGGATGACAGCTTCATATAGAAGTATAGCATCCCTAGCAGCCCGATAAAATTCCAAAGCAACTCTTGTTGATGACAAGCAAACATCCTGCAGATAATTGATTAATCACAATATTGTCTCATGAATCACTTTGAGACAAATGCAAAAATTCAATTCATTTTGATGGGGGCTTGCACAAATGATAAAATAGTACAAGGTTAACCTAGTATAAGTAAAACAAAACTTTTATTTTAACATCTAGAAATAAGAAGCAGTAACATGACATAACAAAAAAACTTGGTAGAAAAATTTAGGATAGGTATAGTAGAAGGGAACATGATATAGACTTTTGTTCGCGTGAGTGGGATCAACATTTGATTCTGGTATCCTTTTTACCCATAATCTCATAAGTATTTAATTTAAAATCATTCAAAGCAAAACCAAAAAAATAAAAAAAGTGCTTGATTCATCATAAAGAAACTCATCTCTTAACACAGTAGTATATATAAAGCACAGGATTGATTTAGTAGAAATTTTGTAATTTTTTCCATTAAGAAAAAATCAGATTAGTATCTCTCTTGAATTTATTACCTTAAGTATCTGATGCACCAGCTTCATAAGTTGAGAAGCTGCTTCGGATACCACACACCTCTCAGACAAGAAAAGCAAGTCAACAAGATTTTCAGGGGAATGCTCAGCCATCCCATCATTTTTCAATTTAGAACTTTCCCTAGTATATCCCTGAGGAAAAAATTTATTATTCCAGGTGTGACAAATCACAAACAGCTAGAAACCATGCACTCCACAGTTAGAAGCTCCCTTACAGAAAAGTCACACTGCAGAAGCAAATTTCTAGCCTTTGCCAAGATCTCTGTCTTCTTCCTAGATGCAAAGTGCACCTCAACATTTTCAGTAAAATTGCTCAATCTTTCATCATTGTTACCGAATGATGAAATGAACATCATCTCCTTCAAAGCAGCCTCAAATTCAGAAGTATTTTCAATGATTTTTTGAAAGTCAACAAGTTTTGAAGCATCTTGAGGGACGACCTGAAGCGAAAGATGATACATATTTGTATGACGAGTTTCAGATACACGAGATAAAAAAAATTTAAAGACAGTAATTCTACTTCAAAAGGGAGAAAAAAACAAACCTTTGACAGAAATTTGGAAATAATCAGTTCCGATATTCTAGGCCATGTCAATCTTCCAAAACATTGGGCCCAAGAACCATTTTGGAAGCATACGTATTTGTAGATAAACTTAATAACTTGTATGATCCCAGAATAGATGGTTTTGCCATCTGCACTTTCAATCTGAAAATTACAAAAGAAATGTCCAAACAATATAAAACAAACTCCATCAAAATAAATGAAGACAAGATTATGATACCATCATTAAGTAGATACATGAATTATGTTAAGCAACAAACAATGTCAAACCTGAAATATAATAATTACCTTAGAAGCGACAGATGGTACTATCATCAATATAGCATCAGCCCCTTGATTTAACTCTTCTACAAATGTAATAGGTGATCCATAATTTACAGCAGGTGTAATAACATACTTGACAATCAAATCAGCTGCTTTTGCAAGCCCATAATCCAAAATTCCAACCACCTACAGAAACCTTTTAATGATTAACGCATTAAGTAATCACAAAGCATGCTGCTAGGACCAAAACAAAATTCAGCTTCGAAGGTCAACAAATATGCACCATTCTATTCAACAGAAATATTATTAACAACCTTCCCAGGAGCAAAATAACATTTGTACAGAAATATTTTACCCATGAAGTTGATTGAAGATTTATAATACAGTTACCCAATTGTCAGAATTAAATGGCCTGATAAATGGAGGCTAACCTAATTTGTTTCTATGGAGAAAATTTTCCATTGCAATGAATGAAAATCACACAGTTTAGCTAGAAACTTCACAGTGCATAATGCGCTAGGTCTGCAAGTCATTCACAGTAGCAAAAGTCAATGTAAAACATAAGGTGCCAAACTCACCTCCATTGCTTCCAAAACTGTAAGAAGCTCGATCCCATCAATTCCATCAACACTGAAGCGGTACTTAACCAGAACTCTATTAGATTCTTGCTCAAACCGCACTGCACTTCCCATGAACTTCACAAGCAATTCTTGTATCTACAAACCCAAATCCAGTTCCTCTAAAAACCAGTCACAAACTCAATATAAAAATCACAAAAATAGAACAATCATAATTCACGAAAATTAAAAATCTCAAACCCATAAGTCTTATGAAAGCATTTAGCTGATATAATTTAACTTACTTCATCATCAAGAAATCTACAGAAGAGAAGCAAAATATTGAACCTTCAGTTTCCTACACATGCAAGACGGGAGCTATCCTAAAGTCTCCACTAACTTATACGCGTGCGAGCATACACAAAGGTCATTCCATGAAACACCAGTAGGTAATGATACCAAACATCACATTTTTAAGTGTTTACAAGATTTATGTCTTCATATTGCAGGTTTTATGTTTTATATCGTAATTCATTGACATTCAATATAACAAGTTTCCTGCTCCAAATTACAAGTCCTACATCCTGATATTGCAAATTTTTATGTTTTATGTTGCAATTTGCACTGTCACATTACGTATAAGTCATACTTGGCGTTATATGATGAGCTTCAAATTTCACCTTACTCGTTAACTAACGTATTTTCGAGAGCTATTTCCCCAACTACTTAAATTTTCTCTTATTTTCTCAGCAGCCAAACAGACTCTTCACTAAAAAGAAAAATTACAAATTGAGAAATAAAAACGGACATTACCTCCTCGAAGCAATCGTGCCACTCCTTCCTCAACAAACCGTACACGATCGGCTCTCTTTCACCCTCATCACCAATTCTCAAAGCCTTCTTCAACTCTTTCACTTCTTCAGCAGCAAATCTCAGACGTCCATCTCTCACTGCCCCCCTCACTCCTTTCAATCTCTCATCAATTCCAACAATTATCCTCACCAGCTCCAGAATTTCCCTCGTTATCCTCGCCTCTCTCATCTTCTCACTTATCTCCTGGACTATCTCCCTGACCTCTGCATCGATCGGATGATCGGAGATCAGTTCTAAGATTTCGGTTAAGTTGGCAGTGATTCCTTCGGTTCGAGAAACGGCGTCGCTGCAGAGGGAGAAGAGCGAGGCGAAATCCTGGTAGTGAGAGGCGATGTAAGATTTGACTTTGGATTTGATTTGAAGGGAGTGGGACTCCAGGCGGGTGATAAGAAGGCGGAGATCCGGCGCAGAGAGTGGTGCCGTCGGATCCGAGAGGTCGTGGGTGGAGAGGAGATCCCGGACGTTGATTGTGTCAAAGAGGGCGTCCATGGTGACGGTTGAGCTGAAATTGGAGGAATGGACGAAATTTCGTTGTTGAAGAAGAGTGTAACTGTAAGCGGAGGATTATGGCGGAGGGGCTAACGTGCGCCGGTTGGTAACTTGTTAAACGGGCCTACTTTGGGCCGCCGGTAGTAGCTTATTGGGCATAGATCTTACGCTTCTTAGAACACCCATGTTTACTAAAGCGTCAAATAAATTATAACGTAAATATCATAATAAATTCTTTAAAATTCGCGTAAAAAATAATTAACCAATATGATGAGTGATAATAATTACGTGAACGAGTAGTAATATAAATATCTTAGTAAAATTTCACTTAGAAATAGATAAATAATATGATAATTATAATATGTATATAATATTTATGATATAAAAAGGTTCGAGATGAAGAATTCAACGTTGGTGCTAAAACATATGTTAATATATTGAAAATTCTGTAATACCGACCATCAAAAAGAGTGTGTAGTTTTATCATAAAAATAATTATTTTGGTTCTATATCTACTAATCTCCTTAATAAATTGTTTTTTCAATAAAATTTGAACCATAGATGTAAAATTTTAGATACAAGAAATAGTTTTTATAAATAGTATATTTTTATCATATCATTTTTTAACATAATTTTTATCAATACATTACTTTTTTTAACAAATACTAATTATTGAAGTACCACACTATTACTATTAAGTCGTTTGCATTAATCTAAGGGAGAAAAGAAACAATTTTCTTAAGGAAACTCAAGTCCTTTATTTGGTTTAATTAAAAATCTTAGAAAAAAAGACCACCAACAATCCTAATTCGTAAAACTTTGGTAGTTGGATTTTCTCTCAATCTTGGGAGGAAAACTTTTTTTTCTTAGGAATACATGAAAGTACTAATATAACGTAATATATTTTATATGTGTGTAAGACAACTTTATTCAAATAATTGATTAAATTATTTTTAAAATAATTATAAATATAATTTTTAACATATTTTTTTCAAAAATAAAAAATTTGTAAATTTTATATTTTTACAAAGTTTAAAAAAATTGTTTCTGATGGTGTCACTGGCGACCGCCGACACAACTGCATGTCCAACATCACCGTTGTTATGAAGGTGATCGTCGATTCGCGATCAACCCATCGATGGCGCTATCATCGATGTTAGCTATGCCGTTGAACGTCAAAAGTTTAGTTTATTTTTTGGATATGAAACGACAACTACTGTGTGTGGCAAAATAGCAAGACAATCGGTGATGGTACTTGGACGACCAGATACATTGTCGAACGACGATTCCAACGGAGCAAGGGTAACTTCCATGTGTGGCCTTCATCGAATGCCAGAGACGGTCAACGGTGGTCGACCGACAATCTTATTATGTAGTTTTTTAAAATTTAAATAAATAATTTATATATTTTTTATTGTTTATTTATTTTAAAATATAAATTAATTCAACAATATTATAATAAAATCAATCATACTTTTCTATATGTATTTTTAATCTTTAATAAATATTTTATTTATTATTTAATTATTTATTTTAATAAAGCTGATAAGTTTAATAATTTTTCGTATTTTTAATATATATTATTTACTTTTAAAGAAAAAAAGTGAAAGTTAACTATTTATAAAAATAAATGAAAATATCAATACCTAAATTATTATACTATTAACTTAATAGATTATTATTTATTTTTCTTTAATTTATATAAGAAGTTTAAATTTAAATTAAAAATTTAAGTTTAGAAATAGATATTATATATTTTTGTGTTGAGGGTATTTGTGTCAAATTAATTTATAAGCTATTATTTTTTATTCATGATTCCACTGTCAAATCAAACAATAAAAAAAAATCCCTAAACCCATTCATTTCTTTCAATTATTATTTTTTAACTCTATTTTTTCTTTTCGCTTATAATTCCTTTCTCAAATCTAACGTGCCTTTAAAGCATATATTAAGACTATGCATTACTATAGATGTTATATACTAATCGAAACATAGATAAGAGTTTAGAACCAAACAATTTTAACAAACCGATATGAATAAAGTCATAGACCAAGTCATGAAATTGACACGTAGACAGGGAATCTGCATTTTCCGAATTTTAAGATAGTCAAGTCTGAATGTGGGATAGTGGGCGTATGCTGCTGAATAATATTGACTTTGACACTTTCAAACCCAAAATAGGCTGACTGCCGACCCAATCTTAAATTAATAAAACAATTACGCCCATTTTATTCTACAATACTCGATGAGAATGAGAAGAATCCAGAATGTTAGTATATGCAGAACTGAAGGCAAGCCAACTAATTAGAACATTTGAAAAATGAAAAGAAATTAAAACAAAACTTATTCATTCACAACTACAACTAGTTAATCGCAACTCAACTTGAATCATATGTACATGCAAACAAACAAATTAGCCAGATATTTGTTCCGATTGATATCTGACGAAAAAAAAAAAAACCTAAGAACAATAGGAAAATAAATTAGAAATTTCTTACCCATGTTCCAGATGGTTATCGAAAAAAAAATTAGAAAGAAAAAAATATTTTCTTTAAAAAAAATCTAATTTCTATGCCAAAAATCGAGAATTTTCTCTCCAAGAAAGCTCACAATCTTTCTCATAGAACTCTTCTCGAATTCCACCTCATGACCATCTTCATGATCACCACCACCAACCTCAACAACGTCCTCAGCATCACCATCACCACCACAACTCATTGTTTCCGGCGACACCGACTCGTCTTTGCAACTTTGATGTTTTAACTCATCAGAAACCGTCGTCTTTCGCGAGTAGTTTCTTTTCTTCTTCTTCAGACTTCTCTTCTCTTTATACAATCCTTCCTCGTACGCCTCTATAATCTCGTGTATAAGCTGACGGTTGGGTGACGTGTCCCAACGTGCCCAGAAACTCATGTAGCACCTAAAACAGTTGCATTCAAACACAGGCGCATGATCATGACCATCGTTACTGCTCTTGCGGTTGTGGGTAGTTTTGTTGTATCCGGAAAAGTTGTCAGCTGTGGTGGCAGCGCTGCCAGAACACGAGACGAGGTATGCCAAGACTTCTTTGTCTTCAGGCGAGAGAGCTGCAGCGAGGGTTAGAATTGTTGCTGGAAGTAACGAGGTTAAGTGGCCGGTGATGGATAGTACCGGTGACGGTGATGGATGAATTTTGCCTTTCTTGCCAAGTTTCTTCATGGTTGAGTTCAGTTTCCGTTGTTGTGTTGTTGTTGTTGTTCTTCGTCTTCTGGTTATGGCTTTGGCTTTCATGTATTTTAATTCATCTCTCCAGGCTTCTTAAATTGGGTGCTACCGGAGTTGTGATTTGACTTACGCGCCTATGAATACGTGACCATTTTCGTATTTGACCTTCCAGCTAGAAAGTTTGACGATTATATAATACAAAAATTAAACTTGTGATTTTCAACTTCTTTACTAGGGCTTTGAAAATTGAATTAAAAGAATTATATTTATATATCCTGTAGATTAATAATAAATTTAAGATTTATTTATCAAAATTTGAAATAACTAGTAAAACACCAAACCTTTTTACAATTATAAAGTTGATAAAATATCGATGAATGAATGAGTAAAAAATAAAAGTAACTTAAAAAGATTAAATGAAACAGTAGTAATAGACTTATAACTTTTATATAACATAAATTTTACAATTTGACGTGATAGTCTATACGATAAAAATTTATTTGAGAAAGAAAAAATAAAAAAATAATAGAAGTTATATCTCTAATTAAGATTTTATTATATAGATTGTCACATCAAATTATAGAATTTAGATTATACAAAGATTGTAAGTCTAATATTATTATAAATGAAATTATTTATTCAATAATATTTTATGAATAGGATTATATAAGTGATTGATCGAAAATAAATTATAGGTGTATTGTTATTCTATTTTAAAACTATTTAGGGATTAGTGAATTTAATTTGACAAGCATTAAATAGGTACAAGTTGAAATTAATTTTGATTAAATGGTTGATTAATTAAGCGATATATCTAGAAGATGAAGGAAGGAGATGGAAAATGAGCGTGGGGTTACATGATGAAGTGAAAATGGTCCACGACGGAAGGTGGAATGAACGAGGAGCTTTATCCAGTGTTTCGCGGAACGTACAAAGGCCATCACTATCTTCTTCATTGCTGTAGTGGATTGGACTCGCTTGTTCGTTGTCTGTGTTTATCGACAATTGCACCCATTTTCCCAAAAAACACGTTTCATCAAACACCATTTTCGCTTTGTTTTGTTATGTGAACTGTGAAGTGTGATGATTGCCCCAGTATAATCGACCACTCCAGCTCCCACAAACTAAACCTCCATATCCGTAAATATTACATATATAGTTGTTAACTATATATGTAATATCACAAATATTCGGCCAATTAATAGAATTTTTGCTGTCGGTCCAAATTAAAATTTTGTTCAAGCATAGACAAATTATTAAATTAATTTATAAACATGTGATGATTGGTAGTCGACTTTACTGATCAATATCAATTAACTTGTTAGTGATTTAGACTAGGCCAAGAGAATGAACCAAAAATATACGAAAGAATCTGTCGATAATTTTTATGTAATTTGGAACCCAATATCCCATGCAAGACAATCATGCATGTTCATTCATGCATGTGCAGTAATATTAATGCAACTGGCGGCCTGCTACATATGCGAGTACACGTATAATTACAAAATTAAAATTCATATATAGACAGAGATTGATATGTTGAAATTTTTATCGAATATAATAATTATACATATATAAGTATTCCCGTTAGTTTATTCGATCAAAATTTCAAACAAAAAGGACAAATTTAGTGCTACTAATAATAATTTAAACACATATATATAACCATGGTCAAGAGCCACCAAGCTCTGTGCATGTACATGTATAGCAAAACAAGTAGTACACAGTTTTTTTTTATATATATATATACGCGTGTAACGTATATTAATTTTCAAAGAAATTTGTACAGAACGGTCTTAATCAAATAATCAGCGATGATGTGGTTTGTTTTCTGGGTAGGATGGAAGGCATCCCAAAACACATAACTGTCAGCATCTGTGCATGTAAATAGATTATTTCGAGCGCATGCATATCCCATCTCGAACATCCCCGTCGCGCAACATGCCACTTCGGTGACCTCAAATCCTGCAAGCACATAAATGCACAAATTGTAATTAATGTCAACAACAATTTCAACAAATATACATAGATATTGTAGGTATACTGAATCTACTTTTTATGAATTCATAATTAAAACAAAGAAAACGGTTTTTGATTATGAAAATGATAGCATATATGAATACTTGACTTTTGGGGTTATAAGATTTTAAAAGCATATATTGTGGTGCGTGAGTTCATTAAAAGTCGTCCCTGATCAACGAACCTGCAGATCCTAGAGTGTGAAATTCTTAATGGCCATACGCTCTACAAAGCGGACGTTCCTCAAGAGGTAGTTGAAAATATAAGAGTGAAGTGAGCAAAATTAAATTTATGATAATTTGTAAAAAAGCTATGAAAGGATCATCGACATTAATTAGTTACTTTTAACTTACCGTAGAGTGAAGGGCGTCGAATAATATGCAAGAAAGCGTAGTAGGGGTTTGAAAAAACCAAGTCGATCCCAGGAACCTCATTGTTCAATTTGATCGTTAAGTTCTTCAATTTGCCATTGAAATCCATAGCCAGAATATTGTATCTTTCCACACATTGATGTTCCCCCATGACATTTGTGGTTCTTTCCAGTGGCATACACCCCATTGGAGGCAGACCTCCCAGAGAGATTTTTCGAGCTCCAAGTCCGTACAGGTTTTTAACGAAATTCTCTGCAATTCCCACCAGGAAGTTCTCGTATTGATTGATGGTGTACTGGGTTGAGCGGCCAGCAGGGACAGCGTAATAGTTCTCCAGAAAGTCATTTGTTCCTATGCTGATTATGTATACGGAATCGTTGATTGTTTCCGCAGCTCGCTTGTCTCCAAGATAAACTTTCAGCTTCTTTTGGTAATCCTTGTAGTACTCTATCTGCCTCCATAGGGGTATCACAGACTGCAAGGGAAAAACAAGGCATGTTAAACCAAAAAATTTCATAATTAAGCTTAAGTAAAAGAGGTAAGGTATCAATGACAATGTATCGTAAGATAAAAATGTAAATATTTGATGTTGTATTTATGTACTACTTACTAGAACATCCGAAGTGGCATTATCATAGCCAGTGGCAGCTGAAGCAAAGGTGACTCCAGTGGCAAAATCTGATATGTTATACGCAGGATCCAAGTAGGCTGGTATTGCTGCTTTGATCCCCAAAGCCTGGGCGATGAAATCGGTGGCGACTTTGCCGTTAGAGAACCTTCCAGTTGCGCGGCCACCGTCAAAATCACGACCATATGGCCGAAAATTGCTCCTAGCAACCGTAGGAATGAAATTGTTATTCCCTGCATCAACAGATGAGTCTCCAAACACGATTACTGCGGGAACTTTTGCTTGGATTTTGGCAACTAATACCAGAAACTGAGCTAGAAGGAACAAAATGGAGTAAGTAATGAAAGTGCTCATTTTAATTTTCTTCTTCTAGTACTGTCACAGTAGATACAACTTCCTTAAACAATGAGTTCGACATATATAAACAAATTTGGTTACCGTGGTGTGTGAAAAGTCGTTGAAACTTTTAATTGCTTTAATTATTAGAAGTAAGTGCACTAAAAATTAGTTGAATGTGGGACCTGCAGGAATCGGTTATATCGTGAAAAAAAATGTATCAAACTATCATATATAGATATTATACATAGATATCTCCAAGTGCAACCCTAGCTTTATCCTGATTTCAAAAAGAACATTTATATATTATATGCGCTCAGTCCAAGCTCAGCATAACTTAGCTATGTATACGAAAGAATTTGAACTTTGAAATTTTTACTCGGAAATCATGTACTGTTAAGTAACCAATTTAGATGAAAAGTAACCCAATAATAATAATATTGTATTCTAAATAGAATAATACTATATCTATAATTTACTTGCAACTATTCTCTCTATAATTTGAGCAAATTCTTTATCGGAGATATAACTTTTTTTTTATAATTTTTTTCTCCTTCAAAGGATTTTTGTCAACTCAAATTGTAAGAAGAATTGGTTGTAAGTAGATTATATGTGTGACATTACTCAACTAAATATTAATCCTCTAATTAACAAATTATTAGTCATACATATAGCACCTACTAATTAATTTAGAAGATATTTTGAATAATTATTGCTTGCTAATCTTCACCAATCACAAAGATGTCCCCAGCTTTCCAGAGTTGATCATTCAGTGTCTGCAACTGACAGGCAAGAGGCAAAAGTACTCTTTGTCATAAATCTAAAAATCAAGAACAAAATAATTTCAAAGTAGGGTTTTTCATCCTCTTTTTTCCTGGAACTACTTCTGAACTCATAAAAGGCAAAACTTATTGAACTCACAACTACCACCACCGAACAAGCTGTAACAATAAAATGGGAAATAGCGAAGAAGAAAAGAGTGAAGCTAGCTAGCGAGGCGAGCGTCAAGTTCACTACCATGTGGTTACTAGGAGCCCGTGAAGGAAGACATCTAGTTCTGTCCTTGACTTCTTTTATGTGTGACCAAAATGCATTAAAAGCTTCACAACCGATTTGGAGGTGCGGGCTTTGAGTACTTTATTGTTACTAATTAAATCACTCTCAAGCTTTTTGAGTTATTGTTACTCCACTTTTGTCTCCTGAATGTGAGAAAACTTCGATATAGATATCACTAGCCATTGGCCAGCTGCACCTGCATAGCATCTTAACGAAAATAGAGAATATTCTATCCTTTACCATCCACCGAAATTAACTTCAGGATCTAATTATTTTAATTTTGAAGATGTTTTCAAATGGAGTAGTACAATTCTTACAAATTTATGTATATAAATTGATGTGATGTTATTATTCATTTATTTACACATCATCACTTTTTATTAAATGAATTGATTTTGTATGTCCGTAACTTCAATCACAAATTAGTTTGAATACAAAAACTTGTATATAAAATTTATAAAATTGATGTTATTATTTCAAGTTTATCTTTTCAAAAAGTTTGGTTTGTGATTTTCATTTTTTCTCACACTTAATTTTGTGATTTGCAAGTAACCATTGCTTTTATATCGAATTAACGAAGGACTTTATTGGTGATTGAATTTGGTGCCAGTGGTGCCACAGAATATGGAATAATGATCACTAGTTGAGGAGGCAAGCTTTTACTGTAGGAAATAAATCCTTCATGTTAACAAAATTAAAACCAGGACTTTGAAAGAACCGAAAACCCTTTGAGGCCATGGACTCCCTAACGGCTATACCTATCTGAAAGTCAAGTTTTAATTATGAAGAATAATTAATGTGATTCATGATAATCATGTAGAAGATCATTTACAGGTATCTTTAAGTTTATGTATACAGTAATGCTCTAATGCAGTCTCACAAAGTCTATAAAATCTGGATCAATTGTTTTCAGCATCTAAGGGCTTCGAATTAATATGCTTTACAACAAAAGGTTAAAAAGTTAACAAATTTAATGTTAAATAAAATTTTATTCTCTCTTGGTAATGACTATGAATACATGTTTTTTATCTTCTTTAAATAATAATATTAAGTATTTACCATTTTAATATTATTAATATATACTTTTATAACATATGTTTAAGAGAGTTATTAAATAAATTAATTGATTACCATATAATTTATGATATAAAATCAAAATATTTGTTGTATGATTATAATAATATTTTTATATATTTAAAAAAAGGTGAAAAGGAAAAAAATAGTTTCTACAAACAATCCTATGAATTAACTAAATTTTTGTATTATTAGTTTCACTAAGATTTTGTATTAATTAAAAACTTATAATAAAGCAAAGGCATTAGTTTCAACAAATTGTACAATTCTAAAATTGTTTTTAGAGTAATATTATGATGTACGTTTGATAAATCGTACTATATCAAGTTTTAAAAGAAATGTCAAGTATATATTTTTTCAGTGGTGTTAGACTTAAAATCTATATACAATCCAAATTTTACAACTTGACGTGACAGTCTACATGATAAATATTTACTGGACGAAGAAAAAATAAGAAGAATAAAGAAAGTTACATCTTTAAGAGGATTTTGTCATATAAATTGTCACATTAAGCTATAGAGTTTGGATTGTATGTAAGTTGTAAGTTTACCATTACTGATTTTTGTAACTCTTTTTTAATGTAAGGAAAAACCAAATGGATTCTAATAATTCTGCAAATTCGTTTCTTTTTACTTACATTGAGGTCATAATGAAAAAAATAAAAAATTAAAAAAGACAGTGTTTGACGGCAAAATTCTTGCCTTAGTAACGGGATTACGAAACATTATTCATCTAACTTTAACTTTTGATAGTTGTCTTAAAAAAAAAAAAAATCTCGTTTAGACCTTCGTAAATGGTTAGTCCTCATCGACTAATATTTATCGACTTAACGAAACAAAAATTAGAATTTCCTTTTTCCCAAATTATACAAGAATCAAAACAAATAATGCTTTCACTTCATCAAGATGAATAATTAATGTCAACTGTGTTTGGATCGGTATCTATCATATTCAGAGTAATTATCATGACATAATTTGAGGGCCCAAACTATATAGAGGAATGATTAAGGAGTACTTAATTTGAAGAAGATCAATAATTTTAAAATTAACAAATATAACTCTTTTATTTAAATCTTTCGGGCCAACCTCATCGACCATGATAACAACCTCACATCAAATCAAATCCACCTATATAATGTAGATTGCTTAAAGATAATAAGAACATTTATTTACATAAGAATTAAAGATTTCGGATCAATATTTCGATAACATTATTGATCACATTCTCCAATAACACATTGATGTTAGAATGGTTATAAAGAAAGCCAATGTAAAAATATCAAACGATACATCCACCAAAAAAATAAAACAAAACTTAATTAAAAACAAGAGAAAAAGAAACCCCAATAAGTAAAAGTTTTGTTTGCAAATGTTAAATTTATGCTAATTAATCTCGGTCACCAATCGAATTCACGAATAGACATGCACAAAAACCATATATGGAAGTATTAAATATTATATATATCCGAGGCAAATTATCCAAAAGTTTGCAAAATTGCAGGAATGATATGATCCGAGATTATTTTGTTAGTTTTCTCCGTGGGATGGAAGGCATCCCAGAAGACAAATTTGCTTGCATCTTCGCACGTAAATGGGTTATCCTGATTGCAGAGGTAACTCATTTCAAATGTTCCTGTGGCACAACATGCCATTTCTGTCACTTCAAATCCTGCAAGTTATGCATGCATATAATATAAGCCCTTCTATTAGCTAGGATCAAACGGGTCAGAGGATTACAAAAAAAAAAAAAAAAGAAAAAAAGAAAAAAAGAAAAAGAGCTAAGAAACTATGTAATTAAAAAAAATCATAATCAAACATGGCTAGCTTAAAATTCATGAAATTGCTTTTAATTTGTGAATCACCGTAATTCATTTATTGTATTTCTTCACATTCATTTAAATGAGAAATTCATTAATATTTTTTTATAAAGAAATTTATGATATGTATATTATATATTTATATAATTTGAGTTGACAAATTTTATTCCACTTTCTTGATTAACTTTTTCCAAACATTATTTATTGTCTTCCTCAACTTCTTCATGCTTAATTAAAACAAATGAATTTAAACTTTTTAAGTTATTATAAAAGTAAAATCTATTTGTCAAATGCCTAGCTACTACATTATATGGACGTAACATGATACAAATCCAAGACCAGAAAGCGGTTACCAACCTCACCTGCTGATTGATATTATTAAGCTCGCATTTAAAGCTCTCAACAGGTAAATCAGTTTCTTCGAATAATGATTGACCTCTTCAACCGCTTTTTACTATGTGAATAAATTCTTATAGGAAAAGAAGCAACCAGCAAATGAAGTGGTGGAAATATATGCTTCCTATCTTCCATTTAATGGAAAGGAAAAATAAATGAAAACGTATATCTGGGACGTTACCGATATGGTATATTTTTAAAAAATAATAATATTAAACTTATAATTTAAATATAATTTATAATTTATAATTTAATATAATAGCTTAATAGAGAAATCTTATAGAGATATATGCTTTATTCTTTTTTGTTTCGTAATCTTCGTTTTCCATTTTCTCTATATTACAAATCGTGTAATATGTGTTCTTTTTTGTTTTTGTAAAATATTTTCACAATACAATTTTTTACAATTTTGTAAAATGTTTCAATGATTCATTTTCAAACACATATCTTGTTTTTATTTTCAAAATTTCAATTTAAGAATTCATTTTCAAACACATACTCTTAAAACCATTTTCAAATTTACATTTTACGAATTCATTTCCAAATGCATATCCTTTACTTAAAATATATTCTCTAAATCATATAAATTCATTTTCTAAATCATTTTGGAAACAAAAACACATAATTCAAAAAAGAACACACTTATAATATTTCTAATTTATTTTTGTTTTTTAGTAAATTTTTGTTATCTAAATGCCACATCAGTTTATAAATTTTAAATTGTATTTAAGTTGTAAGTTTATTACTACTGTTTAAAAAAAGTTTAAAGTACTTTTTTTGGTTTTTTTTTTGTTTGTATCTTTTTTTTTAAATTTAAGTTTTAACAAAACGCTAACAAATGAGCATAAATATTTTTTGACTGAAATTAAGAAAACAAGGTACTCACACATGAGAATCCAAATTCGGAAAGCAAAGAAAATTATTAAAAAATAATCATGGCATGAAAATTAATTAATTAAAGTGGAACTAACCATATGAAGAGGGGTTTGTGATGATCTGATAAAAAATACTGTATGCATCTGTAGTAGCAACTTTCATTCCAGGAAGCTCAGTATTCAGCTTGTTCGCCACATTCTGCAACTTACCATTAAATTCCAAGGCAATGTTGTTATACAGATCCACACATCGGTTTTGACCAAATACATTTGTTAACCTTTCCAGTGGCAAACACCCCATTGGAGGAAGTCCAGTGAGGGATATTTTTCGAACCCCAAGAGCATACAATTCTCTGATGAAACTTTCAGAAATTCCGAGGAGAAAATCCTGGTATTGTTTAACGGAGAATTGGGCTCTTCTGGTGGGGAATGTGTAGTAATTTTCAAGGAAATCGTTGGTTCCCAAGCTCATCAGATACAAAGCCTCTTTAATAATATGCTTCGCCTTCTTCTCACCAACTAGGGCTCTCAATTTGTTTTGGTAATCCTTGTACATCTCCAATTCCTTCCACAAGGGTATCACGTTCTGCAAGATTTGATTAACAAGCCAAAGATATATAGACAATCAAAACATATAATTAAGTGGCTGTGGCTGTGAATTTCAGTAGCTATATTTTATATTGGGACCATGCAGAAAGTTGAGTCTTTAATTATAGCAGATATAATTTGACAAAACAAGTAGAACACCATAAAGTACATTTGAACCAAGGAATACTTACTCATTATAACAATAGCAATAAGTGAAGACAATGAAGTTATCAAATTAAAACTGACACATGCAAATATGAAAAAATAAAAATTATCCCGAGACTTACTAGCACACTTGCGGTTGAGTTGTCATAACCAGTGCCCGCAGAGGCAAAGCAAACTCCAGTGACGAAGTCTTCCATGGTGTAAGCTGGATCTAAGTATGCTGGAATCGATTTCTTCAGTCCAAAAGCTTCAGAGATGAAATCAGGAGGAACACGGCCATTGCAGAAGCGACCTGTGGGATGTCCACCTTCAAAATCACGCCCATAGGGCCGGAAATTGCTCTTGAGAACAGTAGCGATGTGGTTGTTGTTTCCAGTGTCAACACTAGAGTCTCCAAAAACGATGATTGCAGGAACTTTGGCTCGGGCTGTAGCTGTGGACACCATTGTTGTTAGTAAAAGGGTTAGCCAGATCAGGCCTCGAATGCGAATGCAGCTGTGTGCCATCTTTCTATTGAATCTCGGGTCTCTACTGGAATATGGAAATGGGGAGGTCATAAATACCATTTTGGGAGGACTGGTTGATGAGGACGATTGCATTTGAAGATGTTTGGTGGAAGTTTTAAAAGCTAGCTATTCCTTTCAATATGAGTTGCGTCAAGCCTGGGACGGCTATCCATTGGTTGAAACGAATTATTTTACTATTATTTCTTTGCTTGGCATAAATGATAGTCACTTGTGGAGGCAAACATTTCTTTTAATTCTTTTAATGCAACAATAATTTGATCAATATTTTATTAATTGTGTCCAAAAATTTACTTCCAGGAAAATGTGTACTAAATTAAAGGCGCAAGAAATTCTACTGATCTGAAGAAGATGTGTCATGATGAATGGAAAAGGATATATATATAAAATATTGCCCCAAATTCTTGATGGATATAACGAATATCTTTGTGTATGTTGACCCTTTTATTTGATTTTTTTTTTTTTTGGTTGCAAATCATTACTATGTTTTCTTGAAGACCTTGCAAGCTTTTGTCATTTTTGAGCCATATTTGCTTCTGAGATGGTGGTAAATTTCTCGATGATTTTTCGCTTTCTTGTAATGACACGATGATACATTTGGTACCATAGACTAAAATGAGTGTGTGCTGTAAGTACTTGGTAGGATCTTTACTCAATTAATGATAGAAGCATTATATGAAGGTGACAAACCCAATTGACACCCAGCATAACACATAATCAACTTGTATATATATCAATGAAAGACATAGCTCTCTCGTAAGCACTAGGATGAAAATTAATTGCCCATTAAAAGAATGTTGTTGCCACAAGTATTTGCTATACAACTGGGTATTGACTGTACAGAACTTCTAATAGATCAGAAGAAAATGGGAAAAAATTAACGCTCTTAAATTTGTTTCGCATATTATCGGTTGGTGATTTTCCAATATTGCTCTTGAGGGTAGTTGTGACTGTCACAATTTTGACCTGAAACATTAAAGGCTTTCATCAGAGAAGGACACGGTCATTTAGAGCCCATTTATGAACTTTGCTTTACTACTGCTATTGCATTTGCTGGAATTCATATGTTTCTGAAACTCTTTTAAATCTCAGTTGGCTTCTCAGCTTTCACAGTAAAGTGTAAAGGGTCCTATCAGTCACCATAACCAGCGAGGCATGCTGCATTTCCAGTAATTATTATTCTTTGGAAAGGAACACCTGCTCTGGCATCTCTTTCTGCCTTATATTAAATCATTATTTCTGATATCTCTCAGTGATACAATTAATTAACAATACTATTTCCACTCCCAGCAGTCTCCTAGTCATGCATATCTTGAAATTTAAATACAAATGTAAACCAAAACCATAACAAATTAAAAATAAAGGGTTTTTAAGAGTAAAAATTAGATCAGAAAAAAAAAAATCCAAATTCCTTTTAGAAATACATATAATAAATTCTGAAGAAAACATGAAAACAAAACATGACATAATCCAGCACTGTCTTCATCATTGAGCAAGTTGCAAATGTCATTTTCATTTAGTTGCAGTAGCTGATAAGCTATTGTCCGATATATTAAGAGCCCCCACTGCACTTGTGCAAATTGGGAGATGACATAAATTTGCATGAGAAGTACATCGTTGATTGTTACCTAAGAAACCGGCACACTAAATGGGGAAGGAACGTTACCAAGATTCGGCTAAGTCCCAACGTCCTGGTTTTGCCAAGCACGATACACCCACATGGGCCTCATTTGGAGAGGCCCAAACACCGCCCCCGAGGCCCAAATCGTTCTCCAAATCTATTAACCATGAGCAGGCCCGAGCAGATGAATTACGGAGTTGCATTTTCTAGGAAAACAAAGTTAAAGGTACCATTTTTGATTGATCAGGGAATAATGGAGATATTATTGAGCAAGATATGGAGCGTTAGAAGCAGAACTAACATGGGTTTGTGGAGATTGCAGAGAAGATATCTGTCAACTTTTAGCAGAAGTGTAGTTGACACGGCCATTAAAGACGGAGAGCTAAGAGTTTTCATTGTTGCAGGCGAGGTTTCTGGGGACACACTAGTTTCTCGTCTCATGTCAGCCTTGAAGAAGCTTGCTCCTGTACCTGTATGCTTCTCTGGTGTGGGAGGGTAAGCAAGCTGTTATTTTTTGTAGAGCTTTTGTCTAGCAAGCTCCCTCGAAAATCTAGTTTTAAAATGTAATAAATGAGGTAATTTGATTTTCTCATCAAGTTGATTTTGATGGTATACGTATTTCCAACTTAAAGTCTCAAGTTTTAATTTCATTTGTCTAACTGTTTGGATGTGGAGATGTAGAGCCTGTCAGTTTTCATCTTATTTTATGCTATGTTTGTTAGTCACTATAGTATGTCTCTGCATCTGTAAGGTCCATGATGTCCAAGCAAGGATTGAAATCTTTGTTCCCCATGGAGGATATTGCAGTAATGGGAATCTGGGAGTTATTGCCACATCTTTATAAATTCAGGGTGAGTGGCAAGACTGATAACATTTTTACTTCAATGAGTTAGTCTTGATGTTAAGTTTCGTAATTATATTTTAATGATAGAAGAAACGCCAACAGAGAGTAACTTTTTGCACTTTGGTCTGAATTTTTATTATGATACTATGAAATTTCAGGGGAAGTTGAAGGAAACTGTGGACACCAAGGGGTTCTCTTTCCGTCTCCTAAAGCAGTTACGTGGTAACATGAACTGCCCTCTTGGAATTAGGATTGATGTTTGCATATTGCTTATTTGATAAGTATGCTGTAGGACAATGGGGGAATGGTTTTTGCAGCTAGATACAGTCAGCAAGAACATAATGATCCGGTACACTTCCATTACGTAGCACCATCGTTCTGGGCATGGAAGGGGGGTGAAGCAAGGCTCAAAAACCTGGCTACCTTTGTGGATCATGTCTTATGTATACTTCCAATTGAGGAAGAAGTTTGTAAATCAAACGGACTGGCTGCAACCTTTGTGGGCCACCCTATTGTTGAAGATTGTTTGGAGTTTAATTTGGTATGAATTTATAATCTAACTCGGGGATATGTTTTTGAGCAACTTCTTAACAATGTTCTTTTATTGCTTAGCCGATCTCACTCCTTAACTGGAATTGGTTGACAAACTATAATTTTCATATTTGTGTGGAAAGAAAATTTTTGTTTGTATGTTTTCTGTTGAACTTTGTTTTGAAAATGGTTGGCAAACTTTGATTTAATTTTGAATATTCATGCTTTTCAATTGATTTCTGTGTTGTTGTTTTAGCCTCACACGGGGGAAGGATTTTGTGTTTAGGGAAAGGAAACCATGTTACATGAATTGAAGATAGAAGGAAACAGTGAAGAGTTCCGAAACAAATATGCAGTACCTTCAGGTAATCTGAAGTTTAGGCAGTTCTTCAAGAGCCAATAAATTTGAATTCAAGTGAATAGTTTGGTATCCTATAAAAGCATTGAATTTGTCAAGTTCTGGACACCAGAAATAAACAGACAGAGGTTTGTGTGTGTGTGTGTGTGTGTGTGTGTGTGTGTATATTTTTTCCCTCCTAAATATAGAAGTTCTTTTTGTCACCATAACAAATATACCCTATCTTTGAAAGGTTCCACAGTTATGACTTTGTTACCTGGAAGCAGAGTACAAGAGGTCACCCGAATGCTTCCCATCTTTGCAAACACTATAGAACGATTAACACACTCCTTTCCTCAGTTGGTGACAGTCATCCATGTGGCACCTGATCGGAATGTGGAGGACTACATAACTAAAGTGGTCCAAAAGTGGCCTGTGCCTGCTATATTGGTTCCAGGAGGATCCTCACAGCTGAAATATGATGCATTTAGTGTAGGTCGACTTCATCTCATCTCTTTATTTCAATTCTTGTCTACGTCACTTGTTGGAGATATAAAATTGAAGCAAAGTATGGGTTAGTACTGATATTATGGTTTTCCTGGGGTATGAGCACATTGTGGATGTGAAAATATAAGTCATCAAGTTTGGTGAAACTTTTTTTCACAGCAAGGATATATTATTTAATTAAAGTCAAGTATATGCTTGAAAGTTTGAACATTATCCAATCTGGTCAAGTACAGTGAAAATGGTTAATGGTGCTTTTTGAATATATGTAGCCCTTATAAGTACTTGGGAACATAATCAGTTCAAAATTTCTGATTACAATTTGGTCCCAATTACCAGTTTAGACACTTATTTAAGATGACTAGAGCTTAAAGCTTGTATGGTTGTATTTACTTGATCAAAGCTTTGGATATTCGTGCCTCCATTGTTATTTTTGAGCTGTGGCCTATGCTTGAGAGTTATATAATTAATTCGATCGTAGAGGGTAAGCTTTTTCCCTGGTTCTTTTCTGAAGAGCTTATATGTCGTGGGACAAGTAACAACTATAGCTTTTTCAATTTCCTGGACCTAATAATATCCTTGATAAATAAGATTAAAAGGTATTGCCTTGTTTCGCTTGAGATTGCTGGCAGCAAAGCTTCCATATGCAAATAAGTTGGACTGCAAGATTTCAATGATATAATATTGCTAAATTTGTATTGAATTTCTTGCAGGCAAGCAGGGTTGCTCTATGTACTTCAGGAACAGTTGCTGTCGAGTTGCAGCTTGCACGATTACCTTGTGTTGTTGCCTATCGAGCTCATTTCCTCACTGAATGGTTTATTCAGTATAAAGCAAATATACCATACATCTCTTTGCCCAATATTCTCTTGGATTCACCTATAATTCCAGAAGCTCTCCTTCAAGCTTGCACACCTGATAAGCTGGCCTCATTGCTCATGTAAGGTCTTTTTTCAATGCAACATGGATTTATCTTTTTAATTTTCTGTATTTGATTGAATAATTGGCATCTAAAGGTGCAAGGCTTATTAGAGGTGTAAAATGACCAAAGGTAAAGTCATATTTGCAGCATATTGTTATTAGTTCTCTGTGATATGAATATGATACTTCAAGTATTGGTAAATCAAGCCCACTGTATTTGTTTCTGACTCGGCATGCATGACTTGAAAGTTATGAAACGTTGCAGGGAATTGATATGCAATGAGGGTCTCCGAGGAGAGCAAATTGTTGCTGCTGAGAAGTTTACCAGACTTCTGTGTCCTTCAAAAGCCACTGCAGACCTGCAACAGCAGGATATGATGCAGCCATTACCCAGTTACACCCCAAGTATGATAGCAGCATCAACGATTCTACATCACGTGAAGCCATGAAGACTATTGTATTCAACATCATCATGGTTGATGTATTCAACATATTATGGCAACAGACTCATGCACCTCACCTCAGTTGAAGTTTTGTTTCTTTGGCTGCAAAATTGATCAAGAGTTCCATTTTTCACGCAGCTGTTGTGATATCCTTATGTTTTTAGTTGTGGTTATGAGTCCCAATCCCCAATATGCTTTGTAAATACATCTTATCAAACTACTGCAAATTTAGATAACTTGATTTTTGACCTTATTCTTTATCAACAAATTAGGAAGTCTTGTCTAGAAGGATGATTTGCCTAACTATTTGTGAACGGGGTTTTCATCTCACCAGAGTGTTTGAAACCCCGACACTGTGTCGAAACCCCTTTTGAGACTTACGAGAACATAAACGATTCATGGGCACGTCTGTAGAATGGAGTTGCCACCCAATTATTCAATTGGGAATGAATGGGGGCAATCCAATCCCTCGCTTTGGGACCTAAACTATTTTCATCCTTTCAAAGACGGGTTCGGGAAGTTAGGTACGAGTCATTTGATTCGTTTGGATATAAATCCAGTCTTCACTAGAGAAATATCATATAAAAATAGCTCGTGTTGTTACTTAGTCCGCTTAAGTGGTTCATTTTGTGCACACGTTTCTAATTTTATCTTTATTAGACATATGAGGTGATTATTCAATCGAAATGGTTGTATATTCATACAAAAAAAGAGGAAAGAGAATAGATTACATATCCTTTCATACATAGGAATGGAAAGAGGATTACATCATTTGTTCTTCAATAATAAAATAATAAAATATTTCATACAATCATATTTTTGAACATTCATTCCAAGTAATGATCTCGTACCATCAATGTGAGTCCATCATCGCTTCATGGTATCATAAAATTATACCTCTTAATATACAAACATTCGTACATTCATAAACAAACAAATTATAAATCAAACAAAACCATAATCTAATATTATGGCATTCTAGTCTATATTTTGATAAGTTCTATCATGACAATTCTATCTATAGATATTCTAGTATTATTCATATCAATTCATGATAATTCTAACCTAAACACGATTCTTATGGCATAGTCTAGCTTAATTCAAACAATCATCGTTGAATGAATAATTTAAAGGCAAAACAGTAATTATTACCTATTTATGCTATTTCCTATAATTCATCAAAGCAAATATAAGTTTTCTAACATGATTCTATACATGTACTCCTAAGCATGTTTTTAAGCATTTATAAAGAAAGTAAACTTTTAAGCATGATTTTAATAAAGAAGGGGTTACAAATTTATCTTGACACGTTTATCCATCTTGCAAAACAAATAGGGTTAGAACAATTCATAATAACCTTAGTATGCTCCTAAGCATAAAATTAAACCCTAAATATGCTTCTTCTAAGCAAAAATAAAATAAAATTAAACAAAATAAAATAAAAGAGAAAATGGAAGGGAGGAGAGAATTCTACTCTTAAGACATACTCTTTTCGGGTTTAGAGCAATAGAATGCATGAAAATTTTTATACTGAAAAATACTTTTCGAATTCTCGAGCTTGTTTTCAAAAGGGAGAAGAGATGATTATATTTGACAATCGATGTATCTTGCAAAGTGAGAAGAGGGGGGGTTTATAAAGGAGATGGGTGAAGCTAAAAAAAGAAAGAAAAAAAAAACAAAAAAGGAAGGTTCATAATGCAAATTTTTGTAACTACATACCAAAAATCAGGCGGTTGTTTGACATACGGCTTATTATTAGTCCATAGTCGGGTGGCTAATTGCCTTCAGCCCCTTTGTTTAGCTGCTTTGCACCGTAGTCTTTTCTGACCTTTGCTTGTTCGGTCGCACATAACATGTCCAATTCAACTCCAATTTGCAATCCATAAATTTCTATGAGAATAAAACATCTGTAGCTTCGCAACGGTATATGACTCACCACCAGAATCTTTCTGGATTAATTACTGTGATTTTTCAAAGTTACATATCAGTTTTTGAGACATTTTATCAATTCCCTCTCACCTTTCCTTCTTGGCCCCCAAGGGCATTTTGATCATTTTCTTTGCTCGACATTCATCTTCATTCCTCCATCGAGCCTCAAAAATTAAGTAGCTACACTATTATAGTCCAATTTATTAATCGATGGTCAAGGATTATTTTGAGTGATGCTATTTAAGGGGCTGTTGGGATAGTAAATGGGGCTTGAATAGCACCGTTCTTTGTTTTATTTAATGGGTCCGTTTGTATCCATCAGCACAAGTACAATGGGAAATGCTACGATACATCCAAATATTGGTATATTTTTATAAAATTTTGTATAAATTTTGTATATGAGTATTTAAAAAATGTATCGATATAATTTATAATTTTTATATACTCAATTATAATGTTTATACGTTCATGTGCAGAACTTATATAAAATTTTGTAAAAATGCATCGTTAGTTAGATTTACCGCAGCAAAACCCCGAGTGCAACAAATATATTCGGATTTTGCTTTTCCTTCATTTCAGTCTGAAGGGACAATTTGGACAATAAAAATGAATAAGCGGTCTCATGTTATCTTCGGAGCTGGAGAAATTGTCTGAAAGCCCATGGTAAAGCTCCAACGCTTTGTCCCACTGCCACGTATTGGGCCTTAAAATGTTCCCTAATCACTTGCCTGGAGACCAGCTCAACTGGAGCAAACTGCTTGACACCAAGAACACTGAACTGAATTCTTAAAATAGGAAATAACACTCCTTAATAACAAAATGAGTGTGATCCTATCTGAGCAGAAATCAAACTAGATTTTTTGTTACACAAACGCAAGAAAGCTTGGCTCTGGCTCTCTTTAGAGCACATATATTCATAATAAAGATGGCCATGTCCAGAAGAATAGTTCTTCTTTTCCTTGTGACCATTATTGTTGGTTCATTGTTGATCAAAGATAGCAGCGCAGATCAAAGTCCTGAGCATTGTATCCACGGAAGAAAAGATGGCAAAAACTGCAAGAAGGATGACAGTCAAGCCCATAAGGGCAAAGAGGATGATGATGGAGATGATGATGATGATGATGATGATGATTTTGATGACACTTATAAAGTTGTTAACAACGTTAAGTTCTCGGATCCCTTTGCAGCACGTGCGGCAGCCAAGCCTGTTAACCTCCCAGGTCCCTTTGGAGACCGTCCCGGAGCCAGCAGTCCCGACTTGGACCATCCACAACCTCACCTTATTGTAATGGGCCATTAAAAATTAAGCTAACCCGCGGCGGCTTTCGATCTTTCTATATTATTTTTTTGTGACAGGGCTAAACTAAACTCAATTTTGCTCATCCTCCCTTGGCTCTAATTAGCATTTCATTATTGTATCATCAAATACCTTGTTCTGAAACTCCCTCATTCTATTGTTTTAAATTACCATGATGAAATGTATTATCGAACTCTGAGTACTTATTGGTATCTGTTGGGATTTTATCTTTTAAGTCTAATGGGGACGTCCATGTTGTGGTACATGCTTTCAAGTAATTGTTTCTTGTCCGTTTGTAACATATCGATGCATGTATAACTTGGAAACTGAAAGGCTAAAAAAGCAGAGTAATTAACGCCCCCGTGGTTTGGTCGAAGTAACAGCGAGCCTCTGGCTTTGGTTTGGTAACAGACTGACCCCCAGTTTTCAGGCTACCGTTTGAGAGCACTAAACTGCGTGAAGATAACTTGGCCATTTCGTCATATGAGATAATAAAATAACATAAAATCTAATAAAATTAAATCAAATAAGATAATTATCTTTCTCTCTCAATCTTTTAAAAATCTCTCTTTCTTCTCTCTTTTTCAGATCTCTCCTCTCAATCACGCCAATCCTTTCTTTTGATTTTTTTTTCTCTATTTTTTCCCATTTCTCTTCCATTCCTCCATTTCTTTTCTTCTTCAATCTCTCCTATGGTTACTGCACGTGTCCTGGTGATTTTTTTTTTCTACCTCCAATCGTCGCTGCCACTACCAGCTCATGGCCGATGCAAATGATGTTTATTCCAGATTTGTTTCTCATTTTGCAGTGCGGCATTAGCGTCGGAATGGGTGTTTGTTGTTTTTGTCGCAGTGGATTAGTTGGTGCTAGATTTAACTTATTTTCAAAATAAAAAGAAAATAGATGTCTTGGATTTGAACTTGTTGAGACTAAGAGTTAGACATCTGTTAGTCAGATTATATCTAAAGTCTGTTACCACTGTTGTAGTTAGTTAGGTGACTAACAGTTATATGAAACTTGTAAATTGTAATAATCACCTTAGCCTATTCTCATCTGCACCATTAATTTTTAGTATAAATACGTGTTTTCAGGTATATTCTACGGTTCAGTTAATTAAATAAAAAATTCAATTTTACTCTATCATTTTTTTCTCTATAGTTAATTAAATAAAAAATTCAATTTTACTCTACCTTTTTTTCTCTAGAAAGTTCCACTTGCTATCAAAGCTATGTGATCAGTATCATGTCTAATTCTTATCAAAATTTTCCAGATCCAATGTTTCCTTTTTCTTTCTCTTCAATCTTCGCCAGTATAGCTAGTGTTGCTACAGATCTAGGAACATCCTCTGTTCTAGTTATTTCAGGTACTCAAACTTCTCCAATCTCGAATTCAACGTCTATCTTGCGTTCAATTCCAGCTGTTTTACCTCCTTCTTTGATTAAGCCTGGAAAGAACAATTATTTTTATTGGAAATCTTAAATCTTGCCATCTCTAAAAGCCTTTGATCTTGATGGATTTCTTACTAGATCTAATCCAAGTCCTTCTCCTTTAGTCATCACTCGAGCTTCTTTGGAATCTATTAACACTGTTACTTAGATTAATCCAGAGTATTTAAGTTGGACTCGTGTTGATAAATTGATTCTTGTTAATTTTGTCATGTTTCTGAAAGCTTAGGCTTATAGATGTAGGCTTAACGAGCTTCTTTAGAATCTATTAACATTATTACTCAGACTAATCTAGAGTATTTGACCTATACTCGTGTTGATCAATTGATTCTTGTTAATTTTATCATTTTTTTAAAAGCTTAAGCTTGTAAATTTGGGCTTAATATTAATGCTTTAAGCCCTCTAATACGTCCTCTCACACGCAAGGGCCTTATGCACTTACAACATGGACCAAATCGAGCCTCATGTGTCTCAATAGGTCTTACGAGTGGGCCAAACAATAATACATTTTTAATTAATTTTTAAATAACACGTAAGTGATTCAAATCTGTGACCATTTGGTCATTAAGGCTTTGATATCATGTTAATTTTGTCACTTTTGTAAAAGTATAAGCTTGTAAATATGGGCTTAACATTAATATTTTAAGCCTTCTAATAATTCTCAGCTGTTTACTATCTTCAATTTCTGAGTGTATGTTTGGTTATATAGTACGATACAAGACATCTCAAGAAGTTTGGGTTACTGCAGAGAAATATTTCCAATTTGAATTTAAGGCAAGAAGCATCTGTTGCAAACAACCAAGAAAGGTTCAATGACTTTTTCAAAATATTTTCTTAAAATAAAAGAATTTGCTAATATCTTACTTGTCATTGGCACTATGATTAGTGATGATGATGTGCTGTTACATATTTTGGATGCTCTTGTTCCTGAGTACGATGCAATTGTTGTCAATTTAACATCAAAATTGGTTATGTGTCTTTAGAAGAAGCTCAATATCAACTCCATAGCTAAGAATTGCATTTAGCACAACATAATTTTGTCTCAGTTGTTGATATGTCATACAGTAGTGCCAATATTGCTAACAAGACTAAGCAATCTCATCAACCATTTTATCCACATGGTTATAATTCCCCAAATTAGAATTCTTACTCTTGTAAAACTTTTGGTGAACATAATTTAAGGGCCAGGGGTAGAGGTAGAGGTAGAAACAACTTTGGTGGAAGAAATGGTAGAAGAAACAATGATAATAGACCAATTTGCCAAGTGTGTGGCAAAATTGGACAAATTGCTCTCAATTGCTATCACATGTTTGATGTGAGCTATCAAGGAAATCGTTTCACCCAAAATGGTACTCAGGTTATACATGGTCCTTAATCTTCAGTTGCTACACAATAAGCTTCTTAATCTCAGGCTTATATTGCTTCACTTGCTAATCCATCTTGTTATACGATACTGGAGCATGCTGATCATATGACTGCTGACTTAAACAATTTGGCCATCAAATCTGACTATCAAGGATCTGATGCAGTTCAAGTTGGAAATGATAACTTCTTGTCTATTTCTCATATTGGCTCAAGTAAATTTCAGTCACCATTGCCATCTAGTCCTTTTTTTCTAAATAAAATTCTGTATCTGCCTTCCATAACTAAAAGTCTGTTAAGTGTTTCTCAATTTACTAAAGATAATAATGTCATAGTAGAATTTCATTGTGATTTCTGTGTTGCCAAGGACAAACACACCAGAATTCCACTCTTGCAAGGAACTCTTAAACAAGGATTGTACCTGTTTCAGTCTTCAACGTGTGTTGCAAAGCCAGTTAGCTATTCTAGCCTATCTCATTTTGCTGCCTTTTGTAATAAAGTTTTTGTTGATTCATCTGTTGCTAAATGCCATAGGAGATTGAGTCATCCTAATTGTAGAATTCCAATATATATATTGCAAATTTTAGAAATTATGCCTAAGGGTATTTGAGTAATTTTATTTGAATTTGATAGGCTTTGAGGCTATGAAATAGTTATGAAACCATGTTTGATAAATGATGATTAGATTGGATTATAGTCATGGGCTTAAATTGTATTAGGCTTGTGTTAGAATTAGGTGAGAATGTAGTGGGCTTGGATTTGAAGTCAGTGGACTTAGGGCCATGGGTTAAGGCCTTGAATATATAAGAAATATTAGGGTTTTAAAAGGAGAATTTTTCTCTCATTTTTTGTAATAGAAGAGAAAGGTGCTAGGGCCAAAGGGGAAGCCAAGGAAGAAGAGAAGGAGAAAAGAGAAGGAAGAAAAATGGAGGAGAAAGGGAAAAAGAAAAGGGATGTAAAGGCTTAGAAACCAAGTAGGGATTTTCTTTAGCACTATACTTACATCTTGTTATTTCTTTTTATTGTATCAATTGATGTTGGATTTGCAATGCATGTGATTTATTATTAAATTAATTGTTTGATGCTTGGTGATGAATTACTGTTGAAATTATGTGATTATGAAGTGGAGGAAATGTAGTGCTTGATGGAAATTGTAGTTCATGTGACTGTCCTATGTTCTTTGAGCATTCGCATCTGTTAACTTGTAAGTTAGATAAATTTACTTTTTGTTTAGAAAAATAGACATATAAAACTTTAAATAGTACTAATTTCATTGAATTTGGACTTAAAATGAAATTTTGTTGAATTTTTGAAAATGGGAGTTGAACTCTGGAAACTACAATGTTCATCCGAGGGGCTTAGACATTTTCACAAATCTTTATCTTTTGAAACTAGTGTTGAGAAATCTCATTTTTGTTTTGAAAAGTAGACATGTTAAGCTTAAATTCACCACAAGTTTCACTAAATTGGGATTTGAAATGAAATTTTGGTGAATTTTTTAAGATAGAGGACACAAGCTGAAATTTTGATAGTTATCCGGGATTTGCTGCATGTTTTTGCAAAACTGCATTTACCAGGTGTTAATTTTGGAAAATTAGTATTTTTACATATAATAGACTTTCATTCCAAGTTGAATTACCTAAAAAATCATTTTTTAACCCTTTTTGGTGATTTTTCAAAGTTGAGCTTGAAATCCTGAACATTTCATTGGTAGTGATAGATCTAGAGTTTTCATAAAAACCATATTGTTTTGGAACATATTTTAGAAAGATTACATTTTATTTTGAATCCACACACTTCAATCTTTCGTTTCCAAGTGGTTTTACTCAAATTGGTTGAGTGTACAAATTATAGCAAATTTTTAAAATTAAAGGTTAGCAACTGAATTGTGTAGTGGTATGGAATGGATATTATTGTTGAAGCATTCCCTTTGTGTGTAGACTTGGGTATCAATGGCTTTGAGAATGTGTAATTAGAAATTGTATTGGAATGGTTATATATATGCATTGGACCCTAGATGAGCCGTTTTGAATATAGATCCAAAGGGAATGCAGATATGAAATTTTATTGTTGGACCTGGATGGGCCATTGGAATATCGGTCTAAGGGAAACACTATATATAAAATTTTAATTGTTAAATGAATAGTGATAACTTGATGTATGAATGAGAATGATTATATGGCTTATTGTTATAGGTTTATGTAACTGTGTAATTAAGTAACCGTATGCATGTTTGTGATTTAGTATAGTGTTAGAATTTTTCCTACTAGGTTATATGCTCACCCCTCCCTCCATAAGTACACAAGAGGATGTTCATGCTAATAGTGTTCCAGAGCTTTTCTAAAGAGTCTAAATGTTTACATGCATGCTATGGTCTTGGGCAATGTTTTGACTTAGCCTAGATTATGATAGGCAATTTTGTTGTGTAAATAGCAACCCATGTACTAAGGTTTAGTTATTGGTGTATGTAAAAGTGCATCTTGAATTGATAGCTAGATGTTGTATAATACATGTGAAATGTATGATTATTTGTGTATATTAGAAAATGATCTTGGATGACATGTAATTAGATGTTTATGAATTTTAGTCTCAGAAAAAGAGAGAGAGAGAGATATTAATGATGATTTTTTATTATTTTCCTAATTAGTCACTTTTAAAGTCTCCAAATAAGAGATTTTAGGGTGTAACACTAATGCTCAAACGTTGTTTCGTATTGCTAATAAGACTCAGTTGTTTTCATGTAATGCTAGACAAATTCCATTTTGTGAATCTTATCAGCATGGTAAACTTTGTCATAGCAGATATCCTACTTCTCAGTCTAAGTCATCTTCACCTTTGGAATTGGTTTTTACTAATATATGGGGTCTTGTTTCTATACTTTCACCTGATGGATTCAGATATTATGTTTTGTTCATGGATGATTTTAGCAAATCTTGTTGGATTTAACCTTTCAAAACTAAGGCTAAGGTTTCTAATATTTTTAAATAGTTTCTTGTGTTTGTTGAAAGGCAGCCTAATACTAAAATGAAGTGCTTACAATCTGACTGAGAAGGTGAATTTAGGCCTTTAGCACTATATTTAGTTGACCTTAGCATACATTTTAGGCACTCACGTTCTCATATTCATCAACAAAATGAACATGTTAAATGAAAACATAGGTCAGTGGTAGAAATTAGTTTAATACTCTTATCTTAAGCTTCCATGCCTCTTAAATTCTAGTGGAGTGGTTTTCATACTGCTATTTTTGTACTTAATGGATTCCTTTCTCATGTTTTTTCATTTTCTTCTCCTTTTCAATTGCTCTTTCATGTCTTACCTAGTTACAAATTTCTTAAAATATTTGGTTGTGCTTGTTTTCCTAATCTTCGAACTTACAATGCTCACAATTCTCCTATTATTCATCTTTCTCGGTTATAGTTCTTCTCATAAAGGTTATGTTTGTCTTCACTCTTTGGAAGAATTTATATGTCTAAAAGTGTTGTTTTCATAAGGATGATTTTCCTTTCTCTACTAGATTTCCTGATTCTGTTTCACCCAATATTTCTTCTATATCACTAGTTTCTTTTCTTTCCTTTTTTTTATTTTTACCCTCTTCTTTTTCTTCTTGTGAAATACCTTATCCTACTGTTACCTCAAGCACTTCTCTTAGCCTCTCTATTTTTATCTAATTATCAATTCCAAACACAGTCTCCTATTCATTCCAACTCTACTACCTCATCAGCTGCTAATTCTCTAATTTCTAACCAGCAAGCTAAACAAAACTGCTATCCTATGATTACTAAGGCCAAGTTAGGTATCTATAAACCAAAAATTCTATCTTACACAGCCTCAGTCATAACAGAACCTCGGTTAGTTACACAAGCTTTGATGGATGCTAATTGGTTTTAAGCTATGCAAAATGAATTTTAGGCTTTGCAATCTAATAATTCATGGTCTTTGGTTCCATAAACACCTAATATGCATATTGTTGATTGTAACTGGGTGTTTAGAGTTAAATATTATGTTGATGGATCTGTTCATAGGTATAGAGCAAGATTGGTGGCAAAGGGTTTTCAGCAAACTCCAGGAATTTCTTTAACACTTTTAGTTCGGTTATCAAGCCTTCTACCATAAGAATTATGTTTTCTCTTACTGTCACCTTTCATTGGGATATTCAACACATAAATATCAATAATGCTTTCTTAAATGAGGATTAACAAGAAATTGTTTACATGTCTCGCCTGAGGGTTTCATTGATCCATCATATCCCACTTTTTTTGCAAGTTACACAAGTCTCTCTATGGATTGAAGCAAGCCCTTAAAGCTTGGTTTGAAAAGTTAAGGGAAGCATTGCTTTAGTGAGGCTTTCAAGAATCCAAATATGATACAAGCTTATTCATCTATAAGTATGACAACAAAATTATCCTTTTATTAGTTTATGTTGATGATATTTTAATCACAAAGGATGATCTACTCAATTGCAGTAAGTTATTAAGGATTTAAATCAATAGTTTGCTCTCAAATCACTTGGTTTGTGAGTTATTTCTTAGGATTTGAGGTTTATAGAACTGTTGATGAGTTAGTCTTTACTCAGAATAAATATACAACATATTTACTCAAGAAATATATCATGATGGAGGCTAAGCCAATTCCTACACCTATGACTGTTGGTTCCAAGTTCTTTCTTCAAGATAGTGATTTGTTTGATCAACCTACGGTCTATAAAAGTACAATTGAGGCACTCTAGCATCTGTCAATGTCAAGACCTGATACTTCCTTTGTTTTTAACAAACTAGTCAATTCTTACAAGCTCCAACTATTCTACATTGGCAGGCCTGCAAACATTTGCTCGGATATATTAAAGGTACCATGAATTATAGGTTATCTCTTAAGCCAATGACAAGTTTTATATTAATTGGTTTTAGTGGTACGGACTGGGCGAGTTCCATTGATGATTGCAAATCTACTTCTGGCTATAGTATCTATTTTGGTGGTAACTTGGTTCAATGGTGTTCAAGAAAATAGAAAGTAGTTGCCAAACCAATTATTGAATCTGAACATAGAACTTTATCTCAAGTTACAATAGAAAGAATCTAGTTACAACCGCTACTTCAAGAACTTAATTTCAAGGTGACTTCAACTCCAATTCTATGGTGTGATAATAAAAGTGCAGAAGCACTTGCAGCAAATTCGGTCGTTCATGCCCAAACTAAACACATCAAAATTGATGTGCATTTTCATTCGTGAAAAGTTTTTATCTAAACAACTTGCTATACAACATGTTGCAACAGAGGATTAACTAATAGATATCTTTACTAAACCTTTTAGTGGATTGCGATAAATTGTTAAGAGACAAGCTGAATATCAAGACCATTGGTAAGTCTTCTTTAAACTTATCCATATGAGCTTGAGAGGGGATGTTGAGACTAAGAGTTAAACCTTTGTTAGTCAGGTTTACAACTAAAGTCTCTTACTATTGTAGTTAGTTAGTTAAGTGACTAACAATTATATTAAACTTGTAATCATCACCGTTAGCCTATTCTCATTTGCACCGTTAATTCTTTGTATAAATAGATGTCTCCATTTATATTCTACAGTTCAGTTAATGAAATAAAAATTATGTTTTACTGTATTATTTTTTTTTCTCTAGAAAGTTCATATGAACTGAATTTATAGATTTGTTCCTAGAAACCAAATTTTGATGTGTTTGTAAGGAAGATGATGGAATTCTCAGAGGAAAGAAATCTAGTAGAGAGGAAGGAACTAGCTTTCTGAGTTTGTCATATACGAGATAAGGTGAAGCAATTGTCAGAAGGGGAAAAATATTACAGAAATGCTGATGGGCTGCTTACTTTGTTGCTTCGTCCAAGTGCAAACAAAGGGAGGGCAGATGAGCAGACGAAGTGTAGTTGTGCTTAATAGGGTTCAAGGAGGAGTGTTGGTATCTTTACAAAGACTTGTTGCTTCGACTCATGCTGGTGTCTCCATTATTTGAGATACAATTTATATGGAGAAACAGAGAGTTAAAAAACCAAATTTGATATACATATGTTCTTCTGGGTCAATGACAGGCGTTTTATGATGCAAAATTTTTTAAAAAAATTTTTATTTAAATGTAGAGAAACATCACATGCATTACTAAATGGAGGTAATAAAATTAAAGAAAAAAAGGATTTCTTTACAATTTACAATTTATGTTACCATACTTCATATTTTTTATTTAATTATTAATAAGTTTTGCATTTTGTTATTTTTAATTATAATATTTATTATCATATTATTATTGAAAAAGACTAAATAGGGATCAATTTGTCTTTGCATGAAAGTTTCTATAGGAGTTAAGAGATTCTCAAATGGCAGTTTAGAATTGGAGGTTAGTATGTTACCAAGCCAAAGCCTGGAGGTCTAGTGTTACGTAGACCAAACCATAGGGTTTTTTATGTAAATTACTTGCTAAAAAAACACCATACACTTTGTTAACATTTAATTCAATTGATGAACTACCAACAATATAAGTGCCATGTTTAGGTAGCTATTTTATCTAGATATATGTATTAAAAGACAACCTAGACCATCGAAAGATTCAAATTGCTAGAAATCAAGTTGCCTAATTGAGAAATTTGAGATGGTGATATCTAAAGAAGTGGTGGTTCCTGGCCTCACCATGCTCTCAGCCTAGTTAGTGTTAGTGAGATTAGATTCATAAGTCACAACTAGCAATAAACATATATCCAATATAGAACCATTTCAAAGTGTAAGAATTATGAATGTACCCAAAAAATCCTGAGAACTGAAAAAGTAAACCTCGTAATAATTATTAAAGAGGTTGTAGCAAAGTCATACATTGTCCTGGGGGGCCTAAGCTAAAAGGCCCAAGAGAAAATATTAAGGCTTAAAGACTTGTTTGTTTTGGTTTATTGAAGTAGAGCTTATTGAAGTAGATCTTATTAGAGAAGAACTTATAAAAATAGAGCTTTTATAAAAAAGTTGATAGTTGTTTGATTTAATAAATATAAAAGTACTTATTAATGTTAAATTACCAAAATTATTTTTTTTTAGAAAAGAAGGATAAGGTAAATCTTTTAAAATATGGTAAATGTATATGAAGAGGAACGAGATTCCTCAAATTAAAATAAATGAAGAAAGATGTACATAGAGAAGGGGAAGAAAATATATAATAGAAGAATATTGAGGAAGAAATAGAGTGAAATTGAGATAAAAAAAACAATCTTTTATATCAGAAATTCATATTCAACAACATAAGAAATCAAATAACTAACGATATGAATTTATAGTGCCAACAAATATAATTTGACTAGAAAATAAAATCTAATCCCAACTAAACTAGAAGCTACCAAAAACAACTCCTAAACAAAATAGTAAACAATTACTAGGAAAATAACTCAAATTAGGATTACTACAAATTTAGGACGTCAAAATCCTTAATAATAGTCAAAAGTCCTAATTTATTAAAATTTCTAAAATCAAAATTGAAACCCATAATTTTATTCCTAATTATAATCTAAGGGGTCTTACACCAGTATACTTGATAAATATTTTACAACTTTCAAAAAAACTTAAAAAGAGTTTTCTCCAAAAACATCAATTTTGAGCTTTTTTTTAAAGACATTAAATAGTTTTTTTTAATTATCGATAAGCTCTTCTTAGGTGACAGTCATACAATCTAAAAAAAATTTTAGACAAGTTTTTGTCATTAAAAAAATTCTTTTTTAATCAGTAGAGAAGCCAAAATAACCACGCTCTAAATCACTTTAAATATTTATTATTGTCAGTCACAATATATGCCACATATATACACGCACAGACATCATAGAATAATAAATTCTTTAACTAGTGTATAAACAACTTGTTTTTTATTTGATAAATCTTCATATCAAATATGCTTTTCGTTTCTTACATAAAGAAATTTTATTATCTTGATGAATGTAGAAGAGCATATTATACACACATATATACAGACAAAGATGCACATACATATATAAAATATGATTTCCCAATCTTTGCAAATAAAATTCAATATATATATATATATATATATATATATATATATATATATATATATATATATGTATATATATGTAATGTATGTATGTATATATATGTATGTATGTATGTATGTATTATATATGTATGTATGTATGTATATATATGTATGTATGTATGTATATAAAGTCATCCCCTTCCCTCTCTTCTCTTGCATATTACTATAATTATGCCGATATACGTGGAGTTAGCTAGAACACAAATTAAAAAAAAAAAAGGGATCAAAATTCTCTCTTAATTTAAAGGATCTTGTTAGATTTAACTATTATCATAATTTGTAATTATCATGTGTTTTAATTTTTAATCTTTATTAACAATCAACACAAAACTTGAAATTTTTCAAAACAAATTAATATACATGTCGCGCGATCATCAGTTCCTATGTAAGTTGTTCACAACAATATCCCTGAAACACTGACACTGTTTCTATGTGTACTGATTGATATATGGCATATTGTTCGCTTTGAACATGATTTTGTTTTCAAAATCATCCAAAGATCTCACATTGTTTGTCAAATATAATTAAAGAGCTGGATTGTTTTTAATAATCTTTAGAATGTATATATATAAAATATATATCTAGATCATCATCCTATTTATAAACTTGTTTAACAATGAGATGGGTATAAAATTTAGATTCCTTACCATCATCTCATCCATTTCATCTCTCTAAGTCAATATTTTGATATTTATATGATGAAAATATATGCAAAATAAATGATAATTATATATATAAATGATGGTTAGATTTTTTAAAATATATATATATTTTTTTATAGTGTTAGTAAGTATTAGAAAGAGTCAAATAGATTTATATGTTTTCCTAAAATGTTGCAGCATTGGGCTACTTCTATTCCATAGCCTCCGAAGTTATTTCAATATACTTAATTCAGTTTGTAAATTTTGTCAGTGTTTTACTGAATACACTTGATTGTAGGAGTTTGTTAAAATCAATTTGAACCATATTATCGGTTAAATATATAATTAGAGTAGAGCTCCCTTCAGATCAACATAAATATTATCTGTTCTTCCATTTCTTAATAACTCTGTCATTTAAACAATAGAGGTGCATGCAGATCAAAGAAGTTTCTTAAATAGTATCATTTTTTTTTTAGAATCAAAATTGCAAGTATATATCCAGGTTGCATCTTCAGAATTATAATGTTAAAGAAGAAAATCATAGTATTCGGGCTTAGTGTCCTCCTAGCATGCACATCGTTGGTGAAAGCCACAGGCAAGAGAGTTGCTGCTGCGGCACCCAAAATAAGCTATGGTGCCATTGGACGAGATGTTAATCCTGGATGCAGTCCAAAGTATCCTCAGAATTGTTACCAAGTGCCTGCTAATCCATACCAAAGAGGATGCAGTCAGATTAGTCGATGCCGTGGTGGGGGGTAATTAGTTAGCATTTAAAGTTGCTTCGCTCAGCTAGCATTTGTGTTATTCATTCGAGCAAGTTGGAACTTATTTCACTAATTTAATTATGTTCAAATAAAGTTATGATTGTACCTGGAAATTTACTATTTTTTTAATTCTGGTAATCAAATATTTCTTTAATCAAATAGTAGTGTTGAGATGGATTGATGTGAATTAAGTGGAAAACAAAGCATTCGACCAATCAAACTCTTATTTCTGGCCGTATATATTACGCATAAGATTACTTCCAGGACAAGTATAAAATGAGGGAAATTTTCACAGTATTGTTCATTATTATTCAAAAAATTTTGCGACTCTTCAATCAAAAAGTTTAAGATAAGATATATGATGGTCATTTTTTTTATTCAGTAGGCGAAAAACAAGTGAGGACTACCGGATGAATACTTGATTTATTTTATAATTTACTTTTTTTCCACCGTCCCTTGCGTTTCAAAATCAACTTAACAGGCTTTAATATATATATAGATAACAGTTTTCCAGTTTCGATTGTCGCATCAGAGAGAGACAGGTCTATGGCTCTTAAGGTCAACAAAGGACCAAGTTTTAACAAAATGTTTTCTTATGTATTATCAACAAATTTGCAGTTTCTTTTTTGCAACTTGTCTCAATTACAGAGAAAAGGAGAATTCATGGCAGCTTCGAAGTTTCAAGCATTCTGGAACCATCCTGCAGGGCCTAAAACTAGTTAGTTTCATTCTTATTCGTTTTATTTTTCTCATATTGCACTCTGTTAATTTATCTCATCAATTCTTTGCTTTAATTAGATGTTATATTCCCATCTTTGAGTGTATACTGAAACATGAGGAAAAAGCCTAGTTGTATCATATTCTGTATCCTCCAGAATTCAAAAATCTATAATCTAGGGTTTCAATATTTTCTGATCACAAATAAAATAAGTAGCTAGGAGGAAAGAAGAGTTGATGCAACAGGTGCTTTCTTCTATTTCCATTTTGGTAAAACAAATAAAATGGATCTCAACAGCCTCTTACTTGCATGCATGCAGTTCATTTCTGGGCTCCAACTTTCAAATGGGGCATTTGCAAATATCGCTGACTACTCAAAGCCTCCTGAACAACTTTTCAGCAATCAGGTTTCAGATATTCTGTTTAATTTCATTATCTATATGTCTCATGTACATTAATTAATTCATTTCATCAGTTGATTACTTAAGCTGGATTATGGTCTTTCAGCTCTTGCATGCAGTTCATGATGAGCTCATGCATGACAGCATGAGGTTTCCAGAATCCCTCCCATGTGATTAAATGAATTGAGTCAAAGTTAGGCATCTCCCATATTGTATGTCAAAGTTAGGTGGCCTAACTTAGTTGAATTTTCATGCAGAATTTCCCTATAAATATGGGACGAATTCTGCCTTGTTTAAGCATCAGAAAAACTTCAGAAAGAGTTTAGGAATTAGAACCAAGAGAGTTCTAAGTGTTAGAGAGCCAGGTTGAGCTCCAGGAAATTTAGGGAAGTTTTTGTATAATTCTTGTATATTGATTTTCTCTGTTAATACAAGTCATTTTTCTCCCAAATTCTGTTCTGAGTTTGCATTGCATCCCCAACAAGTGATATCAGAGCCAGGTTGAGCTCCTGGAACGTCAGAACAGAGAGGAAAAATTCAGAGAAAATTCGTCCCCTGTTTCTGGAAAATTTCTATTTTTCGGAAAGTGTTCGAATTTCGAATTTGAAGTGTCCAGTGTGTTCGTGAGATCGAGGTGAGTATTCTACAATTTTTCGCCGACCGAGACGATCACCAGAGAAGCCGCACACGCCGGCTGCCTTAACTGCGAGTGGTCCTCACTCGCCACACGCGCTGCACGCGCCATCCAAAGGTTGAAGACGACCACGTCATCACGCCACGTCATCACACGTCAGCAGACTTTTGACACGTCATTTGTCCACGCCAGCGACACCACGTCAGCAAGTCCACGTCATCATACACGTGTCGCCACGTCAGAGCCACTTCATCACAGTGGACCCCATCTGCCACGTCAGCAAATCTGCGGAAAATTACATTTTGACCCCTGTATTTCTAGGTAATTACATTTTGACCCCTGAATTTCTGAAATTTACATTTCAGTCCTTAGAAAATATCAGTTTGGCCCCTGTAGTTCTGGTGAATGACATTATGCCCCCTTTAGTTTCTGAAATTTCAGTTTAGCCCTTAAGAAATTTCAGTTTAGTCCTTAAGGTTTCCAAGCTTAGTATTTATTGTATAAAAGGAATTTTTGAGCCCCGGAAGAGGCTATTCCACCTAATTTGATCGTTCCGGACGTAACGGTGGGCTCGGATTTTTGAAATTCAATTTCTATTTTAGTGAATTAATTATTCTAAAATGGAAGAATCATCCGGAGCCATTATAAAATTGACTGCTACCAACTACACACTATGGAGACCCAGGATGGAGGATCTCCTTAGTTGTAAGGATCTATATGACCCTATAGAATTTGAAGGGCAGAGACCTGAGACAGAAAAAGAAGCAGAGTGGAAGAAAATTAACAGAAAATGCATCAGTCAGATCAGACAATGGATCGATCATAGTGTCTTCCACCATGTAGCCAAAGAAACAGATGCATATACTCTATGAAAAAAATTAGAGAGTATGTATCAAGCCAAGTCAGCACGAAACAAAGCCATCCTGATGAGACGGCTTGTGAACTTGAAGTTGCGGAGCGGAACTCCTGTAGCAGAACATACAAGTGAGTTCCAGAACTTGGTGAATCAGTTGACAGCAGTCGAGTTACAGCTTGGAGACGAAGAACAAGCACTTCTACTTCTCAGTTCCCTTCCAGATTCATGGGAGACGTTAGTGGTCTCCATCAGTAATTCAACACCCGGAGGCAAACTTACCCTATCAATGGTTAAGGATGCCTTGATGAACGAGGAGGCAAGAAGAAAAGATGCAGGCGCCAGTCAAGATGAAGCCTACATCATGGAGAATCGAGGAAGACAGTCTCGAGGTGAAGACTGGAGAAGAGGTAGAAGCAAAAGCAGAGGAAGATCAACAAACAGAAGGGGCAGATCAACAGATGGGCGGAGACCCACCTACAAATGCTATCACTGTGGCAAAGAGGGTCACATGAAGAAAAATTGTCGCAGTCTTCAGAAGCAGAACCAGGAGAGTTCACAAGCACAAAGTAGCGACGAGCCACGAGTTATAGTGGTAGAAGATGTGACCATATGTGCAGAAGAGACGTGCTTCCACACAGCGGACCAAGGAGTAGAATGGATAATTGACACAGCAGCTTCCTGCCACGTCACTCCTTGCAGAGAGATCTTCACTACGTACAAAGCAGGAGACTTTGGGATAGTGAAGATGGAAAACAACAGCACCGCCAAAATCATGGGAATTGGTGATATTCAATTCCAAACGAACGTCGGATGCAAAATAACTCTGAAGGACGTTCGTCATGTGCCAAATCTACGACTCAACTTGCTCTCGGTAAAAGCCTTTGATCAGCAAGGTTATGAGAGTTGCTTCACCAATGGTACATGGAAGATGTTGAAAGGGGTCATGGTGGTTGCTCGAGGTAAATTATGTGACAATCTTTACAGGACTCATGTAAAGATAAACGGAGAGAGCCTTCATTTAGCAGAGCACATGGTACCTCTGGATTTGTGGCATAAAAGGCTCGGTCACATGGGTGAGAAGGGTTTATCAACTCTTCAGAAAAAGAAGCTGATCACTATTTCCAAGGATGCAGCGTCTCATCTTTGCGGCTATTGTTTGTATGGGAAACAACGGAGGGTGTCATTCAGCTCCTCATTAGTGAAGAAATCAAAACTGTTGGAGCTAGTACACAGTGATGTATGCGGACCTCTCGAAGTGGAAAGTCTAGGCGATAAAAGGTATTTCTTCACCTTTATTGATGATGCATCTCGGAAAGTGTGGGTGTATTTCCTCAGAACGAAGGATGAAGTTCTGGAGAAGTTCAAAGAGTTTCACGCCATGGTAGAATGTGAAACGGGTAAGAAATTAAAATGCCTTCGATCAGATAACGGAGGCGAGTATACCTCCAGAGAGTTCAATGCTTACTGTCGGAGATATAGCATTCGACATGAAAGAACAGTCTCACGCACACCACAGCACAATGGAGTGGCCGAGAGGATGAATCGAACCATCATGGAACGAGTCAGAAGCATGCTCAGATTGACTAAGTTACCCAAGCCATTCTGGGGGAGGCAGTTTGCACCGCCTGTTACTTAATCAACAGAGCACCATCGGCACCACTGAACTTCGAGATTCCAGAAAAGGTATGGTCAAATAAAAAGCCCTCCTATAATCATTTAAAAGTGTTTGGTTGTTTAGCCTTCGTACATGTATCCAAGGAGCTCAGACAGAAGCTCGATGCAAGAACTGTTCCATGTATCTTCATCGGTTATGGAGATGAAGAATTCGGATACAGATTATGGGATCCCAAAGAAAAGAAAGTCATCCGGAGCAGAGATGTGGTATTTCATGAAGACCAAACATATGAAGACGCTGAAAAGACAACAATATCTAAAAATCCCACTAGCAGTGCCCCAGATATTGTTGCAGATTCTACCCCAACACCAAATGCTACAGGAAATGACGAGGTACCAGATGAAGTTCCAGAAGCAATCAGGAGGAGGAAAATGAAGAGATTGCTGAGCCGGGGGAGCGACAATCACCTATAGAAGATGTTGTACCTCCTGGAAATGAAGAACCTCAGCTACGACGATCTGAGCGAGGTCGGATTCCGTCGAGGAGATATCCGGAATCAGAGTACACACTGCTTACTGATGAGGGGGAGCCAGAAAGCTTTCATGAAGCTTTATCTCATCCAGACAAAGAATGATGGCTGCATGCAATGCGAGATGAGATGAATTCTCTTGAGAAGAACAAAACCTATGAACTAGTCGAGCTCCCTAACGGAAAGAAGGCACTGAAGAACAAGTGGGTATTCAAGCTCAAGCAAGATGGAACAGGAAATGTGATGAAGCACAAAGCCCGATTGGTGGTAAAAGGATTCCTTCAGAAGAAAGGAATTGACTTTGACGAGATCTTTTCACCGGTAGTAAAAATGTCCTCAATCCCCGTCATCCTCGGATTGACAGCAAGTCTAGATTTGGAGCTTGAACAGATGGATGTGAAGACAACATTTCTTCATGGAGACTTGCATGAAGAAATCTACATGGAGCAGCCAGAAGGATTTGAGGTTCAAGAAAAAGAACACCTTATATGCAAGCTCAAAAAGAGCTTGTATGGCCTCAAACAAGCACTAAGGCAATGGTACAAGAAGTTTGACTCTTTCATGGTGAGTCATGGGTACAAAAGAACCGCTGCAGACCAATGCGTCTACTTTCAGAAACTTCCAGGTGGAGACTTTGTTGCATTAATGTTATATGTGGACGACATGTTGATCATCGGGAAGGACGCAACAAAAATAAAGCAACTGAAGAAGGAACTTTCAAAAACCTTCGATATGAAGGACTTGGGACCAGCTCAGCAAATCTTGGGAATGAACATTCGTCGAGACAGAAAACAGAAAAAATTATGGCTGTCTCAGGAGAAATATGTTGAACGGGTGATTCAAAGGTTCAACATGGATGGTGCCAAGCCAGTTAGTGTACCACTGGCTAATCATTTCAAGCTGAGCAAGAGATCATGTCCCTCATCCAAGAAAGAGATAGAGGACATGGCGTCGGTGCCCTATTCTTCTGTTGTAGGAAGTTTGATGTATGCCATGGTGTGTACAAGGCCAGATATTGCTCATGCTGTAGGAGTCGTGAGCAGATTTCTTTCCGTGAGCAGATTTCTTTCCAACCCAGGAAAAGAACATTGGGAGGCAGTCAAGTAGATTCTCAGATACCTTAAAGGTACTTCGAAAATATGCTTGTGTTACGGGGGAGCTAATCCAATCTTAGAAGGCTATACAGATTCAGATATGGCCGGAGATCCTGACAGTAGGAAATCTACATCAGGTTTTATTTACACTTTTGCAGGGGGAGCTGTATCATGGCAGTCAAGACTACAGAAGTGTATTGCGCTATCCACGATAGAGGCAGAATACATTGCCGCAGCGGAAGCTGGAAAAGAAATATTGTGGCTGAAGCGGTTTCTCCAAGAACTTGGGATCGAGTAAAAGGAGTACAAAGTACACTGTGATAGTCAAAGTGCTCTGGATTTGAGCAAGAATTCAGTGTACCATTCTCGAACAAAGCATATCGACATCCGTTATCATTGGATACGTGAGGTGATGGACAAGCAACTGTTGAAACTAGTGAAGATCCATACTAAAGAGAATCCAGCCGACATGTTAACAAAGGTAGTCACCAGAGACAAGCTAGAACTATGCAGAGACATAGTTGGATTAGAAGCTGTCTAACTACTTTTGTTGTTTCTCCCTTTCACATGGGATGGAGGGGGAGAATTGATGAGCTCATGCATGACAGCATGAGGCTTCCAGAATCCCTCCCATGTGATTAAATGAATTGAGTCAAAGTTAGGCACCTCCCATATTGTATGTCAAAGTTAGGTGGCCTAACTTGGTTGAATTTTCATGCAGAATTTCCCTATAAATATGGGACGAATTATGCCTTGTTTAAGCATCAGAAAAACTCCAGAGAGAGTTTAAGAATTAGAACCAAGAGAGTTCTGAGTGTTAGAGAGCCAGGTTGAGCTCCAGGAAATTTAGGGGAGTTTTTGTATAATTCTTGTATATTGATTTTCTCTGTTAATACAAGTCATTTTTCTCCCAAATTTTGTTCTGAGTTTGCATTGCATCCCCAACAGTTCAATTTTTCGGGCAATGAACAGAACCGTCATTAAGCCGGTATATGTAACCATTTCAAATAGTTCTTAAAGAAAAAATGTTTTTCTGTTCATATTTATATGTTTTTCCCTTTTAGAGCTCCAGTTCATTGTAGTTTTTTTTTTTTAAAAAAAAAAAATTTGCAGAAGAACTGGAACCTTTTCAGTGTTAGCATTGTGATGGCTGCTGCCTCTACGTACCACCTTGCACGGAAAATTAAGTAAGTTACATCCAACTGATCCCGTCTCGATTGTTAAATATTTCACCAGTTTCACCACTTTCAAGAGGCTTACGTTAATTCATTAACAAAGTACAATCAACATTTGTGTTCAGGCACGATTACTTTCAGGAGTACAAAGCCGCAGGCTTTGCTGCAAAAGAATATTAGAGATACAACATATATGCAGATCACCAGACTGCTGAGCCAATATATACATGTACCTTACAGTTTGAATTTTAAGTGCGTTAATTACTTGCTCAAAGTTCACTTACTAAATTTATGTAATAAGGCAATATTTGAGTAAGGATGAACCTAGCTAGCTACTTCTTTTCTGAGTTGGGTATTGAATTACCAGAGCTCTCATACACATTCAAGGACTACATTTTGCTGTAAATATTCTACATATGCTAATATCATATAATGCTCTACAAATGATCATGGATGTGAAGAAATTGAAATATTTCATTGGCAATACATATATCTCATGCATTCCGTCTGAGAATCCTGAAAATTCGAATCACAAATGTTGAAATTGCTTGCGTAATTATTAATTTTAATTATTAATTTGACTACTTATGTATAGACGGAGTGGAGTTTGTATATTCTGACGCAATTGAATTCTAAATCTTACTCAAAATGCTGGTGCTTTTCAAGTTTTGCCCAAGTACAACGAGACTTCCATTCCACTCTAGACAAGCTAAAATTTATTATTTAAGAATACATTTTCTTTCTACAGGAAATATATATATATTTTTTATATATACAATACGTACTCTTAACTTATGTTTCAGTGATACATTTAAACACTTGAAAACTATGCAGATTCACTTAAAATTTGTATATTTAATTATTTTTTCATAGCTTTTTAATAGATTTTATAATTTTTTAGGAAATATATAATATTTGCAAGAGAATTTATAAAATTTTGAAAGACTTAATATGTGCTCGTAAGATATACGGTAAAACTACTCTTTTACAATTTAAGTTTTTATATTATTATCCTTTAACCCTTTTGGCCCTTTATTAATTATTCTTCTTGATGCCTCCTTTCTTGATTTTTATTTTTCGCTTCATTATAATCCTTCTACCAAATCCTGACTTCATCCTTTAAAGTTGATGACTAATAACAATAATAAATATAACTAATATAATAATCATTCAACGATATTTATAAAATTAATCATATAAAAGGATTGTATTTTATAGTGCAAGGGTAACACATTCATTCCCATCTACTTTTCTTGAAAACAATTTATAAATATTTACCTCATGAAAATTTTGGAATTATCAAAAAAAAAAAAATTACGGTAACTATTAATCCTTAAAAAATCGGCCTCGTCTTTGTTACCAAACAGACCCTCTATTTCTAGATTTCTCCCGCTGAGGTAGTGAGTGACCATATACGCCACGTCAGCACATACGTAGCATACACTAACCGACCGCTCACCTTAGCATTTACGTAGACCTATGAATGCATAAAATGCGCCGCCTCTTATCCTACGCCCATATTCCTCTACAGTAAATTTGACGTTTAATAATAGTTTCATAAAATATTGTGTCTCTCAAACGAATATCATTCGCTGCTGTAAAGGAGAACAAGAAAAATTCCGTCGACAACTTTGAGGTAATTCTCTCAATTTGGTGTCTCTTCAATATTCTGATGATTGTCTTAAAGCTTTCAATTTCTTGATAGAACACAATCTAGACTCTAGACCATGATCAAGAGAGCCTGGGTTTGTTATTCTCTCTGTCTCTTTCTCTCTCTCTCTGTTTTTTTTCTTTTTGGGTTGTTTGTGGGTTCTTGTAGTTGATGGAATTTTGTTTGTTTGGTTTTTTTTTATCTTTAATTTGGTGTTTTAGAGTGAAATGAAATGTGGGTATTGAAGATTGTGAGATTTTGAAGGTGTTTTTGTTCATAATTTCTCAGTTTTAGTTGTGTTAGCTGAATTGAGATTTCATTTTGTTTGATGTTCTGTTAGTCTGTTAGTTAATGTTATGGGTTCTACCAATTGCTATCAAAGATCAAATCTTTTAGTGTGGTGGTTTTATTATGAATTTTTGATTTGTTAAATTGAAGATTTTGATTACTGTTCACCCAAAGGAAGAGAAAGTATTTCATTGAGTTCTCGCTCAGTTTTTAAAGTTAAATCTTGTTTGACAAGTAACCCTGAATTGGATTTTTTTTTTCGGAGTAAACAAAAAATAAATAGAAGTTCTTTTGGTGTTGAGAAGTGGTTGATTTGGCCTTGATAGATCGAACTGTTTGCAGATTCTCTTTGGAGTTTCTGTGCTTAAAACTCTATTTAAGAAATGATATACGTATTGCTTATGTTGTTATGCCACTCTTTTATTTGTTCTTTTTGGCAGCACAAAATGCAAGACTCACAAAGCATACTCAAGCTTTCTGTTATATGGAGGGGAAACAAGTATGTTGTGGAAATGAATTCTGATGCGTGTCTCAAGGAGCTAGGATATGAGCTCCAGAAGCTGAGTAATGTCAAGGCAGCTACAATGCGATTGATTGTTCCTCAAAATAAAGGATCAAAACTGCTGTATCCTTTCTCTGATGATCATTCAAGCTTAAGTTTGCTAAAAGTTTCCATCATTGAGGTGCTATTTTTATTGTTGTTTTGGTTTATTTTATGAATGGTGCTGATATGCAAAATGGGATACTTTTTTTAACATCTATTGCACATAAAATCAATAAATCTAGATTACAATTTAGAACCCTTGGATTTAGGATTTAGATTGTCTCTGCTTGAAAGTTCCTTGTACTGATGTAGGGGACAATATGTGATCTTATCATTTTGTGCACAAATTTTACTGCTTATTTAACATGTTGAGTGTGTGAAAGTAACTAAAAAAAGTATCTGAAATGCTATAGAGTGATTTCTAGAGCTGATACTCTCATTTTTGTGCACAAGTCAAGAAACAACTGTAATATTCGTGTTGTTTTGTCACTTTTTTTTTTTTTAGAACGATTATAATCTGTTACCCAGTCAGTGATGTCACTGATTGCTTCTTTCTTCTATTTCAGGGGAAGCCTATCAGAATGATGGGAGTGTTTGAAGACGAAGTTGACAAAGTTCTGCAAAATGATAAGGCAGATCTGAGGATAATTGGATTTGATGAAGAAGAGAAGAGATTGAGGCATCGCATGTTAGATAGGCTCCATACTCCACTGAAACTTCCTCAAGGGCAATATATCTTTTGTGATTTTCGCACTCTTCAAATTCCAGGAGTAGAGGTGCATTCAACTGGCAACCAATTACTTCCCATCCTAGACCTTATTTTTCTATAAGGACCATATATATGTATTTCCACTCTTGATCTTTTATTGTGCATGAAGATATTGTAAATGCATCCTATATTTTAGTATGTATAATCTTTATGTGCTTTCTGGTGCATTTTTATAATTGTGACTTCTTAGAACATGTGTTTCCCCTAAGGAAGTAATGAGCTACTGTCTTTGAATTGATTTAAGGTGATTTTACTTGTCTACAGTTGAATCCTCCAGCTTCAGAGGCATTGAAAAGAATGCATAGGCTTGCTGCAGATCCTGGAATAGTTGCTATTATGAACAAGGTACAATTAAATGCAGTTTTATGGTGTTAGTAATCACATAACCTAAACTAGCTTTGATAATTTTCCTTTCTACTTTTGAAGCACCGATGGCGTGTAGGATTAATGACAGAATTGGCCCCTGTTGGTTATGTTGGTGTAAGTCCAAAATGTCTTCTGGGGTTCAACAAGGTAACATATGCTATAAGCATACGATAGTAGACAATCCTATTATTTAATATTATAGTAATGCTAGACTTACAACCTTTGTACAACCTTATGTGGTAGATTCCATAGCAGAATCCTATTTGAGATATATCTTCTATTGTTCTTTTTTATTTTTTCCTCCTCCAGTGAATTTTTGCAATGTGGATTGTCACATCAGGTTGTAGAGTTTGATTTGTATGAAGGTTCTAAATCTAGTACCGCTCTTATTAAGCATATGAAATTAGAGAATTGTGGTGCTTAATATTTTACATATTTTTTTACCCGTTCTTATTTGCTTAGAATCGTGGAGAGGAAATATCACTGCGTCTTCGAACTGATGATCTCAAGGGTTTCAGAAAATATGAGAGCATTAAGAAAACTCTTTTGCATGAACTTGTAAGCTCAACTTGTGTTAAGTTTTCTTTTCTTCTCCTTATATATATTCAGCTAAGTCAATGGTATTTGGTAAATTGGCTTTCGATTAGTAGATGATTACTGATGAATTTATACTGTTCATTTAATTTATCCAGGCTCATATGGTATACTCTGAGCATGATGCGAACTTTTATGCTCTTGATAAACAGGTAAAAATATAAGCTTGTATTTCGGTATTGGGCTGGAGTATTGCTTTCATTCTCTTTTATTGCTCAATTTAGCAGCCTTATGTTGACTTAATTTATTCCTGAGCAGCTGAACCTAGAAGCTGCTACTTTGGATTGGACTAGATCAAGGGGCTACACCTTGACTGGTTCCGGACATTTAGATCATTATGAGGATGACTTTTATGCTGAAGATATTAAGAATCTTTCCCAGAAGCTTGGAGGAAATGTTTCTGATCAGTTGGAAAGTGCCCGTGCATCTTCAGTGGCTGCTGCTTATCGTCGTTTAGCAAATGTTTCTGCTAACAGTGTTGTAGTACCTGAAGTACATGAAGAACCTGATCCTGATGATTCTGGGTTTGTAGTGCGTGAGGAATTTGATCATATGGATTCAGTAGATAGAGAAAATCCTGAACTTGCTAATCAAAGTAGATCTGATCCTGATGACCATTCTGGCAATCAAAACAAGATTGAGCCTGATCCAGATGATCCTCAGGATGGGTTAACTTTGGCACCTGTAAAGATTGGGAAGAAGTTGGCAGCCACAATCCCATATGAAGGACCTAAATTGGATAATTCCTTTTCATTTGATATTGTGGCCAATCATGTTTCTCATCTCTCTGTGGTAATGGAGGTGGATAACGTGCTTCAGCCAAGGAAGATCATTGCTGAACCTGATCCGGATGATTCAAAGGCTAAACAGGAAACCTTGGGATACACAAACAATTTAAGATCTGATTATGGTCATTCTTTAGTAAAGGAAACTGTGGAATATCAAGGCCAGCACATGGCTCATGAAAAACCTGATCCAGATGAATCTCAGGCAAATCGTATTGTGCAAGATGAACCCGACCCAGATGATTCTCAGGAAAATGGAATTGTGTGGGAAGAGCCTGATCCGGATGATAGTTTGGTGCACCCAGAAGGAATATCCAGTATGAAAATAGATGAACCTGATCCAGATGATCAAGAATTAAGGAGAATCCAAGACTCTGTAACTGCTGTTTGTAGCAGTCTGAGGAAGGCCATTCAGATGCTGCAAGCTGAAGTTAATCCCTTGGAGAAGACCACTGTCCTGCAAACCCTTTTTAAAATAATTAGGTATGTTTATCTAGGTTGATGATTTTTCCATTCTCCCTTATCTTTAGTTTCTAAGTGCACAAAGAAATTGTCATCATACAACATCTAATCCTGCCACTTTAAACCGCGTGAGTGACTCTGAAGATTGAGCCCTCTAAATACGTTAAGACAATTGATTGGTCCGCAGAAGTTATTTTTATTATTCCTTGCAAGTTGCACTTTGAGTTACTGGTAAAAGCTGCTGATATTTCTGAGTTGGCAGGAATGTGATAGAACACCCTGATGAGATGAAATACAAAAGACTCCGGAAGGTAGAACTGTACTTGTAAATAATTTTTGTTGCTTTCTTGATGGTTTGCTTTGAATGAATTTTGCAGTAAATTTTTTCCCTGATTATCTAATGGTTGATGTGTATTGCAGGCTAACCCTGTAATCCAAAGAAATGTTGCGAATTATAAAGGTTTGTGTCTCTTATTTTTGTAAGCTTATATTTCTTAAATGCATAATATGGGCATAATCTATAAGAGCAGCCTAACTTGGCTGGCAAGTTTCAATCTCCAAGTGGACTGGGGTTGCGATTGAAATGGCATATCAACAATGTCTGAAGTCTGACATGCTCTTGTCTAGCTGAAATAGACTACCTATTTAATTTATTTTACTCGCTAGCTCGTTGTAGGGCATCGTGAGCATCCTTTTTAAATATGACATTGACTAGCTTCTTGTGGTAACAGCTGCCTTGGAAATTCTTTATCTGATTGGTTTCAATGAAGATGTTGTCTTGGACGAAATCGGAAAAGCAGAAACTTATCTAGTGTTGAAGCGGAATGATCCAGGCTTATTGTGGCTTGCTAAGTCCTCTCTCGAAACGTGCATCACGTGCTAGCTGTCACAAGTTATAATTTGAAGCTGTAATGCGAATGTGTGTGATGTGTAGAGTGTATATTGTGTAAAACAATCTAAAAACTGTACAGTACACACGAGATTGAAAGATTTAAAATAGACTTTCATAAATAAAACGAGTTGTTGCATGAGTACGTGTTGCTAATTTTAGCATGTTTGTGGTTGCTTTACCAGTCTCTAGTCAAAGATTATCCTTTGGCGATTGTATTCCTTTTGTATCATCACTTGTATCAGTTGAGTTTACATCTTTAGTTTACAATCAATGCTACAACTTGAAAGGCGTCCTCTAAACAATTGATACATGTAAAACATTGTTGACTAACAGGACTTATCTCTACAATTTATCTAACCACACGGTGCACACCTTCCCTACCCTAGCATCCATTATCTTTCTCTGCAATTGGTAGCACAAGCAGGATCAGATTTCCGTCATTGATGTAACGCATGTGTTCCACTTTAGGCTGTCGTGCATTTAACATTCAAAAGGAGAGAAACAGTATGTAGTTGGACCCAAAAAACAATGTATTGGCAGAAGACAATTCACAGAATAACAAAAATGAAAATCTATATTAAAAACATATCTTGTATAAAATTTGAGAATGAGCAAGAAGCGGGCACTTGGAACATTGGAGCGAAAACAAGGTACCAGAGTATACCCACACGTCAAATCTCACAAACCAAAAAGTTTGGGCATTTACTCCCACTTTACAACCAAATTTCGGATAATAAAGTTCACCGAGTTGCGTACTCAGTCAACTTGTAGACCACGGCTGACCTCCCAAAAGAGAACAATGCATTAACTGTCCATTGGAATATCACTGCCATTTGGGTTAGGTATATTGTCAGTGAAAGAAGTTTCAGAGATTTGCTTCTCAGTCTGGCCCGCTCCAAATGTGAACTCTTGTGGAGGAATATTTAGAGGACTAGCAAAAATGGAGGTCGTGCTAATAGTACTACCGAAAGCAGGGACAGGAACCGGATTAGTAACCTTTGGGAAGCCAAATGTAAAGGATGGCACACCCGCAGACTGGATGAAGGGCAGGGGAGGGCTGCTACTATCAACTGAAGCAAATATCTTCTGTTCATACTCCTGCAACTGTTGGTAGACCGCTGCAATTCGCAATAGGCACAAAGTCAAGGATTTTTGCAACTTCTAAATGCAATTCATAATCAATAGGCTTTTGGAAGCAGACCAGAATTAAGAAATGCTTATACCTTGTGTTAAATCAACAGATGATCTTCGCTCTTTCACCCACTGATAACTTTGTGCAAGCCTCCATCCCTTACGCTTCATCAAGTAAGCAATTACGATGGCTGGTGATCTGCCAAAACGTACAGGATCATAATTCAATGGTTGCCAATTTTCTACATGTACCAAGAAATCCTCATTGCACATCTTTTATAAAGTGTGCAGAATCAAGAAACACCAGGTTCTCTCTTAAAAGGCGGAACATGATGCGTTTTGTATATTATTCTACTATCAATCTTTTAATGTCTGTGTGTGAGAGGTGTGGTGGGTGTTTCTGTTATTGCCTTTGGCCAAAAAAAGGAGTGATTTGAGGTAATAAGCAACCTGTTTTTCCCAGACATACAGTGCACAAGAACACGAGCCTTGTCTTTCTCGCATTGCTCTGCCACAGAATAAATTTGAACAAGTTAGAATATATAAATACATATCAATTATATGCTATGCTCAATGTGAAATTAATGCTTCATCATGTTAACTCCCACTGCTAATTAATCTGAGAACATCTGAGATACGGCAAAAAATTCAACAAGTCCATGAATTCATTACTTCCTAGAATCACAAACGAGACAATTTTGCTACTCTCCTCTATTCTTTGGCATCACAAAGAGAATATGTTTTTTAAGTTAAAAAAACAAAAGTTTCTTATAGCCAATTTATTAATGTATATAGCGATAAAATAAATTTTAAAATATTTTTATGCACTGTTTATGTGCTAACCTAATACCAATACAACCGAATATTAGGTAAAGAACAAATTAAAAAACCAACCATAAACCTAAAATCCTTTCAAACCGGTGTCCAGAACCATCTATGTGTTGCAGTGTGTACAAGTAATATAAGACACAGGACAAACATGAGGTAAGCCAGTACTCCGTTGCTCTTTGCAAGAGGCACATTCTGATTCTCACTTTCTGAAGAAAAATGAAACTTAACTATGCAGATTAAAATATCAACGGTAGTAGGTGATATAAATGAACAATTATCAAAGCTTTATTAATTTGCACATATAGTCCCTATGCTTGTGAGAGAGAGAGAGAGAGAGAAACAACATACAAGCATTTGAACCAAAAATAAGCAAATACCCCCAATACCAGTTAAAACAAGCAAGAAATAGATACACACCTAAAAATACAATTGCATCATCAAATTGTAAAGTTTTGTCGTCTTGAAGGCAATGATAGGTAAAAGAGTTCTTGTAGAGATTTTGACAAGAAGGCACCGTCTGCATATAGACAAAAATAAATAATATAAGAATGATGGCACAGCTAATATACAATTTAAATATCCGACATATATAGGTGCTCTTCTGAAAATTTTGAAGAAAAAAACATATAAATTGATAGAGGCAGTTATTCTTTCTACTGGAGCAGAAATGGAACCAAAATATACGCAGCCCAAATATGAAAAAGATGACAATGTCACAAATATCATATGTTGACTTGACCATAAAAAGCCTTTCACTACCAGCAGTTTAAATTAGATTCACATACAAATGAATTCTTACCATTCCTAGTGCTGATACACAATAAGGTCTTTCACAAGAATTCGTATGTAATATAGCCATTTGTGCAAGTATATTATGATCAATAAGCAACCACCCCTTATATAGATTGTGTATGAATCTATTATAACTATAGGATGCCCGAATCCCTGGATTACAGCATTTATTCGAGTTATTGAAAAAAAAAAAAAAACTTTTTTCCCTGGATCACAATGAGCTGCGCTAATAGCTCTGACTTTTTGTTAAGTAATCGTTAGAGTGAGTCGTGAATGAGCCCCGTGAAACCACATTTCAACGCCTTTTCAAATCGAGAAACCCTTTAAAGGACAACATATATACAGTTCATAAACTTCACATCATTCACTCGTGAATTTTTCTTTCCAGTCACACAAATCATCAAGCACTTAGTTATGCCCTCCACTCAACCCCTTTATAGCCACCTAAATTCACTTGAAAAAAAAAAAAAAAAAAACTTCAATCCACAACCCAGTAGCCCTAAATTCCTTTGCAACACTAAAATGTTCCAAAATCAGCTCCAACAAAAAAATATTTACTCCACAGACCAAATTTGCAAACCCTACCAAATAGTAACAAAACAGGCTTTAAACAAACCCAATAAAGATTACAACAAATACTCGAAAATCACAAAACAGAATTAAAAAATTCTCCAACAAATACTCACATTAAGAACACGAGTAATCCCCTGAGTCTTCAGCAACTCGGACCGCGACGCGTTATCGTAGCTACCCAGATAGAGAAAGTCAGGCAAGATCTCGGAGGGGAAAGCGCTAACCTGGAGCGAAGGTTTCTCCGACGAAGCCGGCGAGCGGTGGCCGCAAATCCCACAAACCTCCCCCTCCTCGTACTTGTGGTAGTGCCCACAAACCCCACATGGGTTCTCCCTCTCCCTCTTCCTCATAACTATAAAAAAAGCGGTTTGCCGTACAACCACAAAGTGCTCGAGGAAATGAAACAGAGAAATCTGTCAGGGGATTTGAATGAAATAAATCGCTGAACTTGATTGATTGATGTTGAGAAGATTGGAGTGTTGAGAGTTGAGAGAGAGTGTAATATCAAATCTGTTAAATAAGGTTGTCGTTTTTGTTGTTGTAGTTGGAGTTATTGTGTAACAAGGAAAATGAATGTGTCAGGTTCGGAGTGCTTTGATTCGAGAGATTCTCGATGTGCAGAGTCAGAGCGAGACCTCGAGCGAGCGATGGGTGTTCTGTATTTGCACAATAATTCTTTCTTTTTCTATTCTTAATGATCCTCTGCTTCGAGCTTGATGTGATAGATTTGCAACAACATCTCAGTCCAGTCCTTTTCTGCCACGTTTATATTCATTGCCCTCCTCCCTCCCTTTGATCGGAAAATCGTCACCTAGTTGATGATGGGATATTATCAAAATCCCCCCTTATAGTTTGTCTCGATATCACTCGTAGGTACATTCAGAAGATATGTCACTGTAATTTTCAACGTTTACTCTCCGTACCATTTAGATTTATTTTAGTGATAAAAAAATCTAGCTAATACAAAAATATATATTTAATGATCTAGATGATATAAAAATATAAATATTGAGAGTCATATTAATATATTCTCAAAATATGCCTTCAAAATATGCCTTCGAAATGATAGTAAAGCAAATTATGAGACAGGTATTTGATAATATCATATTTTATAATAGCCTTTTTAGTATGATGTAATCACAATTAGACCCTCTTAATATACACTCACTTTGTAAAATAATAATAAATAAATTCTGATTTACATATCAAAGGTAGAAAGACATGAAAGGGAGTTTATTTATGAACAAGAAAGAAATGTAACACATATTTAGGTGATTTTAACAAATGTCTATTTTGAACCACCATTCTCATGTCACCATCGTGTCATAAATAGTTAGTGAAATTTGCATGCGTGTTAATATTGCCTAATTTTGATGAGGTGGCACCTTGCTTTTTTAAACACTCGGTTGCATTGGACACGTTTTAAAGAAATTTAGCGCCACGTTGTCAAACTTTTTTCTTTTTTAACCAAATTTGATAAGACATAATTAACTTCATTACTTTTATGCTATTTATTTTTTTTCCAAAGGAGAATAATATATTCGACTTGGATAAATACTTATGTAGGTTTGAGTATTGCAGTGTATTGTGTAAAATTGGTGTATTTGAACGCTCATGTTTTTTTTTTTGTATCGATATATGATCATCTATCTAAATTTTATAAGATATTATTTTGGTTTTTATCACTTTCTTGTTTTTCCAATCTATTTTTCAATCATATATGTACAATCAATAATAATATATCATCTAGTTGTTAATTATCATTTAGTTGTTAATTATGAGATAATTAACAACTAGATGATATATTATTATTGATTGCTCAATAAGCTTAAGTTTACTAAATCAAGGAAATGGTGTGATAAATTAAACTTAAGTAATTACGTTTTTTGGATATTTATAATGGAGACCAAAATTAAAGAAATAATTTTAAAAATAACTATTTTTTATAAAATTTCGGTATTATAATCATAGATGAACTTACAAATTATTTAATTTTTGACTTCTAGTCTTTCGTGTTAGATATCTTGAACTGCTTTTTATTAGACACTAGAGTTTGGAGTCTTCTATTCTCTCGCTTATCTCTATTTCACGAGAAAATAATATTGTGAAGAGTTAAACCGTAACTTTTCTATTAATATTACCAACTCCCTCGTGTTAGATTTAAATTATCTTACAATATTTAAATTTTAAAAAAATATGATCATTTTAATTCTGGTTGCTTTTGATAGTTTCATTTTGTAGAGAGTTAAAATTTGAGGCAGCAGAATAGAATAGAGGCAGATTTCCAAAACAAAGCTACGAGCTTTGGCATAGAAGAAGCGGTCTCGCTTTCACTGCAACTTCCTGCTGTCGCCTCTATCAAGTGGCGCCACTCTTGTACTGAAAACAAAAGCATTCATTCTCAAAACCAAAATCAAAGAAAGCAGCAGTAGTTACTATATCTCTAACCATGTCTAACCCATCTCGGCTTCGACTTCTTCTCCCTTCTCGCTTTCACCTCTCTCGTCAAATTTCTTCTTCTTGTTCTCGTTTTGAAGCATTCGACCCGCCTCCGCTTCCTCCACTCCGAAGAGTTGTCGTCACTGGTAACTCCCACACTCCTGCCCCGCATTCAATAACTCTCTTGTTATGTGTATTCACGTATTGAGTTATCGTTCTTTTTCAGGTTTGGGCATGGTGACGCCGCTTGGTTGCGGGGTGGGACCCACGTGGAAGCGTTTGATAGGTGGCGAATGTGGGATAAGAGCAATAACGCTTGATGATCTCAAGATGAGTAATTTTGATAAAGAAACTCAATTGCATGCATTTGATCAATTAACCTCTAAAGTTGCTGCAATTGTGCCTTGCGGGACTAACGCTGATCAATTCAACGGGGAACTGTGGCTTAATTCTAAGGTAACTAGTTTTGGTTTGTGTTATCTTCACCAAGTTTGTTACTTTGTGAAAACTTAACCATGTTGGTTTGCTTATAGTGATTGTGGTTGCTCTTTTGTATGTGGCCAAATGTTTGGTTGTATTATCGTGTGAAGTTTTAGTGATTTTTTTTAGGTGAATAAAGTCTAGAGTTTGATCAGGAGAACCCTTGTAGTCGTAAATTAGGGGCTGTAAGCACTTGCATTGAATTTTGATGGCGACAATCTAGCAGATAGGAGTTGTCAGCTGAGTCTAATTGATGACTCAGTTGCTTAGCTAGAAGTTTTAGCAATGATGAAGATTAGTGTCAAGTCTCTGTCTTTCATATGCTAGTTGTTTTTGTTTTACTCTTATGATATTTGACGAAGTTTCTGATCCTATCATGCTCCTTTGGGGATTGTTAAATCTTTTAGTTTTTAATTTTTATAGGATCATCGGTCAATATCAAGGTTTATAGCATATGCTCTATGTGCAGCTGATGAGGCTCTACTTGATGCAAAATGGCTACCCTCTGATGAGGAACAGAAGGAAAGAACGGTAATCATTTGTTATATGTGGCTAATATGTTGATATATTGCATTTGTTGGTGATAAGATACTTTATTGACACGAAAAATACAGGGAGTATCTATTGGCGGAGGTATTGGAAGTATTGGTGATACAGTGGATGCAGCACAAATGATTTGTGAAAAGGTTGGTTTCGTAAAATAAGTCGTTCTGGACCAGATTTTACTTTCATCACTTGTTATTTGTTAATTTTTATCCTAACTCTTAGCTGTGGACTATATAAACAACTTTTGTGATTTGAAAACAATTAACATGATCAGTGATAACTGTGCTTTTTCAGCGCCTTCGTCGGCTTAGTCCATTTTTCATTCCACGGATATTAATTAACATGGCGTCTGGTCATGTGAGCATGAAGTATGGATTTCAGGTGGGTATAAAACTTACACAAATTGAAAATTAGAATATACTGGAAATATAAGATGAGCTTTTGAAAATACAAGCTCAGTCACTTGACAACATTCCTCATGTGGCTAATTTATGCAATGATCTGAACTCGTTAATTTTGCTTAATCTCTGTACTAGTGATTCTGGGTCAATTATTTCGGGCAAACCAACCATACAATCTAAGCTGGAGCTAAAATTTTGGACGGTGTGGGAACATAATTAAACATGTTGAACCATTCTTCAGATTAAGCCAGAAGGAGGATGAGATCTTAATGTTACAAGTTAAAAATGAAGAAAGATGAGTTACATAGAATACTTTGTAAAATGGTGGTTTGTAGTTTACTCTCGCAAGAAATCATCACTTGTATTTTTCTCTATTCAGTCTCTTTATAAGAAGTAATAATATTCTTTTTGTTTATTTGAAGGACATTCTGCTTGAAATTATTAAAATAAAAAAAAATTATTGCATTCTCGCTACTTTCTCTTGAATACAGGGACCAAACCATGCTGCAGTGACGGCTTGTGCAACTGGGGCACATTCTATTGGTGATGCTGCAAGGATGATTCAGTTTGGAGACAGTGATGTTATGGTGGCAGGTGGCACTGAATCCAGTATCGATGCTTTATCTATAGCAGGATTTTGCAGGCAAGCATCAGACCAATGGACACAGATTCTTATTTCTCAATGATAATACAGTTAGAACTATAATTGTTTTGGCATCATTTTCATGGTCATACAGATATCAAGAGAATTAGTGGTTTCTTGGATTTTCCCTTTTGGCCAAAAACCTGCAATTAATTTGCAATTGATCCTGCAATATTTAGGCTATATTGATTTTTGCTTACCATGAGCTCTCTTCAAGGAGATTACTTAATGGCATCACATTTTAGATATTCACTAAATCTAGTAACAATTTGTTGAATTCCAGGTCAAGGGCTTTGACGACAAAGTACAATACTGCCCCAGAAGAAGCTTCACGACCTTTTGATTGTGATAGGGATGGTTTTGTGTAAGTAGTAGAGATAGCAGGATAATATTTTGCATAATGAGCTTGATTTTGTGTTGATGCTTGTTCCATTGAACTTATACTTTGACCTCAGCATAGGCGAAGGTTCTGGTGTCATGGTGTTAGAGGTGAGTGCAGAAGTTGTGATGGATATTTCAATCCTTATTATCCCCCATTCTTTATTGGTCAATCTTTAATGTTTTATGTTGTTGGTTATTTTTTATCCCCTTGTCAAGGAACTTGAGCATGCGAAAGAACGGGGAGCAAAAATTTATGCTGAAGTTCGTGGCTATGGGATGTCAGGTTATTTGTAAAAAATGAAACAGAAGTTGCAAGTATTTGTCTGTGTTCCTTCTTTGGCAAATAATTTAGTTTCTGAAGGCATTGATGTTGTTTAGGTGATGCATATCACATTACTCAACCACATACTGATGGAAGAGGTGCCATTTTGGCCATGACCCGTGCCTTAAAACAGGTGATTTACTGATATTGATGGCTTTCAACTGTTTGAATTGTTGGTCCATTCTTTAGGAGTTTTTAATAAGTTATATTAAAAAAATAAAAAAATTAGGTACTTCTTGTCTGAGCCCTTTGATGAATCTTGGCACAAAATTGGAGGACTGTTGGTTATACAGATTAACTAGCTCAATTATTTGCGGCCTTTCGGCAAAGTTGATGGCAAAAGGCTTTTTTGTTTTTTTTGGGTAAAAAAATCGATTAGTTTCCTAGTCAATCGCTTCAGTATTGTTAATATCTGAATTCATAGGTAGATGGTTATTATTTTGTTTCATCATAATATGCTTGGATTGACTTCTTGCAGTCTGGACTTCATCCGCATCAAGTGGATTATATCAATGCCCATGCTACATCAACACCGTTGGGTAATCCATTTGGTCCTTAACAAATTGCTTGTGGTCTGTTAACTTTTGAATGTTATATTCTCTATTATTGCTGTTTATGTGGTATGTTGCTCTAATCCTAATTCAGGTGATAAGGTGGAAGCCACTGCCATCAAGACTGTATTCTCTGACCATGCAACATCAGGTGCTTTGGCATTTTCCTCCACGAAGGTAAATCTTTATATCTTCAACAGATTGGTTTGCAACAAGATACTAGAACTGACGCATCGTTGCTATATTCGCAGAGGAGTTGCATAATCTGAGTGTTGTTTAGATGACAATGCTTATTTAGTTTTCTTACCAATCCGACCTAATGGAATGGTGATTATTTTTGCAAATATGTTTACATTTTAGGGTGCTATTGGTCATCTCCTTGGAGCAGCTGGAGCTGTGGAAGCAATATTTGCTGTTTTGGCTATACACCGCGTAAGTAACATTCAATTAACATGTTTTAACTAGTAGCAAATATACAGTAACGTGGCTGATTAAGTAGTAACATACATCTTTTATGGCCTTTAGTGCACAACCATGATTCGAGGACCTAACTTTAGCAGTTTCTGTCATCAAATTTTTTAGACATTTCAGCCTCTCAAAGGTTTAAGATCATCACTGATGAATGTGGGGTGTATTTTCTCAGGGTGTTGCACCATTAACTCTCAATCTTACAAAACCAGATTCTATATTCAATGACACTTTCGTCCCTTTAACTTCATCGAAGGAGATGCCAATATCAGCATCGTTGTCAAACTCGTTTGGCTTTGGAGGAACAAATGCGTCCCTACTTTTCACAAAATGTTAACGCCACTCAGAAGGAGTGAAGTAATGGCGTCTAGCTAAGCAGCCAATGCAATTTTTTTGGGGATTACCATGCAATTGTTATACAAATTTTTGAGGGGGTTAAACTCTAGAAAGGTTGAAATTAATATTGGTTAAGGGGGCTATGAGGAGATGGTGCAACGTTGCTGCAGAGAATATCAATAATTGTTAAGTTTTTGAATAGAGGTCATGAAGCTTGCCTCTAAATTTGTCATCTGGCATAGTAAAGTAGGCCTGCATAGAGGAAGGAGAGCTTTTAGGTCCTGAATCTCTTCAACATTCAAGTTTGTCACTTCTGTTGTAAAGAGGTATTGTAACTTTATAGACCTACATTATTACAGAAATTAAATTTTCTTCTATTCATATGAATTTGGCACTTCACATCATTGAGTTTAATTGTTTCTGGATGCAGACTACAGCAACTTTGGCAAACTGTCCTATACTTGATACTTTTATATTAATTTGAGCGAAACCATATTACATATTGGGCCATTTCCTATTAACGCCAGAAGCTTTATACAGAAATAGAAATGAGATTACAATAAATAAACTACTCCCGATTCTATCTGATTACAATTAAACAGAAACAAAATGATTAGTGAGCGGATGGCTAAGCATGGATTGACTTGAAACCTTCAGTCAGAGGAACCACTTTCGCTGACACCCTGGACTGCAACTTCAGAACAGCTTCACGGATGTCCTGGAATTGACAGAGAGAAGCACTCAAACATTAACGACTGGAAGAAATAAAATTACATCCTTGCCAATGATGGTTATTTTATAAAGCTTATACGGTTCATACGAAATACAAGTGGGAGTGAGTTTCAAATTCATGTGATACAGCAATTTCAGGGACTGCACAAGATGTAAAAATCATCAAGACCTGGTAAGTAATTTCCTTCTAGCAATGGAAATTTAGAGGTTAATGTTGATTTTGCATTTAGTAGTTGCACTGACTACATTTGGTAAATGATTTAGGACAATCTCATTAATTTAGCCCTACAGTTGGAAAGCATTCAACATTGAAAACAGACCTTAACAAAAAACAAACCATCCAAAGAGAAGTCTCCTAATTTGGGAGTCCTAAAAGATGGCTACAATGTTAATTTACCTCTCCAGTGACAGGAATCACCTGAAGATGGGATCCATGCACAAGATCTTGCATTTAACGTATTGGGATAACAATGTTATTATCAACAGATGTATTACATATCAAACTTTTCAATATAGCAACATCATAAAACATTTTCACCATATACTCACCTCTAAATGGTAGCGGGAGGAGAAATGAGTTAACAGAACTGCTTTATTCCGAATCCACTGAGCATTTTGGATGATCTGAAGTTTCACAAAATTCAGTATTTTAATTAATGGAACATCCAGTGAATTCGATAACTTTATTTAAGGTATCCTATTACAAGGTTATTGAAAATAAACACTACAAATACCTCAGACAAATGAGTATGTCCATGTTGGCGTGCATGCTCAACACTACACTCTTCATCCAAGAAAGTTGCCTGTTACAAGAGCTTCACCATCAGATAAGAAGACTCACCAGGTTATGAGCAAAATAAAGACCTGACTAAGCAATAAGTCAGCATGCATAAGTGAGCATATTTCCATGAAAAACATGCTCAGATATTCTGCTTGCCAATCAAGAGCAAACTAGAGGACAAATAATTGATACTGCAGAAAGGAAAAGGGAACTTAAACAACTGAAGCTTCCAGTAGAGAAAATATATGTGAAACTTAGAAGACGTACGACTTAAATTCTCACATGTCTATGTTCGGATATCAAGTAATTATGTGTAAATTTGAACCAAAAAATTTATGTGCACGATAAATGGAAGATAATACACTAAAAAAAAGAAGCCTGATTTGTTTGGGCATTTCATATTCCCATATACACCAAAAACTTGCTCACAGATACCAGTGATTTGTCACAGTAGGGCTTTAACGTTCTATTTCACTCTTGCCTTGTGTCAGAACCACATAACACCTCAGAAATCAAAACTAAAAGAAAGGATTTTGGTGTCAGCTTCGAATAAATTAAATGTAGCGAGTAACCACTAGAAAATCCACAAGCAAGCTCAAATATCTTTCAAAAGCATTTTAACAAGCATCAACTTTATAGAAACGAGAGTTTCTATAGTCTATACCTCAGTTATAAGAATTTTTGCCCTCAATGCATCTGCATTACGTGGATTAAGCATATACTCGGCTGTTGTATCTCCTGTAAAGGCCACCTCTGGAGACAATATGACATCTGTAATCTATAACAAAAAGGTTCAATAATAGATGAGTCTTTAGAAACATAGATCTGAAGAGAAGTATTAAACAGTATGAGATCAACCTCAACACCAGACTTCTTCAATTTCTCAATTTGTTTTCCTTTCAGATGAATGTACTGCTTCTTCAGTTTTTTTCTAACAGAGTAGATGATATAACCCTGAACAGATCCATGAACTTTCATGTTAAAGACTTTAAGCATTGCCAAGCTCCAAAACACTTGGTATACAAACCATTAAACATCAACAAACATCTCCATCCAAGTTTTAACTCACCTGGCTTGGTATGACGTGGTGAGTTTTAAATGGTCGGACAACAATGTCATTCCGCAGTTCATAAGTTTCACCTGAAGCCAATTTTGTAACAGCATCTTGAACAAATAAAGAGCAATAGAAACCGTAAGCTAAACACAAACATAATAAACCATAGCAACATACCAACATCTAAAGCAACCAAATCAAGGTTTAGTTCCACATTGCCCAAGGAGCGGTGAATATCAAACAACTTTTCCACATCATCTTTAATGCAAGGTGGCACAAACACTGTTGGTGGCTTTAAGCTGTACAATCCACGACTGGCTACATACATGGGTAGCCCACCCTAAACCAGCAAAAACAACACTTACATTCCAAAAAAAACAACATTACCGGTAATTTCTACTTAAGTGCTCCCGGTAACATGACAATTCCGTTAGAGAAGCAAAGTAGAGGCATAAGTTAATGGGCATACAATGTGGTCAAGATGACCATGAGTGACGAACACAAAGTTCTGCTGAATAGCTCTACTAGGGCACCTTCCAATATCAAAAGCACACTTGAATTCGGGAATTATGACGCAGGTTTCGTGGCCGCCAATCGAAAGGCCTTCAATAGAGTAGCCTTCCAAGTCAAGGCCTTTCCGGGTGACGGCAGCCCGAGCTTTCCGATACTCTTCTTCTTCGTCGATGGCGCGGCTGATGGAAGATAAAAAGTCCGAAGTTCTCAAGGAATTTACGGGACTGACATGGGGTTGAAGAGAAGTTGGCGGTGGTTTTGAGAAGATGGGGATGGGGTGGTGGTGAAATGGAAAAATTGTTGGGAGTTTGGAGGGTGAAATGGGAAGAGAGAGTCGCATTTTGAGAGGGCTTTAGAGAGGTTTTTCGCTGTCTTTGTATCAAACCGTAATCCGAGCTAGTGTTCAGTTCAGATATTTGGAGACAACCAACCCAAACACCTTGTGGGAAGACAAGCTAAAAGCCTAAAACGGTGCGTTTTCTTTAAAAAAAGAAACAAAAAAGTAAGAAAGAAACATGGCTTAAACGGTGTGTTTTTATTCCAATTGGTTGGTCCATGGACCATTCTTTCTTGCTTGAGTTTTTGCAGTATAAAAGCAAGTCGAATGAGTCCTAAGTATTAATTCGTTAATGACTTAATGGAACCAACATTGTTTCGTAGTCCATGTAAACCCTCACAAACCTTCGATAGACCTAAATATTAATTCGTTAATGACTTAAATGAAAGCAATATGGCTTCGTGATCCTCGTAAACCCCATAAACCTTCGTCTAGACCCACACCTCGGCTAACACATAGACCAACATGCCAGCCCAAACGACGTAGGATGTAACACATTGCCCATCAAAGTAGGAAGTTCAACTATACTTCAGCAGACACCAGCAACATCAATGGTAAGACGATTTAATGAACCATGAATGAATGATACTAAAGCTTTTAACATACAAGGAGTTATACACATCCAAAGCTGAAAGCCTTGCAGCTAAACCTAACTATGTAACAACGGTATACAAGTGTAGTGGAAACTGAATTTGATTCCTTTTCCTGTGTACATTTCCAGCCTTGCCTTCCGTGACGTCTTCAAAGTGTAATATGCATAGCTCTATTCAAAAGAAGCTGATTAAGATAGTAAGAGTCCTTATATGCCACATCACTGCAAACCGTAATCTTTGAACTTGAGCATATAATTTCAGCATTCTTAAGGGTGAAACCATGAATGATGGGAAGGGGAAAGCCTTGTCCAAGGTGTGAGTTTACATACGGCAAGAAAACAGTTTGGATAACCGTCCACATCACCGGCTGCAGTAATTAGGAAAAATAAACTTCTATTAGTACACTTGCATTCTCCATTTTAATTTAATCAACTTATTTTGGGGTACCGACTATAAAACAAGACTACCTGAACGAGATACAACCGCAGATTACCAATGTTGCTCCATTTCAATGACATTGTAAAGTCGTTCAATTTCACGCTGCCCCCAAGGTTATTCCCTATGATTTTAAATGAACCTGAGCCACGAATAACCTGAGCAAAACATATAACATTATAGCAATAATTACACATCATAAGAAAAGCTATCTAATAATCATTCTTCAATTGTTGTTTTGGGGAAAAAAAATTAGATCATTAATAAGATATTTGGACTATGTATAATGTAGTGCTATAGGAAAATGAAATAAACAAAAAAAAAAAAATTCCAAATGCTGAAGCAAAGAGCAAATAATATCAATTTGCCACATTTCCTTCAGTAAGCTTACCAGTGAAATGCAAGCAACAGGTATAGCCTCGTCTGCTTCCAGAACATCAATGATCAAGTCTGCATATACTGTAGCGTCAATATTATGCTCTGAAACTCTTATGACTGGAGGAGAAGATAAAGAGATATTCAACTGCATATCATCATTCGGGTATTTCTTGTACAGTTGGGGAATGATAAATCTCCATCCTGCAGTGTTTAAAAGAGACTGATCTGGTACTTTATCCACAATCCATTGCATAAATTCTGCCTACCAAGGGAAAGACAACTTATATTTAATATAAGCCACAAAAAAAAATGAAAAAGAAAAAAAAAAGACAAGAAAAGAAAAGAAAGCAGCCATGACTCCTAATATCCCAGTTCCAAAATAGACACAACCACGAACTAAGGCAACTAGGTCTTCAGAACTGATGGATTGAATTGACTACAGAAGCAAATATATCCTGGCTTGAAATTCAAGTAGCTACTATCAACAATTTCATCAGTTTAGAAAATTAAAAGTTTGGTAGCTTCAGTGAATAATTTTCGCTTTTCAAACGTACATCATAGTATAAGGCTGAGGCAGAGTTAAAGACGGCTTCATCCAGTGCAATTCCAAGCATTTTAGATTGATCTGAGCACGACACTGAAGGTTGCAAATTCTCATGGAGGAGGTATTTAGGGCCTGGAACCTTCTCCCTTGACATAAATAAGCCATTGATATCAAACCCAATAGAAGAACTACACAATGAAGGGTCGTCCACAAAGGTTACGTTCAAGGAAGCATGATCATCAACTGGAATTTCTTTTGGAAGAGACTGTAGAAACGAATCAAGCTGTAAAATCCCTTCTTCAAGTTTCTTAGTGATAGCATTTTCAACTGCTGACCCTATTTGCTCTTCAAATGCATTGATCATTCTACAAAATGAAAATGGATTAAAATCACAGCGAATAAGACATTGATCCTCTTATTCAACAGAAAGCCATTTTTCCTTCCGAAGAAAAATTTCCAAATTCCAAGTTGTAACAGACAAAAGATAGAAAAATGCAAACTAAAATTAACACAGATGAGTAACCAGTATGGACATCACATACCCTTGATAGAGCCACGAAGCTCCTCCTTCCAATTTTATAGAGATTTCCTTGACGTAACAACCACAGTCCACAAGGGAAAGCTTCAAAGTTCCTTCCCGGATCTCCAAGCCCAAAGTGAGGCCCACCTCCATGCCTTCAACCTTACAAAGAAGCAGAACTCATCAATTCCTCTTTTCGCAGAACAAATAATATAGGAGAATGAATCATACAACGACATCATATCTACTACTTATCTGACAACCTAAAACTCTAAAATTACACCACCAGAAAAGCATGTCCAACACTCCAACTGAAGCCTCAACAAGCACTATAAATTCATAATAAAAATCTCAATCTAGTGCCTGAGACCATTCCCTTACAGAAAATAGATAATATCAAAATTCCTTCTAAACTCAACTCATCATTCAAAGAACACATTGCTCTACGCTTATCCAGTATTGCTAGATAACAAAGAACACACGAACACAGAGTATGATAAAGACTAAATAATAACACCAATTATGCAGCATTACATTCTTCAGCTACAAATTTCTCTACCCATCAAATCAAATCACAATACCTGAACCGAAGCGCTTCCTTTATCAGAAATCTTAACAGGAACTAACCAAGTACTGTACTCATAATACCAACTCATGCTCAAATTACACGTCGTCCCAGACGCCACAATCGCCACCGCGGAGTCTCCGAGCTTGACATAAGACGACGGCACATTAATTCGGTAAATCGTGATGTTGGATAGCACCATACGAACATTTCCCACAAATGGGATTTTAACCGTTTTCTCAATCCTGGGAAGCGTGAGCGGGACTATAGAAGAAATCGCTTTGGTCACCAGTAAGTCCTTGATGAAGTCAAGGCCGTTTTGAGATATAACAATCGATGTGAAGGAGTCTTCTCGCTCTGAAGCCTGAACATCAGCTATTGAGGCGGTGACGAAGAAGAGCAAGAGAAGTGTTGCCGATGTTTTCAGTGTTTTCATTTTTTTTTCTTTTTAGGCGGTTAAATGATCGGCGGATTGCTTTGTTTGTTTGGTATATTATTCGAGCGGAGAAGAGACGTGGACGGACACGGAGGCTTTGATGGTGACGATGGAGCATTGTTAGGTGTCTTTGCGTGGCGTTTAGCTTTTCTTTTCATTTTGTTTTTGTTTTCGATTTAGTGAAAAGACAAAATTGGGCCTTAATTTGTTTTGGTTGTTTTCCCACTTAAGTTGAAGATGTTATTTTATATATATATATAGTTTTCTGTTTCTAGTATTAATTTTGTTTTTAATGTACCAGATACTACCAATTTATACGTATATGAAGACAACTAGAGTTTGTTCACATCCGTAGCAGGCAAAATATATCATTGAAGAGTAAAACTAAAACCAACAAAAAGAAAAAAAAATTCAAAAGTGTACTATGTAGATACATTCAAAGTTAAAAAAATTGAAATTAATAAACAACCTCCACTCAAAGGCATAGTTTATATTAATAATGATAACTTTCGATACGATACGAACACAATATGAAATTAGAGGGTTTAGATTGACCTTAGTCGTGTTCGTTAAAAAATCTAATTCATTTAATAATAGTGTCGTGTTTGTATTTATGATATTCAATTCGTGGATGACATTAATCTTTTTATATACATAAACTCGTTTATAATCCAAACATATTTATAGCATGATTTAAAGATTTCACTTCATTATTAAATTGATTTTGAAATTTGAATTATAGATTAAGGTTATTTTTGTAACTTTATAAATAATAATTGAATAAATAATTAAAAAATTAAAAAATAAATATATAAAACAAACTCATTTAATATAGATTAATATAGAATGATGATGTGAATAAATAACTATCATATGAATTTTTTATTTTTATATATGGGTTGGAAATGTAGATTACTAATGTTTCCACCATTGTATGACTATATTGCATCATATTCGTTATTCATGGCATCATGTGTGCCCAATGCGGCGTGGACAGATGGACTTTCTCTTATGGGCATGTGTAGAAAAGGTTTCCATTTTATTAATGCTGGTAAATGACAATGGATATTTCTGACATTTCATCAACGATTTTATTGAATTTTACCATTCGATTTTGTTTCCCAATTTGATCAAGCAGACAAACGCAGCTGGTATAGCTTTATTATTATTCTGGTCCAGAAGCGAGAAAACGACGATCAAAGACGGCTCAACCTCCATCGCAAAACGATGGCGTTGCAGGCTGGTGTTTCAACGTCCAAAGTTCTCGTCCTTCTTGGCGCAGGTCCATCTCTACTCTCATCCTCGATCCTTCTATATTCACCGCTTGATTGAAATACTTCCAACTTTCGCTCCTTTTAACTGCTTATTTTATCTCCTCAACTCAACCTCCTTGATTTGTCGCTACATGATCGTAGTTGTACAAAATTTCATTAATTTATCAGCTAAATAGTACAGTTCTATTAACAACTTGCTGATGTTTTTCATATGTCTAAATGCTTTTGCAAAAAGTGCTTCTGCTATGAATTCATTTTGAATTTATGATTGCCTTTGTTTGAGTAAGATTGAATATTTCATTTCCTGTGGTTGTTTTTTAGCTTTTGTGCAATTAATTTGACTTGATGTTAGTTGGTGATTTAGGTTTGACTGGTTCGATTGTTTTGAGGAGTGGAAGATTGTCTGAGGTAATTGCACAGCTTCAAGAATTGCTTAAGGGTGTGGATGAAGTTGAGATTTCACCGTTTAAATACGATACTGCAGCTCTTGCAGCTCAGGTATTCTTCATTTTCATTATATGTGTACACTCCATAAATGAGAACAGGTTTAGACAGAAAAGATAAAGGAGATTGGCTGCTTGCTTCATGTTTCATCGAAACTTTAAATGATGAGAGCCATACAACTGGTTTAATATTATGTTGTTATTATAGTGGCTTAGCTACATTGTATTGGCATCTACTTGGAGCTGTAATTTAATTAAGTCATAAACAAGTTAGCGCAGTTCTTTCCTTCTTTAATTTATTTATTTTTAATATAGAACTGTATTAAATCTATAAAGAGATGGTTGAAAAGAGGGTGGGCTTACCACCAAGAAGGCAAAAAACCCGGGGAAGAGTAAACACCACAATAGGGCAACACGATTCGTGAACCCCCATGATGTATTTATCTATGTTAATGATGTATATTATCTATTTATGTACATTTTGCTTCTTTACCTCAGATTCGACAATTGTCACAAGAGATCAAAGAGTTAACCTTATCCCGTCCTTTGACCATCTACAATGGAAATTCTTCCTCTAGTGGTATGTATTTGAAGTTTGTGTTGTTTGAGCAAATAAGAAAAGAAAATTGTAGAGCTCATATACATGAATGCTTTAAGCAAAGAACTTTTTTTTTTCTATCATGATTGTGTACGTGTACTGAAATTGATCTATGTATATATATGAGCATTTATAACATGATAAAAAAGGGTTTCATTTTGAGTTCTTAGTTCTTAGTTTTAGATATCCTCAACCCTTCTAGAATTATTTTTTCAAATCCTCACTCTACAAATTTTAAATTTATAAGTATCTTTCATCTTGGGACTCCCTCCCACCTCTAAAAATGCTGGCAACTCAGCAATTTACTGATATGACAATCTGATGTTTGGGTATGGAATATGTCATATGTTTGTATCTTCTGTGTAATTTGTTTGTATGAACTAATTAAAATTTATTTATTTTTTAATTTTCACAGTGGGGTCTCATTTGTTTATTTTGCACACAGATGGTTATGCATCTTATTTAGTACCAGCTGCTGCCCTTGGTGCAATGGGCTATTGTTACATGTGGTGGAAGGTAAGATTGTTTCGCTTTGACTCTAAGCCAAGCTTTTTTGAGCACATGGCTTTTCCCTAGTAATAATGTTGTTTTTGCAGATTTATAGATTTATAGGTGTATTTGCATTACTTATTTCTTTTTCAGGGATGGTCATTTTCAGATGTAATGTTTGTGACAAAGCATAGCATGGCAAATGCTGTTGCAAACATGTCAAAGCAGTTAGAACATGTTTCGGAAGCTGTGGCTGTAAGTAGGAATGGTTCAATTTTTATGTGATTACTTCTCTCCTTCATGACAATTCTCTTATTTACACACAAGACTATTTGTGCAGTCAACGAAGAGGCATTTGTCAAGGAGGCTGGAAAACTTGGATTGGAAAGTGGAGGAGCAGATGGAAACATCTAAGATCATAGCAAATGATGTACATAACGTTACTATCCTTTTGAGCTATATACATAGTTTAATGTAACTAAGCCACAGGAGATGCTGCCTATACTGGTGGGCTAATCTCCTATAATGAATGCATGCCTGTGTCCATTGTCACGTACTCTCTGTCAATCCGTCACTCTTCTGTGTGACACTTCTCTTGAGAATGTCACTTCCATTATGATGATTAGACACGGAGCAGCAGATGCTGTCAACAACAGGGAGACTTGAGTATATAAATTTAATTCAAGAGATCCATATATTTTCTTTTGTATGAATATTTTTCCTTGAATAAGATTATATTGGCTATAAATGGTATGTAATTTACTACACTGCATTTCTCCAGAACAGCATCCCTTACACTGTCTGGACCATGACTTGTAGTCATTAGAAAGAGAGGATAACTTGGAAGTTACATCTTGCATCAAGCTAACACGCAACAATATTTATATTTCCTTTCAATGTTTTCTTGCATGCAGGTAAACACGGTGAAGTCAAGCCTTTCTGCAATTTGTTTTGACATTGAAATGATTCATGAAATGGTATGCGGGTTGGTAAGTTGCATTCCTCTATCTTAAAATTCGAAGATATGAAATATTGGATAAGCTTACAGGATTACCTTGCTAATGCTTTATCTGTCAATAATTTCAACAGGAAGGAAAGCTTGAGCTTCTTGAGAGCAAACAGGTTAGATTTGTAATTCTGCAAAGGAAATGGCACCTTCTTCATTAACCATTATTTCTAACAGTTTTTGAGGTGTCTGATATTTTCCTCTTTTTTTGAACATCATGTAGGATGTGGCTAATTCAGGTCTTTTGTATCTATGCCAATTCGCTGGAAGCTTCAAAGATGGGCTGAATGCTAAACCTTTACAGGTTAGATGGTCTCTTCAAGTCTTGTTTCTAAGTCTGGATAACAAATGAGTCAAAGGAGATTTCTGCATGCAAATAATCAGCGTGCTCTGATAATTTCTGTTTACACACCTTGTGGACTCTTATATCCCTATTTTTTCAAATATACAAATCCGATTGTGATCATTTTTGTTCACTTAAGTTGCGGAGGATGGGAATTTAGGCAGCCAGGATTTATTTATTAGGTAGCCAGGATTTATTTATCTCGGATGCTATGTCGAGTTACTAATTAAGTTGTTACTTTGGCAGGAGATCAGTGCAAAGCTAGCAGATCGTCCGTCATTAACATATCAGGATAATTCACTGAAGGTACGTGGATTCTCATATTCTTTCCTGTAATTCTGTTTTCATCCTATGACATGCTCCAATAAAAATATTTCAGGGTCTTCAATTCCTGGCCGAAGCCGATCAGTCAGGGGTGACTGAGAAATCAACGTTAAGAACAGAGGAAAGTGATCTTGCCAACCTTAGTGAAACGGTCACTACCACCAAGACAAAGATACACAGGTCCTATCCGGTTGGTCTTTCTTTGGCTCGAGACTTGTTGAAGTCTGATATGTGATTTTTGGTTCATCCCATGTGTGATCAATTTTTTGTTGTCACGACATGAATATTCTTTTTTTTTTTTTTGGGGGGAAATTTTATCAATTCAATTTAGCTGTCAAAGATGTGCTGTGAATTCTTATTTTGTTGTAATTAAATTTTTCAATATTTTGCAAAAATGTAATAAGACACAATCATCTCAGACTCTCAGTTGTGTCAGCATAATATGTAATTTGATAAAGTTTTTTTTGGAATTGTATTTTAGCGAGCATTATTGATTGTCATACACCCATGAGTCAGAACTTGAGGCCATTAATCTTTTGTGCATTTACTTGTGATCTGTGACATTTACCCATTAAAAAATAAAAAATTGGACAGCATTGCACGCTACGATAAGAGAAAGAGAGTTATTTATTTATTTTATACTAATGGAAAACACGCAAGTATCCATACAACTCACATTTTATGCTTATGCACGGCAGCACTCAGGGAATCTGGGGCAACATTGCCAGTCGGGAACCTTCTCACGCACGGCTTCGGTAACAGATGGCATGGCTGTCAGCATGATCATCATCACTAGCACCATCAGAAGCACCAGCTTCATAACAAGTTCCACAAGTTTCTCCATTTTCTTGATCAGAAGAATTTTTGCTTGTGACTTGGTTTCTTCATTCCTTCTCTTGTGCTTTTATGGGAGAATTTGTCTGCCTAAAATTGGTAGCCCAAGTGAAAGCACAGTTTGTAGACAGCTTTCTTTCCTTCTTCATCATTCTTCCTTTGGAAAATTTACGGGTCCGTTACTCACTATTCTTCACTATTCTAACCATTAACCAATAGTGTTTTTTTTAGGAAAAATATTGTTTGATGGTAATGTTAAACTTATAACTTAAATAAAATCTAATATGATGTGATAGTTTAAGTGATAAAATTCTATTGGAGATGTAACTTTTTTTATTTATTTTTGTTATTTCCTCCTCCAATGAATTCAGGTTATACACTTTTTTTTTGTATACGAATTGTAAGTATAGCATTATTATTGTTTTAATACCTCGATATCTTTGCAAAAGATAATTGTTGAACAGTAATTTTATAATTTTTCAAAATATTTTCCTTATTCAAAAAGTCCTTTCCAAAAATATGTTTTTTTTAAAATAATATTCTTAGTTTTTGTTTTTAATTAATTTTAGTCTTTCACAAATATTGATTTTTAATAAACATATCTTGAAGATTTATAAAAATGAGTTAAATTATTTATAATTATCAAGCGGCAATAACTAAACACATCGTGTGATAATTCATGCAATAAATGACACTTCACTTGCCGTGTCATTTGAGATAAAAATTTGTGAAGAGTATCATTACTCTTATGCAATTAATATCAATTTATTCTTATATAGAAGAAAGGTGAAGGTTTGATATCGAATTAAAGATTGGCATAAGTAAAAGTTTTCCGTTTTCATATACAATCTCTATCATGTTTGTTCATCAAATAGAATCTTCTCTATCATTTATGTTTCATCAAATACAATATTGAGGTGATATTTTATTATAAATTTTCTTCTATATGAATCTTCTAATCTTACTTAAAAGATATATTAGTTTTTGTTTTATTTTAGTTAACATGAAGATCAAATCATCAAGTTAAATAAAAAACTATTTTAAAATTTATAATGTTTTTATAAACCTTTAAAAATCATGAATATTAATTATTTTTAGATTTTTTTTCCTTAGTGTTGTGTCGTTGCACAGTAGAAAGGTTAAAGGTCCAATGGCCCAATTATTTTTGTTTGTGAAATTTAATTGGGCTTGTCTAGGGTGGACTCTTTCAGCCCATAGGATCCCAACTTGACTTGATGTAACTGGTACAAAAGAGCTAGGGTTTGGCGTGGCATCCCTTGGAAACAGATTGATCTCAATCTTGAAACTTGTTATTCTGTTATTTTCTCCACCTCTCGGCAAAAGGTGTCGATTTTTCTCTCTAATATTTTTTTTTCTTTAATTCTCGATTGTTGCTTGAAATCTATTTTGCTTTCTGTGATTTTTCTTTCTTATTCAATTTTTTAGGGTTATTTTGTTTTACGATCTCTGTATTATTCACAAACTTCGTCGCTGAATTTCAATCTATTTTCTTTCCTTAATTTGTCGTGTTTATGAAAGCTGGGTATCTTTAGTTTTGAATTTATAGAATTTTTACAAGCTTTTTTTTTTAATTGATCTGTGCATCCGGTAATTAGGAGAAATATTACTTATTGCTTCGTTTAATCGTCTTTTCCGTAATTAACTGGTAACCGTCCCGGATTCGAATACAAAATATATATATTTTTTTCAAATTTATGTTCTTTGTTCTGTTCTGTTTCTGTTTGTTGTTTGTGTGTTTTTTTTTTTTTGGTACTTTTGATTGCCCTAGAATTTTAAGAAATCTCAAGTTCTGATTTTGGTATGTGTGTCAGTTGAATGGATTGATAAACGTGTTTGATTTTTTGCTGATGTTTTCTTTTTGTTTTGTTGCCTATTTTGAATAACAGACGCTTGATTTTCAACAGAATCAGAAAACATGCCGAAGAACAAGGGAAAGGGAGGAAAGAACAGGAAGAGGGGAAAGAATGAAGCAGATGATGAGAAGCGTGAACTCGTGTTCAAGGAAGATGGGCAGGAATATGCCCAAGTCCTTCGCATGCTCGGCAATGGCCGGTGTGAAGCTATGTGCATTGATGGCACAAAACGTCTTTGCCACATCCGGGGTAAGATGCACAAGAAGGTTTGGATTGCAGCTGGTGATATAATACTTGTTGGGCTTCGTGATTACCAGGATGACAAAGCCGATGTCATCCTCAAGTATATGCCTGACGAGGCAAGGCTTCTGAAGGCTTATGGTGAGCTTCCAGAGAATACCCGGCTCAATGAGGGTATTGCTGGTGGTCTTGATGAGGAGGATGAAGGTGCTGGTGATGATTACATTGAGTTTGAAGATGAAGATATTGATAAGATATAGGCTTTTAAAATTTAACTGGGTTTATGTTTATTGTTAAAGAGATTTGGTTGATGCCAATGTACTGGTATTAAAAAGCTGGAAAATATGTGTTTGCACTTTATAAGTTTGGATATGGTGAGTTATTATATTTCATATAAAACCTCTACGTAGTTATTAATTTTCTCAAGTTCTGTTCTTTCTCATAAGTGTACTGTTTCTGAATTGATGCAATACTGAGTTGGTTTAGAGCCATTTTGTCTTTCGTCCTAAGTTCCTGGAGTTAATATATCAGTCAATATAACTGGTTATGATGAAGAATGGTAATACGACCGGTGCCCATCTGTGCTTCTTTCTGCCTCTTGTATGAAAGCTTAGTCAGTGATTTAAATGGCCATGCTAATTTGATCAGGATGTCATTTGCTGAGTATGTGCATAATGTTTGTGTTGTTGCCGTATTTTGTGATCATGGGACTTGTCTGCGAGGGAATAAGGTTTAGCATTTTTGCCCTGATAGTGTCTTCTAATGTGGTTCATTGATGGCCTTATGTGACATATTAGGTACAATGTTATTTAGTATTTCAGACTCCGAAAGTCTTTTTATGGAAATATGTTTGTTTAGACTCATGTTTTGCTCCTTTCTTTACTTGGGTTCACTGAATATTTGTAATTTGAGGTTTATGGACCATGTAAAGTTTGATAAATGATAAATCTATTTAGCATGAGAACTTTTAAAGGCGCTTACCCGTTTAGTGGAAGAGTAAAGATTGTGGCTATAAATCCACTTACCCGTTTAGTGGAAGAGTAAAGATTGTGGCTATAAATCCAAGTTATGTTGGGCGGCAGTTACAATGTTTTATAAGATTTGAGGTTTTTGACCTCTTTGAACTTTTATAATCCATATGGCTAAGCCTTTGATCAGCGATGTAACCTTATGGTATGTGGTGTATATGACTTCTACGTGCAACCCTAATTTGTTGAACCAGCGCGCATTTCACAGCCTGTGCGGTTGTTGCCCATGCAGTATCTAGATAGTTTGCTTATGGCTGTTCTGCTATTAAGAATGTGGGTTGACTGTTCCTTAGTTTCTCCTCAGAGAGTGACTTGTCCATTCGACTAATGGCTTCTAGAGATCTCATGTGTAACCATCTTTGCCCAGATTGATTACTCCGACTAGCAATATATGTTGTCTTCATACTAAGAACGAAGTTCCAGTGCGAGCTTCCTGCTTGCTCTAATTTGTGCATAATGTATCAGATAAGATAATAATTAACTGCCACTCATAAGCATACCATGTACAAGCGAACTTATTTGTCTGGAAGCCATACATTTATAGAATACATTCTAGGTAGAAGCTTGAAGCTTTTCTCTTTAAAGATAAAGGAAACTTGGATTGTCCGTGGGTCCGGCTGCCATGTAATCCCTAAGAAGAAGCGTCTTTGCCCTTGGTTTCTTTCTTGTTCCCTGCCTGCTTTTGCTTGCTCTTCCAATCAATATCAGACTCCTTCGAATAGTCTTTCTTGCTTTTCTGTAACGTCACAGAAGTCAAAAGAATTTGGTAAAGTGGATAAGGACTGAAACAAAATAGAAGGATCTCAAGTCTCAACAAGTTCTAGTCTTTATAAGTTTGCTGCGTTACAGCGTTTGCTTTTATGTTAGTCTACTCTGTATTTTACAAGTGCTCTAAAAAAGTATTACTATAGTGAGGAAGTTTTACTTTAGTACTCTCTTTTGGGAAATGGTGATAGCTTGGCACAGTTTTCCGCCTTGACACGCTTCTTGTAGCCTGCATCCTGTTCCTAGAAGGCTTGAAGCCGTCCATCTCTATTCCTGCAGTGAATGAATAGCTATCGAGTTGAATGGATGCGTCATTAGATCCACAACTCTCCTTTTCTTCCCCTGCTAAATCAAAAAGTTTTTTTGTGACCATGAATTTTTTATTATGGTTAAATGGCTCAAGTTGCTTGCTGATTGGATTTTCAATCGAGCTCTCTGGAAACCGCGTTGCCATCCACCGTTCAAGCCAGCTCCAACCCATGTTTATTTCTGTTCCATCAGTTTTGGCCTGTTTCTTCTTTGAACAGATTCGTAGCTATAGATCATGTGAATGAAGTCAGTTCCAACTAAAGTTGATTTCTTTTGTTTTCATCTTTATGTCTTGAGTTCTTAGCTATACCTGTTGGGAGAAGGCATAAGCTAGAGCTCTCTCACGCCTGGTTGTTGCTTCCATCCTGTTCTGGATCCTCATTTTGGACACATTGCTACTCACTGTGCTATCATCCCAGTCGTCCTAATCATTTCATGTCAGCAACAAATCCAGATTAAGAAAAATTCCACAGATATTCCAACTTATGTCACTTCATTTATTTAGCACATTATGGGACTGTCAGAAATTATAGACACCCAATTGAACAAAGGTATGTGAAAAAATTATTTTCTCTTGAATTTGTGGAGATGGCATAAGTAGTGTTAGCTTGGCTTTAATCTCAAATGTATTCATTTTGATCAAGGTCCAATTGCATTTCTAGCTCTGCTAGTTAAAGTTTCAATGAGAGCATGTCACTTTGCTTACTGGTCCCAGTTAAGAGTTATTGTTTTACCTTTATCTTCAAAATCTGAGTTTTGGTTTTTTGGTGCATCTTCTGAGGCACAGCCGTGCTGTCTTCTCGAAGTGAAAAAACTTCAACTGAGTTTCCTGTCTGAACTTCAATTGATGTGCCCACAGATTCCCTACTTGGACTCTCTGTCCCTGCAAGAGGCTCCTGCTTACTGTCGTTTGATTTGTTTTCTTCGTGTTGACGTCTAGCCTGAAAATCAAGTACTACAGTGACTCCAAAGAACTACAGTTCCAAATTTTTTGGAAAGTAGTCATTCATTCTCCTGTATGCAAATATGGAAATATATGTATATAAATATAAGCGAGTGTGAATTAACCAGAAAGCTTCTAAATGCCCTCTGAATAATGATTGCTGCATCATCTTCAATGAACAACTTGGAAATTGAGTTATGCTTTTCGTTGATCTCTTGACTCTGGATTTCTCCCTTTTCTGTCAAGTCTTCTGGAGTAGGCTGAGTGACAGTAGCCTCGGAGCTCTTAACTGAAGCAGAATCTTCCTCTGCTAAGACTGAATTGAATTCATCACCACACAGATATGATCTAACTGAACTCCACTTTCTCTTTTCCACAACATTGCTCCTCGCCTGCAGCTTTGGTTAGAAAGGTGACAATTAAGAATCATCACTTCACCAGAGTCCAAAACAGAAACAAAGTAATGCATTAAGATAAAGAAACAAGAAACTGACGCACAAACGAAAAATTATTGACATATAGATATATATAAATCTTTTGTTCCAATTCTGATCAAAGAAGAAAGCAAACCAAATAACTAAGAGCATGTCCATTCTCATAAAGAACAACAGGAACAGCAAGGATCTACTGCAGAATAGCATGAGCACTTTCAGGGATTAATTTACATCATAATACTTTCGATGTTACCAAGAAAATGTTGAGTTGAGCAGACTTACATTATTGCTATCCTGAGTCTCAACAGAGCGGTTTCTTGAGAAGACACTTCTAACGAACTCTCCAGTGATTCCCATTTGAGCTGCGCAATCAATACTAAAGCAGAATTTTCATATGGGTTGTCTCCAATTATATTGAAAAAAACCATCCCAGAGGTACTGTGATTCCTTGAATTATTGATTATATTGAAAGAAAAGTTAAAAACTGCAAGTGGCCATCTTCAGTTCTCTCAGTTGTTGTCATCAGTAGACTAAGCTTCACTGGATTATTCTCATGTAAAGTTAGGTGATCAAAATGTTAATATAAGGATAAACCAAATGTTAGCTGTTAGTTAAGTCAGAGTATCTGCAGATTTTGCAGAGCTTTAGAGCTGGATTTAGACCTTTAATCACAGAATAATACAAACTGCAAAAAGTAAAAAAGATTAGATAATATAGAAGCTTTTTACATCACTTTATGCACATGGCTTGTAGCACATTGGCCTCATAAAGCTTGCTTGCTACTGGGGTTATGTAACTTATGTCTATTCCTTTCTAGTTACTGCTTCTTTCCCTTTAAAGTGGCTTCAATCCTCTTGGGTTACTTGCTGCTGTTCGTTTTGCGAGATTCCTCCACATGCAAAACATGTCAATATATAACTTTATATTTATAAACTCGGCATAATAATAATAATAATTATATCTTAACTTATCAATTTAAGTTCATTAATGGTGACTTAAGCAGGACAGTACAATGAAGCAGAATAGGATTTCTTTTGAATCTATTAGATGTATTGATCACCTCGCACATGAGATGTTTTGTTAAGAGCTTTAATTATATATTCGAATCCTTGCTCTAAGCATGACAAGCTCTCATGTACTGTTGTGGGAAAGTGGAAACAAAGGGCTTGGAAGCTTTTGATTAGATTGGAGGAGGTTAAGAGGAATGGCTTTGATAATTGCACAAGTGATGATGACTTTGCTATGTTTTCCGATTGTAACGAAGCCCCGACCATGATCAAGTGTATGTGTCGGCTAAAAATAGTCAAAAGGAAAGTGACAGCACGGGCATGCATGTACACATAAAAGCAACCTGATTAAGAATTTCGTGGTGGGATTGGTTTGAGATATATTGAGAATGTAATGTGGTGGTGGGCTGGTAGCTGCAGGATTGGCTAGCCGATGCCATTGTGCATGTGTGGTCCATATCATGTATTGATAATGATAATAATAATCTGTAAATTAATGCATGCTTAGAGTCCACGTGAAAATTTAATAATAGAGTATGAAGATGGATGGATTTGACTATAGTTTCAAGACAATCATGTATAATGTGTTTCTCTGATCTGCCTCTGTGACTTTCTCTCCCTGTCTCGATGGAACCAGAAGGTTAGACTGATTTGGGCCGATTATTAATTAATTAAGCTCAATACAAACAGTAATTAATTAATGAGAAATGCTACTACTTGCCCACGTTTTGAACAAAAACGTTTATCTATTTCCAAGCATAGAAATGTGGGGGATAAGTGTTACGGATCGCCCGCTGCGCACAATAATAATTTTTCAACAAATGGGCCACCATACATGGAGTAAGTGTCCAGCTCAAAAGACTAGTCTATTAGGTGGAGGAACTCCTCCAATATATAAGCCCCATGACCTTCCCTTAACCAATCAATGTGGGACTCCCAATGAGGAGACTCTACATCTACAACAATCCCCCTTCTCAGACAAGGCCCTGGCGTGAGGGCGGCGCCATTCTTGTCTGAATCACCAACGATAATCCTCCACAATGACAAGGCCCCGGGTTGAGTCACCATCCTTGTCTGAACCAAACGAGTCCACACATTGCTGTCTTGGGTTGGCTCTGATACCACTTGTTACGGATCGCTTCCGCTGCGCACAACAACAATTTTTTAACAAATGGGCCACCATACATGGAGTAAGTGTCCAGCCCAAAAGACTAGTCTATTAGGTGGAGGAACTCCTCCCATATATAAGCCCCATGACCTTCCCTTAACCAATCAATGTGGGACTCCCAATGAGGATTATCCAAATGGGGACTCCACATCTACAACAATAAGCTCTTCTTACTTTTCTACCAAGTGATAGTTACTATACACATATTCAACTGAAAATACAACTGAAAATAGAGAAAAACGAGTTAAATAAAAAGAATTATTTATTTATTTTATATGAAAATGTACATATTTGGAAAATGGTTTAAGTGTTTTTTCGTCAAAAAAGCACTTTCATACACATTCCTTTATGTTCCTGGACTAAAATGAAAGCAACCCTTCTTAACATTTTACCATACCTATATTGGACAAACTAAAACAATAAAATCTAATTACTAATTCTAAACGAAAAGGTGTCAAGCTAGCTAGAGGAGCATGATGATCATCCTTCAATATGTATAAAAATATCATGTGTAATTTATTCATCAAAAGAAATTATAGTTTGAGTGATTACAACCCTATTAGCTGCCATTATTATTATTAATTTTTAAATATATGATCAAGAAAGCGCATGCAATGAAAATTTCAACAGGTAACAGCTTTTGCCGTAGCAACTGCTCAGCTGGACAACAAAACCTAAGCAAGTGCTCTGGAAACCATTATTGTTTCTGTTCAAACCCATAATGATGGACGGTTCATGTGAGAACCCACCACCAACTGCACTGCATGCCAAATTTTTCTGCCCACCACCACTCACCAGCAAAAGCACGAAGCCAACCCTTCCTGTGACTTCAAATTTTGAGATTTTTTTGAAGGAACCATTTAAATTAAATCAAGACATAGATATACACACAACAAGTCCATGCAATTTGAATATATACATGCATAAGATATAATATATTTACATAAATTATACATACCTCTATGAAGGAATTGAAAGATCGAGGCAACAAAGGTTTTTATTGAATCGACCGGTATTTTTCTACAGCTTTCTTGAGCCTGAGGCTTTGTTTACCTTCTGCAAATAATTAATCAGGTACTTAAAGTCCTACGTTCAAGAAAGCTGTGGAAAAAAACAAGTCAATCCATCCATGCATTTTGTTGTTCTGCAAAACCCTATCGAGGCAATCCTTGCCAGGTTATGGGCTGAGCTAACACGAAAACCACTCTCTTTCTTGCTGTTTACTTGTGTCTAGCTACCAAACTAAAGATTCATGAGTACGCCATTTGCGCGCAGTTAAATAATAATATTAAATAAAAACCTTTCACATCGCTGATCACTTCATCATTTTGATGACATAACTTTTGTGGAACTCGAATGCTCCATAGGAAACGTGTGATCATCTCATTACACTCAGCGATGACACTCCACTCTATAGCTAGTTTGCTACCGTTAGCGTGCTGTAGAGACCTCAGAAAGCATGTCTCTGGAGCTAAGAACACTGCCGGTAAAGACCATCATGTAGTAGGTTTCTATGTCTTTCACTACGATATATGATAGGGGGATTCTCAACTTTTGCCTATAAAGACAAATGTTGAAGCCCTTAAAAATATTATATATATTCACTTCAAATTTACGTATTAAAATTTACGTATTTAATAATTTTTATATAATATTTAAAAAAAAGTTATAATTTTCGTAAAAAGATCTACATAATATTTAAGAGAATTTACGTAATTTTAAATGAATTAAAATGTGTCCTTAGGATATGTTTGGTGCGTGATACTGTATAGTATTATTTTACTATATTATATTAAATAGTGTAATACATGTGTTTTGTACTAATTTAGTATAGTATTAATTAATATAAAATACAACCCTTAGATACATCAACATTATATTAAATAATATAGAGTTAATCTATGACATTAACATTACATTGTATAGTACTAATAAAAAATATCAAAATTATCCCTATAAAATTCTATATATCTAATAATGCCCTTTAATTTTTAAAATTTTTAAAATAAATAAAGCTGTATTTAATAGATAAATTATAAATCAAATTATTTTAAAATTTCTTTTCTAAAAATAAAGAAGGGATGAAGGGAGTCACTGCCTCTCATTGGGTGACATCAAAGGTCCACTGCCTCCGTTGGAGCAACTGGCACCTAGCATGCTACCATAAAGTCAAATTGTTTAATAGGTCCAGTAAAGGCATTGAACCCTAAGTAATTTTTTTAACAATTGGTAACTGTTCGATAAATTACTAAATAACTAATTTTATAAATAAACTAAAAATATATTTATACTTTTATATCTTTTTTGAAAAAGAATTCTTACTTTTTTGTACAAATTGATACAATACATGAATATACCAAATATTATGTAATTTTAACATAACATTATTTTTAATACTATATAATATAATACTATATAATACAATATTATATTATATTATATAATATCAAATACTAAATATGCCGTAAATGCACACATAAGATTACCTATATAATTGATGGGGTATTAATACTCGCAACCCCGCTATAATAGTAGCAATGACACCCCCCATTTGTGCTGACAGCATCGAGCTACCGGCTGGGCTACAGAGGTCTGTATTAATGTAACGGATTACTGGTCCCCTAGTTTCACGGACAACTACCGAGGTCTCCTAGTTTCGGTCAAACTCCCTTTGCCCCCACGTTTATATTTAGTAACACTTAGGTCCTACTTTTTGGATGGCCGTTAATTAATCTGTTATCTATACTAAATTTCTTGTGCAATTACTTCTTTATCCCCGTTTGTCTTATTAAAAACATGAGCGTGGTCCTTATAATATACAAAATTTTGTTGCACTAGTCTAATCAAATTAAAAAAATAATAATTAAAAAACAAAGAAAGATAGGATTAGCAATACCTATTACAGCAGTTAACGTGAAAGTGATAAATTAATCTAACAGCAGAACTTGACTGATTTTTAGAAACTGTCAATAATTTCAAGTTTGGCTGAAAACCTCATGTTCCATTCTAAATTTTGATTTCTACTAATCATTAGTTACAATAAGATGTAAGATTTTAAAACAGGAATGCTCATACGAGACTCAACCTATCAAGAAACTTCAATAAATCCTTGTACTGGGGGTTGACATAATAACACTCATTATCTTAATTTTGAAGCTTTTCTATACTTTAGTAATGTTTTTTTATCCAATTTGACGTTCCATTCACTGCAGTATGATGTATTCATTTTCTGAAGGACTTGTACTGGCTGATAAGAGTGGAATAGACCCTCGCACTCCACTTGATGTATTGGTGAGAGATTGGCTGAGCACTTCTTTGCCAACTTACGTTGGTTTTGAGCTAACTGTAATCCTATGTTCCGGGTGAAAGGGCCAGCTATGCTGCAGGGCAATCACTCTCCGGCCATTCCTCTTAAGACTCCAGCAGCAGGACTTAACATTGGCTCTTGGCATTGGAGATGAAAATGCTGTAGTGATGCCAGCAGCAGTAGCCGCAGCCGCCAAGAGGGCTATCTTTCTAATCCCATATTTCTTTATTTTTTAATTATTTTTAATTTGGTTAGACAAGTGCAACAAACTTTTGTATATTATATTATAAGGGCCACGCCCTTATGTTTTTTAACAAGGCAAACGGGGATAAAGAAGTAATTGCACAAGAAATTTAGTATAGATAACAAATTAATTAACGGCCATCCAAAAGTAGGACCCAATTTTTACTAAATATAAACTTCGGGACAAAATGGATTTTGACCAAAACTAGGGTTCCTCCTTTTATTTCCCTAATCTAACCTCAAGAAACATAATCCATCTACAAACAAAATGGAAGACACACCTTAAATCAAATAACTATAGATGAATGAAATTTTGCTTATGGGTTTTGAGAAGTAGAGAGTGGAATGGATGTTATTTTATTATAAAATAAAAAATTTATAGAATATATTTTATACATAATATTATTTTTAAGAAATTATGTTTATTATTTTTCATTTTATATATTATTTTAATTAAATTTTAGTTTTATTCTTCATCAAATTATTATATTCTAATAAGACAAATGAAGGGTATTATAGTCTTTACATTGAAGATTTTGAATCAATTAACAGATTTTTTTTTTTACTGGTGCAACAAATGGGGTGTCAGTGTTACTATTAACATCTAACGGGGGTGCAATTAAATGGGTCAGTGCAGTGTTTTAATTACTGTACTTAATTTTTATATCAATAAAAGATTGCAAAATCAGGCAGGGCCAGACCATGCCAGTTGGAGTTGGACCCATATAAGAGATAATCATAATCGTACGTGTTTATTAGATCAATGGCGCGGAATTAATGTTGTTGTCTCCAATTAATTCAAATTCAGAAGCAGCCGTGAGTCTCTGATAGTACACTACAGTGTATTGATGTATAGTGCTTCCGTTTTTGGACTTGTCAATGCCAGCAATTCTGCAGCAAAACTTTTTCACTTTGTGCCAATTTATTGGCTAAGCAGCTTTTAAGGATCCTTTTTCTTATATATGTTGCTTAATTAGCCTTCTTTTGCTGTGATTTTTAAGTTTAAATTTTGGATATACATTCAAAATCAAATATATTAATAATAATTTAAAAAAAGAGTTAATTTCGTTTGATACCCTCTTGTTTTTTTTCATAATATCAATGAAATTTTTTTTTTCGGAAGAAAAAGAATTTCGAATTTGGCCTTTTGAAAAGTCATTTCAAATATCTTTACTAACACCTTTTATAAATTTTTTTTAACAAAAAGATTAAAAAACTTGATAAAAACTATTAATCAGAATATCAAATAATTTATTTTGTAATTTTATCATTTTTCAGCAAATTACCTTTTGATATCTATTAGTTTTGGGGGATTCTGTTACCCCCTAAGGTAAGGTTCAATCACACTTTACTCCCTCTATTATTCAATATCACAATACCCCCTCGATTTCAAATTCTTCCGTTAACTTAGACGTTGTAAGGGCAGAATGGGAAGCAAAAATTCCGTTAGGATTATATGGGAAAAAAGAAATCGACTTATATAACTGCAGTCAGGCTACGTCAGCTAACTAAAGTTAAAATACGAACTAACTATAGTTATCAAACACATCACCTAATTGCCCATGGCTAAATCATGTTGTAAGAGTAAAAGTCTAAACTTTGTCTTCTTCAACAACCCATAGCGCACGATGGTGATGCCTGGAACTGACCATTAAACTTCCATAACTTCCAAAACCGTCAATGGTGAAGTACGCTAGCGAGTCAGTGACACAGGGCCATTCGAAAGGAAGCTCGTTGTCGGCCATGAACTCGAGGTAATGCTCTATTTTACATCACGATTCTTGGTCATTGAAGCTGACTTCTTTTGGTTATGTATGAATCAATATAAATACTGGTATTGGATGCATGTAATATTTATTATGTATGTATGAAAAGTGTTTCTGTCAGGGGGTAGACAGGGGTGTAATCGAAAGTGGGTTTCAAAGTGAACATCGTTTGCATGGGTTTTTATATGTAAAAGTTTGTTCTTTTTTAATAAATGGTTGAAGTATCTTGATGCATTATAAAAAGTTATGGTCATTTGGTGGAAAATAACATGAATATCATGCTTTTAGCCTAAAAAATTCTGAACTTTTTACGGATAGATCATATAGATAATGTATTGCATGGTGGTGTAGTGATAATTTTTTGCATACTAGTTTGAAATACCTTCGTAGGGTGAGATATTTGGTTATTGAGTATTGATTATTATTTTTCCAGTTGGGTTGATATTTGTGTATTATGTGACAATTTTATTTTGCGTCTTTTAGTCAAAGCAGTAGTGGAATATATATTGTGGTATAAGTATCATGATGTTGATTACATGTGATGCATGTTTTTAAACTATGTAAATGTATGTTATTGTGCAACTGTTAATTCCCATGCATATTATGCAGTGTATTCGGGATAACAATTAGAATGGATGGGAAGTTGCATGTACTGCATAGGGTTTAGCCTTTTTTCTACACTAGACAGAAGTTGATTGCAGAAGCTTGCATGGCTACAGGAGTGTGCCAGTGAAAAAAGATGAGGAATTTTGTATGACAGTGGTTGTCCACTAGGAGCCATAGAATCTTGTCGTGGAGAATGATGCTCAGCTGATGAAGCTATTCAATGAATTTGAGAAGATGGGGTTTGACACCATGATCATTGATTTGGATCCTGTAGTTGGCTTAGATCCAGTAGAAGTAGCTGCCAATGATCAACCTTTAACTGGAGAACCTCAGTAAGCAGGAATCAATTCAAAAGCTGCAACTCTTATTTTCAATGCAGCTTCTAAGTTGTATGACAATAATCTAGTAGAAGGGCAGGTGTGGTTAAGTGATGCTAGTGTTAATGATTTGGATTCCCACATGTTCGATAATGAAGCTGGCAATATAGTGGAAGATGACGCTTCTTTTCAAGTTGGTATGGATGCTGCTGTTGAAGCTGATATAGAGGAAAATGATGGAAATGGTGAACATGTAACGGATGTTGATGATGAAGCTGGTTTAGAAGACTTTTCTGAATCTGGTGATAGTTTTGCTAGCCCTTCATGTGATTATAATTCCACAGATGATGAGTTTGTAAGTAGTAGTTCAGAGAGGACAACACTCTTCTCAGGAGAATGTCTAAAAAAGTAAAGAGGAGAAAGTTCACAGCTGACACAGACATGGATTTGAGTTTGAATGTTGGTGATGTTTTTGAAGATGTAAATCACTTTAGACAGATTTTAAGGGATTATGCTGATAGGAAGGGGTTCGAACCAGTGAAGATTAAGAATGACCTTGATAGGGTGACAGCCAAATGCAAAGGACAGAAGTGTCCTTGGAGAATCCACGCTTCACAGGTGGCCAGGAGTATTAAGACTTTTATGATTAAGACATTGCATGATGTCTATGACTGTAGTAGGGTGTGGTCCAATCATCAAGCCACAACACCTTGGCTTGCAAGCAAGATATTTGAGTTTATGAAGAGCAACCTCAAGATAGCAGTGACTAATATACAAGTTTATGTAAAGCTGAAATGGGGAGTGGATGTTAAAAACTACACTATGTACAGGGCTAAAACAATTACCAATGGGAAAACTTGGTGAAAACCATGCTGAACCATACTCTTTGCTGCCCAAATTTGCTGCAATAATACAGATGAGGAACTCGAGGAGTATGGTCATTGTTAAAATTGTAAGGGTATCAGGCACTGAACAACGGAGATTTCAAAGATGCTTCATGAGTTTTCCAGCTTGCAGAGATGGGTTTATAAATGGGTGTAGACCATTTATAGGACTAGATGGCTGCCACTTGAAGGGCCTTATAGGGGGGATGCTGTTTAGTGCAATTGCTTTGGATGCTAATGACTCTATTTTTCCAGTAGCTGTGTGCATATGTGAGGCTGAGAGAGAAGAATCATTCTGTTGGTTCTTGGAGAAACTCTATGATTATATGGGCAGACTTGATGAGAGGTCTATCACTATGATGAGTGATAGATAGAAAGGCTTAATTTACGCCTTAGAGAAGCATTGACCCACTACCAAGTTTAGAAGATGTGCAAAGCACATTCATTCAAACTTTAAATCAAGATTCCTAGGCCTCAAGATAGATGAACTGTTTTGGGAGGCTGGAAGAGCCACCAACAAAGTTGATTGGTTGACAACCATGAGCAGGATGCACCAAGCAAATGAATCTGCAGGAAAATGGTTAATGGACACTGACCCATCTGTATGGTGCAAGTGGGCAGTGGACACCTTAGCGAAGATAGATCACATCACTAATAACTTCACAGAAAGCTATAACAGTTTCTTGGGCGAATGGAGATGCAAGCAAGTACTATCATTATTGAATCATATTAGAAGACAGATTATGAAGTCATTGCAAAAAGGAAGGCAATTGACTGCCAATTGGAACCATTGACTGCCTGCAAATGTTAGGAATGTGGTTAACAAGTTGATAGATTAAGGCAGACAATTGATGTTTATTTATAGTGGTGATTTGGAGCTTGAGGTTTACAATGCAATCAAGACATTTGAGGTGAAACTAGGACAGAGATTCTGTGACTGTGGTGCTTGCAGCTTAAGTAGAATTCCATGTAAACATGCTATGGGGGCAATATGCTACTCCAGGTTAAATGCTGAGGATTACATTGACCAATTGTTTACTATAGAAGCATATAGTAGAACCTGTGCTGGTATGATTCATCCAATACCATATCAGGGTGTTTAGACTGAGGGTAATGCATCACCATTTCTACCCCCACTGAAATTAAGAAAGCCTGGAAGGCCTAAGAAAATTAGAATGAGAGAGGCACATGAGCCTGTTATAAAGAATAAGAGATCATTTATGATCCATTGTAGTTTCTGTAATAGGGAAAGCCACAATAGAAGGACCTGCAAGCTTGCTCCATCAAATGCAGGGGCATCAAGGAGTAGGGTAAATCTTACCCTACGATTATTCACATTTGAATTCTGTTAAGGATTTGGATATTGCTTACTATTTTGTTGGTGCACTGCTTGCAGGCCAAAAATGCACAACAAAGGGGAAAAGTGATATACAAAATCATATTATTTATGCTTCTAGTTTTACTTTATGACTTATGAAGAAATACTCATTATTATGATTTTTACTTTGCTATGCAAGGCAACAGAAGGTCTGCAGTAGAACAAAAAGAGCAAATTCCAGCTGGTGTAATCCAATCACTAACATCCAATCAGCCCACTCAAATTCACAATAGAAGGGTAAATATGATTACTTCATTTTCCTTTTTAGTTGCATGTAGATTTTCATTGCAAATAAAAAAATGCTTCATTAATGTCATGTCCAGGGATCCAGAAGATTTGTAGTTCAACATGGAGATCAAGAGGAGATACCAGCTTATCTCAACTCAGCCACCAGCATACACTTAGCCAACACAACAACAAGATCAAGCGTAAAGACCTTGTCTTATGAATTATATTAGGGGTATTATATTCCCTTTTTTTTTTTTGCAATAGATTTGATGTCATAAGAATATTAGGTTTTCTATGGATTTTGGGAGTATTTATGCTACATACATTCACTATATGCATGCAAAATGAATACTGACATAGCCAAACTATTTAAAGGCCTTTCTTTTACTTTGTACTTAGCTTTTGCAATGGTGAATGCACTGCCTTCCTACTGTTATGATATATGGAATCATTGAAGAGTGAAATGTTTCTAGCTTACTTTTTGGTGGATTGTAAACATGGATAAATGGAATGTATTATTGTTATCTGGTTGTGACATTTACTTCAATTATGTGGTAGTAATGTGGTAGAAGCATTTGTTTCAATGAAAGCTATTATAGTGGGTAAATTGCATACACTTACTAACTTAGAATAAACCTAGCTTCACAGAAATAGCCCCTATAATAATAAAACAAATAAGCCTTTTCATTGCTTTTTGCTGTGCTAAGACTATATCTAAGTTCTCAACCACTTTCCTCACCTCTCTTGCATAGTGATCTATGACATGCACAGCATCTACGACTTTTTGTACTTGCATTTGCATCATTTTGGATGGTAGCAACTGTGTAGGTCAGTTGCTGGATTTATTTCATCCTCACCAGGATTCCACTATGAGTAGTATGAACACTCTTTATTCATGCAATTGAAATACAATTTGCCTGGATTAGCCTCTGACTCAGAAATCCTAACTGCAGCCCTCCTTCCACATCTGCATTTCCTGTTTTTAAACTTGATCAACCCTCCATTGATTGCATTGATGTTTGCTATTGAGTTGCTTGAAGACATTTTGGCTATATTGACCGGATTTTAATGGTGTTAGCAACTTGGAGTTGACAAGTTTTTACTGGAAGGGTGTGAGTATTTTCGATAGAGAATGTTAGATGATAAAGCTTTCAAAGTAGTTGTCTGTTGCGGCATGGATGTGGCTTTATATTTAGTGATGGCTTTGTGACTGTTGTTAGTAGCAACAGTCTGCTTTGGGATAGAGCTTCTGCCTTTTTATATTGCATTATCAATTATTTATTTTATTTATTCAATGTTAATCTATGTTAGACGTGCAAGGGTAATGAAGTCAACAAGTTTAATGTGAAGGCCAAAACTATCATAACACGTTGTCTTGAGATTACATTTTAGTTTAACTTTTTTCCTTTTTTAAATATTATACTATTTTTCAAAGTCATAACACTTGGTATAAGGATACTTCTGTCACAACATGGAAAATTTCTTATCTCTCTTGCTCCTGACAATGTTAGAGGCTGCAGCAGCGTCTAAGTTAACGGAAGAATTTGAAATCAAGGGGGTCCATTGTGATGTTGAATAATAGAAGGGGTAAAGTGTTTTTTAACCTTACCTTAGGGGGTAAAAGGAAGTATCCCATTAATTTTAATGTTGTTTTCATGACTTTTAAAAAGTTTCCGAAAAAAACGATATTTTTTTTAATATATATGCAAAAATAAGATACTAAAAAAACATATTAACCCATAAAAGTAAGAGTAACGCTATTCTTACAAACTTTGTATGCAAACTCATGTATATAAATTAATGTATTATCACTTATTTATTCACACATCATCACTTTTTAATAAATAAATTAATTTTATATATCTATTACTTCAATCATCTTACAACACATTAATTTATATACAAAGTTTATAAAACTAACATTATTCTAAAATAATTGCTAAAATCATATAAAATATAAAGAGCGGTGCTACTTTTACATACATACAAACTTATGTAGTGTTATTGAATAATTACCACATCATTCATGTTAATTAATATAATTAAAATTTAAAATTTACTCATCTAATCAAATGTTAGTTTTTATGAGTAAGTTTTGTATAGATAATTTATAAAGAATAATATTATCCTAATATAAATAACCCTATTTCTATTCCAAAGTCCAAAATACGGGCTTGGGCTTGGGATTATGAACTGGGCCCGGCCGGGGATAAAAAGTCGCAAACGAATCGGGGTCCCCCGTTCCTCTGGAAAACCCAACGTTCCTTTCGCTATCTTTCCCTATATGGTTGAATAAATCGGAGCGGAGTCGAGAGCAAACGCTTTCTTCTACTGTTAAATTATATTATAAGCTGCCTGCAAAGTGCTTCTCTTAGAAACGGAAACTTACAATAAAATTTCCAGAACGAATGAGAAAGTAGAGGAGAGAAGAAGAAGATGAGCATTGTACCAAAGGAGACAATAGAGGTCATAGCGCAAAGCGTTGGAATCAACAATTTGTCTACAGATGCAGCGGTTTCTCTTGCTCCAGATGTTGAATATCGATTGCGTGAAATCATGCAGGTTACTTGTGTTTTGATTTTGTGGCTGTCTTGTTATAGTTTTACTAACATGGGTTCGTTTTGTTTGCTTGTTTTGTTTCTTGTGACTTGTTATTTGTTAATCGGTAATTTGAGTTGTTGAGCTGAATTACTAGGAAAGTAATTTATTTTTCTGTGTTGAAGTTGGATTCTTTTAAACTATAATGGGTTTTTGTTGACGTTATGCTCTCCTGGAAATTGAGGAAAAAAAATTTGTTTGTGTTTGATGATAGTATAACTTGGAAGATATGTAGTATTTTAGGTTTGACAATATCAATATCAAATCAGAATGTATCTGCTCTGTGTAGTATTTAAGGGGTTATTCTAGAATACAGGAAGATATAGTTCACTGGTTGAGGATTGTGTCATCTTCACTGGAAAGTCCTTATTTTTATCTAAGGGCCTTTCTAGTTTGATAAAGCTTTCATATTTAGGAGTTTGATATAAGTAGACGTGAATTAAAGAAACGAAACGGAGCGAATGAGAATTATTTTTTTGGCACTATATGCTTTAGGTAGTTGTAAGCTGGTGAGGGATTTTTTTTGAAATGGATAAGATTGCCAAGATGACTAAGGAATTGAGAATTATTATTGGAAATAAGACAGATTTTTTATTTTATTTTTCTATTGAAACACAGGAGGCAATCAAATGCATGCGGCATTCGAAGAGAACCACATTAACGGCTGATGATGTCGATGGTGCTCTTAAATTAAGGAATGTGGAGGTGAGTTGCTAATTATTATAATAACTCAATACTTGTGGCCTGTTGTGTAATTATTGATCCACAGGAGATAATACTTCATGATTCTCATGTGGCAACTTTGGCTATTTTCTTTCTCAGAAGTTTATTTTCATCTAATTTCATTCTGTCAAATCTTCTTGCCTCAGCCATTATATGGCTTTGCTTCAGGGGGTCCTTTGCGGTTCAGGAGAGCTATTGGGCACAGGGATTTGTTTTATATTGAGGACAAAGATGTGGATTTTAAAGATGTAAGAAAACAATGATTACATTTTTTTTTTCCCTTCAAACTCACATGGGTGGATGAATTCTTAAATTTCTGACATTTCGTGTTTGTCTGGCAGGTGATTGAAGCTCCTTTACCAAAAGCACCACTTGATGCAGCAATTGTTTGTCACTGGCTAGCTATTGAAGGGATACAACCTGCAATCCCAGAAAATGCTCCAGTGGGAGGTTGGTCTCTAAATATAGAAGCATTATCAATAGTGCTAAAATCTACTAGCCTTAAAATTTTTGAGTAGTTATCATAACTATGGAGGAATACATATTTTCAAAATGCCTAGCAATTTCATCCAGTAAGCGAGTCTGGAAACCTGGGCTTATGGCAACCTGGCTGAGGAAATTGGACTAAGGCAGGCCTATTTTACCAGTTTTTTTGGTTGGTTTTATGTTTATTATTGAATGATAGCTCCATATCTTCTCCCTTTCATGGCATAATAGACATTTATGATTGCGGTCTGTGCAAGTCATGATGAACTTTTCTTTTGTGGGATCAAGTCTATGCAGGAAAATGCACAGTTCAAGCTTGAAAATGATATCTTTTATTATCCTATGTTGATCACAAATCTCAGGATTGAGATTAAAGTGGATACCGAATGGTACTTGTGAATTTTCAGCCAATGTCTCGCGGCTAATCTTTAAATTTGTTTTGCTCCTCTAGTAATTGCTGCTCCTTCTGATAGCAAAAATGATGAACAGAAAGATGGGCTTCCTGTCGATATTAAATTACCAGTTAGACATATTTTATCTAGGGAACTTCAGGTACACATAGTAGTTGTCTTTCTCTCTCTCTCTCTCTCATTTTTTTTTTTTTTAAATAAAATGTCCTTTCTCCAGTTTATTTACATGTTTTTACTTTCACCTTTGCAGCTGTACTTTGATAAGATCACTGAGCTGACTGTAAGCAGGTCTGATTCAGTCCTTTTCAAGCAAGCCTTAGTGAGTTTGGCCACGGACTCGGGACTCCATCCATTAGTTCCTTATTTCACATATTTTATAGCTGATGAGGTGATGACATTGACAATATTTTGCTGAACATGAACAGTTATAGTAAAATATATATTCAAAATCTCATTCCAATTGCTCCTCCAATGATATCAGGTGTCTCGTGGTTTGAATGATTACTCCCTTCTGTTTGCTTTGATGCGTGTTGTTTGGAGTCTTCTTCAGAATCCTCACATACACATAGAACCTTATGTAAGTTAACTTCCAATATTAATTGTTTATCTTTTTGGGTACATCCTTATGGAATCAAAGTAACATTGACCAGTGCGAGGTTTAATAGTTGTAGCAGCTGTGCCACATCTGTTAATGTGGATAAAGTAATGTTATCTGCCTATAAGTCTATAACTGGCTGCCCCTTTCAGATCAAAAACACGTAAGGACGTATGGAGAAAAATTGATAGAATTGCCTGCATTCTCATCATTCAACATGGATGATATTAGTTGCTAAACATCTGCTTGTTGTTTTCATAAATATTCATTTGTTAACCTTTGGTGCTAATAAAGATTGCAGGCCCAAAAGCTTATGTGAAAGATTTAAAACCTGTAGTAGCATAACTTTTAAACAATTTGGTGAATAACATTTAAAAAGAAAGGGCTTTGGCTACATCGGTTGTACCGGTGCAACTGTTTTCAAATTTTTTGTAAATTTAGTGTAAAAGTTGTAAATCTTTGTATAAAAATCGTAAATCTGAAAAAAAAAGTTGTAAATAAATAATCGTACAACTATTTTTATTTTTTGTAAAATTAGTCTAAAAGTTGTAAATCATTGTATAAAAATCGTAAATGTGAAAAATTATTAATTCACAACTTTTTCTTTTCACATTTACGACTTTTATACAAGGATTTACAATTTTTACACTAAATTTACAAAAAATTTGAAAACGGTTGTATGGTACAACCAGTGTACCGTAGTATGACCCAAAAGAAAGTGCTTAAGACTGAATTTCATTTGTAAGAAGAAATTCCTTTTAAAGAGAAGAAGTATGTAATTTCTTTCTTGTATTTTTATCTTGTTTGACATAAAGTGAAAATTACCTTCTGATTTCTGTTAATAAAATTATTTTAGTTGTGAAAGATGAGATCTTTTTGTTGTTATGCAAAATTGAAAAAAATCAGTTTTAACAAAGCAATATGGTGATGGTCTTAATTGACTCAGCTCAACTCATCAAACCCTGAGCCTCATTTCCTTTATTTTCTGGATGAATCCATTTTAGCCATTTAGTTCCATTCGAAGATTATTACCATTTTATACTTGGCAATTGTCCCTATTCTTGCAGCCACTTCCCACACTGTTTAGGCCTTCCTTTTGTCCTTCTGACGTTCTTTTTGAACAACTTCACTCTTCAGGCATTATAGGCTTTTGTTGCACGTGGCTGTACAATTTTGGATGTCAATTTTCTTTATAATTGTTCAATTCGTGGATATATATATATATATACTCAGTTTGTGTGATGGGTCCACTATCCATGAATCTGAGAAGGCATTCTTTTCTTGTCAGCTTCACCAATTGATGCCATCTGTGGTTACATGCCTTGTGGCGAAAAGGTTAGGGAATAGACTTGCAGATAACCACTGGGAGCTTAGAGACTTCACAGCAAAACTGGTTGCTGCAATATGCAAAAGGTAAGACTTCTCCTAGTTTTATATTGTTTGCCTCCTTGTCCAATCTTGTGACCTCAATTATTTTGGTTTCAGAAATGATACTCTTTTTATATATTTAAATTATTTTTCATATTTCTCTTTCCATTGCCTTGCACACAAGTTATATGACAGATTTTATGTCTTATGTTTGGTGTTTATAGATTTGGGCATGTCTATAACACTCTTCAGACACGTCTGACCAAAACTCTCGTTAATGCACTTTTGGACCCAAAGCGGGCATTGACTCAACATTACGGTGCAGTTCAAGGATTAGCAGCCCTCGGACCAAATGTGGTATACTCTTCTCTCGTTTTTTTTTGGCAATAGTAAAGTTTGTATCCTTGAAAAACTAGACAAAAAATGGTGCTTTCATATTAACGGAATATTGTCCTCACATCTGGTCTAAGAACCCAATGCAATTATTTTGGTATCTAGCAGTAATAGAGTGGAAGAATAGAAGAGAGGTAATAATATAAATTGAAAGGAAAATAGTGGAACCGTTTCTATCCTCTCTTTCTGAATTGTCTTTGTTTTAACATCAGAAAGGAAGTTTGCATCCAATACTTTTTAAATCTTCTTCATCCCTTCTTCCTCCTGCTGCTAGAAAATCAAGTATAGGAGAATTTCCATGAGCGGCTTGAAGTTTATTTAAGTCTGGAATCAAGAAATGGGTAATTGTTAATGCGTTCAGTCAATCCTTGCCCCATGATCTAGGGATGATTTGATGGTATCATGTTTAAATTTCTTCTTTCATGCTACCTCAAATATGATTTGCTTTTGAAGAAAATGAGGTTAATTATTTTTTATCTGTGAATAGTTGTTATTTTTATGTAATGAAATACAAAATGAAAGTGAAAATGAAATATTTGTGTTTGTTAGTGTTTGAGTTTATGTTCTCAAAATTTAGAAAGAGTATGTGGTTAGTTTTAAATTTTTTTTGAATTTTGAAAGTGATATGTGGTTGATATTGATTTAAATGCATTGGAAAGTTTCGTTTTCATAAAACAGTTTGTAGAAAATGTAGACAAACACAACCTAAAACTTCAACACTCTCATCAAAACTATCTTTTGGGATTTCAAGCTGTTTGTGATGCTTCACTTTACAAGTAGGTTCGCCTTCTACTATTGCCAAATCTTGAGCCATATTTGCAACTTCTTGAACCGGAAATGCTTCTTGAGAAGCAAAAGAATGAGGTGAAGAGGCATGAGGCTTGGCGAGTTTATGGGGCTTTGCTGGTGAGTTTCTTCTGTATGATTGATTTTACAATTATGTCCGGTAGGATAAATCCTGAGTATGGTGTGGAGTGGGTATAACTAGTCTTTTCTTTTTCCAGCATGCTGCAGGGCAATGCATATATGATCGCCTCAAGATGTTCCCTCCTTTGCCATCGTCCCCACCACAAGCTATCTGGAAGACAAATGGGAAAGTTCTTACTGCAGTGCCAAGTAAGACATATTGCTAATGTATTTGTTTGCTTAAAGAGTATGCCTTTAGGCATTAGTTGACATTATGTGGGGGGTTGTACTGAGGTCTGGATTTTGCATCCTTGGGAAATAGGGGGAAGTTTCGGAGCTGAATTCTTTGTTTGGTCAAAAGTGCCCTGTATGCTATAATCTGGATCGATGTGATTGTTAAGCTGATGAATTGGGAAGCTCATGTAAATGAAGGATATTAACACAATAAATATATTTTGCTTGAACGCGAAACCCTTAACTGGACCTAGTTCTTTTAGAGGCACACTATTGAAACATTTGCTATATTTGTTTAATTGAAGAAAAGTAACATTAAATACGTGCTTTGTTGTAAAATCTTCAAGATAAACGCAAGGCAAGCATAGATCACTTGGAACAGCTGCCAGCCCAGAAGAAAATGGCAACTGATGGACCAACTGATGTGGTGATGACCAGCACCTCACCATCTCATGGACAGGAGGAAGCAGTAGCTGCTGCACCTTCGAGTGATTCTGATGCAGGCCGGTTATCATCTTTGGGAGAGATACCTCTTGATAGTGGATCTGGAACAGGAAGCAGACAGAAAAAAGACAAGGGTAACAGTCAATCTTTAAAGATGTCAGCAATCCTTCCACAGATTTGGAAGGATGATTTAAATTCTGGGCAGCTTCTGGTTTCACTACTTGGCCTATTTGGTGAAGGCATTCTCTCCTTTATTCCAGCTCCTGAGATGTCTTTGTTCTTGTAAACTGTTGTCTTAGGATGATAGTCCTGCTGTGAATTATAGTTTAAAGAAAGAGATATCATATCAATGAAATTCATGGCTTTTGTAGAGCTTATATTATTTAATTGAAGGAAGGATGGGTTTTTTAACCCTCAAAGCTCTTCTAAAATCTTGGATTTTCTTAAAATCGTCAGAAGTTTTAGTATTATCCTTCACCAAGAAGCTCGTTTAGTAATACATAGTGGTCCACCATAAACACCAACAACAGGAGATCTATGATTAATTTAACTCAATACAAAATCTAGAATTTAGAAAGTAATGCAAGGAAACAAAACAGATTGAATGCCGTGGTACAATGGAAAAACAGAATGCATCTCAAAACACTCGATTTAAGCACCCAGTTTAGTGAAAGTCTCCTTTTCCACGGCTTTCTTCAGGATGCTATCCTCTTCTAGGGCCATTTGCACAGGCAAGAAGCCCAAACCATTGGCCATAGCAAGCATCATTTGCTTTGTCTCCGACTTGAACTCCTCCAAATCCACAGCCCCATTCGAGTCATGGTCAAATTGCAGGAACAGGGAGTTGTAGACACCAGCAAGCTCATCGGGGTCCGGTTTCTCATCAATGCCGAAGTGGGTCTCAAACACCCTCAGGCTCTTGAGCTCCTCCATCATTTCTGCATAGGAAAGGAGACCGTCATGGTCTGTGTCCAGGTGGGCGAAACGGTCACATACTGAGACATTGAATGCTTCTTCATCTTCCACAAAGCTAATAATTGTTGCACCATCCAACACTTCTACGCTCATCTTTGCTCTTATAAAATACGCTGATCACTTCTCTACTAGTAAACAAAACTAGAGACCAGGGGAAGCGTTTTAACTGCTCAGACAAATTAGAAGAGAACTTAATTCGATGTTGTTGAAACACAACTTGGGTTGTGTTTATATTTATAGCTAAACATTCGAGACAGTTTGAGTTGGTGCAACTGTCAGCGTGGACACATTCATGTTATTTCACAACTTTGTTACTGTTAGCCTCTTGTTTCTCTCCCGGTTCCCATAGTATTTTGCATTCCCGAGCATCGTAGCCTAAATTGAAGCCTAGATTGAAGGTTCTCGGATATACGCACCTTTTTCAGTTGGCTTGTACTTCCCTAATTATCAATTCTACGAATATTCTTTTGTCAAGTGTAAGAAGAACCTTCTCTAGAATCTAAGAAAACAAATTGAAAACAATTTGGGGGATACAGTAAGGTTTGATTTACAATTCAAAGTCTACAACTTAAAGCGATAATATAAATCATAAAATTTTATTAGAGATGCAATTTCTTTCATTTATCTCTTTTTCATCTTTTAGTAAATTTTTATCATGTAAATTATCACATCAAATTATAAACTTTTGATTGTATTTAAATTGTAAATCTAACACTATTAGGAAAGATATTTGAATCAGATTTTCCTTCCTTCTAAACTAAGATAGCTAATTGAAAGAGATTGAGAAAGCAGTTTGTATAATCTCCATCTCTAATATTAACATTTCAATTAAAATTGAGATATGTAAAATGTTTTTATCGGTCCAAATCACCAACCTAAAGTTAGATACCCAATATCCATGAGTTTTGAATTGATTAGAAAAGGCATCAGATAATTGTCTTGTGTTTGCAGTAGGTTCACAATGTCTGTGGGGAAGAAATTTATATTTAATTTGAGAAAGTGGGTCAGCAGGGATCCGTTTGAGTGGGTGCTGTCTGTCTTTCAACCTTCGAATTGAAATCCAATGGGCAAATTTCCATGTTACAGAAGTTGAATATATATCCAAAGACATTGACTAGAGAAGTCAAAAAGAGGAAATCAGAATTTTCAACCTCTGCTTCAAATCCACGCGTCTGTGTCTTGTGTAGTAACTTTAAGTTACTTACCACCGACACCACCATCAATATTCAAAAACAACGAGGCCCATAGATCGTTAATCTTCCTTGAAGAAGTCCCAACCTGTTTGACCGGAACAGAACAGAACAACAATATTATGTAAAAGTTAAATTAGAAAATCTTATTCACAAAAGATAGTTTCCTTGTGCTATGATTTTATATGTTAATGTTTCAAATATTTAATTTGTAGTGATTTTCAAAAATTTCATTAGTTTAATAATTAAAATTTTATTAATATCGAAATAATTTTTATAATACAATTAGATAGCCTTTGAGAGAAAGCATGATGATCAGGAGAGGTCCTCGCATCCAAATTTACAAACTTTTTGAAACTTTTATTAAATTATTTAAAATTTTAACCCAAAAAATATTTTTCTCCATGAGCCCAATATTCTGAATTTTTTTTTCAGCTGGATCCCATATTTCGAGGTCTAAATTCTATTATAAAGATAATATATAATCTTCAAAATGTTAACGTAAGTTTTCATGGCATCGTTAGTACTCCATATTAATATAATATAATATATAAAATTTTGAAAACCAACGCAGATTGAAATGGAAATGTTCACCAAAAGAGAAGCTGCATTGATTCATATATAAAAGGCCACAAGTTGGTAAATTCAGCTCACGTCAAAGTTGCGCAAGTAAATAAACATTGCCTTAGCTTTACTCAAAATGGCATTTGTCATGAGCACCAAAGCGTATAATACTCATCACAGGCCTTATTTATACTAAGTCTCACATTCGGTTCGGCATGGAGGTGGGTAAATGATTAATTCTTGACATCGTCTTCAAACTCGGCATCCGGAGCCTCATTAGCATGTGCGCAGCACCTATAGCAATCATTTGAGTAACGGTATCGGCGGCAGCATCCGTAAGGGCATCCTCTTCTTGGTGGGTAGCCACGATAGCCTCCACCACGGCCTCCATTATTGTAACCACCTCCTGGATATCCATGTCCCGGGCCTCCATACTTGGCCTCCTCCACGCCATTGGATTTCTTGCTTTCCTCTGCAATTAAGAGGACGGTGCTGTTAGTTTAAATAATAGCTGTATATATATATATATATAAAATTTCATCATCCGAACGAAGAAGAGATACTTAATTCCTTGACTGAAAAACATAAACATTAGAGCGAGTACTCACTTTTATTATGAGCTGCAACTTCAGATGACACTATAAGTACAATTGCGAAGAGAAGAGAGACAAGAAGAAACAAAGTCTTAGATGAAGCCATAATTTTCTCTTAGGAACACTGTCACTGACTTCAGATGCTGTGTCTGTGAGGAAAGCATTGCAGCTCTACCCTATTTATATAAACATAGTGTAGTGACTAGTGATTATATTTTAAATTTGTGTTTTCGCCCATGATATTATCACATGCAACTTACAGTCTTCTATCTTCTTTGTAAAAAACTTCTGATTTTTGAGTATATTAAACTTTGCATGGAGTCCCCACGTCTCAGTTAATGAAATTTGGATTATTGGATATTTGGATACGATATATTTACATATATAATGCGATATTGGATTTCCATCTGCGTCATGTATGACGCTTCTGTGTATAGATATGATCACCCTCTTGATCTTCCTCTCTCTCTTGTATTATTAAACTTGCTTCTTTTTAGAAGATCGATCTCCTTTATATATTTGGTTTCCGCGTCTACCATAAAGTAGCTCCAAGCCTTTCGTAACCGAAAAAATGTGTTGCGTTAAAAAAAGGTTGTAACATAGCAAATTGTGAGCAGCATGCATGCATGAGTATATTAATATCGATCCTTTTAATGCAGCAAACTAACGCTGCTTTGCTTGACAAGATGAAAAGAATTTAATAGTTCCTTAGAGTAGTTGGCAGCAGAAATTTAGAAAAAAAGTAATATAATGATATTTTCTTAAATATATATATATATATATATATATATGTGTGTGTATGTGCGTGCGCGCCCATGTATATATCTCAATGTTTATCCTAAATCTTACGAAATTTATATAATATTTCATTTCATCATTTCTTTGTCGTAGAATTAATCAAAATCCTATTATTTAAGATTTAAAAAAAAAAAGAAAAACTAAGATAAGATTAATTAACTTAAGAAGAATAGTCTATACTATCTTAAAAAATAAAAAATTCGCCGGATACACAATGAGCTAGCACACATTATTTTCTGGATAATACAGTCTTTTCGTAACTAATATATATAGGGTCGGACCACAATTAAATCTCTCTGTATATATTTAACCCTTGAGTTGAGTTTGAGGTGGATGGTAATGCATTGATTGAAGTCAGCTAGCTAGTTTCCAACGCTTCTCACAGTAAATGCATTCAAAGTTTCAATAGAATTGAAGTTGCAATTATGGATATTATAATTTTATGCGGACTGTCGAGAAAGACTGATCACGCGTAAAAGAGTAATGCTACTCATACAAACTATTTATACAAACTCACCCATACAAACTGACGTGGCATAATGTGATTTGATAAATAAATGCAGTGATTTTATAAATATATATTAATAATAAATGACATTAATTAACATGGGTGATGTGGCAATCATATAAGGATGCCACATCAGTTTGTATGTGTGAGTTTGTATAAGTAGTTTGTATGAGTAGCATTACTCCGCGTAAAAATATATAGCACAGGTTTGATCTCTGTCACTTTCTGATGATATCTTTTTTTATTTATTCTTCAAATTAAGCGCCTTCGCATCCTATTAGTTCAAAGTCTCTTTACAACTCCATTAGGCACAAAAAAGATTATTTTCCACGTTTAGTCTCGTGTTAAATCCACATTTTTTTCCTCTCTATTTTCGTTTCAATTTGCTCTCATGAAATTTCTGAATTTGTTTTCTATTTTTTTGGATTGTTAAAATCTAGAAATTGATATGGGATTTCGGCTAAATTATTCATAAATATTTCAATAAAATGAAAGAAAAGAATTACGTTTAAGTGAATCCTTTAAACTAATTTGTTCATTATTTTAAGCGAAATACTAAAACGTAATAATTTCGTACTTTTTGCATACATTTGTTAATATTAATGATAATTAATTCCTTTTCGTAATAATTTACTTTAGATCATATTAAACAAATTAATTTAAAAAATTAGTCTATATTTTGTTTGGCCCTTCTTGCAGTTCATCCTGCAGCTGTGTGCATATTTAGATCTTCCATATTGAAAAACTCCAAGAAAATTCTCGATCGACTGACAGACATAAACTGATGAAGTGTAGCATCATATTCAATGCCATGCTATAAGTTTTCAGTAACCTAAATAAAAAAAAAAAACATAAAATAGACAAATTAATTCACGGTTTAGATATCTGTATGACCCGAGCTTCACCTTATCAAAATGTAAACACACGATGAGATAATCATTTCACTCTTTTCGTAGTTATCCATTCAAATGTTGACTTCAGTTTGCACCAAGTGGGCAGTGTAGGTTCTGCACCAATTAAATAGCTAGATGTCGCTGGCCGACACAATTAATGAATAATAAATAGGTTCGTAAGACTTTCCATAACAGATCAGCCTTTTCCAGCATGGATCGATGGATCTGATCAATGCTAGAGCCAAAAGCTTGAGATATCATATAGTATATATTATAAATTTATAATCCAATGCTGTAGAAACAATAAGTAAGATTGATAATTGAATAGCTCTTGCAGGGATCTCCCTAACAGCCAACTACACATTATGGGTGGCTTCATCAAGTTGTACTGTACTTTTATGACTACTGAAAGCAGTACTCTCCTCGCTGACCCTGAGCCTCTGCTATAAATAGAGATTGAGAGAACACTAGATTTCTCATCCTTCTCCAAGATATAATTCCTTGGTTGATAAATTGTTTGGTAATTTAGGAAAATGGGTTCCAAGGCCTTCATTCTCTTAGGTCTTCTAATGGCCATTGTTCTTCATATCTCTTCGCAGGTGGCAGCTCGAGACCTCGCTGAGACTTCCGTTAGCAAGCCAAATGGTTAGCTTAATGGTTTGTGTTTGCGCCTGTAACATTTATGTGTGATCTACGTAATCATTCAAAAAATAATTAAAAATATATGCAGGTAATGAAATTGAAGACTTTTATATTACAAATCAAGTCAAATACTAGTAATATGAAGTTGAAAATGCATTGCTACATCCTAAATGCTTAAAAGCCACAAATTGAAATAATACATGTTCAATATTTAATATTTTAATTTTTGCAGGCGAGGCATCTACAGAGAATAATGGATTAGATGATGCTAAGCATAGTGGTGGATATGGAGGATACCCTGGCGGTGGTGGGTATGGCGGAAACCGTGGTCGTGGTGGGTATCCTGGACGCGGTGGTTATGGTGGTTATCCTGGCAATGGTGGTCATGGCGGTTATCCTGGCCGTGGTGGTTATGGTGGAGGGCACTGCACCTACGGTTGTTGTGGTGGTGGTAATTATTATGGAAGAGGTTGCAGATGCTGCTCTTTTGCTGGGGAGGCTACTGAAGCCAAGCCTCAGAACTAATTATTGTATTTAAATTAAACGGTGCTTATTAAATATATTGTAAGCTGCCAGGAGTAGCATGCTTCAGCTTCGTAAGAAATAATGATAATGAATAAATTAATGAGTGGACTACTTTTGAAGATCTTGCAGAAAAAATTAATGACCTAAACGAATTGGTTTTTTATTAGTACTTTTATCTCTATTGAAGTCTATAAATCTATCATATGATTATGCATCATATGTGTTATAAATAAAAATGAAAAAAAAAGATTATTTTTGCAAGTTTTGTGTTTTAATTTTTCATAAACGCGATTTTTATATGTTGTTCAAATATCACTTGACTCAATGATTTTTAAATGCCAAAAAAGGAGTGGTAGAGCCCAAGCTTTTAATAAAAATGTCCATCAAATTAAGTGATGTTCTATTGAGTGGAAGGGTAGCGCGATTATAAGATTATTGCATCGACGACTTAGCCACTTGGGTATGATCAGAACATTGATTAATTTTATATCCAAAATCTCTGTGAAAAGGATGATAAATGACAAATTAAGATTGATCAGGTGGAAATAAATGACAAAAAACAGTGGAAAAGTAGAGAACTCTCTACAACGGACAACTACATTATTCAAATAGCGTTATACTTACAATTTCTTTGTACAAATTAATGTAATATTATTGTATGATTGTCATATTAATGAGTCTCAATTAGTGTAATTAACCTTTTGAATTCATTCTCCTTCAGTTCTAGCATATCACATCTTCTTTGATTGAATTATTATAAAGAATTTCTGTGATTGAATAATTTTACGTATATAGCTAATTTATATAATTTGATTTAGCATAATATCATTAAAATTTGATTTAGCATAATAACATTTAATTATATGAATAAAATATAATGATAAATGAAAAAATAACAATAAATGATATAATGAGATGTTTAGCTTTTTCTGCTGGCCACAATCTTCAATGTGACACTCTCATAATTTATGATTTTTTTCGATATCCTAAAAGTTCGCGCTTTGGATTTATGTTTAATAGTTGATGTTCATATTCACATTTGGTAATTCCTCTCAAATTCAATGTATTCCTGTTGGTTTCACACTCTCAAATTCAATGTATTCCTGTTGGTTTCACACTTTTCTTAAAGCTTCAGAGGTTTGATCATATATTGATTTCATATTTATAGAAAATGGTTAAAATTTATTTTTATTTTTTATTTTCATTACTATATTTTCTATGTGATATTTTGAAAACAAGGTGAGAGGAGAGAAACCCTGTCCACCTGACCCTACACTGAAATGCATGCATCATCACTTTCTTTCTCATCTGCCTATAAATATGGATTGCAAGACACTAGTTTGATCACTCAAATCTGCAATATTAATTATCTTTAAAGGTCTTGTTTTCAGCAAGTCAGAAAATGAGTTCTAAGGCATTACTTCTGTTGGGTAGACGTCGACGGAGACTTTCAGTCAAACCTTGGACTCCCTTCAGTCTAGATTTACATATGTGCCACATATGATGAGTGATTTTGCTTCTGCCGTCACTCCATGCATTATCCATCCATCACTGAGATTTCAGCTCAAGTCTCATATTGCGCATATTGCGCGCCATGTAACTTGATTGTTGAGAAAATATATAGAATAAGAAATAATATTATGTCATGACATGAATAAATGAAAATTTTAAATAGAAATACAGGAAACTTTTTCCAGTTTCTGTTCGTTTATGAATACAAATCCTGTTTTCTGTGCTGCACATTTTCCAATGCAATTTATATTCAATCTCAACTACATATCCTTTTCAAAATTCAAAATAATTTAAAATGAACAACATATTCCTAAATTCAATTGAAAACAAAAATACCGGATTCATAAACGACCACACTATGCGTGCGTTTTCAAGACTATAGGGAGTGTAGTAGTGGTCCAATATCTTAATGAGATATTTTTTAAAGACTTTTTTTTTGCTTTTCCTTAGAAAACATTTTCTAGTGCATCAATTTTGAAGCATGACTTAAAAGTGATGTAGGACACATTAGAAATAAATTAGGGATTTCAATTATATTTTAGAGATTTTAATAAATTAGGAATTTTGAATATTATTAGGGATTTTGATTTCCTAAATTGAGAGTAATTCTAATTTGAGTTATTTTCCTAATTAATAGTTTACTATTTTGATTATAATTTAATTTTGTTATTTTCTAGTTAAATTATGATTAGTATTCTATTTCCTAATGGAATTATATTTTTTAATAGAACTATACTTTAAGGTGCTATAGATAGGAGCCTTTAGTTATGTTATTTTCAGACTTGGTTATTATTGATTTTTGATCTTTTAGTAAAAAGATTATTTCTCCCTCAATTTCACTCTACTTCTCCCCCAAATTCCCCAAATGGGCCATTTTTAAAGATGTCTCAAACAGTTCATATAATTAAAATAATGACGTGAAATTATTAATTATATATATATATATATATATTATACTTATCGTGCTACTTGTTTTGTATTATATTTATATTATATATTATTTTGTATTATAATTATGCTATATATTTTTATTTTATGTTATGTTTAATTTATTAAAGATTATATCATTTTAATTATATGACCATATGAAAAGTTAATGATTGAAATTTATTATATCTAAATTTATTTATTCGTCCCATTTTCTAGTGTATATAAAATATTTTATATATTTTTTTCAAGAGAGTGTTATATGTATATAATTACTATTATATTTATTTTTCTATGGCTATCATAGGGCTATGGAAAATTTAGCTCCAAAATATGAAATGAGAGTGGTGGCTCAGCTTAAAGGATGTTACATGATTACAATGCTGATAATTTAACATTTCCAATGAGAGTTATTGTTATTATCATATATATATTATATTATTTTTGCTCGAAGTCTAAATTGACACTCGACATTAGATGAGAAGACCCTATTAAGAAGCCTATTAAGAAGGACCTATTATTATTAGTCTTTTGTTATATTTTTCTGTTAAAAATGAGGCTTCCATCTTCCATCTTACATCTCTTTTAGTGGCATTTACAGTATTACCCTCATTTTTCTTATTTCAAAACTATATAATAAGGTATTTTATTAGTAAAATGAATAAACATAATGTAAAATTATATTTTATACTTATCGTGCTATTTTAGTGATTGTTTCTTATTATACTCGTATTGTATATTGTTTTGTGCTATACTTATGTTATATATTTTTATTTTATATTATGTTTAATTTATTAAAAATTATATCATTTTAAATATATGACCATTTGACATCGATAGCCTTTATATTCAATATAAAAAATTAATGATTAAAATTTTTTATATCTAAATTTATTTATTCATCCCATTTTCTATATATAAAAATATTTTAAAATTTTTTCAAGAGAGTATTATATGCATACAGTTAGCCGACACAGGGCTGTGAAAAATTTGGCTTCAACAAATGAAATAAGAGTGGTGGCTTTGCTTAATTGTAAAGACCCCCGCATTATAAAAATGATGATAATTTATCCTTTCCAATGATTGTTAGTTACATTTATTTATTGTTGTTATCATATATTATATTATTTTTGTTGAAGTCTAAATTGGCACTCCATATTAGGGGAGAACACCCTATTAGGAAAGGCTATTATTATTAGATTTTTGTTATATTTTTCTGGTAAAAATGACTCCCCATCTTACCTCTCTTTTAGTGACATTTACAATATTACCTTCATGTTTCTTATTTAAAAACTATATAATGATGTATTTTATTAGTCAAATGAATAAAAATATTAATAAAACACAAAATAAATAAATTTAATTTTGTTCGAGCCTCCATCGCCAGTCACATATACTGATTAATCTATTTTTAAGTCAAAATAATCTTTTTTTGAGGAGTAATACTATTCTTACAAATTTTATATACAAACGTTTGCATACAAACTAATATCTTATAAGAGAATTAGAGTTGTGGATATGCAAAATCAATTCATTTAATGAAGCGTGATAATGTGTGAATTTATGAGTGATGCCACATCAGTTTATATACACAAGTTTGTATACCGAGTTTGTAAGAGTAGTACGACTCATATTGATTTAAGATGTTGGTAATAAGATTGTTGTCTCTACTACTTAACCACTCTACTATAAAAATAAGTTTTATATCTAAAATCTCTTTCGAAAGGATCTGATTGACGTTACTCAGAAAAGATAACTTTTTATCTCAATTATACACATTTGGATGAATTAAATTCATAATAATTATTTGTATTCAAATATTTTTACTATATTAAATAAAATCCAAGTGAAAATAACACACACACATATATATAAAGGGATATATGTGTAAAAATATTAATTTTCAGATATTTTAATACCAATATTAAAATAAAAAAAACATATAATTAAGATCTTTATATTCAAAACTTATTCAGATTTCAGTTGATTTCAAATAGATAAAATAACAAACGTTCCCTTGACGTTCTTTATCATCCATTATTATATATTTGGCAGTGAGATTATATAATTTTATAAATAATGAAATCCAGCACATCAACACAAAGTCTTGTAACTACTGAACTTGTATTAAATTGTAGTTATAGTAACACAACAATCACATGAGGTAATATTGCAACTTTTTCCTTTATTTTTAAAGCTATACAAATTGTTTGTATTGTCGTGTGCAGGTGGACTTCCATAATTATAAACGCATCAAGCTTAACATATTTGCCACTCCAATTAGCAAATTAACACTTGCCACAACGTGGCGTTGGGTGGCATGTAATGCATCTCTTTTGGAAACACTTGGATGTCTTTGTTGTTTTAATATTACTGGAGGGCCCTGAAGAATTTTGCCTATAAATATAGCTCCCTCCTTTGAAAGTCTTTGTACCGAATTGAAAAAGAAATAAGAAAATCTCTCATTCCTCTCTCTCTCCATTACAATACTTATACTTTAAATTTTTGCACTTACCCCCTTAAACTTTTGTTACATTTATTTTAGTTAGTTTATTTCATATTATCAGCACGAATTATAAGTGTATTCTCTACTCTTCTATCAAGTTCAAAGTATTCAAAAGGTTATTATTGGAAGTATGCTCTGTGGTTGCCATTAATTTGGATTGTCCACATTAGAAAACAATAATACTTTATATGTTGCACTTTACTTTATTCTGGTTATACTGTTTCTCTTCCATCTACTTTATTTATTTCATATTATTCTATAATGATCATTGCAAATCTAAAGTTTGCAAGTATTCTGATTAAGTGAACCAGAAGTTTTATCAAAATGCCTAACTTGAGAAGCCTGGAGTTTTCTGTGTTGACTCCAGAAATAAAAGGGTATCTGATATGGGCTACAAATGTTTAATCACATTTGTGCGTAGAAAATTTAGAACATACTATATTGGAAGGTAATTAGGCAACTCCACAATAAAAGGTGAAGGTAATGCGGCACCATTTGTGTGAGGAACTGAAGATCCAATATATTACTAAAAAGGACCTAGTAGTGTTCTGAAAAAGCTTGCAAGAAAGATTTGACCACCAAAGAGATGTATTTCTCCCTATAGCCAAACGTGCTTTTGATCAACAGAGATTCCAGGATTTTAAATCAGTTTTTGAGTACAAATTTTGCCCTTGACATTGTTGTTGTAGAATTGAAATTATATGGTAAAAATATATCTAACAATGATATGATAAACAATACATTGTTAACATTCCATGCCTTGGATATGCTCCTACAACAGCAATATCGAGAACACTGTTTCAAGAAATACTCAAAGCAGATCTCATGTCTCCTCCTTGTTGAACAACATAACAAGCTGTTAATGAAAAACCGTCAATTACATCCTACTAGCTCTCAACCATTCCCTGAAGGAAATGTTAATAATTTTAATAGTCAAAGAGGACAAATAGGAGGACGAGGCTGCAGAAATGGTTACTGTCGCGGTGGTCATAAATTCGTGGGACAGAGAAATGCTAAAAATCCCACAAGAAGTGGGAAAATTATAAGGTGAAGCATTTCAAGGGTAGAAATTCATAAAATAAATTTGCACAAAATGAGTCTGCTAAGAAATATGAGAAAATTTGTCATAGTTATGGCATGTAAAGGCATTGATCATATACTTGTCACACGACCAAACATTTAGTAGAACTTCACCAAGCCTTTATCAAAGAAAAAGAAAATAAAAGTTGAGACAAACTTCACTGATCAATCAGATCACTTAACTCACTTTGATGTGTCAGATTTCATTGCTAATCCATACGGAAGAATTGACTATTTAATTGGTAATGGAGATGTCCATACCAATTAAACTTTAGTTGTTACTTTACTTTGTTTTGATTATGTTGTGTTCATGTTTTATTTATTTCCATCTTCCATGTTATTTTATACAATGTATTTTCTTTTTGAAAGGTTTCAGCTTCGAAAACATGATGCCATTCCCAAGGACAAATAGTGAGGATTTTTGTTTGATTGAAAGTGCAACAACACATATAATCCTTCAAAATAAAAAAAAAATTATTATTTTCTGAACTTGACATTAATTGAAGCAAAAATAAATACCATATCAAGATCTGCAAATCTGATAGAAGGCTTCGGAAGAGCCATGATTTTATTAGCAAGTGGAACCAAAATATTGATCCACAATGCTTTATATTCAAGTAGATCCAGAAGAAATCTCCTCACTCTCAGAGACATAAGAAATAATGGATGTCGTATTGAAACCACAAATGGAAATAATACAGAATTTCTCTCTATTACTTTTGAAGTCTCTGGCTAGAAGCAAATACTAGAAAAATTTCATGCTGTATCATCTGGATTGTATTATACAATCATTAAAACCATTGAAGCCTATTTGGTCATAAACCAGAAGTTTTCTAACCCAAAGGTTTTCATGCTTTGGCATGATCATCTTGGATATCCAGGATCTACAATGATGCGTATATAGAATTATTGAAAATTCTCATGCGCAACTATTAAAGAACCTGAAGATTCTTTTATCTAATGAAAATACTTGTACTCCTTGTTCACAAGAAAAATTAAGTGAGACCATCTCATTCTAAAATCTAATTTGAATCTCCATCATTTTTACAAAAAATTCAATGGAATATATGTAGAACTATTTATCCACCAAGTATACCGTTTCGTTACTTTATTATCACAATTGATGCTTTAAGATGGTCACATTTTTGTTTATTATCTACTTGTAATGTTATTTTTGCTAGATTGCTTGCACATATTATCAAGTTAAGGGTACAATTCCCAGACTACCCAATCAAGTTAATACAATTGGACAATGCTGGAGAATTTACATCTCTGACACCTGATGACTAATGCATGTTAGTTGGGATTAATGTTGAGCACCCAGCTCCACATGCCCAAGCCCAAAATGGATTGGCAGAATTATTGATTAAGCAAATCTAAGTAATTGCTCGAACTTTATTATGATGCACAAAATTACCTATTTCTACTTGAGGTCATGCTATTTTACATGTTGCGGCCTTAATTTGCTTACGATCCATTACTTATTACCAATACTTTCCTTCTCAACTTGTTCTTGGTCATCAACCTAATATATCTCATTTGAGAGTATTTGGTTGCGTTATGCGAGCACCTATTGAGCTTCCACAATGCACTAAAATAGGTCATCAAAGCAGGTTACGTATTTATGTCGATTTTAATTCCCCTTCAATTATTAGATACCTTGAACCTTTAACTAGTGAAATTTTTACGGCACGATTTGTAGCTTATCATTTTGATGAGACAATCTTCCAACCATTAGGGAATGAGAAAACCCCTCCTGAAGTTAGGCACGAATTTTCTCGAAATGTATCAAATCTATCTCATATGGATCCTTGCACCACTCAATGTGAGAATAAAGTGCAAAGGATAATCCACCTCCAAGGAATTGCCAATGAATTGTCTGATGCATTAACTGATATAGCAAAGGTAACTAAATCCCATATACCAGTTGTTAATTTTCTAGGAAGGATTATAATGCCTCACACTTCATTTTGACATAACAGTCTTAGATTTTGTTGTTAAAGCGGCATATAAACTATTTTTATTAAGAAAATATGCTTTCAATGTGTTGTTGGTAAAAAAAAAAAGCGTCGAAACGCAAAAAAAAGGCAACGAAATGGGTCAAAAATTTGCCCGAGCCCATCTAGATTTTGACCACACTATTCTGCTCTAAAAGTTACGCATTCTTTTTAATAAAGGCTCTAAATATACATAACATAAGTAAAAATGATTTGACCTCTTGAAGACTTCTCAACGAATAAATTACATGTATCGGTTGCATAAGGGATAAGCAGCAAAAAAAGAAAGACATCATATATTAATGGCTGAGAGCTGACACCCGTATTTTAGCTTTAAAGAGAATGTTGATCCGTTTGTTCAATGTATATAAAGTTGGAATAATACAATTTGACTAATATGTAAATGATTCAATAAAGATTATTATATCTCGTACAGTTATACTATACACTACCAAATAGTGCGCACAACTTTGAAAGGGTTGACTCACTAGTGGGTGCGTATCTACGCTAAATCATGATTTTCTATGAAAGGTTCATAGCATAATTTGTTCGTAAAGTGATGGGATTACCATCTAAACAAAAATCAATGAGGGCTAGTCGAGGTTGGTCTGGCAAGGATGCCACACACAGGTGGGTTTTGTTTGCCAGAAATCATAGGTTTAACATTACTGCATTCAGAGGTTATAGGTCCTTCTTTTCCATTGTATTTAAGGTCAATATTAGCAATCTCCACACGCTGGCACGGTACACCACTACTACAAACAAGCTTCACGGCAGTCGCAGTTGCAGAAGTGCCCCTGATGTTCTTGAAGCTAACATCGCTAAGCTTAACGCGTGATGGAAGCTGAAGCAACGAGGAGGAAAAGGAGAAAGACGTTCAGCCAAAATATATGATCACTATATATTGAGTGCACGATCACAATACGTGCAGAGATCACATAAATATGAATTTTTTTCTTCTTTTTCTTCTTTTTTTTTGTGACAACACATTATTTATAGCGGTGAAATTACCTCTACGATATTCTAGTGACAAGTAACAAGAATTTAGGGACATGGAATAAAATTCAACTAATAGAATGATGTTTCTTTGACGTCTTACATGCTACCAGTTAATTTTGTAAGGTTACTAATCCATTGTTAATTTGTTAGTAGAATGTCATTAAGGTTACCATAACAAATATGCAATATACGTTGTGATAGATCTTGAGCAAGTACCTTTGGATTGCACTTGTTCCATGGGCAATAGACTTGATCGATGATGATAGGATTGCTAACATTAACCATGGCGATGTCTTCGAAATGTACGTTTGATACAGAGCCTTCATAGGAAGCAGGCCAAGTTTTGATTCTCACACCATTGTCGGTATTCTTGAGGGTGCAATCCTTTACGGTGACTCCAGCCACTGGATCTTCATTCTGCGTTTTTCCCAAACTCCCAATACTGATGCCATGACCAGGTCTGCAAGTAACATTCGTGATTAATATTTGTTGGCTACCATCACCCATTGAGATACAATCGTCGCCTGTTCGGATGTTCGAATTTGTTATCTTAACACCATTAGACCTGCCAATATGGACTCCATCGGTGTTGGGACTCTCCGCAGGGGCAATAATCGTAAAACGTTCAAAGGTAAGGTTCTTGCAGCCCAAAACGTTAACATGGAATTGCTTGCTGTCTAAGGAAGTTATATCTCGAGCCACGCCATTGGTAATGAAGTCGAACCTTATATTCTATCCGAATTTTAAGCCACATAAAAACAACATGGAAAATGATTTAGTGAACGTAATACGATTTTTATATGCACTTAATCTCTTTAACCATAGGTTTTACCGTTATTGAATAAACTTACAACAGGAAGTTGCTTGCAATACTTTGATTGGTCACATCTACCCCAACCTTTAGCTCCTTGGCCATCAAAAGTCCCACCCCCCGATAACGTGAAATTCTCAATACGTAGGAACTTAACCCAAGTATCGATCGGTTGCTTAGTCTCTGTAAGGGCCTTCAAGGTACCTCTTACCTCAACCTCAACAGCAGCTTTGCATGGACCTTCTAAGATCACGGGACCTAGGGAGAATGTCCCTTGTGGTATCAAGACTTTGCTTGGGCCAGCTGATGCGCATGCTTCCTTCCACGCACTAGTTAAAGCCTGAGATAAGAAACAATATTTAAGATGATTTGGCTAAAACTTTGGGAGAAAAAGGGGGACAGAAAACCATGCATGGTTTAACTTATCATCACCAAAGTATTTGAAAGCTGCGGTAGGCTTACCTTACTGATATCTGATCCTCCAGCCTTTGCACCATTTTTTGTCACATCAATAACCGATTGAGCTTTAACTATCGATACGCACAAAGATACCAATAAAATAATCGATCCTATATTCATCATGTGCGCCATGTTTTCCTTTCTTCTTTTAATTTCTTTCCAATGAATTTTGAAATCCTAGCTTCACTCGGTACGTTTTTATAGTGCGCTGAAGCAGCTCAAGCACGTAACTACTTAACTCTTTTAACCGATGCTTAGCCAACTTTATCCTTAATTTGTAGAATGTCGTAATCTATTGGTTCACTTTCTTTCCAAGTATTAGGAAATTAGTTAGAAGATTGTTTGGTGGATTGCCACGAATCACCTTGATGCAAAGACCAAAACAAAACGGTGTCAAACATTAAGGAATGCCATTGAGATTGAAACAAATCGAGGTCAAAATAACAATTACTAGCTAATAATTTGTGACGCAAAATTACAACCTATAGAAGGAGAAAAAGTAACATTTAACATCCTTGTGTTTGTTAAATTCAAGTTGATCATCGAGGACGTACCTTGATATTATCTTTTATAATTTTATAAAGTCGAATTGAAAGCACTTCGTGCATGGGACGTGAATAAATTTTAAAAGAATTTAGGAATGAACTAAAAAGTCAAAACAAACTTGGAATTAATTCTTTTTATCTTTTTATGGAGTTCCAAATATATAATTTTCTTTATTTCTCTCAGTGTTTCGTCAAAACGGACAAGCAAATAAATTTTTTAAAAAATAAAAAATATTTAGAAATAATTAAAAAAACTATTATATCTAGTACGAATATACTGTGTACTAATTACCGATATAATACTTGTTGGTAGTTTTTCCTTAAAAGAAAATTACTTATCTGGTTGATGATACTTTGTGTTTGAAATCAACATAAACGTATCAAGGACTCAAGTGCAAGGATCTAGCAGGTCATGAAGCTAGCTTTTCACATTACGGGGAAATATTGTCATCAAACAAATTTCAATTAATCTATACTGAAGAGTGTTAGCGAATGAGATCCCGAACTAACACGGAAGTCTTGATTTACTTGAAGCAAGCGGTCGAGTTTCGAGCGAAGGACTCTTGTATCAAGCATAAAACCAAATAGGTGTTGACAATATGCATTTAGAGGAAGAATTATGACCATAACTACTTGCTAAAGGTGTTCCCCTATGCAGGAAGGCAACGGTCTTTCATTGTTCTAGCTAAAGAAACAATTCTTTCTCCAAAGAGTTTCTAAGCGTCACACTTCATTTTGACATAACAGTCTTGGATTTTGTTGTTAAAGCGGCATATAAACTATTTTTATTAAGAAAATCGGCTTTCAATGTGTTGTTGGTTTTTTTAAAAAAATGCGTCGAAACGTAGAAAAAAGGCAACGAAGTGGGTCAAAAAGTGGCCCAAGCCAGTCTGGATTTTGACCACACTATTCTGCTCTAAAAGTTACGCATTCTTTTTATAATAAAAACAAATAAAATAATAAAATCATCTTACCGAAAATTGCCTCAGTGGAAAGCGCTTTAATTAGTACCCGAATTTATGTAAATGTTTTAAATTTTTCATGATAAATCAACATTCATGATTGTATAAAGGCTCTAAACATACATAACATAAGAAAATATGATTTGACCTCTTGAAGACTTCTCAACGAATAAATTACATGTATCGGTTGCATAAGGGATAAGCAGCAAAAAAAAAAAAGAGACACCATATATTAATGGGTGAGAGCTGACACCCGTATTTTAGCTTTAAAGAGAATGTTGATCCCTTTGTTCAATGTATATAAAGTTGGAATAATACAATTTGACTAATATGTAAATGATTCAATAAAGATTATTATATCTCGTACAGTTATACTATACACTACCAAATAGTGCGCACAACTTTGAAAGGGTTGACTCACTAGTGGGTGCGTATCTACGCTAAATCATGATTTTCTATGAAAGGTTCATAGCATAATTTGTTCGTAAAGTGATGGGATTACCATCTAAACAAAAATCAATGAGGGCTAGTCGAGGTTGGTCTGGCAAGGATGCCACACACAGGTGGGTTTTGTTTGCCAGAAATCATAGGTTTAACATTACTGCATTCAGAGGTTATAGGTCCTTCTTTTCCATTGTATTTAAGGTCAATATTAGCAATCTCCACACGCTGGCACGGTACACCACTACTACAAACAAGCTTCACGGCAGTCGCAGTTGCAGAAGTGCCCCTGATGTTCTTGAAGCTAACATCGCTAAGCTTAACGCGTGATGGAAGCTAAAGCAACGAGGAGGAAAAGGAGAAAGACGTTCAGCCAAAATATATGATCACTATATATTGAGTGCACGATCACAATACGTGCAGAGATCACATAAATATGAATTTTTTTCTTCTTTTTCTTCTTTTTTTTTGTGACAACACATTATTTATAGCGGTGAAATTACCTCTACGATATTCTAGTGACAAGTAACAAGAATTTAGGGACATGGAATAAAATTCAACTAATAGAATGATGTTTCTTTGACGTCTTACATGCTACCAGTTAATTTTGTAAGGTTACTAATCCATTGTTAATTTGTTAGTAGAATGTCATTAAGGTTACCATAACAAATATGCAATATACTTTGTGATAGATCTTGAGCAAGTACCTTTGGATTGCACTTGTTCCATGGGCAATAGACTTGATCGATGATGATAGGATTGCTAACATTAACCATGGCGATGTCTTCGAAATGTACGTTTGATACAGAGCCTTCATAGGAAGCAGGCCAAGTTTTGATTCTCACACCATTGTCGGTATTCTTGAGGGTGCAATCCTTTACGGTGACTCCATCCACTGGATCTTCATTCTGCGTTTTTCCCAAACTCCCAATACTGATGCCATGACCAGGTCCGCAAGTAACATTCGTGATTAATATTTGTTGGCTACCATCACCCATTGAGATACAATCGTCGCCTGTTCGGATATTCGAATTTGTTATCTTAACACCATTAGACCTGCCAATATGGACTCCATCGGTGTTGGGACTCTCCGCAGGGGCAATAATCGTAAAGCGTTCAAAGGTAAGGTTCTTGCAGCCCAAAACGTTAACATGGAATTGCTTGCTGTCTAAGGAAGTTATATCTCGAGCCACGCCATTGGTAATGAAGTCGAACCTTATATTCTATCCGAATTTTAAGCCACATAAAAACAACATGGAAAATGATTTAGTGAACGTAATACGATTTTTATATGCACTTAATCTCTTTAACCATAGGTTTTACCGTTATTGAATAAACTTACAACAGGAAGTTGCTTGCAATACTTTGATTGGTCACATCTACCCCAACCTTTAGCTCCTTGGCCATCAAAAGTCCCACCCCCCGATAACGTGAAATTCTCAATACGTAGGAACTTAACCCAAGTATCGATCGGTTGCTTAGTCTCTGTAAGGGCCTTCAAGGTACCTCTTACCTCAACCTCAACAGCAGCTTTGCATGGACCTTCTAAGATCACGGGACCTAGGGAGAATGTCCCTTGTGGTATCAAGACTTTGCTTGGGCCAGCTGATGCGCATGCTTCCTTCCACGCACTAGTTAAAGCCTGAGATAAGAAACAATATTTAAGATGATTTGGCTAAAACTTTGGGAGAAAAAGGGGGACAGAAAACCATGCATGGTTTAACTTATCATCACCAAAGTATTTGAAAGCTGCGGTAGGCTTACCTTACTGATATCTGATCCTCCAGCCTTTGCACCATTTTTTGTCACATCAATAACCGATTGAGCTTTAACTATCGATACGCATAAAGATACCAATAAAATAATCGATGCCATATTCATCATGTGCGCCATGTTTTCCTTTCTTCTTTTAATTTCTTTCCAATGAATTTTGAAATCCTAGCTTCGTTCGGTACGTTTTTATAGTGCGCTGAAGCTGCTCAAGCACGTAACTACTTAACTCTTTTAACCGATGCTTAGCCAACTTTATCCTTAATTTGTAGAATGTCGTAATCTATTGGTTCACTTTCTTTCTAAGTATTAGGAAATTAGTTAGAAGATTGTTTGGTGGATTGCCACGAATCACCTTGATGCAAAGACCAAAACAAAACGGTGTCAAACATTAAGGAATGCCATTGAGATTGAAACAAATCGAGGTCAAAATAACAATTACTAGCTAATAATTTGTGACGCAAAATTACAACCTATAGAAGGAGAAAAAGTAACATTTAACATCCTTGTGTTTGTTAAATTCAAGTTGATCATCGAGGACGTACCTTGATATTATCTTTTATAATTTTATAAAGTCGAATTGAAAGCACTTCGTGCATGGGATGTGAATAAATTTTAAAAGAATTTAGGAATGAACTAAAAAGTCAAAACAAACTTGGAATTAATTCTTTTTATCTTTTTATGGAGTTCCAAATATATAATTTTTTTTCTTTCTCTCAGTGTTTCGTCAAAACGGACAAGCAAATAAATTTTTAAAAAAATAAAAAATATTTAGAAATAATTAAAAAAAACTATTATATCTAGTACGAATATACTGTGTACTAATTACCGATATAATTCTTGTTGGTAGTTTTTCCTTAAAAGAAAATTACTTATCTGGTTGATGATACTTTGTGTTTGAAATCAACATAAACGTATCGAGGACTCAAGTGCAAGGATCTAGCAGGTCATGAAGCTAGCTTTTCACATTACGGGGAAATATTGTCATCAAACAAATTTCAATTAATCTATACTGAAGAGTGTTAGCGAATGAGATCCCGAACTAACACGGAAGTCTTGATTTACTTGAAGCAAGCGGTCGAGTTTCGAGCGAAGGACTCTTGTATCAAGCATAAAACCAAATAGGTGTTGACAATATGCATTTAGAGGAAGAATTATGACCATAACTACTTGCTAAAGGTGTTCCCCTATGTAGGAAGGCAACGGTCTTTCATTGTTCTAGCTAAAGAAACAATTCTTTCTCCAAAGAGTTTCTAAGCGTCACACTTCATTTTGACATAACAGTCTTGGATTTTGTTGTTAAAGCGGCATATAAACTATTTTTATTAAGAAAATCGGCTTTCAATGTGTTGTTGGTTTTTTTAAAAAATGCGTCGAAACGTAGAAAAAAGGCAACGAAGTGGGTCAAAAAGTGGCCCAAGCCAGTCTGGATTTTGACCACACTATTCTACTCTAAAAGTTACGCATTCTTTTTATAATAAAAACAAATAAAATAATAAAATCATCTTACCGAAAATTGCCTCAGTGGAAAGCATTTTAATTAGTACCCGAATTTATCTAAATGTTTTAAATTTTTCATGATAAATCAACATTCATGATTGTATAAGGGCTCTAAACATACATAACATAAGAAAATATGATTTGACCTCTTAAAGACTTCTCAACGAATAAATTACATGTATCGGTTGCATAAGGGATAAGCAACAAAAAAAAAGAGACACCATATATTAATGGGTGAGAGCTGACACCCGTATTTTAGCTTTAAAGAGAATGTTGATCCGTTTGTTCAATGTATATAAAGTTGGAATAATACAATTTGACTAATATGTAAATGATTCAGTAGAGATTATTATATCTTGTACAATTATACTCTACAACCAAATAGTGTGCACAACTTTGAAAGGGTTGACTCCCTAGTGGGTGCGTATCTACGCTAAATCTTGATTTTCTATGAAAGGTTCATAACATAATTTGTCCGTAAAGTGGTGGGATTACCATCTAAACAAAAAATCAGGGAGGGCTAGTGGAGATTGGTCTGGCAAGGATGCCACACACAGGTGGGTTTTGTTTGCCAGAAATCATAGGTTTAACATTGCTACATTCAGAGGTTAAAGGTCCTTCTTTTCATGTGTATTTAAGGTCAATATTAGCAATTTCCACACCCTGGCACGGTACGCCACCACTACAAACTAGCTTCACGGCAGTCGCAGTTGCAGAAGTGCCCTTGATGTTCTTGAAACTAACATCGCTAAGCTTAATGCATGATGGATGGAAGCATGTGCATCAGCTAGCCCCAGCAAAGACTTGATACCACAAGGGATATTCTCCTTAGGTCCTGTGATCTTAGACGGTCCATGTTAAGCTGCTGTTAAGGTTTAGTTATAAGGTACCTTGAAAGCCTTTACGGAGGTAAGCGACCAATCGATACTTGGGTTAAGTCCCTACGTATTGAGAAGTTCACGCTATCGAGGGGTGGGGCTTTTGATGGCCGAGGAGCTACGAGTTATGGTTGATGTGCCCAATCAAAATATTTCAAGCAATTTCCTGTTGTAAGTTTATGCATGAACGGTAAAATCTATAGTTAAAGAAATTAAGTGCATATAAAAATCGTATTACGTTTACTAAATGGTGTTCCATGTTGTTTTTATATGGCTTAAAATTCAGATAGAATATAAGATTCGGCTTCATTACGCAGCCATTTTTATGGTAAGAGACTATGATCCGACTACTCGATACAACGATCTATTAGATCGTGTCCTTAGGCATCGCGATGCAATCATATCACATCTCAACTGGGTATGTATATTTCTAGGCTTTCACAGTTTTGGTGTGGCCTGAGATATAACTTCCTTCTACTGAAAAGAATTCCATGTTAACATTTTGGGCTACAAGAACTTTACCTTTTAACGCTTTACCAGTATTACCCCTACAGAGAGTCCCAGCACCGATGGAATCTGTTTTGGCAGATCTAATAGTGTTAAGATAACTAATTCAAACATCTGAACAGACGATGATTGTATCTCAATAGGTGATGGTAGCCAACAAATATTAATCACAAATGTTACTTGTGGACCTGGTCATGGCATTAGTATTGAGAGTTTGGGAAAAACATAGAATGAAGATCCAGTGGTTGGAGTCATTGTAAAGGATTGCACCCTCAAAAATACTGACGATGGTGTGAGAATCAAAACTTGGCCTTCTTCCTATGATGGGCCTATATCAAACGTACATTTCAAAAACATCGTCATGGTTAATGTTAGCATTCCTTTCATCGTACATGAAGTCTATTGCCTATGTAACAAGTGCAATCCAAAGGTACTTGCTCAAGATCTATCAAAACATGTATTTCATATTTATGATGGTAATGTTAATGAGATTCTACTAAGGAGTTAACAAGGAATTAGTAACCTTACAAAATTAACTAGTAATATGGAATATGTCAAAGAAACATCATTCTATTAGTTGATTACCATGAAGAGGTGAATGATCAGGACCGATGAGGTTCTATCAGCCCTTAAAAGAGCTTGTAAACTAAAGGATAAATTAATGATGCAGGAAAAAACAACTATTGTTATGTATCCATTAGTGCTCCATTTATAATTAAGATTTCTCGCTAGTTATTTAAAATGAAAATATATATTAACGTTAGGTTCTTCATATATATATTGGGAAAACTATCAACAATATTACAAGTATGTGAAATTTCTTCCCGGATTATTTAGTTGTTTCACTTGACCAAGATTATTAACTTAGGTCAGATAACTTAAGAGAAAGTAGGAGAGTAAGTGAAAAGTCTAAATATGTAATATATAATGAAGTTGTTGAAAATTTGTAAAATCATTTAATTTTTTTCAGTATTATCCAACGTTAATTAGTAAATGGATCCTTACAGGTATAATTTTGTAAGGAAGACCTCTCATTATAATTATACATTGATTTTGAGTTTTATGTCACTTATTTTGTGACCTTTACTTATGCCAATTGACAATTCTAGTAACTATTATAGCGGTATATGTTAGATCTAAGATGGAGGGAGGAAATTAATATCTTATTGTATAAATATAAATATCTATTTGTAAAACTAAAACATGTAAAATAGGATTCATGATAATCAAACATTAAGTTATTCTTTATATTATTGATATACAATTGAATGACTAGTTCATATTACTTAATTTACAAGTGCAAGGATCCTGTTTCAATTTCTAATATTAGAACATTAATTGCCAATTATTGTTTAATTACTTGTTAATGTTATAGGATTGAGCAAATTACGTATTAAGCGATGTCAATTTAGAAGTGGAAGTGTGGAACTTCTATAGTCTTCTTAACTGATCTGTCACCTTGTGACGACATACTAATAAAATGTACATACAACCGTCGCTACATTACGAAAGCTATAGCAAAAAAGATTTATATGTAAAAGTCGGATGAGTGACGCTACATTTACGATCAAATTCTACGATCAACCCCTCACAACCTGAGTTGCAAAAATTTACTTGATGAGTAAAAACAAAAATGAATAAAAGAAGTTACAATACATGATATTGTAATTAAATCTCCAATAGAATTTTGTCAATTCAAATTGTAAGTTGGTTATAAAAAAATTGTAGATGGAGTATTATTCAAAATGGAATATATGCTAATTTTTTTCGAGCGGACATTGAAATTAAACCTTCTCTACTCTTTGCATCCACCAGGAATATGGAAAGTTGGGTTGACTGTTAGTCTGCAAGCTAGCTAAGTTGTTGAATCTAATTATGTCATCCCTTGAGCAAGTTGCCAGCATTTTTCTCCTTTTTCACTTCAGGTAGTACGTGCTGTATATATCCACTTCCACATGGACCGTTCTCGTTTATTTTCAGATTTGTGATGAGTCTATCTAACTAAATAATAATAAATCATTATAGTTGATAAGAAAAATAAAAACATAACTGAGAAATTGGGTTGGAAAAAATGGGGAAGGGGAACAAACTAAATTAAAAGCTGGAAAATAATTAGGAAAATAATTAAATGTGTATGAGTGGCTAGACACACTTCTATAGGTATTTCTCTCAGTCAAGGGTTTGTCTAATTGTCTTCAAATCTAATTCAGGCTAATTAATACTTCGTTTGTTTTCTGCTTATCTTCTGGGATGCGTGGCAGCTGAAGACATATCGAATCCCATGACGATAAAAGAGATACAATACAAGTATTAGCTTCCAGATCCGATGTTCACAAATGTCATAACTTTCAACATGTGAACCCATTAATTCACTCAAACTAGAAATTGGTTTGAAATTCAAAGTGCCTACTCTATTGCATGCACTTGAAACAATTTGTTTGTAGTTTATCCAGCTGCCACATGTTCACCACCTTCTGTTTCATATGCAGAAGACAGACGGCGGCCAACACCGCACCAAACGTACTAGCTATAAACTTTAATATCTCAATATGCCATAATTTGTAGAGTTCAAGGTTAGTCACCGGTACTGGCCACCTACTCCATCTTCTCCTTCGTCGGTCGTGAGGATAAGTTGGATTGACTAGCTAGCCTAATACTGACACAACATAATCGATACTAGTTAATTAGTGCGTCAGTATGCAGGCATGTGCCAGGCATGTAGAGCTTCAAGGTTCAGGACTTGCATTGCCAGTTGCCACCACATGATCATTTGTCAGCACAAGAGATATCTGTTGAAAATAAGAAAGAAAAATTGAAATTCCACACCAATAGCCAAAGTCTTCAACATCCAGCTAACATTTAGGTCGTATATGGCTGGTATTTATTGTCTTTTATCTCTTCGTGATGCTGCTCCATTTGTGCTCCAGTGCATTATAAATACCGATCGAGGAGACCCTCTTTAATTTGTATCCTCCTCCCTTTTCAAATTAATTCTCTGTGTTATCTGCATAATGAAAATGAATACAAGGGCTGTTGCTTTATTAGTTCTTCTTTTTGGATTTGTACTCCTTCCTATTCCTTCCATCGTGGCAGACGTGACCTCCCACGAGAGCAAATGTTAGTACTAGTACAACGTTACATTTTTTTTAATAAGAAAAAGATGATAACAGTCATTTATGTGTTTGCTTTCTCTATGCATGTACTCATACATAATTTTGCCTATAATATATTTTGTCTTTTACCATACTTCTTGTAAGCTAATGCACTTTGAAAATTGTAGCACATCATTATCTACCGTAGCATTTATACACTTACTCGATGCATGCCATTGAGATGAAAATTAACTTTTTTTTATACATCTTGGATAATCTTTTTTTTTCCCCCTCAAACGCATGCATGCGCTTGTTCAAATTAAATATACACTACATGAACTTTATTTATGTGTATTTCTATTAATATATATTAATGATGCAATGCAATATCATAATTTATAAGGAGTGGCATGCAAGCGCATCAAATAATTATTAAAATAGAATCAACAAACTTTTAATTTGAAGTAATCTGGTGCAGTGGATGAAGCAAAGGAACTGAAAGAATTGCAAGTAGGTGATGTAAAACACAAGTGCGGCTGCTGTCGCTATTGGCATGGCAAATGCCAAAAGTATTGTTGCAGTGAAGTTATGCCAGAGACGCGTGAGTAGACTCATATCATTTACTTCATATTGTGCAAGTACACTAGAGTGTAAATGGACCCTTTACACACTCTCTTACACAGAGAAAAGTTACGATTCTTTATTTTGTTTGGGCAGCAAAGACAGCAGGTCAACAATCAAATTTCCAGGTAAATGATGAGGACCATTACGGTGGTGGACATGGAGGGCGTGGTGGAGGTGGCGGACACGGAGGAGGGTATGGAGGAGGAGGAGGGCATGGTGGAGGTGGCGGACACGGAGGAGGGTATGGAGGAGGAGGAGGGCATGGTGGAGGTGGCGGACATGGTGGTGGCGGACATGGAGGAGGGTATGGAGGAGGAGGGCATGGTGGCGGCGGTGGACATGGTGGTGGTGGACATGGAGGAGGGTATGGAGGAGGAGGTTATGGTGGCGGTGGCGGACATGGAGGAAAGGGTGGTGGAGATGGTGGCAAGGTCTGAAGCTAGCCAATCAATAAAACTTGATCTCACCACATAAAAACTATGCAATAGTAGGATATACTATGAATAAACTTCGGTTCATGCGGTGAATGTCTCCGTGCAAGGCATGAACTAGCCAGGGTTAAATCCCACGAAGTTGACCCGGCAACGACAATAACCATATGTACCACTTATGTGCCTGTATATCTTGTGTTTTCTACAATAAATAAGTTTTGTTTTTTCGTTTTACCTATAAAAGTTGGTACAATTCAATTCCATCGTAAAGAAATGACCCACGTAAATTATAATAAGCTTTTAGGTGGAATAATAACTTAATATTGTATCGTAGTCAAAATGATCCAAGAGTCTCGCAAGTTCGAATTTCTTCATAATATTAACTTTCAAAAAATTATATTGTTTCATTTATAAGATTAATTTAAAAAAAAAAGACATATAAGACTCGAACACTATAGTTAAATAACATTTACAATAACTTAACATTCAAATAGCTTTACTTATTTTTATATTAATCCATATCAATCAAATTATCAGATTATTTTTAGCCTGAATGATATAGTACTTTTTATCTTAATATCTAATATTATTATAAAAAAATCATAAAAGTAAATTATTATACAGTTTTGTCCTGAATAAGAATAATATAATTTCGGTAGAGATGCGGCCACTTCATGATGAGGTAGATTCGGGGACTCCATTATGAGGTGAATTATCGGCACAGGTGCGGCTCAATCATCCCTTGAAAGAGAACTCAAGGATAAAGAATCAATGACGTACGTGACTGATATCCACCCCTCGCTTCGAAATTCTTCCAACCACATCGAGCTGTGCGACAAAGCCCGAATTGAAATTCCATCACTATTAACACTGTTGATTTTAGAAAGTATGGCCCGAACCCTTTTTTTGGTTAACTAGTTGCAAGGAATCTCTGGAAAAACAGGAGTTTGAGTTGCATATCCATGATAGTAGGTCTCATGAAATTTGATTTAACTATGTGATATCCCGAGTGAAATTCACTAAAGCGGCGGGCTTTTAGGTGCCAAGGTAGCATTTCGGGTTACTATTCCGTTGGCTCTTCAATGTCCTTCTTGGCATGCAGCCCAATTTGAGCGCAGCTTCAATACAAAGAGGAAGTAGATCTCCTGTTTCGGTATTCTCGTCACGTCTAATAATGACGTTAATGGCATCATTTTCTCAGTCCCAAAGCTTTTTCAGTTCTATATATTCAGCCCAGAATTGGCTTTGGAGTACGTAATTTCTTTTTGAGTTCAAGACAAGCTTCTCTTGCCATTCTTTTCTTTTTTTTCGGTGGCTGAGCTACGAATCTCGTTGACCACTCTGTAGATTTCTCGAATGGGAGAGCCTCTCATGGGCTGGTGTCTTTCACTGCGCCAAGCTTTTCTAACACATTAATAAGGTCTTGGACCCGGTCTAGGCGTCTTCAAAAACAATACATACATATAAACACATACATACATACATACATATATATATATATACATATATATATCTTTGAGAGAGAGAGAAGGAGAGAGAGGGGTATGAGAGAAGAGAAATCAGGGAATTCTGTTTCTTGAAAGAGAAGCCAAGCTAAATTTAAGCACTGTAACTGCTCGTGGCTTGGTTGCTTCTCCGTTTGGCTTTCTTTTTCCTTATTGCTCTCCGTCTTCATTCGATAACTTCTGAAGAATCTCGAAAATCTTTTCTCTTATCCTCACTTTGGCTTGATGTTAAATTGAAAGGTTCAAATTGCTTTTCCTTTCTTGCCTTTGGCGCGTGGCTTGTGCTCTTTAATGTGTTTTGCATAATTTCGGGCTACTGCTGATTGATCATCTTGTGTTGCTTCATTCATTTGCTCCTATGCCAAGTGTTACACCTCTTGGATTTTCTGTTTCAGGACTGTTGCAATTTCATTATTTTCATTTATCCGTTGTTGAATCAATAGCAGTTGCTTTTGTAAAATTTAACTTTGCTCTGCCGAAATATGTTTGTACCTTCTGCTTAGGACCCGTTCTTTCAGGAGTTAGCTTCTTGATTCATTGTTCCACTCTCAACGAAAGCACCAATATTGGTGCAATGATTTTAGCTGCTTGCTCTTTGTTTCATGTGGGGTCCCCTGGTGAAGTTCTCTTTAATTACCGCCCTTTTATGCTTTCTCAACTCCTTATATTTAAGACACGTCAATTTCCACGTGTAGTCTTGCTTTTGATATTAGCTTGGCACCTCAAGGATCAAAATTACACTAACCCAGGCAGACAGATTCCCAGGTGTTAGCAAGCATCAGGTACTTATGCTCAGTAATTTGCCTGGAATCATCTTCCATTAGTTAACAAACTTTAATAAATATGGACAGGTCCATCTAAAATATTATGCCCCATCAGATAACATCAATTATCAGACACCCTACTAAAACCGTTAGCATATCCTGATGTATTGAAATGAGGGGCAGGAGTGGATATCTACGTGTTTGCTCAATTTTTCATTCGCTCTCCAGTTAGTTGTAATTATATCTATATATCTCTGTAGCACGCCGTAAAATCTTTTCATGTTTGGTGATTGCTCTTGCGGCCATACACTCACTACTGTAAAACAAATTAATAGTTATGACGATACCAATTTACTACATTCTGACGGCCCGACGGATATCGCTGATCATTCCATCATGAGGTGAATGATCAGTATCGACGCCGCTCTATCAGCCCTTAAAAGAGCATGTAAACTGAAGGATAATGGTGTAGGACAACACTATTTCTATTGATTAGTACCGCATGCACCAGTACTTAATGAAGATTTCCTGGTAGTGAACTTAAAAGAAACTGTACAAGTCCATATATGTATTGGGAAACTATGAACAACATTGTAATATGCGAAATTTCTTCACGGGTTATTTATTTTTGGACTTATCAGGATAATTGTTTACATCAGAAAACGTGAGAAAAAGTAGGAGAGTGAGAGAAAATTCTAAATTAATGGTTAATATAGTGAAGAAATTTGCTGAAAATTTGTAAAATCATGTAGTTTTTTGTTTTTGTTTTTATATTATATATCATCTCCAGTATTGATTAATTTAATGAAGAAATTTGGTGAAAATTTGTAAACTCATGTAGTTTTTTTTTTCTTTTTTACTATCATCCAGTATTAATCGATAATTGCAATTGGATACTTCATTGCATAGATAATTCTTCGCCTGTGCCGCTTATCTTCTTGGCTGTGTGGCAGCCAGAAACGTGTAATTCCCAAGATGATTATAGAGATATTAATACAGCTTTCGATGGTTAGTAAAATAACTCAAAAACCTTAATTTAATTATGATATCATGTCAAAAATTTCTTTGACTGAAAAATTTAAGTGATCCGATAAATAAATACGTAATATGTTAAATTTCACCGTAATTTTTTATGAATTAGAAACTATAAATTGAAAACAATATTGCCACAAAAAAATTGAGATACCTATAATCCAATTAATACCATCTAAAATATTACGTTCTAATTAAGGATCTACACGGTGCATGTACACAGGCATATAAACCATACCACTATTGCATGCACTTGAAGCAATTTGTTTGTAGTTCTTCTAAATGCACATTCACCACGTTCTGATTCATGCGCAGGCCAGGCGGCGGCCATCTCCACCCCACACATGGTACTGGCTATAAACTTTAATGTCTCATTACGCCAAACATAATTTGTAGAGTCTCAAGGATTGTCGTCAGTAGTCACCTACTGCATCTTCTCTTCCGTCTGTCGGTGAGGATAAATAAGCTAGGGAAAATATTTTTGTATTATGTATGATAAGTATATCATCTCAAAATGCTACGTGGTATGTCAAGTCACTAATATTAAGTTATTTGTTAGGTGTGGTTAATTTTTTCAGATTTTTTTTTTTAATTATTTCAACTGCCAATAATCGTTTGTCGTCATCTAATTAGATAAGGTTACTAAATTATTTTCTCTTTCTTAATTTGTTTAATCATTTATGTATATTTGTCATTTCGTAATTGGATAGTTCATCAAATCATAACCTATTCCATGTAAGTCTTTCTTGTTGATAAACGGGTCCCATGTAAATCTTTCTCGTTGACTAGCTAGTCTAATAGTGACACGACATGATCAATACTAGTTAGTGTCACTCTGCGGGGATGTGCCATGTAAAGCCAAAGGTTCTGGACTTGAATTGCATGCAAGTTGCCACCACTTGATCATTTGTCAGCTCAAGAGATATCCGCATGGAGATACGTCTACACTTCTGTCATATTGTAAGAAAGAAAACCTCTGAAATTCTGCAACAGCAGCCAGCTAATATTTAGGCCTTGTATGGCAATGCCACACCTATCCTAGTAGTAATTGTCTTTTATATATCTCTTCGTGGGTGCTCCTGCATGCCCAGCACATTATAAATAGTGATAGATTAAGAAGCCTCCTATATTTCGAAGTCCCCATTCAATCTCTCTTTGTATCCTTCACAATGAAAATGAATATAAGGGCTGTTACTTTCTTAGTTCTTCTTTTTGGAGTTGTCCTCCTTAGTATCCCTTGCATCTTCGGAGCCGTAGCAACCCAAGAAGTTGAAAAGATAAGTTAGTATTGTAATTTTTTGAATAATTAAGAACAAGACAGTAACAGTAGTTTATGTTCTTATATGCATATATATATATATATCTTTTAATAATTACTACATTACTTAGCTGCATGCGCTTTATTGTTTATCTGCATTTCTATTATTAATTATAAATTGGTGATGCAATTAATATCATCATAATTAAGGTGGCTTGCATCCAAGCGCATCAAATTATATATTAAAATTGTATAATTAACAAATTTTTAATTTGAAGTTTGTACTCTGGTGCAGTCGATGAAGCGACGGAACCGACAGAATTGCAAGTAGATGATGAAAAGTACAAGCCTAAGAAGTGTAAGTAGACTCATCTATATATATATCATCCATTTTCATTTCTTAATTATTATTTTACTTCATTGTACCATAAATGTAATATGGACCCTTTACACGGTTTCTCAGTACAAAGAGCAAATTACATTGATTGTTCATTTTCAATGTTCTGCAGGGAAGACAGCAGAAGGTGAACAATCAAATTTCGAGGTTAACCAGCAGGGTGGAGGAGGTCAAGGTGGAGGTGGCGGACGTGGAGGAGGAGGTCAAGGTGGAGGCGGAAAGGGAGGAGGGCAAGGCGGAGGAGGAAAGGGAGGAGCGCAAGGTGGAGGAGGAAAGGGAGGAGGGCAAGGTGGAGGCGGCGGAAAGGGAGGAGGGCAAGGTGGAGGCGGAAAGGGAGGAGGGCAAGGCGGAGGAGGAAAGGGAGGAGGGCAAGGTGGAGGTGGCGGTCATGGCGGTGGCGGACAAGGAGGAGGACGTGGTGGAGGTGGTGGTGGAGGTGGTGGCAAGTTCTGAATCCGTAGAACTTGAACACGTATATAAGAATGTATGTAGTAGAATAATGAGATATATATGATGAAAATGAGAAAAAAACTTAGCTCATGCATTGCGGTGAATGTCTCCATACGCATGGCATGCATGAACTAGATATATAGCTAGGTTTAAATCTCATGATGTTGATCTTATGTAGCCCTACTTATATATCTATATATCTACCTGTGTGTTCTCTGCAATAAAATTTCAGTAATTCGTAAATTATAAATATGCATCAAATTTAATTATTTTTAGATCAAGTGGTATTTTAATATGCTATCATATTGATGTTGACTTAATATATTTATAACCTCACTTCTAATTAAAAGATTAATAAGAAACTAGGGTTTTTTAAGACGTGTATTTCAGTAATTCTTAAATTATGAATTGTTAAGATACCTATTTGTTCTCCCTTCTCATTAATATTAAAATTCTCTCCTAATCTGATTTTTACGTGACCTTTATAAGATCCATATGATAACTAATAGATTCGATGATTAAGATTATATTTTATTATTTTTTACCAAACACAGGTTTTGTCGACTAAAAATGCAAATTTTAAACATTATAACTTTCTTCTCGGCTTTCCACACGGCAAGCATCTAACCATTGTTCTTCATCATCTCAAAAATAATATTGAAAGAAATTCTACATAAAAGATTCACTTGAACATAAAATTACGAAGATGGCTCAAGTACTTCTCCTTCTTTGAAGCTTATATTAAATTATACTTATAGAGAGAGCAAAAGATGCGAGAGAATGTTAAAATAAAATAAAATAAAATTTGCAGAATCTGCACGAAGGTAAACGTTTATGCAGAGTGTGGTTGGCTTTTTATTTTTTATTATTTTCTTTTTGATAATCGTAACTTTAGAATGATTAAATTTTGCGCAATCTGAGAAGTGAGATCGTCAAGAATTAAGAGGATTTGAGATCTGTTTTCTTTAGATGGGTAAAACTGTGTCGTTTTGGATGTTAAATATAATACAAAATAATCCTAACCATTGAATCTATTAGTTGTCACATGTCAAAAAATCTCATAAAATTCAGGTAAAATTACATCATGAGAGGATCCTGATCATTTTATAAAAGATGAGGTAGAAATAAGTTGTGGAGGGATCATTATCCAAATATTAAAAAAAACTGTAAAATTAATTAACATAAACCTGTCCTACAGTGTTGTTAAGATTAGAGAATTAATTTAAAATGATTAAAACATTGTTATATCATCTTGATCATCACCATTATCATTTAATTACTTCATCTTAATTTTAACTTTCAACCGACCATAAAATCCACAAAATTAACTCAATGATTACTTTATATTAGAGGCTTACGTGATTCATCCAAAATGTAAATAAAATAAACGAGGATGCATATTGCATATTAAAGGAAGATTGTAAATTGCAGCTGGACAATGCCAGGCCGAGGAGTGCCTAGCTCAATTAAGGCTCCATATTGCTACAAACATTATTTTCTAAGCTCAGCCCAAATCTAACCCTAAAATTTATTCACCGCACGTGGGTTAGCTTCAGAGCTATACAACGATAGCTAGTCTCTGAAAATGAGATAAATTGAACATAATTATCGTAATTGTTATATTCTTCTTTTAATTACTCACTTTGAATGCACACAACAGAAGTTACATAACCAAATTTGGTAGGGCATTGACCTTCGGCTCTTATAATTAAGTTCATAATTTAAGTTGAAAGTTTGGGCTTGAAATTCAAAGGAAGGAGTAAATTTTGTTGTGAAAGTGTCTGTGAGATGCCCTAGACAAGGACAAGATTCCCTTAACAACTCTCCTTTTTCCTGGGATAATACTTAACAATTATTTCAATCCAATTGAAGGATAGATTCTAGAGATTAAAAACAAAAAGTCAATGGAAAAGACCAAACACAACCCATTTCGTCAATTTTATAACAGTGGTCCCACCTCCTCTTCAAGCGGCTGGGCCGTCGCTGCTCTGCACTGCACTGCACTGCAGTGGCGCCGGTCAAAGGTATTTGTTGCGGTTGCCTCTCGTCGAGGAAATCATGTCGGGCTCCTTTTAGTCTTTTTTTTTATCATCATCACGTAATGCAAACAATATTTATTTTATCGGACGCAAGTTTGAATTTGACTTATTTTTATCATTGCGATAATAACAATGTTTTGAACTGGAAATTGGGAGATACACTTTGTTCCAAGTCAAAACATATTTAACGTATGCAATCGTGTGATTAAGATATGAAGATATGTAGGGGTCCAACGACTCTGCTAGACCTTTATTATTTTTAGGGTTATGGCCCCCCTCTACCTTCAAAAGTAAATAATAACAATCATTAATTGGCAACAGTTAATTGACAAGTTAATGCCCTAGTTTGACCACTCTGGAGTGGAAAATCACAAAAGTGTCAGGTTCTCTCCTACTAGTCTTGATTCAACGGTCGCAATTGAAAGGTTGTCTCAAACCAATGAATTATTATCCCAAGTACAAACAGACCTCAATGGATGGATGTTAATATTTGATATATTTTGTCTATTTTTTGCCCAGATAAGATTTATTATCGTATCATTTTAATTCTCTTAAAATATATGCATGTTGTTTTAGACCATTGCATGTTGCATACATAGAAATAGAAGGATACTTGTATAAGATTGAATTAAAGTATTGTTCCACAGAACATCTTTAAAAGGAAGAAATATTTTTAGTGTTTTTGTTTTAGAAAGCAATTCAAATGGTTCTTTCATGTTGAATAAAACGTTTAAGTTGTTTTGTCCAACACTATATGATAAAACAAGCTTTGAATATTTCTTGGTAACTTTTCTACCCTAAAAATTATTAATCCCAATGTACGTACCCTTAAATTATTATGTTAATAATGCGATCATAAACTTTACTAATACTGTTTTTCGGTTTTTTATCAATTGGGTTGTTCATATGTTAGTCACTGATCGTGATGGTGAGGAAATCACAACCGTCAAAAAAAGGAAACCAAACTTTGATTTTGTCAATGTACCATTCCAACAAGAAATTGTTCAGTATTTACCTAATTTTCTGCCGCGCAATGGATCGGATTTGAAGAACATCAGACAGGTGTCATATATAATAATTTTAATAATTAATAATGGATTAATTAATTATTACACGATAATATAGCTAGATGTATAATATAATAAAATAGGGTCCTCGAATCATTAACACGAATTCAGAATTATTATTATTATTATATTTATTATTATTATATATAAAATATTATTATTATTTCCCTAAATCAAGGCTATAGAGCTAGGTTTGTTGAAAGAAATAATTACAGAGTGATTTAAGTTAAGTTAATTAATTAGAGTGTTTGTGTTGTGAAGACAAAGAGAAGCACCCCAACGTGTGAAACAAAAAGGCCTCTTCTTGGCCCACCTTTGAAAACAATATTAGCCAGTCTCGTCATCTTCTTGGGAACACCCTTCTCCTCCTACTTCTCTCTCTCTCTCTCTCTCTTTCTTTCTCTCCAACCCTTTTAATATTCTTCTCTGCCATCGATTACTAGACATATATCACTCTTTTCTGCGTTTTCTTTTATATCAAAATATATAGTTGTCGTCAGTTAATAAAGTTGTAACTCCAAGAGGCAAATTAAAAGTTATGATGGCCACGAGGAGGAAGAAGAAGAAGAAGAAGAAGATATATCGATCGTCTACAGGGTATTGCAATTAAAGATTGTCAAAGAAGCAGAGGCATAGCGTGTTTGTTCATATAATTGTTACATATATATTTACATATATATATAAATATTGATGGAAGAGTACTTTGCAGAAGTTTTTTTTTTTTTTTGTTTTGGTTGAATGAGGGCACTAGTACTGATGATGATGATCAATCGGTACGTGATCTCTGAGTGGAGAAGAATTCATCGGACGGCGTACATGGGAAAGCCAGGCATTTGTTCTCGTTCTTGTTCTTGTTCTTATTTTCTTTTCTATATATCTTTTGCTTCATTTTTTTTTCCTTTTTATTTGTTCTCTCTTTTTGCTATTTGTGAGTGAGGAATAGTAGTTTTTACAAGAATTAATATTATGTAAAATTTTCCTAGAGTCTTAAGTTAAGATAGGGCTGATAGCGATGAATAAGATCTTAATTTGGCTGGTTTTCGGAGTCTCTCCAGCTTGCATGTTTTCTCTTCTTATTAACTTCTTCTTTTCTTTTCATTTTATTATGTTCCTGATCATCTGCAGCAAGCTGTTCTTAACAATGTCGAAAGTAGCACAATTAATCGATATAATCCCAAAATGTTTTTATTGTTCAAAGTAATTATCATATTATTACTCACACTCAAATCTAGAGGTACGTCTAGCATTATATTAATTATATATAATCAATATAAACTCATGTTTAGTGTAGTGAAATATCTTATGAAAAGAAAATTTTGCAGAGAAATTTCAGTAGTTTTTTGGGATATTTCATAAATGAACTGCTACATGTATAAATAGTTACCCAGATCTAAATTATTAGAAAGCATGATAATATCATGCCGATATGATTCATATTGGACCTCCATAGTTTGGTTGGTACAGCGTTAAATCGAAGGAGGAATCTCAATATACAATTTGTTTCAATAGCAACATCACTTTCAGGTTTTCGAGCTTTTACCCGCTATTGTTTAAAAAAAAAAAAAAAAGAACCCTACATATAGTACGGTTCATATATAATTTCAAGATAATTAATTTTTGGGATTTTCATATTAACATTTTAAATTAAAAAATATCACAGATGATGAACTTATCAATTCTTCACACAATTGGAAGATTCTTATCATTTCTTGATTAATAAATCGAATGGTTCAAGCAAACAATATAATACCTTATACCTCCTTTCTCGTACTTCTTTTCTTTTGTTTTGTTATGTTCTTTTTTTGAATGAATTCAAAGCAGGTTGAAATCTGGCCCATGAATTATAGATAGGTGCCACAGTACCAAAAATTAATTATCCAACCATAATATAATCTACCCATTAATTATTTAGTTGTTTTTTAATGGTTTTGTTTGTTCCTGACAATTTTATAATGGAATATTGAAGCAAAAGGAACCTCACCTAACGCTTGATATTGACAAATTGGCATCAAATTTGTACACGCTAATTAATTAGTAGTTACAATAATTAATGTCTACATATCAATCGACAAATTTCTATAAATACTCATTTACTGATATAGGATTCTCATGAACTAACAAATACTTTATTAACTGTTGGAAAATTATGTTGGACCCCCATTATTTTTAGAAACTTAAATACCCTCCTGACTTTTTCAAAATTAACCATTGAAAATCCCCGATAGTTACTCTCTGTTAAGTCAAATTATCAAATCACGTGTATAAGTGTTTCTAATGACCAACCTTGACAGCCCAGATAAAAAAAATAATAGATTATGATTATCTCTCCCCTCGTATTTATCTCTCTCTCATCACTAATCACTCCTCACCAATGTCTCTATCCTTATCATCAATCACTGATTGCACACTAGCACCGTTACCATTCTCCTAAGAAAAAACAATTAGACCACTTCAAAATCATTTTCTTTTCAACCAAACATCAATTCCCAACCCTTTACATTTATTTCACCACAAAAAATAAGTTTAACCAACCTCAAACGCAAACCATCACAGAGCAACACAGCTTGTAGTCAACCAACAACAGTTACCGCAGAGCCATCTCACCAACGCCGAACCAGCATACTAATTGGCCGCCAATTCAGCAGTCACATCACAAACGCCAATCCAGCACAAGCCGGCCACCCATCGCAATGACAATCACGAAATCAATGCCCATCCAAAACTAGACACCAACCTAGCATCACTAGCAATGCCAAATTAGCGCCGATTGGCCACCTACCCTACGTCTACCACCAGAGAAAATTTACTATACATCCGCTGTCAACTAAGGGGTGTCAAGTATACACCATATAAGCGTGAGACACCTACGTGATGCGTGCTAGGTTGTTCGCTGCAATACAGCGGATGTATCGCAAATTTTATTCTACCACCATATCACTAGCCTTAAATCACTACAATCCTAACTCCTAACCGCCACTCCAAATCTCTAGTTGCATGTAGGGATGACAATTCATGTTGGCATGTCGTGTCAAGTTAGCGTACGACAAAAATAAGCCCAACACGAACATGACATGACTATTACTCTTGTAACATGACATATAACATGAATAATAAGCGGGTTGTTTCTGTGTAAAACACGAATACAATCTGTCTAATACGATTATAACATATTTACACGACTGACATGATTTACACATTTAACCTGTTTACACATTTAACACGGTTATTATATATTGGACACAATTATAATATGATTACAATTTAAAAGTCACAAAATAAAACTTTAATCTATCATTCAAATTTCAAAATGAATTAGATAATCATATCAAATCTTTTAATTATGTTATAAACGTGTTTGGGTTATAAATGGGTTTGTATCTATAAACGAATTCGTATAATAAACAGATTTACATCATAAATAAATTTGTGTCATTTGTAAGTTAAATGCTTTAATAGGAACACAACATAATTATTAGACGGATTAGATTTTTTTGACACAAACACAATTAAGGTCAACACAAACTTGTTAATTTCGTGTCATGTCGAACATTGCCACCCCTAATCGCACACCACAAACTCAATACCACAACCCCAACCCTAAGCGCCATAGCTAGCCCTAAATTGTCACACACCTAACCACAAAAATATTGTTTCTAAATGGTTCTTGATCTTGAATTAGGGTTGGTGATGAAGGTTTCAAATTCGTGAAATTATTTCCACCAGAGAAACAAGCAATTGGAGGTCTTCGATTCCTCAGATTTGATGTTTTGATTTCATGTAATCAAAGCTAGAAAAGGAACAACAGTGATCAGCCAGTGGAGTTGGCGATGGCTTTGGCTTTGAATTTGGGGCTTTTTTGTCTCATATATTTTGTATTTATGATTGGATTTTAACGAGGATTCATGCTGAATTTTAGTTAGGGTTCATGTAAAAGTTGTGCAGGATTGGATTAATATTCGTGTAAAAAGAGAGAAGAGATGGACAGGGAGAAAAGACGGAGAGATGAAGTAGGAGAGAGCGCGTGTGGGGAGTAGGGGTGACAATTCGTGTCATTCGTGTCGACCCATTTAATTATTCGTATCAAGACATGAAACACGGATCCAACACGGTTATTAAACATGTTACCCACGTGTTATAATCGTGTCATATTTAATTTATATAATTTACTTAATTATTTAAGCTAGTTATGCATAATATATTATATTATATATATTTATATCAATTAAAATTATTTTTAAAATGTAAACCATTGTTCATATAAAATATTGTTAAAATCATCATAATTTATTATTTTGTAAATTAATTTATTTTATAATATAAAATTTTCAGTTTTATAATATATATGTTGTAAATAGGTAACCATTTATATCATTAAATGAACTTACATATTAAGAATAAATAAAATATATTTAACTATTCGTGTCATTAAACGGGTTGGCATGTTAAACACCTGTAACACAAATCCGACCCATTTATTAATCGCGTATCGTGTTCGTATCGTATTTATGTCGTGTTCACGTGTTATGACTTAAATTACCACCCCTAGTGGGGGGAGAAAAAAAATATATATATATATAAAGTTTATAGTTTATGTTATATTCTAATTGAAATTATATTATTACCCTTTTTTTTTTTACGTTTGACGAAGCAAACACTAACCATTGGGGGTTCTCCGACGATGTTGGAAAAGTCAGGGGTTCTCCAGCTGCTGTCAAATGAAGGGGGATCTAATGATAATGCCCCTTACCTATTTGAATAAAGTGGACAAGGACTTCTTGATATTTTTTTCTTCTATAGTACATGACATCCATCAATTTACTGTTGGTGCATAGCTATCTACAAATTTGAAACTTCAACACACTTTTTAGAAACTTTTTATGAACTCTTTTCTACTTTTTGCCTTCACATTAGTTAAAGTAAATTAATAATGAAAACTTTTTCTTCTCATTTCTTCTTTTGGGTCTGCGTTCTTAAAGCTAGCATTGTCTACGACATGTATACCACATAAAGAGCTCCAAATATTACTATTCCAAAGATTTGGACGCTCCTAGAAAAAGCTATAATGGGGGATGTATCATGCTTCAAATTCGAGGTGACACATATATGTGCAAGTGCTGTGATTTCTCATTGGAAATTTATCTGCATTTAGGGTTTGGTGTTTATGAGGACAGAATATAATGTGTATTGTAAAAATACGAGTAAAATTTGTTTAGTAGAGCGTGTCGAAGAGTAGAACCTTTCAAAATTATACGCCTTGCATTGCGCCCGAGGATAACTAGTTTGACTCTTTTATATATCATCTTCAATTTTTAATCTCTCTCTTTCTACAATACTGTCTTCAATGCTAGCATAAACATGTATATTTTCATTTCTAAAATTTGGAGTCAAAGCGTGTAAAACAGGGATTGTAGACTTGTAGTTCAGATGATTGTGATTATTATATATATATAAGATGAATTGTTTTAATAATCTAATGAACTATAAGATTATGGGGAAGTGGAGGGGAACATTGAATCTTCAACGACAAGAATGCCTTGGAATTTTGTACCTAATAAAGACATGGTTAAACTAGAATTGTTAATATTTGACATTACATAAATTAACATCGTTTCCTCTTCACACGTGAATGAATATTAATATTTCTCTTTTGTGGAAAACAACTTGAAAGGATAAAATTGGAAGAACTCAAGCCTAGTTTCTTCTCTTCTGGCACATCTATATATCTACAAGCCTTCTATGGTGGGCTCAAGCTTGACCATCCAAAATATTGCATATACGAGCTCGTTTCATTAACAAAATGAGCCCAAATGCAATCGTATGATAAGGGTATGTCTAATCCTGCTTTTTGCATATAATATAAATATGAATATATCTCTTCAAGTCTTCAACTGTGCACTACAAATACTTGCTGAATAAAACAACGTAATTTTCTTACCTCTGATTGTGATTTTTCTTTTTATCTTTTTTAATAAATGTCTGGTATGTATTACCAGAACAATAATTAAGTTCGCTTACTGTGTTAATAGCATCATATTATGGTGGGTTTCTCGTAATTAAATAATTAATGAATGCATATAGGGTTTTTTTTTATATTACTTAATTTATAAAGGCGTTATATACATTAAGGTGAATAATTTTATACGGAATGACAAATTAATTATGAAAACTTAATATATATAATTTCAAGTAAAAATAAAAGAAAAATTCCCTTTTCTTCGAAAAGAAAAAAATAAAAAAAATTCCCCTAACCGATGATATGTCGTAATTGATAATATTGGTTTTGATAAATTGCAAATCAGGAAACCATTGGTAAGGTGAATATATGTTTATATATATATGCAGAAAGGCAGACCATGTGCAATTAGAATTATGACAAGACTGCATGCAGGTTACAACTCAATAATAAATACATCATTTTTTTTATTAATATAAGCTAAACTATGTACTTTAATAAACTCATTTTAGATCTATTGATGAACATATATTATAATGGAATCAGGTTTAGCGGAAGGCGATCTCAGTAGTCATTCTTGAACTAATAAGAAGATGAATCTCCAAATTTAGAATCGTTCAATAACTATTTTCTCTTGGACCAGGTTGATGGATGATGATCTAGATAATAGTACTATCCAAATTCAAATTTGTTTAAACTCAGGATTGTATATTGAATATGAAATCAAATATACTATGTATATCAATTTCTTGGATTATGAGCAGTTGAACAACTTTAATTTGTAATCTATATTTTAATGAAATTAATTATAGCTAGCCGTAATGTTTGGTTATTCGTTATTAGTTTAATTAACTTAAAAGCATGTCACTAGACTAGAGCGTAGTGTAGTTACTTCGTGGGTTCATGTACCCTTTAAATTAAATCAAATTAAGGAGCTGGTCATCGATTTCCATACTTAGTCAAATATGAATGGCTGTCACTTAGTCACGTTTAGGTAAAGAATAAGGTAATGAAATTTAGTTAGTTGATGCTGCTCCTGCTCCTTGACAATTTCACTTATACAAACTACCATATTATATTCTGTCAGAACATTTACTATATCAATAAATCAGAAATTAATAACATATATAAATGTGCACATTTATTCTAATGTCGATTTTGGAAGTTGAAGAAGTAACATGCTAGTAAAGGAAAGAGCTTGGTAATTAGTGGTTATAATTAATCTCAAATTTTGATGAAATGTTTTACTCCAAAGGTAAATATTCAATTAACGATAATCATGGCGTATGATTTAATGATATGATTTCATTATCTCATCGTGTTGGGGTGCTAGGGCAACCTTCACAAACTCTCTTTCTTCTCTTTCTTTATCTATGTATATGATGGATAGTGGTGGACGATTAATTATAATTTATATTGCTTTAGCTATATATAGAGAGATCTCATAATGTTTGATTTGGTCTTGCGCTGTCTTGGCTTTGAAGATTAGCAGATGAAGAAGTTTGGCAGAGCTCCACCGCCACATATAAAAGAAAAAATATGTTAAGAGAAGGAAAAAAATGCTCATGAAACTTCATTGAGTGCCTTACATTACATGGATACATATATATGAGACCATTTGTTCAATTATTATTATTGAAGACTTTAAGGAACTGCTCTCCCTCTCATCTCACGCCAATGCCATCGTGACGATATCAAATATGCATTCTAAAATGTTTCTTTATATAAAGTATATATTACCGTATTTAATGTTAACAATTAATGTCAAAGTAATTAATGAATTAATAAAATTGGGAATAATTTTCTTTCTTTGTATATGTAATCAGCTAATCTATATTTATCTTTTTAATTTTCAAAATACTTAACGTCTACATGTTTTTAATTAGGTAATTATAAGTTAACAGAACCCTAATAATATATATTTACAAGAAGGATAAATATATATTTGTATATATCTAACGACTAACAACATTAATATAGAACGTTTGTCAAAAATTAAACATTTTTTTAACTTTATTTTATTAATTGAATGTTACGTACGCAAAGACAAAAGACATTCAAGTATCTAAAACGTTTTGAATGTTATCAAGGATAATCTTTCCCAATAGTATACTCGCTTCATTCATATCCTAAATTTAAACTTGCAAAACTTGTCTTACTGTTTGAAATCTTCCAGCAGCATGTTTAATTTCTCTATTAGCTTATTGTATACATATTTGTCGAGTAGCTTCGAGAGCGACCCTGGAAATTAATTGTTTTCTTCAATACCAATTTAATTTCTTCAGAAAACAGCGACTATAATATATACAAGTGTCATCATGCACATCATCCAATCTCTTCATCTCTTCAGTCTTCATAATAGCTTTGTCCCTTGAGGAAGTGGTCACGAGTTCATTATAGAAAGGGGCCTATACATGCCATGATCAAGCTTTACCAATTAATTGTTTTCAAATACAATTACCATTTTTCCCCATACAAAACAAATATCTATTTTATCTCCCATTTGAAGCTTGACCCTCGTACCAATTCCAAGAAGTTGCATTAATAACATTAAACATATTTGATAATCTTCCTTGTTTCCCATATGGACAAAAACCCTAACTACAATCTCATTGGAACTCAAAGGCTGCTTTCCTCCAAACCCTTGTCCATATTATTTTCTATATTACACACTGTGTTTTCTCAGTCACTCTTTCATCACTCAAATAAAAGAAATTAAAATTATTATGATAAAACAACCCATCAATAACACATATCTAAGAGTATGTTGATATAGTATTTGGATACAAATTTTTGTTCGAAAGCAAACTATGGAAAGATGAAAACCATTGAAATATTTCTAAAAATATAATTTATAAATACAACCATTACAATCCCAATTGATTGAAATAAATCTTACTGGAGTGGAACTTGTAAAAATAGAGCGTTTTTATAGAAAAGTTGATGGTTGTTTGGTTGAATAAATATACAAGTTCTTAGTAATGTTAAATTAATATTTTTTTTAGAAAGGAAAGATAAGATAAATCTTTTAAAATATACTAAAGATATACTTGATTATGTAAAACTTTAAAAGAGTTCAAAAAGAGTTTTTTCCAAAAGTTTCAATTTTGAGTTTCTTTTAAAAGACATAAAACAGCTTTTTATAAGCTCTTCTTAAGTGATAGTCAAACAACCTAACAAAATTTTAGAACCAATAGAGCAGTCGAAACAAAAACATCCAAATTTATTTATTTTTTGCCAAAAATAAAAATACAAACAAAAAAAACTTAAGAAATAAAAAATGTTGTGGCATTAGGGACCCACAGTTTGACCGGCCCATCTCATTGTTCGCGAGAGCCGGCCCATCATGCAAAACTAAACATGTGTCAACTTGTGAACATGTCAATCTATTTTTTTAAAATTTTTTTATTTAAAGAGAGGTTAAATGGAGAAAAATAGATCACACGTGTGAAAGCCTCGAAATGTCTTGTCTCTGCTCAACCCGATCCCATGATAGGCATGGTAGCCGCTAGCACGTGACACCTAACATTTTCGCGCGCTCTTACAGTGAGTGGGCCACCCGTTGGGGTAGACCCCACCCCACATTTGTCAATTGCCAGCTCGCCACAACTTCAGGCAATCATTTTGCGGGCCTGTTCAATTACTTATATACCCTTGCCGCTCTCTGCAGGCAAAACGCGTCTAAATTCGACCCAACTGACAAAATTGCCCTTACAAGAAGTCAAACCTGCTCCAACCCATTACCATATATAGCACTCCACGTTTGTGCACTAAAAAGACTAAAATTATAAGCAAAATGTAAAATATTAATAACATATCAAATTTGGTAATTATTAAATAAATGTAAATTATTTTCTAAAATTAACTTTTAGCGTATTTTTGCAACCTAATAACTAATATGGGAAAAATTTTCCCTTATTTGTATGAGATTATAATATAAGAACACATATTAGAATTTCAAAAATCTATGTACTCTCATCATAATAATCATTAAACTACCTAGAAAATGATCATTTATAATTATTTTCAATGATCTTTACAATGTAAAGTATAACTTTTGAAATGGATTAAAATTTGTATTTAATTTTTAAAGTTTTAACATTGCCCTTAAAAACAAAATTTAAGGTTACTCATATAATATCAAAGAGCCCCTTGTGCGTACACATAAAGTGACAAAATGTTAAAGTTTAGAATTTGTCCAATGACATATCAAAATTTTATTTGAAAAAGCTAATATCTTAAATTTGTGCAATGACGTATCAAAATTTTATTTGAATAAGAGAACATTTTAAAATTTATCCGTGAGTAGCAACCTCAAAGGGTAATGTCGTGAAAGCATGAGTGGCAATTTAGTCACACAAAAATTACACCCTTACGAGCAATGTTTAAGCTATCCCACAGCGTAGAACACCTCAACCATATCAACGCCTCTTGTAAATCCACTCTATTCATAACGTTCCAAAAATATCTTTTACATTTACAAAAGGGTTTTCAAACAATATGTAATTACAAAAAAGCCCCAAATACTCAAATTTCTTGTCAACTTCACACTTATCAGGTATCACTTTCTTCCTCGTCCCCTTAAAGACAAAGACCATCTCGGCTCTCAGGCCACCTATTTTTTCGTTTTCTCTATAATTTCAAGCTTTAATAACCCCTGAAAGTTCGGCTCTTTTTCAATCATCGGATTTCTGAACCTCTATAATCTCCATTTTTGAAAACTCATCCTATTTTTCCTTTTAGAGCTTTTTGTGTTTATTTTAGTTTGTATTTGCGTTAGTAGAGAGATCTTTTCCTGGCCCTCACTTTTTGCTCTCCAATTTTTTTTTTTTTTTGGGTTTAATACCCTGTTCTGGGGTTTATTTTGTTTTCTAAAAAAAAGAAAAACAAATTTCATTCTTGTTTTCTTAAGCCCACTTCAAAAGAAAAAGTTTTAATTTTTACTTGTTCAATTTATCTAAATTCAATTTATTATAATGAAAATCCGAGCTTTTTAATGGGATATTTGTTTGTAAGTTGTGTTCATCGGAATTGTGGAATACCCATTTGAAGTTTCTGTGAAGAATTGACCATTTCATAGTTTGATGCTTGTAAAGTTTCCATTTTTCATTTGACAATTTCCTTGTAACAACTGTAATAAAAAATCCCATCTTGTCTTTCTTGATCTATCACAAAAAGAGAAGAAATGTATGGAACACAAAGCAAGAGGGACCTGGCCTTAGAGTTACAAGCACAAATTCCATTCTTGAGACCGAGCATACATGCAAGAAGAGCAAACATCACTGTCAAATTCCAGGACCTTTATGGTTTCACAGTAGAAGGCAATGTGGATGATGTGAATGTTCTAAACGAGGTGAGAGAGAAAGTCAGGGAACAAGGCCGCGTTTGGTGGGCTTTAGAGGCTAGCAAAGGAGCAAATTGGTATTTGCAGCCTCAGATTTCTTCAATATCTGAAGGGATTGCCCTTAAATCGTCTCTAAAGTTGTCAAATTTTGCTAATGCAATTACATTGAAGAAGCTTATAAGGAAGGGTATCCCTCCTGTTCTTAGGCCAAAAGTTTGGTTTTCGCTCTCCGGTGCAGCCAAGAAAAAGTCTACTGTTCCTGAGAGTTATTATAATGATTTGACAAAGGCTGTTGACGGCAAGGTCACGCCTGCTACTAAGCAGATTGATCATGTGAGTGCATTTTGGATTAAACTTTTCTATTGCAAGTGATTTGTTTATGTTGGAATTATGGGATTAGCTTAGCTTCGTTTTGAAAGATTTTGTCGTTTGCACCACGAATTTGGTATCAGAAATCTTGCTTTTAGGTTGATATTTTGTTTCTCAGATAGAGTTGGGTTAGTTTTGGTTTGTGTTGTCCGGACGAGATAGATCCAGAGATGCATTGATAGGGCATTATTTGTTTGATTGATAAATTTCTAGAAACCAATGAAATGCTGCAGGGTTGCTATGACCTTCATTATTTACAATAGTATTTAAGTATACTGACATTGGATCACAGACATATTGAATTATTGATTCAGAAATGTGATGATATTGATTTAGTTTGATATTGGTGGCCTCTGCCTAGACGAGCAGAGCACCATTCTTTTCTTTAGTGAAGTGAAATTGACACTCAAAGCGGTATGCATGTACGTGGTGCAACCCTATCCTTGATTATTGTATTAGAAGTTTATCAAATGGAAAATTAGTTTACTACTGATGGTGCTGAGAAGAAACTCGAAGATTCAAAGATGCCAAGTTTGAGTGTTTGACTACCATTATACTTGATGTTCATATTATATAAATAATCTGACTTCAGTCACTAGATGTCATCCTAAGGTTTGTCTTTGGAGTGGCATTACTCCGGACTGTTTTAATTGGAAAGGATTAGATCTGACGAGTTTCTTATGTAGACTGCTTATCAAAACACTGAATAGCATCCTGGTTCATAAACAAGATGTACAGTTGGTTATCATCTGGCTTAATGATGTTTGAGTACCATAATTAAGTAATATTGTGAAACCAAAGTAAGGATGGGAGGGGTTAGTCCTTGTTATTTTATTTGATTTTATTGCTTGCTCATGTCTTGGTCTTCTTCTTTCTGTACATATATAGGACCTACCACGAACCTTCCCTGGTCACCCATGGCTGGATACTCCTGAGGGTCATGCTGCTCTCCGGCGAGTTCTTGTTGGGTATTCATTTCGCGACTCTGATGTTGGCTATTGTCAGGTGGGTTTATTTTCTCTTATAATTCATTTAATGGATTGTGTCAGTCTCTTGGGCCAAGTTTGCATATATGCATCTGACAGTAAGACAAGATCACCAAATACATACAGAACAGAACTCTCTCTTTTTCACACACACACACATCTGCACAGCTTCTCTTCGGCTGCATTGCAACTCATGCATCTATCGTTCCTCTTAGCTTTTAGTTTTTGCCTATATTTGTGAATAAAATAGCTCCCAGTAATTTTAGCCAATATGATATTGGCATCAGTGTGACACTTCTGTATCTGTCCTATTGTATGGATATGATCTTTTTGCAAGTTTTAACTTTTAGGAAGTTGCCATTTCATTCAAAGTTATTGTTTCTTGAACTAAAATGTCTACAAGATGCATCTGGCTCTAGTCTTTTGATATACTAGATATCATTGCTTACAAAAATACAAAGCAAAATATTAGATATAATTGTCATCTTCCTAGTTCTGGTTCCTCTTGTTATGGTGTGCTAGAAATTCTTTCATAATGTATTGTATGATTTTATCAATGTTTGTCCACAATCAAACTACATGCTGTGTCTGAAGATGTTTCCTCTCAATTTATTTTGTAGATGAGCCTTGAAATTTGCAGTGGCTGTAGCTTCAATTTTTATTTAATTCCTGCCTTTTTTTCTTTCTGTTAAGAAGGAAATGTGATCTTTAATTCCTAGTGGATAAGCCTATTTTCATTTCATACTCGTGCAGGGCTTGAATTATGTTGCAGCACTGCTGTTACTTGTGATGAAAACAGAGGAAGATGCTTTTTGGATGCTTGCTGTCCTTCTAGAGAATGTCTTAGTTAATGACTGCTATACAAATAACTTATCGGGATGCCATGTTGAACAAAGAGTCTTCAAAGATTTGCTTGTTAAAAAGTGCCCAAGGTATATTCTCCGATTGCAACTTTGCTGAAAGTTCTTATCTTTAATTGTTGTTCATTTTAAAAATCGGGGCCTAAAAAATACAGGATTGCCACTCATTTGGAAGCATTGGAGTTTGATGTCTCCCTTGTTGCCACCGAGTGGTTCTTATGTCTTTTTTCTAAGAGTTTGCCCTCAGAGGTTAGACCATTTCTCATCCTTCTTAAATAGAATCGATAATCAGTTTGAGATTGTTTTGTTAATGAGAATTCTGTCCTCTGGATGCCTGATTTACAGACAACTCTGCGGGTATGGGATGTTCTTTTCTACGAGGGGGCAAAGGTTCTATTTCATGTTGCTTTGGCTATATTTAAGGTGCTATTTCTCTTCCCATCAGACTTCCAAAAACGCTTCACTTTGTCTAATCAACTTAGTAAGTTTCTTGACTGCCGGTTCTTGACATAAGATAATGACATGAGAGCTAATTATGGCAGATGAAGGAAGAGGAGTTAATCCTAACCCACCATGTTGGTGATGTAATAAACATTTTACAGAGAACCACCCATCACCTCTTTGATCCAGACGATCTATTGACAGTAAGAAAATATATCATTGATCTTTCCTTTTCATTTTTTTTGCCCTCGTTGCTTCTTTTCTTTTCTTGAAAAAATTAAGACGGCTAAAGCATCTATTTTTACAGGTTGCTTTTGATAAAATTGGCTCAATGACAACCAACACGATATCAAAGCAAAGGAAAAAGCAAGAACCAGCAGTCATGGCCGAACTTGATCAAAGATTGAGAAGACTTAACTCCCTCAAGGTGGATGAAAAATAACGGTTGTTAAAAGGTTTGATGATGAAAACCTTAACATATCAAACATCACATCCATGAAGGGGCCTGTAACCCCTCTGGAGAACAAATGAGGTAAATCGATGATATTGCTTTTTCTTTTGTTCTTTTTTCACCGTGCAAACAGGGAAGACCCCATGTGAAGAGATTGTCTGTAGTTTTCCGGGATGTTGTAGATGGTAAATGTAAATTATGAATTGACAACGTATCTATACAGTTGAAATACATTCCAATTCAGGGCATTCCTGGATTTGTAATGCCCTCAAATTTTGGATGTCACATGCTATCTTATTACGCATGGTACTGTCGTTGGTTGTATATTTCACAGCCAGAAGCATATTTGGACATGCTAATACATGGTAGAAGTGGCTTGAAGCCTGAGCATCTGGCTGCCTAAGACGGCAAGATGCATAGAAAACAATGAAGAGTTAGCAAAGCCCAAAGATAAAGATGAAGGATGTCATTTTCACAACCTACCCCCCAAAAATATAAAAAAGTAAAATAAGATAAAAAGCAGTTGTTATTATTCAAAAGACAGTTATTTTTGTTCTTACATAATTTAATGTTATAGTTTTACTGGATTGTTAAAGTATATAATAAATAAATAATATTGAATAATAATAATGTTGCATTTCTGTTTTATCAAATCCTCATATAAAAAGTAAGAATGATGATTCATCCCAACCAAGCTAACCGGCTGAAATGGGCAATTCTAGGATTATTTTAAGACAGACCCGTTGTTTTAGGCTTAATTTACCTTATACTTTAGAAAGTTAATGGAACGTGCCTTAGTGGAAATCGCTGGTATGGATGCCAAGATCTTACCTTATCGAGGAACTAAGCTTCATTTTTTTCTACAATAAGGACTACAATCTAAATATAACCTAAAACTTAAAATTTGACTTTACAATCTAGGCTACAAAAATTCGATAAAAAAATATAACTTTTCTCATTCATTTTTATTTCTTTCTCCTCTAATAATTTTTGTTATATAAACTATCACATCAAATTATAAATTTTTTATAAACTTTAAATGATAATTAAATTATAAGTCTAACACTACTAATTTTTCACGACGATAAAAAATAATTTATCCAACCATGTCCAAGACCTTTTTTTCTGACAGGGTCAAGAATTTGTAATAGATTTTTGGCTTTCAAATTGCAATTCTATCTCCCCAAGTTTTTTATTATTTGCTCCTAAGACAGGTTAGCCTTGACTAGGAAAATCCTAACATTCTGGTATTTGATGTACTCAATAGTTTCCAAAGGAAAATGACAACCATTTTCTTCCTTGAATGACGGGCTGTGGATGTTTCCCTGAACAAAATTATTTTCTACACCTTGATCTGCGGCGTGCCCAACAATGAATTCTGCTAGTCGCCGTGCACTCTTACATGAAGTTCTTCGCTACCACTGGGGAACGTATGGTCTGCAAGTTATGGCTTTAAGAGTTTGTTAACAAGTGTTACTTGCCGGTTCATGAATCATGATACCGAGAATAATGATCCTGATTGTCAATTAAGTGGCATGTTACTTCTCAATACTAAGTTTATCCTACTATCAGTGAGCACCCTAACCAAATTTGTCTACACTACCATTCACATTAAACTTGTGTGACGTCAACACAACAACAATGACAATAAGCGACAAGACTTATCTACGCGTCTTTCATCCCCATATGCAGTTCTTGCTTGGTATCGTGGCCATGTTGTTGTGCTATTTTCTTGTGCCTAGCACTCCAATCTGAGCGACCCCAAAGAAAGAGTGGTGGTGGTTTCACATTCCACTGCTCCAAATGATTGTCATACATGTCAACTGACCCAGGTAGGTAAAATGACTGAAAGAGAAACGCAAGTAAGCCACTTAAAAGAATTAACTTAAATCTTATTAGTAGATTTGACAGAAGAAAAGAAGGATAAAAATATTATGAGAATGCAAGCTATTCGATATAACGATTCCATACCTTGCCAGATAGCATTTCATCATCCTCCCAGATTAAGTTGTATTCAGCTTTTTCATCCAGTCTGGTAAAGCAGCAAACGGATGCGGAGTGGAAGGGCACCAAGAAAGCCAAAAAGTTTGTTTGGAATGACTAGAACAAGGAGAGACTAGAAGCACTTACCCTCTGGTTTCCTTAGGGACAATAAGGATGAGAAGCTTCGGATTAAAGCTAAGCGCCTTGTTAATAAACTTGTTAGCAAGAGATGCCTTAACTCCAAAGGGAGGATTCAGCTCCATGATCTATTTAAAACAACAGTAAATATATAAAATGAAAAAAAAAATGGCTTATGCACATGACTAAGGGATTTCAACATGTTGATAATGAAGCCAGTTTTAAATCTCTTACAAGATGAGAACCATCCGGTAATTCTTCAGGTTTGACGTCCATCCAATCTCTCTTCTCAAAACTAAAATCGTTCTGCATGGAAGTATGAAGAAGTACCCAACAAGGATTTCACTTGAAGATCGAGAAAAGGGAAAAGACAATATATATATATATATATATATATATATATATATCTATATACGGCAATTACATAAAGAAATTTGTAACTCCAACATATGTTAAAAGCTTTGTTATTTTTATTGTTCGTATTAATAAGATTGAGCAGGGTATGAAATGATGTTCAACCTCATCGAATAGATCAATACCTCTTAGGCAGCATAAACTGTTCTGTTTGCCATAGACAATTATCTAAAACTAAATCTGTCAATCTCAAACACTTTTATAATAGTTTATATTCACAAGCATCTACACCACTTGTCAACTTAAATTTGAGATTGCGCATGGAGAGAAATAAAAAAGTGGATAAGACATCAAGAAAAGTTTCCAATTATACCTTAGGTTGAAAAAGATCAAAATTTCTGAATGAACATGATTTCCCCCTTTTATCAAGTTTTTCTTTCATCAGATAACTGATATCATTAGAACCGCAGCAGAAATCAACAATCTGTTCAAAGGATGGTCAACCGTAAGTAAGATGACAATATTATCAACAGCAACAAATGACAGTTGAAAAGCAGATACCAAGAAAAAAAAAATCCAAAAAAAAAAAAAAAAAACCTAGAAAGAAAGGGAACAATACTGTCAAAGCTTGAAAGTGTAGTATTCCAATAGAGTTGATTTTCCCACCTATTTTAAGATTTACAAATTTGACAACATAATCCTACTGCAGAACATAAGAAAACTGGGAATCCTGAATATCATGATCCCGTACAATCTATTTGTGACTTATACGTTGACAATATAGTTTCGTAAAATTTAGACAGACAACTACCTTTTTCCCTACTTCATAAATCTGGAGACAACAAAGTAGTGGTAATACAAAATGAAAGATAGAAGTGGAATTACTATCAAAGTAGTGCACTCTGTTCCACTTATCATTTTTTGACTCGTTCCTATCTGATATCAAGATCTAAAAATGCCTAATAACATTGGCAATGATGCTAAGATTGCTGGGAATGTTAAGAATTCTAAAATCTATTGAGTAAGATGTTGTGTATAAATGTATTCAGTAAGATATTGGGTATAAGTCCATGGTAGGCTTCGATATTGGTTCTTACCACTTCATGTCGGAGTATGCAAACAAACAAAATATGTTAATGGCAGGAGCATATCTCTTGAACTCTTAAAAAGCTTCATGCTAATTAATCACAAGAGGATACTACAAAAAGATCTATGACAGCAACGTCACTCCAGAACTCAGATTGAAGATGCATATCTTAACCATTTATCAAAAAGGAAAAAAAAAATGACAAAAGAACTAATCAAACTAGAGGAGTAAAAAGAAGATAAACATTCTTACTGTGTCACCATTTTCCACGTACCAATGAAGCTTATCAGCTATCTGCAAAATCAACTAGTATCATTAGCAGAGGATCATAATTCATTAAAATCACAGCTAAATGTTATTGAAGCATGTATTAACTTGAATTTATAGTTATACGAAGAATCAACAGAAAGACAAAAAAAAAACAGTAGCAACCAGTCATTAATCATTGGCCACAGTGATTGAATTAGATTTGAATTTTTCCAGCTCCATGTTTATTAGATGTTTTGGCTATATTAAAATCCCTCACACAATTCTCTACACCAATTGATTGGGAAAGAAGTATCAAGCTTCTCTGCTGAAAAATACAAACATATTACCTGCTGAAGTTTCTCTACTATTGTGAAATGGCGACCAAAAGAGGTATAGCGCATGCCATGGAGAAAAGGAGCAAGATAGACCTCAAGCTTCATCTACAGGAGAAGAAAATAAACAGCATTGTTAATAAATTATGCATGGTATTTGCTATCTATTTTTGATAATAGACATGATAAAACTGTGATGTAAACTCCTCAAGACATGAAACAGGCATTGCTGTAAAAATAAAAATTTAGCTGCAAGCTTCACACACAGCAATAAACAAATAGTTCACTTATAACAAAAATTAAGATTCACCAGTGTATTTTATTAATTTATCTAACTCCCTCCAGTTTTTGATACAATCATGGATTCTCCTAAAAGGCACAATTATTGGAAGCAACCACGAGAAGCACGTTTTTGGCAAACAATAATTTCACAGTATAAATCTTATGACTAATATAGGGGGAAAAAAAAAAGAGAGAGAAAGACTTCAAACCTTCCACAGGGAAATTTTATAAAGAACCTCCGGTTCACATACAGTTTTAGCATCCTCAATGCTGCATCCTTCTTGCAACTTCTGTAAGGCTGTTTGAACAGCCTGCAGACATTTAAAAAATTTGTTTACATGTTAGAGAAATGGTAATTATAATGCAAATAAACTTAACAAAATCAGCACATTTGATGTGCAATAAGTAAGATAGACCTTCACAGAACACTCCACTAATCCTAGTGTCATAGACTGCCTCTTCTTGAACTCCTTGTTAAATGAAGAAGAGACATCTTTAATCAGATCCTGGATTCTGTGTATCAAGAAAACAAGATTCACGCAAGCTGCCCAAATATTATGGTGATATAATAGCTATACTATTATTTTTCCCGTAAAAGAAAAATGAGACTTGCAAGATGAGTGATCAGAAAGAGAAATAAATTACTTTTTCTCCATATCTGAATCAATTAAGTGTTCTGAACTCTTTACTTTCTTCATCATAGGCTTATCCAAAATGGTGTTCTTCATTTTACTAGGCCACATATGATGTCGACTTCAGTGATAAGCTATCCTTTCTCAAGGACAACTTGGTTTTCTCAGCCGTGCCCTTCAAAGCCTTTCTATGTGTGTCGGTTATATTTGGCTTCTCTAAGGAACCAAAATCTTCCCTAGTGCATTCATTCTTGATCTTTGCATGAGAAAGACCAATTTCAACACCACCGCATGCTTCAACCTGTTTTGGTTTCTTCACTACAGTTCTAAAACTTTCAGAAACCATAATTCTCTTGATGGGTACAACCTTCTCTTTCCTTGATAGCAGCTCCAAATCCTCTTTCTTCCTGTTTCCTTCGACACCAGGAAATATCAGGTGATTCCTGGCAGGGGCCCCAAGGTCCCTGAGAATCATATGCTCCCTGTTTAACGTTTTCAGTAATATGTAAGCATTTGAATCATATGAGTACAATAACTGTTATTAGGAACAAAAAAAATAAACAAATAAAAATTACAAGCAATATATCAGAATCCGATTATTTGGCAGCAAATGTTCCCAAGCCCTTTGAAAATACTTTTTACCACTAAAAGTAATCCCCCTGAAGACAAAATCAAAGCACAGACAACCACAAGTCAGAGCTTCTTTGTCATGAATAATATCAGATTCTTTGTGGATGAATTTGCTCGTAAGCTAAACATTATCTAATGCAAGACCATACCTTGGCAAGCACTTTCTATGGTATGCCTTAGGGCAACGTCTGCACATGGCAAACTGCAAGTCATATATATTCTTATCTTCATTTTGCTTACAAACAAAACATGTATGGACAGGACAGGTAAATGATTCTCCTGCATTGATCCTCTCTTTAAGTTCATCTGCTAGAAGTCTGTCATCAGGGTGGAGCAAGTTTACAACACATCCTGGATGATAAAAATGGCCGCATGTTGCAGAAGCGCAAGGGAAGACCTTAAAAACATCAAAAAGATCATTATTCAGTTGCTGACATGTATTTTCAGTTGCTGACATGTATTCTACTTCCCCTGATAAATAATTAATTTTTATGTCTTAGAAATTTTCTAAAGGTTCCCAGATATGTCTCAATACACAGTTGTTTGCAAGTTGCCAATACATAATTTAAATAGTGACTTTTATCAAAGAATAAAATGTATAAAGCTTTTCATAGCTCCAAAAAGAGAAGGAAAATATAAAAACCATACAACTGTGGCCTTCAAATGTCAAAACATATATACCTCTTGCTGAAAAGATCTATCAGAAGAGCCTAACATGCCACAAGCAAAACACTGATGCTTCTGATATAGACAGTTTTGACATAAAAATTTTGAAACTGCCTGCACATGACAGCACCATTTCAAGTTTCATAGTAATAGAAATTAAAGTAAACTAGAGAGGAGAAAAATTCCCAATATATTAACAAAAATGTAGAGGATATACATTAACTTGAGCTTGGGTATAGCCAAGAGATTCACATGAAGATGCAATCCCAGAAACAATGGTTGCATGAAAAGCTCTCAAGCATCTCCCATCACAACTGTATGATATCAAGATACACAAAATATAATAGACGAAAGAAGCAGCAAAATTACCAAATATCGTGATTCTTGTTCAAAGACAAAATCGTCGGTATCAGTCTTCTGCAAGATCATGAACAAGATATACATATATGTGAAACTATTACCCACTTAGGGAACTCACTCAATTTGACAAGCCTTATTCCCAACATAACATGCATTTATCCACATTGTTAGAATCAAGAATTCATTGTGCTTCACCATAAAGCAATATCTTCTATTATACATTACAGAATGATGCACTTTTTTACTGTTTTTAAATCTTTGACTACTGGGCTTTTGTCTTGTCATCTTTTTTATCTTCTACTTATATTAAGCACACACTCCAAATAAGCTGACTCCTAGATCTCCATTGCACAAGTCCAAACAATTAAAATTTAAATTCTGCTAGGTTTGTCCTTATTTGTGCCACTCCTTTAAACACTCTAAAAGAGCATAGCCAGTCTTGTAAGTGTTACAAAATTTTCCACCAAACCTCTTTAAGGATAATTGATGCAAGGCACCAGAAATAATAAAGAATGAATAGCCGTTTGGGTTTGACATGAGGCTGTAGGGTGGTTATATTTCTAAGAGCAAACTCCAGGTGAACATGAAGTGCTTTAGGTATCTCAAGACTCAATATTTATAATAACACTAGTCCTATCTTACTCTAAAATCACAATCCCAGTAGTCTACTCCATAATCAAATTGTATTAATTTAATTTAAAGGTTTAAATCTTTCCAGCCTGGTTAAAAGATAAGAGCGTATCAATGTACATTTAGGAAATATCCTTAAATTTCATCTGATAACCTAAATTTTCCAGAATACCTCCTTAAAATTGCACAGTGATCTTGCCATTGCATACCTTAATTTCCAAAATTTCACGTAAAAACATGAATTGTTAAAAGAGCACTTAGAAATTATAAACAGTACATGAAACATATGGTTTTATTAAGAGACCATGATGCCTAAAGGGGGAAAAAAGAAAAATAATATACCCATGTTTAACAAATGAGCAGGAGAAAGTACTAATGAAATTTTAGAAGCTACAGGAAAAAGGCATACAACAGCATGTCACCACCATCATCACAAATAGCACAAACAGCATAAAATTCCTCTTGACCAGCTTCTTCATCATAACTATTTTCATCTTCATTTGAATGGACTATGAACTCAGGTTTCTTCGTTGTTTGAACAACCTGTTAAATTTACCAGGTTTAGCTCTTTAAAAAGAAGGGGAAGGAGGTGCAAAGCAATTGCAATAAAAGTTAAAGACGGAAATGGTCATAATATACAAGTGAATACTCAGTTTGCAGTGATTCTGACCTCACATAAATTTGTCTCAGGCTTCTCCATAAAATCAACGAGGAACTGTCAAAGAAAATAACTGTCATGACATTCTATCATGTATCACAATATGTTGGCATACATATGTGTTTTATGTATGTATGTATAAAGGGAGAATTTAATAAAGGGTTAATATCAATTTGCCCTCTTGGGTTTTTTTTTTTTTTTTAAAAAAAAAAGATTGTCTTGTGCTTTCAAAAATAACAAAATAGTCTCTAACAGAAGTAAACATGGTAAACGGGAGATAAAATTGTAATCAAACATAATTTTTATAATTTTTGCAAAATTAAGAATTAAATTAAGTCATATATCTTCTATGAAATAATCACAGAGACAAAAGTCAGAAGTGCGTGCACCTTAGAATTTGCAAACTCTTTATCCCGTTGTGCAATTTCTCTGATTAACATCATATGAACCAAAAGTCACTCCCAGAAGGTTCAACCTCATATGACCTGCAAAATCCATAGGAAATCTTTCAAAACAAGTAAAACTGAACTCATACTAGACAATAATCTTAGAGAAAAATATACCTGAAGGCTTTCAGTAACTGGGTCCATATGTATTTCCCAGGTGCCTCAAGATTTTTTTTTAACAAGATGAAGCCAATTAATGGTGATCAAAATTGACCTGACAATGTTTTTAAAACTCTTCCTTGGTTTTTGAAGCATTATCCAGTAGTTCCCCTTGGAAAGGACTGAAATCTCAGGCTGTGGAAAGGAAAGTTCAAACTTCCATGCTATAACTTGCTTGTACACTTTCTGAAGCCCATCACTGGCAGTCCCATGTCAGAACACTTCCATTTCCAAGTTACCCAGAACGTCACCATCATTCCATTGAAGTGGCAGTACAGAAAATGAAATGGGTTCATTATTTTGGTCCACAAAATCATAACCTGATACACACCAGGGCAACGCCTCACCCTCTTCATCTGAATATTCCATAATCAACACTTATAATCTCCAGTACTACACGTCTGATACATCAGATTAAAAAATTTACCGTGTAAATACAACCATGAACCAGAAACTTGTATATCTCCTAACTCTCAAAATTTATAATTTTATTTTGCGTAGTAATACCGTAAAATTGGAGCACACAAGATGCCACAACTTAATGATAAATTTCTGTGTGCATTAAAATCTCTTATAGAATCATGATCAATAATATTCACTCTTAAAAAAAAATAAGTACCAATGTCCACTAAGACTTCCTTTGACTTATGAGAAGACGAAGGGAATCAAATTTTCACAATACAGTAGAATCATTTTAGAACATAAGTCTTTCGCCTTCTACTCTACAGGGATACGATCAATATTGTCTACTCTTGCTTTTGTCTTTAAGTCTCCTCTACTTAAATATGTTAGCAAATTAATAGATTTTTTTCTTCACAACCTCGGAAGGACTTGATCATCTTATGGTCAAGTTCAACATTATGCAAAACTTTTCCCTCGAAAACTAAATAAATAAATTTAAAAGAAAAAAAGTTAATAACACAAAGTGCAATACAGTTGTTTGCGAGATGCAAAAGACAAGAAAGATAACAACAACAATATTATATTACTTCAAATAGGTTCCATTTGTACTAACTCTCAATCATGAGACCGACAGTTTAATATTACTTGAAACAAGTTACTGTTTTAGTGAGTGTGCACTTCATAGATTTTACTGCATTTACTCTATTTTGTAGACTCTCCATTGTTCTCCTTTCTTTCTCTCACACTTTCTCAGCGACCAAACAGATCCATTTCCACACACAAAAAACAAAATAGATATGTTCAGTTAGTAATGAGACATGTGAAACGCATGTAACAACTGTAATTTCTTTTTTCTAGATAAATATTTTAAAAATAAACTGATCAAGTGCAAAAAAAATAATAATAAAAAAAACGAAGTAAAACATACCAGAACTTTTAAACTGAGAAGATTGAAACGAAAGAAGAATTCAACGTTTATATTCTTGAGGTATGAGTAAAAACTGAAAATCTGAAAACCTACTTAAATTATGAGCAGAAAATTGTAAGTTGACAAAGCATTTTGGAGGGTAATCTTGGATGCGAGAATTTCTGTGGTTTACCATGACACGGACAAATAGAAAACTGACACGTATAACGATAAAGTAACGATTTTTCACTGTCCTTACTAAAGAGAAATCGTTAAGGCAAGCCACGTCGTTGTTTGCGGGAAATCGTGTTCCAGAAAAATCTCCCTCCATCTCCGTTACTCTCTCTCTCTCTAATCAAAACTCTACAAAAACAAAAACCCTAAACCGGAAATGTTCACGCCGTTAAACCCTATTCCGTCCAACACAATGTTTCGCCGTCAATTCAACCGTCATGCCGACGTGGACAAGAACTAAGCGCCCTTGTACCTCCGAAATTTTACGAAAATGCCATCCGCCCGTCCCTCGTCCTGGACCACCATCGACGCCGAGCTTGACGAGATTGACCTTGACGCCTCCGACTTCACCTCATCCGTCCCGCTTAAGAAAGTCCCTAACGGTGATATATTCGAGGCCTCACGTGCCGGCGACGTTGACCGCCTCAGGTATTTACTAGAGTTTGGCGTCAACGTCAACGCACGTGACCAGTGGGACTCCGTGGCGCTCTACTATGCATGCCTTGCCGGACACCTGGACGCCGCGCGTATGTTGCTGGAGAGCGGCGCGATTTGTTCGGAGCATACGTTTGACGGCGACAGGTGTCACTACGCGGCGCTGAATCTTAAGGTGAGGAAGCTTTTGAAGGCGTTTGAAGCGAGGCCGCCACCATTGGCTCCGTTGCAATCGTCACTAAGAGACACTTTCTTAGGGTGTGCAGCGAATAGGCAATTCTTGGAGCAGGCTGAGGCTGTTCTTGGGATTTCAGGTACATTATTGTTAAGCATTCACTTTCATTGTTTGAGAATCAAGAGAAGCAACATGCTACTAATGAGCACCAGAGGACTAAATTAAGCCAAATTGGAGCAGCAAAAATTTGAATTGAATTTACTGTTTCATCAATTGTTGGAGAAAGTCTAAGTTACATCCATTCCATTGTACAATGTCAGCACGAAATGTCGAAAATCTGAAGTTAACAAGTAGAATTCATTTGTCAACCTATGATTGTAAAGATGTATAGATGCACAATGTAATCTTGCTGACGTGATACAAGGGATATACTCTAAACTTTGTTCAATGGTTGATATCTATATATATGTTTAGTTAGTAATAATCTGACATTTGGGTTTTATTAGTAGGTGTTTCATCTAATGGGGCATCTGTTTCCAACTCATTCCCGCCTGATGTGGTGTTTTATGTGCAAGGTAGACCTATTGAAGCTCACAGAGTCATTTTAAGTGCTAGGTCTTTATTTTTTAGGAAAAAGTTTGAGAATGATTGGAAATGTCGTGATGAAGTCAGATTTTCGAGGGAAAAGTTGTCATATCCTGCTCTTTACAGCCTCATCCACTTTTTTTATTCTGATAGACTAGAGATTGCAGTAGATGACATGGAAGATCTTGTGAGAATTTGCAAGGTGTGTAAGTGTGAATCCTTGCAAAGGATTCTTGAGAAAGAATTGATTCATCAAAAATATGCTGAGTATAAGGGACTGAAAGATGTGGACAACTCTCAGAAACGGTTCATCCTACAAGGAGTTTCTCTACCTGAAGAGGACCGGCTTCCTGCTGCCTTGGATCGGATCCTTCAATTTTCTTTGGCAAGATCCATCATGGATCACAATATTGATGATGGTGTTTATAAATTAGCATCTAGTGTTGATGCAATGCATTTGACTGATTCAATAGATGATCTTGCTGATGTATGCGTAAGAGTTGAAAGAAAGATTTTCCGTTGCCATCAAGTGATTTTGGCATCAAGGTCAGAATACTTTAAGGCAAGATTGTCCCGTATGAAGGATTTTCATGAAGCAAAGGATGGATTACCTAGTGACACCCTTCCGTGTATTGAAGAACATGATTTGAGCAAAGAAACATTTGAGAAAATGATCGAGTATATGTAAGTTTTTTCTGTTTATCATCATAGAAGATTATGCTTGATTGGAGATATTTTGTAGAATCGTTTATCTATTTTCTAGATTTTACTTCCTGGTTGCTACATCATGATCTTGTTATTGGTGGCTTTTGAATTCTGGAGTAAGAAAATGATTACGGAAGTAACCATTGTAGTGTTGCCTAATTAGCAACTCAGATATACTCTGCATGATGTTCTAAGTATATCTACTAAGATTGCATAAACAAACATGTTATGTAGCTTGGACCGTTTTATCTTGTCATAATTCTTTATCAGCTATTTAATTAAATTTTCGTTGCACTTATTTTGGCTGCTTCATTGGTTCAGGTATACTGATGGTTTGAAGGAGATAGACCCAGATCAGGTATCTTATATGTGCCAATCATCATCGCTTTGTGAGTTCTGCCATAACGATTCTATTTGTCTAACTTCTATTGTACTGTTTGAACAGGCAGAGGAAATGTTTGATGCTGCTTCTAGATATTTATTATTTCCTCTTAAGCGTGCTGTGGCTGATGTGCTGTTGCAGCACCTGGAATCAGTCTCACCTGCAGAATTGTGCCATTGGCTGATTTTGTCAGACATGTATGCTGCTTTTGCATTTTTCTTCTCTCTTTATTTTCTTGGTCCTATTTCTATTTTTAAATTCACTCACCTGTAAGGGGGAATGTTTTAATGAATTGGTGGTGGTAGGCTGAACAATTTGGGAATTAGCTCTGCTCTCTCACAAATTCCTTCCTCCACATTTATAAACAAATTTGCAACATGTTAAATCTGGAAAATGACACTTATTAGAGCTTTGATTGCTTCAACTTTTCATTTTCATTTTCCTCTCAAAAGTAGAATAATAGTCTTGATTTGGTTATCCATATGGAACTTATTAAGTTACTTTCTGGTGTAATATTCTTGTTTTTTTTCTGAAGGAATCCAAATAATAGGACACTGAACTGAGAAAAAATCATTGTAAAAACTAAATTTTTATGTGGAGAAAAATCGCATATATTGTTGAATCAGTTGATACCATTGTTATTGTGGACTAAGTTTGACGACAAAGCTGTTGATGTTTCAAACCACATTTGCAGGTATGGCGTCTTCAAGATAAGGGAATACTGTTTGGAGATGATAGCTTGTAATTTTGAGACATTTGCTAATACTCGTGAATTCCGAGCAATGCTTTTGACATTGCCTCCACCATCTGGAGATTCGTCACTTCGTACCACTGTTCCAAGTGCTCCAGGAGCTGTGGTGAATGTGGACCAAGGAAATCTTCTTGATGATTTGCGAGAAAAATGGCTTGAAGCTGAGGGTGCAGAGCTTGACCAGAGAGATGAGAGTGCTTTAATTTTTGATAAGCGCCTGGAGATGCTAATGCAAGTTGCAGAGCTAGAAAAATCTGATTTGATCACTGTTGATAGTGAAGACTTTGTTACTTAATCTTGCTTCTTTCGTTTCCCTACTCTACATCCAAAATGAAAGAAAAGAAAAGAAAAGAAAAGAGTGAAAAAAAAAAAAGTCAAAGAAAAATGTAAGTATAGACATTCTTTTTCCGTATATATAAATTAGTAGCTCGTTTTGTAGTATTTCAAATTTGTAACTGCAGACAGATGTTAAAGTATTTAGTTGGGTTTTGGGAACTCTTTTGCTCGATGCCAGATTACTGTGTTGAGAAATGATTTCTTTGTTCAGATAACGAGTTTTCAATACTAATAGCTTGTTAGTCCATCAACGGCTCTGCACCTTGAAGTGCACAAAACCATTGTAGCCATCTTTATTTTAAGGTTTTTATGGTTTGTTGCGATTCCAGGTACCACGCAACTTTAATCTTAAATAGTTCATTCATATACTAAGAAAAGAGATTAAATTAGTATTTAGAAGTTTATGCATATTACCAAGTCATCACAGAAAAGGGAAAAGGATGAAATAATCCATTTGTTGATTAGTATTCCAGAAAAAGAATGATTTCTCCACTTTGAATATATCAAAAAAATCAGATTTCCAGAAGGATGCATGGAAGTATAAAACTTTCTCCATCATCTACCCCCAGGCCCGGATACGTCACAATTATTCAGCAAAATCAATGTAAACCTTTTTGTCAAATGAATATACCTAACAACAGCAGATTCTAATTACAGAAGGAAAATTTACAGGACCTTTCTATAGTTTACAAGCAAATTAAGAATCAGCACTCCTTGCAAAAAGAGCGGCCAGACTATCTATCCGCTAGCTGATTTGATTCTTCTATTGAAAATGAAAAAATTTGGCAACAAAAAGATTGCATCTTTGTCATTCTTTATCAGGATTCATTTTCTTCAACTTTAGGAGATGCTTTCTCATTTCCACCCTCTGGGGTAAGAGCAGAATCTGAAGCGGCATCAAGAGCCAAATTGGAGGCATCACCAGACGGGCCTGTCTCACTCTCACCGTCCATGATTGAAGAAGGAAAGGCATTAGCAATGTCACTCACCGAGACAGGGGTTAATTCCGACTCCCCTGCTGATTGTTGCAGGCTCCAGTACATGATGCTGGCAGTCAAAATGAGGATCATCTTCTGGTTTACCTGTCACAGTGGTGTGCAGTGACTTGGATTAGAAGCTAAACCTAGTGTAAACACTCAGTTGTAAAATTTATTGGCTATATCTAGTGTAGATTATTATCAATGGAATGAAATAAGAACATCAGTTAACAGTCTTTTTTACCCTTCAACAGGACTGAGTACAAACCTTAAGTGAATTATCAATGTAAACATGCTGAGGCATTTGAGAAACGCTAGTTCATGTCAATTTTGACTTCAGTAGTCAACCCAGTGAGGGGATCAACCAATGCAAGTTGATGTCAAGCAGTGTACTCTTGTTAACCAAGACAAAAATTTTCATGCAGTTGAAACAGAGGGTTTCATATATTTAATGTGTCAGGAATTGGGGTAAGGCGCCTGGTCTTTTCTTTATGTAAATTATTTTGTGAAGTATAATCAATGAAATTGACCAAACATATAAAAACCATACCTCTATAATGTCCTCAGGTAACAAGAAAATAGAGCATCCAAGCTTCCGTGCAACACTGATGATATAGGTTGCATTTAACTTCTTATCCTCCTCTGCAATGTTTATAACATCAAATGTGAGGCCCGCTCTCTGGTGCGTATATACAGAGTATTCAGGCATATCTATTCCAGTCAACTGTTTACTAGGAAGCAGAAAATGGCGCAAGCATGGAACAATGCCCATTTTCGTGCAACAAAGCAACACAGCTTGAAGGTCTCACAACTAATTTTGAAAAGATGCAATAAATTAAAAAATAATGGCACACCAGTTTCTCCTTTTGTAACAAGACTCCAGTTTACCACCCTTGGCTCCACTGCACTAAGAAGCTCAAGAAAGAATATCCCAGATGAAAGGTTCTTGTCCTGAAAGCAAAAAGGTTTAGGCCCAAAACAAAATAATCAATCATGGAAAGGATCCAATTGCAAAGCAAGCCCATGGTTTACATGGTTACCTTGAAGCTCTCCATTTGAGAGGCTCTACCTGCCTTCTTCACCTTCTTGTTTGCCCAGACTAGAATGTCAGCATCTGTGATCTCTTTTCCCTGGGAGTGAGATCTCAGGTTTTTCAGGAGTTGCAGCATGGTAAACCTCATCAGTTGCCATAAAAATGCTGAGAAGAAAAACAAAAGAAATCAAATGTTTATCTATTATATGCTGCAATCTGAAGTCTAATAACACATGAATATATTACAATTTATGTATTTATAATTACATGATAGTATGATATTACGACTATCATTGCTATTATTATTATTTCAAAGTTTAAAGCATGTAATTCAAAGCTTACCTAGTATTAGTTTCTTATTTCCTTGCACAATATCATTCCCAGCTACATTCACAAGGGAGAAATTTAGCTGCTTCCCAATTTTCACGGTTTGGTTGCAATTCTCAACTTTCCTAAACGGCATCTTTATGGGAGGCTTAGTTGCCTGCTTCCAGTTAACTGACCCAGGTGAAATTTTGTCAAGAACTTCTAAGAGAACCCATCTGCACATATAAGTGGTAAACATCCATCACAATTTAACAGGGGTTAACACTATTAGGGTAACTAAATGAAATCCTCACCCATTTCTGAGATCCTCAAATACATTATTGACATATGTGGAAATTCCAAGACTGTTAATCCACAGTCGGAAGCATCTCTCTTCCCGAGAAGTTTCTGCATCATCTGTCATCATCTCAGCAAAGGAAATCTTTTTGCTGTCAGTGGACAATCCATTCCTGCAAGAGCAAACACATGCTAGTAACATAGAGCAGCAACCACAACTTAGAAATAATCCAGAGCTTGCACATGCACGCATGAAGCAGAACACAGACCACCAGAAATTACTAAGATACTGAATGAAAAAGCATAAAACGCACTAATCTGGAATCACAAGGAAACTTGTCAAGAAGCTAATGTGGATCACCTAGATGATACAGAAATTGGGTGACTTTGCTAATGGAAGTTCACATACGAAGCAAGGACATCAATAGCCTTACCATAAATGAAAAGTAGCCGCAAATTTGAATTGTATAAATATCACCAACATTAACAGAAAAAAAAAAAAAAAGAAGAAAGAAGAAAATTTCGCAAAGGCTGATTGGAACAATTCATAGTAATGATAGAAACTAAGGGAAAGAAAAAAACAGGACTAGCATGAGGTATCAGATGCATGAAATGCTATCAATCATAGCTCACCTATGCTGGAATATTTGTGCAACAAATGCAAGATTAAGATTGGGTGAACCCTCAACAATATCGTTTGGAGTGAGATATCTTTTACAATCCAATTTCTCTGCCTGTTCAATAACCATGTTTGCCCGTTCTGCGGGATCTTTTGTTTCAAAGGTGGCAGAGCTACTATGTTCTGGTGCAAGAGCATTAAGCAGATGAGCATAAGCCTCTCCATCCTGCAAATTTATAAGGTCATGAGATCAACAGAGAGAGAATATGTTAGGATTCGAAAATAGTACTTCATGTATAATTACTTAATGCTATATTAGTAATATGCACCAACTACTAGCTCTGCAGTCACCCAAATGTGAAACATGATGACATGCAAAATTTTCATCCTCAAAACTGCTATTGTTCTAGACAATTGATGAGATATGACAAGCACAATAGTAAAACCATTTCTTGGAATTCCTTCATTTTCGGGAAACTTAGGGCCCAAAGTTGAAGGTTATTTCAGAGAAGGAAAATTTACAGTAACAACTTTTTGCAGTAGGGTTGTGGTTCTAATGTTTTTCTTCAACGAAAAGCCACATGCATATTCATTCAACCAAAAAACAATTTTAAAAAAAAAAAGTTCTTATCATCAAACCATGCCAACAAAGAAATTATGAACAAAAGTAATATACTTTAATGTACAGTGGTTTTTCATAAATAAATTGGTAATTCCCTACCTTCAAATCCGAAGAAAAGTTTGTAACTTGCTTTTCATAGCCAGCTTTCTTGAGATGAAAATTCATCCATTTCAGTAAAACCTTTTCAGGTGGTAAACCAATAAGCTCCTCGACATCCTGAAAATTTTGATAATAAGTTAAGAATTACTTTTATGTAATCATTTCTCAAGACAATACATAAGTAGAACTCGTCCACATGACCACAGTTCATACCATGAAAAAGAAGAAAAACCGAGCAACATACATTACCTGGCTATCATCAACCAATTCCACAAGTTGAGGAGTTTTCTTCAGATTGAGATCAGCTAATAGTTGAATCTGATGTCGGCAACATATGAAGATACAACACAACCAAAAGTGAAAAACTTTGCAGTCATTTACAACTCAACTTTTGGTTTGTAATGGATATAAGATTCCATCACAATCTTTTACATGGATACTTCTAAAGGAAAAGGTTCAAGTTGAATACCTTGATAATTTGAGAAATCAACCCAAGTAGTAGATGGGGCTACAAAAAGTAAACATGTTGAAAAATATAAGTCAGAACCACAGGGAAAGTTAAAACCTCAGAACCATGAGAACCAGATTCTAATTGATAGCTGATACTGGCTCAACTTACTCTTGCTTCAGCCAAGTCCTGTGTGCCAATGTTAACCACTGTGCAGCCAATAGCTTTTGCAGAATTGAGACCGAGGGTATGGTTTTCATTCTTCTCCCATGGATTAAGGACTCGTTTTGTGTTAATAGCTCGCTCATCTATGGTCCCAGGAACAGCTACATTGATAAGCTTACTGCATGCATTAACTAACAAATATCAATAAATGTATATATTTGCCAAAACTAAAGAGTAAAGAATAATAAAAAATTGATAAGGCGCATCTACCAAAGTAGAACTCCATCTTTTGCAAGATCAAACAAAGCATTTGTAGATGGATCTATTGGAAGATACTTCTTCAAGAATGGATCTTCAGCCAAGTGGCTATTAATGTGGGCAACATAAGAAGCCTTCTCGGATTCATTAATAGCATGGTGAACAGTGGTTGTGGTAGCCTTTAGAAATGAAGAAGAATTCCTTGAACCACCTGATTTCGCCGTTGCTCGGGCTTGCAAATTTAAAAATGCCTACAAATTACCAAAATCCCAAAAATTGCTGATCACCTTCCTTCCTTCCCATAATTATAAACCATTGCGAAATCTGAACATATCATGATTACATATGAAAACATATTATGGAATAAATGCTAATTAAAATTTCGAAAGGCTGCTCCATTTTCAATCTGTCATCTATTGGATATCAATTTTCAACTTTTTCATATAACTCTTGAACCAACAAAGAGAAAAATTAAGAACAGATTTATGGAAAGAATGTTTAAACAAACAGAACAGAACAAAAGGCCTGCACCATACCTGTCCATTTATGATATACTAAAACAGTATAGTAGGCAACACATGTGAAAACGGTTGTGAAGACAACAAAGAAAACAGAGGAAGAACCAATAAAAGATTTTCTAAAATGAAAAGAAAACAAAGACTCACCCGGAGGAAAGATTCGAAGTCAATTTCTTCGGTCATATTGGCGTGAGACTCTCCCAAAATGGCCCTGATCTCATCCTCATTAAACATTTCGGTGAAAGCCTTCAACTTTGCAAAAAGAGGTGGCAAATCACCCACTGTAACACGACCCGAAAGACTCCTTACTGAAATAAACTACAAAACAAAACGCAATCCCTTCATCATCCAAATCAATCCCATTTCAAAAATCTTCTCAATGAACAAAAAGATTTCTTTATAGTCACCTTGGATTTGAGAGTGCGTAACTCGACCTGGGTGAACTGGCTTTGAAGCCATGGATCAGAAACAAGCACACCCACAAAACCAGACATTTTTTTCTTTGTTTTGCTTTAAGCTCTTCTCCACCTTGGACAAAACTGATTGCGTACTGCATAAGTTAAAGAGTTTGATCAAGCTAGCGAATAATCAAAACGCAGATCCTTGGATGCTTAAACCAATGCATGCATGGATTATTATAACCCTTTTCTTATATTCAACAAAAAGAAAATGAAGACTAAGAAAAATATGAATTCGACCCCATCAAAGAACGTGGGAGGAAAACTAACCTTAGAGAGAGAGAGACAGAGAGAGGCTAAGAGATGATTAAAGAATGTTTTCATTCATTTTGTTGTCATAAGTTTGAGAGAGAGAGATATGGAAGATGTTATTGTTTTGATGGTGAGAAATAATGAATTGAATGAGAAGGAGAGAAAAGCGTGTTGGTCAGAGGACCCGCGAAGACACAGGAAATGAAACCAAAACAGAACACTACAAAAACAAAGCAGATACCACCATACGAGGCCTCTGTGTTTGTTCATTTGTTTTTATTTTTTATTTTTCGATATTTTCTACTTTTTATGAATAATAATAAAGTTTCTTTTTATAATATAAGATTTTTATAATAATAATGAAGTTACTTTTTATAATAATATATGGTGTTATAATAAAATTTAAAATGTCAATCTTTTCCTTTTGACCAATACACTGATCACCCAAATATGGGTGGATTGTTAAAATAATAATAATTTATTGAACTTGTAAACTCTAAAAATCGTCCCAAAGTTGAGGAGAAGGCTCTGAAGTTGTTTAATTAAAGTTAAAGGCTAGTCTTATAACTCAAAATTTATAACTTAATTGATAGTTAAATATTAAAATTATATTGAAATGAGTTAACTCTATTTGATTATTACTTTGTTTTTTCTTTCTCCATAAATTTTTTATCATATAAGCTATTACGTCATATTGTAAATTTTTGACTGTTTTTTAGTTGTAATTTTAACATTATTGAACTGCCAAATACTTCAAATTGCGAAGTCCCAATTAGTCATGCCAGCAAATATTAAAGCCGGCAAGGGTTGGCTCTGGACGGTGTCGTTGGTTGACAAGGTGGCGGCAACCGATATCACTTTTTTGAAAATTATTCTTGTTCAATTGGTCAGATATACAATACATATCTAATCGTTAACCAAAGATTAAGGCATTTGTATAATTTCGAAATGAGACTGAAAGGAGCTATAGTTTATCTATTTCTTGACCTATCATTGATATAATTAAAGGAGGGGAATGTGGGAATTGGAAAGGTTGACACTTTTTAACATGAGTTTGTTAAAACTTGAAAGCAACAGTAGTAATCACAATCAGAAAAGGGCCTTTTAAGTTTTGACAAAAGAAGCATCTTGGGTTACAATGTGGATAATCCAATTAGTGAAGAAAAAGTACCGAATCATTACTTGGAAACCCTTTTTACCGAATCCGAATGTCTACTGATATCATTGATCCGTAAAGGCTAAAAAAAACAAGGGTTTGTTTTCTTTGATTTCCTTGTTTGGGGTGAACGTGAAAGTTTTCATTGGTTAGGAGAAGTCATAAGTCATATTGGTCATGCAAGCAAGCAGGCAGGAAGGTGAGGGCGAGGGGGCTGCAAAATTTGCTACATGGAGAGGTGAGAGTAGAATTGAAACGTGCAAGGGAAAGGCAGCAGCCTTGCTTACAAAAACAAAGAAACATGGGTCGGTCATGGTTTTGTACAATCGAAGAGTTTGAAGACGTGGCTGACATAAAGGTCGCCACAATGGATTGGCCGCTTGCCTCCCATCTTCCCGGCAACATTCCAACATGGTTTCAGTGGCTTAGACAAGCCCAATAGCCCAGTATAAATGTGGTTAGTTTTGATCCAGTAAGAAACCCAATATAAAAATAATAATAAAGATTTTTAAAAATATAGTAAAATTAATTATTGGCCCATGCAGGTCTCGAACCTGCGACCTTCGCGTTATTAGCACGACGCTCTAACCAACTGAGCTAATAGGCCATTCGATGTTAGTATTCGAATATTTCTCTCTCTGATAACATTTTTAAAAAATTACTCGCCATTCATTTAAAAAATAGAAATTAAAAAAAAAAACTACAAAACAACTAGAAATTTAAGATCATACTTTGATGACAGTGGAATTCAGGAGCATGTCCACCGTTGTTGTCACTTGTAGTTGTTGCTTGTTAGCGGAGTCTTATACATATAAATGTCTTCATCACAGATTCACATTTGAGAGGACCAAGTATATTGAGTACCGGGGATATTGGGGTTTGCTTGTACTGTTGTACAAGCGAACAATAATTGCTATGCTCCTTATCTTTAACTATGGTTGGTGACCACATTGTTCAACTCGTGAAAATATTTGTTGTGGCTAATGCTTTCAGCGTATAGCTGTCTATGCTGTGAATACTTATCCTTTTTACTTTCGATGAATGTCAGAAAATAAAGGTGATTCCACTTGGCCCTAATGCTTCAAACTTTAATAATCCATGTGACCATCTTTGTCCAATCAAATGGTTTCACAATCCACAGTAAGCAGCAATTACACAACTGGAATTCACATGGTTGAGGTTAATGGCTCTTGCAAGCAAAGTTTCAGATGCTGAAAGCCGTTATGATGCCTTGTAGCATTTTTATGTCAAGCAAGGACTTTCTTTTGCAGCAAAGTTTATAGAGAGTAACAAAATTGATGTAAGTGTTAAAGAGCCAGAACAAGCAACTTGTAACCACACAATTACTTGAAGAGATTGTCATCTGCTGAGATTTGGAAAATGAAGTGGCATTAGTATATAAATGAAACGCATTCTTTTCTTTTTGAGTCCTGACAATTGTCAATTACTTTCTTTTCCTTGTTTGTTAAGGGTATGTCATTTTTAGAAGGAGCTTTATCTTGAGTATTGATGAAGCATCATCGATCTTGTTGTTAAATCTTTGAAGTGGATTGCCCCATTTGTAAAGAAAATCGGAAATTTGAAATTGCCCTATTACAAATGCAAAGATTTGTATTTTTGAACCTTTATCTTACAGGCAAATATCTAACTTTAACACAGAATATCATAACGGCTTCCAATGAAAACTGTTCAGTCTAATCTAATAGATATGGAAATCGTCGATTTTTTGCAATTCGGATTCTCTTCTGAGGATGAAAAATTACGCATCATCCAGTTGTAGACTCTTGAGTCTTGATGCTTTTGCCATTCTTTCTCGTTGAGAAAACAAGGAAAATCTACCTGTAAAAACATTCTGGCAACATGTTTCTTATAAACATTTTGCTTCTCCTGCCTGGTATGCCCAAGAAAGTATTATTAAAATCCACATCTACTAACTTAGAGAAACAACAGAATGATTTATTTATGACTTAAGAGACTATGAAGTTAGCTGTCCCAAATATAAATTAGACGGCATCGGATTGAAGAGAATGAATTTGAATAAGAACAGTAATAATAGCACAAGAAACTCACATTGTGATATTGATACATAATCTCAATAACATGTTTTAATAAAAAAATTGTTTAAAATCAAAGCAAATGAACCAGATCCGGATATATCGTCGCAACATAAATTAAAGATTCAATAAAATCCTCTCTTAGTCTTACAAGAACAAGACCAGGCCACCTGAGACTGCCAAAACCAACTGACTCCAAATACCCCAGTTGATGATCCTATGAGAAGAATTTGCTGGTGAAGATTTTGGAGAAGAGGAACCACTGTCACTTGCTTCACTTGGAGCATCTGCAGTGGGTGTAACAGCTGCAGGAGCTGGAGCCGGAGCAGGTGTTGGAGGAATGTCAGTGCCAAAGATAACCTCTGGAAGAAGGACCTTGTCTACCTGATACAAGGCAACAGGGTGAGTTGAGTGCACACTGCTGCTAATTTTAGTTTTAGACCATCCTGAATCAAGGTGCACAGTCCCGGAAACATCAGTGAAGTTCAAGGTGTAATCCCCACCAGCATATGTGGCAACAGGGCTTGATTGGCTAAGCTTCTCGAAGTCGGACAGAGAGTAGTAGTGTGGCAAGGCATGGAATAGGCAGAGTTGCTTGAGCTGGTCCTGAGTGAGGTTTTTCAAAGAAGGGCTCTTGAGAGACTTGAAAGCATCATCTTTTGGCACAAATATGGTAATGCCTTCTTCGGTATTGTTAGCTTGGTTTTGGAAGGTTTCAATGACTTTTGTGGACTGAAGATAACCAAGGAAGGTGTGGAATGGACCAGCCACAGTGAGCAAATCGGTTAGGTTCACAAAATCAGGTGCTGGTGCCGGCGCTGGAGTTGGGCTTAGTGAGGGAGGACTAGCAGCCTTTTGCGCATTTGCTCCTGAGCACAGTAGCAATAGTGCAGCAACCATGAAAGCCATGGAAAATCCCATTTTTTCCATAATCTTTTAAGCTGCCTCTCAGTAGACCAGACTCTCTAAATTCCTGCAATAACCAAAACCAGTGATTGACTTAGTATCTAGATCTTGCCTTACCAAAAAATTCATGAAGTGAGCACATCTATTCAGACAAAATATAAGTCACAAATTCTGTCAACTCTAACCCTGAATCAAAGCCTAAATGTTCAGAAATAGAGGACATAAAAAAAAAATCAACTTTTTTCCTATTACCCACATTACAATTCACAGCTAAGAAATAGTAAAGCAAATCAATGAGCACCACTTGGACACAAAGTCAGATCTTGAGCAACAAATCCAGAAGAAAGAGACTCCACAACAAAATGAAGCTGACATGTGAAGACTAGGTAAAGCATTGACGCATCACGCATGCAAGACAAGAAGTAAGATTAGATTCCCACTAGTGAACTTCTGTAAGAAGAAATGAGATTAGATTCCCACTAGTGAACTTCTGTAAGAAGAAACTCCTATTTCACAAATCTCCGAAAGATCAAAACTTTAATGCAAAACTCAGATCAAAACCTTATTTTGAACCCACGTTGCAACATTTCTCAGCAAACCCAAGTCAACAAATCTCTCGCAGGCAGACAATGTGCATCAAGAATGACAAAAGAACAGATCTAGATGAGCTAAAGACAGCAGGCACACACAAAACTAAACATTTTCTCATTACATAAGTAACGTGCATTAAGAAAAACCAAAAAAACCTGGAAATCTTAAAATGGCTTTAGAAGTCAGTACAATGAGAGCAGAGTTTGACAGACACTGACCTGACCAAGAGGAATTCAGAGAGGGGGAGAGAGAGAGAGAGAGAGGAGAAAGAAATGGTGATGATAATGCTAAATTGCAGAAACCAGAAATGTCTTGACACTATATAAAGATGGATTTATTAGTAAAATATAATATTACAACAAAGTTGTGATTGGTACCAGCTGGTGCCTGTGGTGACTGGTGAAGTGATATATTAAAGGTGAAAAAAAAAAAAAAAGTGATTGTCAGAGTAGGTGATAATTGTATAACAATTTCATACACAAATACAAATATTATCTCAGAAGCACATAATTTTATCAAAATTTTCACATGAATGAAGGTTACAATCTGTGTTTCCAATTTTGGGATGTTTCGTCTTCCAAGCATACTTTTATTTAATGGAATTACTTTGAAGAAAAGATGACCATGTAGGGTGGCCTTTCCTAATCACTCTTCAACTAATTAGTTTTCTTATAGATCTTTGAGACAACAACCTTTTGCACAGTAACCCTGCCACTACATGCCCTTCTGGTCATAATCCAGCTCAATTTATCGTGACATTTTCATCATGTCATCATAAGTTCTAAACTTGCTAACATGCACCGGCATTTGCCAAAATAAACCCAATAAATAGTTAGCTAATAATAAGAAAAAGGTAAACTTTTGTTCTCATGTCATGCGATAACATATATGGAAATTTGCAAAAATATCCTTATTTTAGGGGTTTTTTAAAAAATGATTATCTTTCAAAAAATTTATATGTTATGACTCGATTCGAAATCCAAAAATTCTAACGAATGTGTCGAACAGTATTCGACAGCATCAGACGGTATCGATAATATCTGACATTTGACAAATAATATCTGGCAAAATGATCATGACATAGATTTTCATCACATATAAATTTTTAGAGATATAATCATTTTTATAATTTACACTTAAACGTTGGATATTTTTATAAATTTTTTAAATACATAGGGAAATATAAAAATCGCATACATAAGATCTAATTTACTTACATTAAGAACTTTCAGAAAAGTTTATAAACCTTTGATGCATGTTATTTTAATTTTAAAAACGTTAATATTAGCTTTGCTAAAATATAGAAATCAAATTTTAGTTTCAGATTTTTTATATTATTTAACCCAACTTTAAAGATGTCATTGTAAATATCCCTAATAATAGATAAATTAAGAAGAAAAAAAATCTGAAAAAAATACATAAAAAAAAAAGTTTAACTGGCTGATTAAGTAAAATGCGTAGTTGCATACTTAACTAAGAAAAAATTAATTAAACAAAATTAGTTAAAAGAAGTGCAAAGCATCACGAGTAGAGTCGATCTTCAAAATATCGTGGGCCGAGAATTTGTTTGTTTAGTAGGCCATAGTTGGGTCCCACCAAGAGATTTGGGCCAACCAGCATTCGCTGCCGGGTTGCTTTGTTTGTTCCCACAAGAAGCCGATGCCAACAGTTGCTCTCAATGATATACGGCGCCAAACGTGCGCACCAAGAACTTCAATCTACGCACCCTTTGCTTATGTTAGCAATCATACATTCACCAAGCAAACGACATCGTTTCCTTCTGCCTTACTCCTGCCGAGTGCCGACACCTAGTTTACCACTACCAAATCTTTCTTAGCCAAATTGTTTGTGATAATTTATAAATAATCATAAATAATTTGTTTAAAAAAAGAAATTGATTCGATTGCCTTGGCAAGATCGGTTATGCTCTTGATTGAATTTAAATCTTAATAACAATAGCAAGTAGAGCATAAAAAATTGCAAACGGTTGCGTTTCATTTTAAAATTGATTTTGAATGATATGTGGAATTTCCAATCCAAGTCAACAAAATCTTATTCTGAATTGGGTAATTTTAATTTACACCTTGAAGATTTATAATTTAATTATAATTATTATTTGGGCATGGAATTCAATGATTTTTTTTCAAAAAAAAATTATTTCTTTTAATAATTTTTTATAATTAAATATAATTTTATAAACATATTTTATAAATTTTCAAAGATTAACAGCTACTCTTAGAATATTGTTAAGACTAATTCGATTTATTCTTGTCATGTAATTATCTCTTTTGAGAAATAATCTCCTTGATTCGGCTGATTTTATTCTCATTTCGAGCTATTTCATTCGCTCTTTTTTTTGACTTATCAAGACTTGTATTCTGATTTTCTCTTTAAGTTATCTAACCTATTTGAATATAAATATTTCCAATTCTGGTGCATGTTCCTTCTAAGAAGCAGTTCAGAACATATATAGGAAATATTAAACAAAAGAACTAGACATAAATTAACAAAAAGGAGCAAATTAATGTTAGACTTACAACTTATATACAATCTAAACTCTACAACCTAATGTGAGAGTCTATAGGATAAAATCCTATTGGAAATATGTCTTTTTTTGCTTCTACCTCCTCCAGTTAATTTTTTTTACAAAAATTGTCATGTGGTCGTGGTACAGTTTAGATTATATATAGGTTATGAGCCTAACATTACAAAATGTCAAATAGAAACTCTTTTATTACTATATAAAGAGCTCTAATTAATTTTTCAAGTCCTGCCTTAAGCTGCATAGTGCTTTTTGACCCATTTAAAATATACAAGTCAAATTACCAAGCATGCACTAATTTTACCTTTGGAAAATAGGTAGGTGAGGCTGGCATACCACATGAGACGTGGTAAACCTAACCATTTGTATTGTGTCATAATTTAACTTCAGTTCTATAACCTTAAACTTGGCATAATCAAAGGACAAAACCAAAACTCTAGAAAAATGCATGTGAACTCCATAGAAATTTGCGGTCAAATTAAGGTTAAAATTATTGTGTTGATCACATACGTTAATCAACATTGACCTCGAATGGTGTGAATGGGAAGAGGAAGATGCCATGGCAATATCAAGTGGGTTGGTTGGTTTGATTAAGAATAGTTTAAGCCCATGAAGCTTGCTTATTTGTATATTAAAGTATTAATCGAGTCATTTCAATAAGTTTGTCAACTTGATTTATCAATGAAAACTAATAATTATTTGTCGGTTGAGATTTGGGGCTAGCTAATTAAGTGTCACAACACATTTTTCTTATTTTTTTCAAATCGTTAAAAAGGGTTAATCAAGATTTTAACCAAACATGCTTAAGGCAACATAATTGCATGTTTACTAATCATATAATGTGGAGAAAGTTCTAGGATATCTCATTGCACATCAATGCCAAGTTGCCAACCAAGAGCAAGGGCTGCTTCTGCGTGAGGGAGATGAAAGGTTATTGTCAACTCTAGGCAGCAGCTCAGTTGTCCTGTCAATCGGATACGCCTTCTATCTATTCAATATTTCAATTGGTAGCTCTTGACTTGACTCCTCAATCTTTGAAGCAATTCTGCGATTAACTTGTTAAAGGCATAAGAGTAGAACTTGTGTTCTTTTCTACTATTTCTATATGTGTCATCAATCTTGATCATAGAAGTAACTGATTCTTATTGGATGAAATAATTAACATCACATATCCCACCTCTCCTAGCTTCTAATACTCCCGAATGAATATATTTGACATGAATAATGTCAAAAGCTTAATATAACGCTACATAAATTCAACAACAGAACCACAAATCAAGAGTATTTGGGAACCAGTGCTGCAATTTTTGCTCTTGGTAAGTTATATCATTTTAGTAATGAGTGAGCTACTCCCTAATAAGCTTAAGGACTTGTTTGTTTATGGGTTCCGAAACCTGTTTTTAAAAAATGCATATTTACAATTATAGTCATGTTTGGTACGCTATATTGTATAACACTATTTTACCCTATTGTGTTAAATAGTGTAATACATACGTTTAGTTATAGTTTAACATAGTATTAATTCATATAAAATATAATCCTTAGATGCATACATATGGTATTATATTATTTAGAGTTAACATATGACATTAGCATTATATTGTATAGCACTAATTCAAAAATGTCAAAATTATCAAAGATTACACACACACACACACACATATATATTCAACAGTACAATTTAATTTTTGAAATTCTAAAAATAATTAATCATTTATTTAGTATATAAATTATAAAATAAAATTTATCTTCTGAAAATTAAGAAGGGGCTACCAGAGGGAGTTATCAACCCGACTAGATGACACCTATGGTCCATTGCTCCCACTGGATCCATCAGTATCCAACATGTTATCAAAAACCCAAATTGTCCGATATATCCCGTAGGGGCAGTGGATCTCAGGTGTCACATAATACTTTCAAGTCTTTATAGGTCCGACGGGGCCCATGATACTGTGCCTGAGGAAGGGGTGGTATAGATTGTTTCATGATGATTGTTCTGTGCAGTGGTGTCAAACATGCCAAAAAAATTTTTGCAATCAATGACCATTTTAATAAATTAATAAATAACTAATTTTCTAAATAAAATAAAAATATTTTTATATTATGTATTTATTTTTTTGAAAAAAATTTATTCTTTTTTGTATAAATTAATACAATACATGAGTACAGACACAATGTAATTTTGACATAATACTATATTTAGTTCTATATAATGCATTGCTATACAATACAATACTATACTATAATATACAGTGTCGTGCATCAAACATGCCCTTAAATAAATATCAACTACATATTATTTTCAAAATTCAAAAAATTTAAACCAATTGCGTATTCTTATCAAATTTTAAAAACAAAAACTCAAAATACACAAACAAACACCGTCTTACTTTCGTCATAGCTTCATCTATACTCAGCCATTGGTAGGAAAACGACATATATAGAAGAAGTATTGATAAGGAGAAGAAAAATAGAATAAAATTATAGCTAACTTTAGTATTATCAGCTAAAGGATTCAAAGATAAACAATAGGTCCACTTACTAAAACAAATTTGAACTCATTAGCAGCACAGCTGCACTGCTTTCTAACTTCTCAATAGTTCTAAATTACTTGATAGTTTACAATCTACTAAACAAAATGGAGATAGTAAGGTTAAACAAGTACTTAGCAGACAGGCCAAGGATCTTTCTATCAGAGGCATCTCCTGTGCTGTCAGGCGAACTTGCCACAGGCAGAAATGAAACGGTTAAGGTAACTGAGAAAGTAATAATTTAATGCGTGAAGCGAAATATCTTCAGCTTATAATGGTATAAGAACATCAAATGAACTATAGGCCAAGATGCATAAACTTGTTGCATAGTCCTCTGTTTAAGTAGCAGCCCAGTCTTTCCGGATTTCGAAGCTATAGTTGATCTCCAAGTAGCACTTGTTATCATCATCAAGGAACTGCAAAGACAGAGGAAAGGGTAGAACAATAAATAGATGTACTGATATCATTAGAGACACAAAGGAAAGCTAATGGTAATGGTGTTGAGAAAAATTAATTGTTACGGTCTGTGTTCGCGTTGAGCATGTGATATGCATCAGTACTTTGTTTGGAAACAACTAAAGCTACCTAGCTTATTTAATTTTATACAGATTCACATCCAAAAGTCCAAAAACTAGCAAAATGAAGTCTACATCAAGCAATAAGTAGACAGTAAAAAATGGTGGTCCATAAACTCTAGGACAAAAGGTAGCCTTACAACATGAAATGTCAAATAAATGAATTGATGGGTCACAAGCAACATACTGAATCACAGATCAGAGATGGACCTTCTTCCTTTCATATTTTCCACCTTAATCAAAGGAGCTTAATAATTAAACACAACAAAACTTCGAAAGACAGGTAGGGAATGATAAACACTGATGTTTGGATGATAATAAGCAATATATTAAGATTGTCAAAAACCCATTAAAGGGGTAGAAAGAATGCATGTTGTAAGCAAAGTGAATGTTCTGAAATGACTTGACTTATATTCAACTGGGAATTATTTGAAATTACTTCTTACTGGTTCAATGATGAAAAATTTCAAGAAATACCAGTCAAATTGCATAATAAATACAATGCTCCAGTGGGCTCAAATTTCATCTAGATTTTGGCCCATGATGCAGTTTGAACTTCTAAGGTGGATGATTGATCTCCTCAATTGGAAGTCAAAAAGTGTGAGGATGCACCCATAGGTTGGTGTGTTTGTTGAATTGAAACAGTGAAATTTATGATAAATGAAAAGCGAATATTGTCCACCAGACAGTTGCTTCTTTTACTATTATAAATTATTAGAGAAAAAGTTACAATAAGATCACATCTTGGCGCCAGCTGATACAAATTGCTCAAGCGGGTTGAAATGGACTCTCTACAATTTGCAAGAAACTTTAGGGAAGAAAAACTAGGGGAAAAGTCTGACAGTAAATTTTCAAGAAATTCTACGAATGAATCCTAAATGAAACCTCAAAATGAAAAGCAAGGCCCACTCTGAAGTACAAAGTAATACATTCCCTAAAATGTAGGTCCTCAACTCAGGACACTACATTTTCACTCCTTAGATTTCCCAGACAAAAAGGCTTCTGAAGAAGAGTGGAGCACTGCTACCGAATCTTAAGTCCACTAAAAGTTATTCCTCCTTGACGTTGTTAGACAACCATTAAACACATTCAAAAATTTAATCTATGAAGTGAATACTCTAATAGGAAAAAAATTCTGGGCAAAATGGCAAGTAACTATTCCAACATGCAGTCACCTAAAGGTGAACTTTGATCCACATAATAAATCAATAATTCAAAACAATTCGAACTAACCTTTGTTCTAGCAGAATATGATCCTCTAGCAAACATGCCAGAAGGGGTAGTCTCTTCTGGCATCACATGCGTGTAAGGCTCTGGCTGAGGACTGAAGGTTCCAAGCATCTCTTTTGCACTGTCCACTGAATTAATTCTAGTTGTGAGCAACACATTTAGTGATTGATATTCACAATTTTAGCACATATTAGAGCATATGGCTTACCCTTGATTCCAGATTTCCAAACAGTGTTGGTGTACTTAAGGCCAGATACAATGTTATTGTTGACTTCAAATGTGATTTTGAAACTGTAATGAGTACCTTCTTTCAATGTAAACCATGATCCCTTTGGTTTTCCACCCTCTGGGATGGTAAGGACAATCTCAGATCTGCCAGGCGAGATGATCGACAGACTAAGGATCTTCACTTCAGGTTCAAGGGTTTCTGCATTAAAAGAAATCAAACCACATTGAAAAAGATGCAGAAAGGAGAGACTTATTACAAGTGCTTCTGTAACCATTTACTGCCAAACTGTAAATTTAAGATGTTCTTTGCCCTCTTGATGTGAGAATTGTCATCAAATTTATTCAGAATATATACTTGCAACTCTTGTTGGTTTCGACAAAAAAATATTGATATAAACTACACAACAAAGAGGGAAGACATCCAATAATTTTCTTCATGAAAATGCAACATCAAACTGATGCATCAGGAAAGCCTCAAATTTGCAAATCTTATACCTCCAATGCTGTCAAAATCCACACTTCCAATAAGCTGCTCCTTCCACTTCCTCAGGCTCTCATCATCCTTTAAAGCTCACAAAGTCATCAAAAGATATATAACACAAATTGCACATAGAAACTAAACCAAAAAAAAAGAAAAACGTGAAACAAAACAAACAAATATGTTACAACCTTTTTTTATTTTTTCTAAATTGCAGCAAAAACAAAAGCAGGTCACACACCTTATCCTTTTCAATATGTTCTTTAAGAGTGCACTGAGGTCCCAACTGAATTGCGGGGGGGGCTTCTTTTTCATCTTCCTCCTCCTCATCAGTCTCGCACATGTGCTTGCCTAGCCTCTCTTTTGCTGCCGCTTCTTCATCTTTACCCTCAGGCGTATGCGGTGACGTTTTTGTTTCGGTTTCCAAAACAACCACACTACTGTTCTCTCCTCCCTCCTCGTTCGTATCAAAACCCATGTTGGTGGAACTTGACACAGCTCCAACAGCCAAAGACATCAACAACTCATCAAAACTAGCTCAGAAAAAGAAAAGGAAAAATATCACTCAAAAAGTACACCACCCCACAACACCAAAAGAAAAGCAAGCACAATTCTTTGAGTTGATGACTTTGGAAATTTGGAAACAAACATAAACAGTTGTGCGTATGATAAACTCAAAAACAAAGGGAAAAGGGGAGAATTGTCCTCGTCCAAGAAAATCAAAGGCAAAAGACACAGGCAGACACAAAACAAAGAGCTAAAAGACAAAACAGAAACTGGTTTTCTCTTGCTCTTTTCCTGTCTGCTAGCTCTTCTTTATTTCTTTATTTTAATTTTTATTTTTTTTCAATATCTCTTCGTGGGTTGTTGAAGACTTGCGAGTGTTAAAATCTTTGAGAGGGAAAATCTAGACCCAGAGAGAGACAGAAAGATTAAAGTTGGTTAGTTGTGGGAGGATGTCCCAATATCCAATCTAAGTTGAAGTGAGAAAAGGTCATGCGGTGATCCGAAATGTTAGAGCAAACAAAGCACCAATTACGTGAAGCTCACTTGCGAAAAATCTTAACAGGATCCATTCAACCTCTATTAGCCTGATTATGTGACGATTTAGGCTGGCTGTTAGTTGAACAAGCTTTTGCATACACGTAGTCATAGTCTTGTCTTTGATTGACGTTTATTAATAAATGTGCGCTTCTTTTTTCACTTCATGATTGCATTAAATTGAGTTACACATATGTGATCCCAAATTAGCAAATTTCTTTGCTTCAAATAATTGTACTTCATGGTTACATTGCACTTAGGTTATGTTTCTAATCACTCTTTTGGTTGCTTCCTTTAATCTTAATTTATGTTCACTTCTTTATATGACATCATATTGTCAATAACAATTTGATTAATCTTTTTAACGATAGTTTAATATGTTAGATAAAATTAACTTTTAGACATTAATTCATTCGCATTATCAGTTCATTTGCCCAAAACCAATATTGGAAAATTGGGCTCATCTCCCCCATGCTATGCACAAAATGTTCATTTGGTAAGATTCATGGAAAACAAATTATTGATTATGTCAATATAAAACTCTTTTTACCATAATAAATTAGTAAAAGGGTTTATTTAATAAGAAGTAAAGCATAATTTATTAAAAAAAAGAATAATATTAGATTTTGCTGTAGATACTTAACTTATTGAGTTTTTCTTACTAAATATAATATAGATAAATAATGTAACACTTACAAAGTTTATATATAAGTTCTGTTTATAAAGTTGATGTAACATTAAGTAGATAGAATGATGGAATATAAAAAGTTAATGTCATAAACATTGACAAGTCATACGTCGTTAAATAAGTGGTGTTATATTAATTTTGTATCCGAACTTTATAAGCAATACATTTTTAATTCATTAATATATTCTAATTAACTGAGTGGTATAATTAAATGAGAAAGGAGAGCGCTTTTAAGATTGAAAAGGGCAAATCTACGATGAAGCTTAATGGATTTTAGCTAATAAACATTGGGACCATGAGATTTCAAAACCTGATAATTTCACCTTCTATTGGTCCTCTAGCTTTTAGGGTGTTAAGTTTAACTTTTGTTAAATTGTAGGAATTCTAACTAATTTCAGAAACTTTTTATGTTACCAACAAAGCCCCTGCTTTTGGCCTACTTGTTTCTATTCTAGTCTACAATGGTCACCCATCTTTGGGCTTTCCATTCTTTAGACTAGACCCAGCTGCATGACCCACATTAAGAAAACTGTTGTAGTGTACAACATCGCATGCTCAGACTAATGTTACGGCCCGCCAAGTTACAAGCTAGAGTTGGCCCAATCACACAAGGCTTGGATTAGTCCAAGCCCACCTTTCCGAAATTCTAGCTAGTGGCATTAATGTAAATATCTAGATATTCTAGATGGTCAAATATAGCCGTTATATAGCCGTTGGGAACTAGCCGTTATATAGCCGTTAGGAAACTAGCCGTTATATAGCCGTTAGAAACTAGCCGTTATATAGCCGTTAGAAAACTAGCCGTTATATAGCCGTTAGAAACTAGCCGTTATGGAGGAGGTGACTCACTATAAAAACCCCTCCAAGGCTCATTTGTAAGATATCCAAGCTAATCCAAGCAAATCCACACATTTATTGAATTCAAGCATTGTAAGCTTTCAATTGTAATACAAAGCAATTCTTTGAGTAAGCAATACTTGCCTTCATTCTTCCTACTCTTCTCCTTGTTGCCTTCAAGTTCTTAAGCTCAACGGTCCACAAGCTTCTTCCTTAAGCGAAGCAAGCTATCCGCAAGGCTTACTTAGCAACTTCAGGTTCAAGTTGCCTAAGTGCCGCACGAGCAAGCTGCGCTAAAAACTAAGCTCGTGACAGTTGGTATCAGAGCACGGTTCGAGCACAAGAACAAATGGCATCCGACCTTGAGATGAACATCGAAGAGCAAGTCCATGGCCGTGAGGAACAACCTCTGCCGCAACCACGCCCACAAGGAAAGCGTGGTAAGTCTAAAGCTCCACCCGCGGAAGTTTTGGAACCTCGTGTTGCTATCCTAGAGCAAACAATCTCGGGAATGGACAATGCAATTGAGGGGATTTCCGAACGTCTCGAAGGTCTAGAGACGGAATATGGTGAAATTACTCAAGCTACCAAGTCCAATATTCGAGAGTTTAGCAAGGCTTACGAGAAGGAACTTCAAAACATGACGCGAGAGCTCATGGGCTTGCGGACATTCGTGGAGCATGAGTTACGAGGTATCCGTGCCGAAGTAGAAGAATCTCGCACGGAATGGGAGAAGCACCAATGCGAACGTACTAGCCCATCTTACACAAGTGCTAATGCGTTGATGAATGTACAAGTGCCTACTCCTGCTATATACAATGGCACCCGAAATGCAACGGAAGTAGAAAACTTCCTTTTCAGCCTAGAACAATACTTCGGAGCCAAAGGTGTCCACGATGATGCTTCACGAATCGGTATTGCACCTTCATTCTTACGTGATGTAGCCCAACTATGGTGGCGTCGAAAGCATGGCGATGCGGGCAAAGGCATCATTACCCTCCGCACATGGGAGGATTTCAAGAGAGAACTTCGGAAGCACTTCTCTCCTAGCAATACCGAGAAGGAAGCAAGAGGACGCCTTCGTAGATTAAAGCAAAGCGGCACAATCCGTGAGTATATCAAAGAATTCACCACTATAATTCTAGAAATTGAGGACATGTCCGAAAAAGACTCTCTCTTCTATTTTCTTGATGGGCTCAAAGATTGGGCAAGAGTTGAACTTGAGAGGCGCGGTATACAAAATCTTGATGATGCCATAGCCGTAGCCGAATCTCTTGTTGATTACTCTTCTCAAGCCAAAGAGAGGAAACCTAGCCACGAAAATAGTAGGGGAGAACGAAAAAAGGATTATCCTCGCAAGGAGAGTGGTGCACGCAAGACATTTGGAGGGGATAGACGTGACAAGCCCAATTACGGTAAGTTTGATGCCCCTAAACCCAAGAGTCCTTGCTTCATATGTGATGGTCCTCACTGGGTTCGTGATTGCCCAAAGAAGAAGGCCCTCAATGCCCTCATCACTCAAGATGAGGATGTCCACAATGAAGAACCGGAAGCGGGGATGGGTTCTCTCCGCACAATCGGAACACTCAAAAGACCCACACATGACAAGAAGGGTCTTATGTACGTGAATGCCAAGATCAATGGCAAAGACGTACGTGCAATGCTCGACACGGGAGCCACACACAATTTCATCTCCGAGGAAGAGGCCACACGTCTCGGCCTCAAGTACACCAACGGAGGAGGCACCATCAAGGCGGTGAATTCAGCCGCCAGGGCAATATTGGGCATATCAAAGGGGACTTTGGTGCAACTTGGTACATGGAATGGTAAGCTCGATTTTTCTATCGTTCCTATGGATGATTTTCGAGTAGTACTTGGCCTGGAATTCTTTGACCAAGTTCATGCCTTCCCCATTCCATCTTCTAACTCCCTTAGCATCCTCGATGGAAGTCATTCATGCACGGTCGGCATAGAACGTGTAGCTAAGGTCGAGAAGAAGATAATGTCCGCACTACAATTTGAACAAGGGATTAAGGAAGAGCCGAACCTCCTTACTCCCATTCGGGAGCTCAACGATGGGGAGAACCTCGTTGTTACTAAGAGCCCACAAATTCTGCCCATCCTTGACGAAAACAAGGATGTTGTGGCTCAAAATACATCGGAGAGACAATCACCAAGGCAAGAGGAATTTGACACCGAACCTCCATCTATGGTGTCTCACAGAATGATGCCTCCCAAGACCGCGAAGGCAACCAGGAGGTCACGCAAGCGCGGAAAAGGGAAGCGTCGACATAAGACCTCTCACCCACAACCGATGATACATCTTCAAGGACGCAACGGGGACGTTGCGGAATCAGGTGGGGGAGAATGTTACGGCCCGCCAAGTTACAAGCTAGAGTTGGCCCAATCACACAAGGCTTGGATTAGTCCAAGCCCACCTTTCCGAAATTCTAGCTAGTGGCATTAATGTAAATATCTAGATATTCTAGATGGTCAAATATAGCCGTTATATAGCCGTTGGGAACTAGCCGTTATATAGCCGTTAGGAACTAGCCGTTATATAGCCGTTAGGAAACTAGCCGTTATATAGCCGTTAGAAAACTAGCCGTTATATAGCCGTTAGAAACTAGCCGTTATGGAGGAGGTGACTCACTATAAAAACCCCTCCAAGGCTCATTTGTAAGATATCCAAGCAAATCCACACATTTATTGAATTCAAGCATTGTAAGCTTTCAATTGTAATACAAAGCAATTCTTTGAGTAAGCAATACTTGCCTTCATTCTTCCTACTCTTCTCCTTGTTGCCTTCAAGTTCTTAAGCTCAACGGTCCACAAGCTTCTTCCTTAAGCGAAGCAAGCTATCCGCAAGGCTTACTTAGCAACTTCAGGTTCAAGTTGCCTAAGTGCCGCACGAGCAAGCTGCGCTAAAAACTAAGCTCGTGACACTAAGCTGGATGATTAAATTGATCCAAGACAAAATAACAGTTGAAATTTTGCACAATTTAGGGCAATTGTCAAGGAGACGACTTCTTTTCTTTTCTTTTAGCTTGTATTTAATTCGGAGTTGGTCCAACTTGTGGCAGCTACGCTTGAACTGTAAATTAAATTGAGCAAAGGTCGATTTCTCCACGGATGTTGTGAACCTATACGATAATTAAACAATTTATACGGATCCCTTCCCCTGTATGAAGCAAATGCCAGTAGTTTCCAAATTATTCTTAACCAAAATGGAAGAGTGTTTAGTGGTGTAATGATTGACAAACGAGGCATCAACTTAATACAAATCTTCAAGTGATTCGAGGTTGAGTTTGTAAAATTGTAAAAGAAAAAATTTGATGCCCTTACACATATAATATATTTTGTCCCGTTTAATTATTTTTCGCCTCCCCGTGAACAAGTGATTTGACAAATTTTGTCAATATAAGGGTGTGTTTCGTTTCTTTTTACAACTTTGAGTGGACAAAAATTTAATTAGGAAGGAAAAATAAAAATTAAATAAGAAAAGTTACATCTTCAAAACTCAAGCTTTGAAAAGGGTAGATTATAAATGAGTTGTAAGTGTAATATTATTCTTATAGTAATTATATATATAACTGTATATTTATAAGATATATATAATATACATATTTTGATGTTACATCTTATAATTAAATAATTACATATGTAAATATTCTAAGACGGACTCTTTTTATTGTTAAAATTAATTTATAATAAAGAATAAATCTGTCATATATTTTGAGTAACACACGTAAGTACCACATCAACGTACATAGTCGACGTGATATCTATTGATTGAATATATTGTAATACAACGATTGTACGATATCTATTGATTGAATATATTGTAATACAACGATTGTACGATAGATTTATTCCATAAATAGAAATAAATGAGTAGTAATTTACATAGACTCAATTGATTCACTTATGCAAGAGGAATCAATCGCTGCAAATGAAGCAAGGACATTGCGATTGCACTTGCGCACACAGAGTGGATGAAAAGTAATAAATAATGAGATTGGAAAAGGTGATGGATTAACGATGATAATGGTAGAAATGGTTGAACAAAGGAAGGATAATTCCAAGAGAGATCACGTGGTGGAGGCAATTGATGCAGAAATCGATTTTCGATGGCAAAACTCTTAACCTTCCAATCTGTCAATTGATTCATCATAACAAGCCCACTCTCTGCCATTATGTCACGACACATCACATCCAATTAGCATAATAACATTAAAACAAGATCATCCCCCACCAATGGTCGGTGATTGCTTGCCAACTTTCACTTCCTGATTGCCCAGCAAACAAAAATCCTGAAAACTGGGCTCCACTCCAGTGGGGGCCATCCACCGCCTACCCCGATGGCCTAAACTCTTTTTGAATGTTTTTTGGCACTCAGAGCGCCGATGCCCGGCCTTAAACAAGCTAAATGCCAGAAGGGTTTAGAATTTGGGGCACCTTCATTATGGGCCACATGAGGAGTTTGGCCAAGACAAACGCATCTCGAGGCATAATCGGGTGCCCGCTACCGTACGAAGTCTTCAGTTTATGTATTAATCTTCTATTGGGATCTACCATAATAATAGTTAATTTTTTTTAATTGTAATGTAAAGTAAATGTATGTGTAAACATCGAGTCGTGAGGATTGAGTTAAATGATTCATTGCACAAGGAGCAACATACAAAATTTTCGTCCACAATGGATCTGATATGATGATCATATCAGATTACAGCTGGACCGTTGATGATAATACCAAGTGGGTCCTGAGTCAGCAGGCGTCAAATCTGTCGCTTTGATTGGTATATTCGACGAGCCCACCAATTTTGTTTTATAAATTGCCACGTCAGAATTTGATTCATTCCTTCAAAGTAAATTATGCCAATTGGGTGGGTGTGGGACCCAAAGCTGACGCCGTCCCTGATCGCCCCGTTGTCCCTTTAGTTGATGACATGTTTCCTGACGTGGATTGTCTGATATTTCCTTTTCTTGCTTCATTAGTAATTAATCACCGTACATAAAGGTGAATTCGATGACTAATTAACGTAATTATGATTTTTAAACTTATTCAGAAGTTATTTACCAGAGAAGTTAAAGCAATAAGATTTATGGGTATTTTAAGCTAATTTTAGTAAAACTAATTAATGAAACTTTATTTTTCATCTATGATCTGATCTGATAAGTCTTTGCTGCATAATTAAGGCATATAATTATTGAAGATGACTGAGAGTTTGAATTGCTTTGTGAAAAAAATTATGTACAAACAATTCAATGCCAACAACATAAATAGCATTTAAAACTTAAAAAAAAAAAAAGAAAAGCACTGAAAGTGTTAGCTTTTCCCATCCTAGAAAAGTATATGTTTAATCTCATCAATTGATGATCCATATGACACTTTCTTGTGCTCGTAAAAGTAGTACAGTAACCCAATTAAAAGTGAGATTGAATTTAAGTTGCCACAGTTGATGAAATTAACAAGTAACAACAATTCTTCAAGAACGTGAGGTGAATGATAGCCAGGTCGCCTACACACCCGACTGCACAAAGCACGCAAGTGCAATCACACACAACCAAAGAAGAATGTATAATGGTTCTCAGCCATTGCCATGCACAGCCACCAATATTATCTGGGGTCTCCATTCCAATCGAAAGGGTCACTGACTAGTAGGACTTAATTAAAAATAGTAGTTAATAATTCATCTCTGCTACTGCTGCTTGCTGCTATAGCTAGCGAGTTAGGCTTTCTATAGCATAATTATCAAACATGCTTATGGCCTTGGAGTTAGTGAGGTGAGGTGTCAAATCTCAAGATTCTTCAAGTGCCCCCACTCCCCCAATCTCCTACCTTAATAAATTTCCACTTAAGCCCTCTACACAACAACCACTATATAAATCACTATCATTCTTTCGTATCTGCATCAATTGCTCTAGCAGCATTAGTGTGGTCTCTCTACTTGGCTTCTGATCACCAGCTGCTATATATTCATTTTCTTCCCAGTTCAACAATATCACTTACCTTCAGATTATTCCATGGCCGCTGCCGAGGTAATAACTTAATTATTATATATGTGTATGTGTCGATCATCTGATTTGTTGTTATATATACATGTGTGTGTGTGTGTGTGTAGCCATGCATGGTGGGTTGATGGTTAATGAAGATATTCATAATTAATTATTTAAGTGATTAAGAGAAAAGAGTGTGAGTTTATGCTGCAGGTTGCGTCAGCACAGACAGCACTCACTGAGGAGAAAGCTGTTGAGGAAACAATCAAGGTTGAAGAAACTCCAAAAGAAGAGGAAGTCGCTGCACCACCAGCTGCCCCAGAACCTGCCGCTGAAGAGACAACTACCGCTGTTCCAGCAACTGAAGCCCCAGCAGAAGTGGTGGAGACAAAGGAAGTGGTAGAAGAGGCCAAAGTTGTGCCTGAAGAGCCAGCTGCAGCCGAGACAGCTGAGACAGTCGAGAAAACTGAAGAGGAAACTGCCAAGGAGACACCGGAGCCAACCGTCGAGGAGACCAAAGAAACTAAAGAGACTGTTGAGGAACCTGCAGCAGCCGAACCAGCAGCAGAACCTGAAGCTGAAGTTGAAGCTCCAAAAGAGGAAGTGAAGGAGGAAGAGAAGCCATCGGTGGAAGAAAAAGAAGAAGAGAAGCCTGTTGAAACAGAGGAGAAAGTTGAAGCAGCCGAAGCCCCGGTTGAGAAGAGCACAGAGTAATTAAAAGTTCCATAAGATCGTGGACATTGGTGGAAGTTTTTCTACTACTAGTTTTCTTCTAGCTTGCATGTCATCATGAAGTTCAGCCTGGCTTCATATTTAATTAGCAGAAAATAATGGAAATGACCCACTTGGATCTACCAATGGCAACTCATCCGCATGGCTCATTCATGGCTGACATGATCACCATCATCACTGAACTGATCTCCGTACAAACATGAATGCTCCGATTTTGCTTCATTGCGTAATTCATTTCAGGATCAATTGTGCTATGTGGGGGTTTTGTTTCGTTGGTGCCAAATGGGTTCATAAAGTTTATTTTCCTTAGTTTGCACGTGTTAATATAGAGCTTGCATGGGGTGTGCTTTTGTTTCAATAATAATAATAATACATTAGCACTTTGTTTAATAATTTCATCTTTCTTCACTTTAAATTTCATCTTGTTTCTAAGATCTTGGCTTCTGAGTTATAAAATCACCTTAATTCAACTGATTAAAAAAAGAAAAAAAAAGAAAAGAAGAAAAGAAACATTAACCTTCTTGAATATAATTGCAAAATATATATAAATAAAGCTCACCACAGAGTTTCACTTCCAATTAAACCGACAAAGGATTCCATCGGATTATTGATTCTTTGTATACAATATCGAAACTTTTGGTTTATAAAGGAAGAAATGACAACTATATATGGACGAAACCATGATCTAAAATATTTGTAGGTTAGCAATAAGTGCAGCGTTGTGGGGTAACATGCATGATGCTTGCCACGAGTGTACATAACGTTTCTGATGGCTTCGAGGAAACTTCAGTTTTTGTTTATCAACCTGAAATTAATCGATATTTTGCTCTTTTAATTAAGCATGGGTCATTGGCGTGGGTTGTCCACTTGATCAGGAAAATGTTAAGAGCTAGAATACGTTTATATATATTTACTAATTTACAATCATGAGATTAAAAAATTAACAATACATGCGACTCTTTACTTCAGATAATTGTTTAACATGATATCAAACAAATGTCTTTAGCTCAAATCCAATTTTTTGTGATTTATGTCGTTTAAGTTAGAGTTGATTTCAACCACTTCACACTTCTTAAGAACATGTGAAATGAACCACATTATCGATTGCTGCTTCATTGCACAAATTTTGAACTACTTAAGTTTGAGCCTCATACTCTTAATGTAACGCCAAAAGAAATTTGGTAAGTGTGTGTCTATATATATATTATCAGTATATTAATGAGTTATATGTAGTCTTTACCGTGTTATAATCGTTTTAAGTTAATTTTTGTAGATTTAGAAATGTTTTAAGCCTAAGTTCTATGTGATAAGTTAGTAAGCTATTTGTAGTTTCATAATTTGTGCTTCAGTTGAGGTTAAGTAAGCTAGATTTGTTTTTAACTGGAGTCACAATAAGCATATATGTAAGTATATTGTATATTCATGTTTTACTTTAATTTTGATGGTTATGTTTTATATTAATATGCAATATATGGATTCGTACATAAATTAATGTTTTAAGTATTGTGATTACCCTATATGTTATTCTTATTTGATTCACATCATTCATATATGTGTTATAAGAATGCCTATGAAATGTTGTGAATTGTGAATCCTAGAATACTTAAGTTTTACATGCTTAGTAGGCCAATTATAAGTTGTGGACCTTGTGGAGCCTTATATGCTAATGTTTTGTGCTTGTGTGTGATGAGAAGTGTTCTAAGGTACCACTAGGGCTAAAGAGTTTTTACATTATGTATGGACTTGTTTATATATATGGTAGGACTCATCGATGATTAGGGTGAGGGCGTGGCTCTTGCCTTCGGGCATGAACGTTTCTTTTATGTTCTATTTACCTTGTACCTCCCTTACACTCATCATATGTGTTATTACACGAGTAATTTTATGGCTCATGTAAGTGATGTGAAGTCCTATTAAGTAATATTTAACAAAAGTATTTCTAGTAAGTTGTGAAATATGAGTTTGATTATGTGTTTGTGCTATATGCTTCATATGAATATGATACATATGAGTTTGCTTGTGTGCCTATGTTATGCACTGTATCTTTTGTTTTGTGTCTATGTTGTACATTATTTGAATCTGTTAAGTATAAGTTGGGAAAATTGAAAAAATAGACACAATTAGGGACCCTAGTTGAAATTTGGACACATCCTGAAAAATTTTCATGTCATTGATACTTTTTTGACAAAAAGACTCAATTATCCTTATGTATTCAATTTTTTCTCAAAGCCTTATTTCCCTCTCTTTAAACGAAAAAAGAAAAATACCGAAACCCCTGGACACCGCTTGAACCATGTATCCAACACGAACATCGACTGAGGATGCAAGAAACTGCTTTGTATTTTTGAACTTATTCTGTTTTGTTAAATACCGAAATACTAGATTTCTGTTTCGTTAGATTTGATTTAGTTTTTAGGGAATCTTAATTAAGGATTTGAGTTTTCGTCGGATTTGTGAACTTATTCTGTATTTTTAGGAATAAATATAGTGTTATTATGTGATTTTTGTGGTTTGATGTGTATGAAAATTGTGAAAACCGACTGGTTTCGTCGCGAGGTAGACAATGACGAGTTTCAGATGTATAACTCGACACTGGACACTCGACACTGGACACTCGACACTGGACACTTCATGTCGAGTCATGTCGGTCACAACCGATACTCGATATCAGTCTACTTTTGAAGACATCGAGTGTCGAATGAATCATCCGACACTCGATACTACCTTTCTCCGACATGTCGAGTGTCGGATACGTGAAAATCGATATGTCAAGTGTCATGTCGAGTGTCGGTTATTCGAGTGTCGGACGATCATCTGACACTCGATGCTACCTTTCATCCGACATCTCGAGTGTCAGATACATGGTTCGAGAACTCGACATGTCGGTTTCCACGTATCTGACACTCGACAAAATAAATGAAAGGTAGTGTTGAGTGTCGGACGAAATCATCCGACACTCGATGTCTTCTAAAATAGACTGATATCGAGTGTATCGAGTGTCGGTTGTGAATCCGATATGACTCGACATGAAGTGTCGAGTGTCGAGTTATACATCTGACACTCGCCATCGTCTACCTCGCGACGAAACCAGTCGGTGTCCACTGTTTTCATAAATATCAAACCACAAAAATCACATAATAACACTAGATTTATCCCTAAAAACACAGAATAAGTTCACAAATCCGACGAAAACTCAAATCCCTAATTAAGATTCCCTAAAAACTAAATCAAATCTAACGAAATAGAAAATCTAGTGTTTCGGTTTCTAACAAAACAGAATAAGTTCACAAATTTGAAGCGGTTTTTTGCTTCTATCCTCAGCCAATGCTCATGTCGAATACATGGTTCGAGCGGTGTCCAGGGGTTTCGGTATTTTTCGTCTGAAGAGGGCAATAAGGCTTTGAGAAAAAATTGAATACATAAGGGTAATTGAGTCTTTTTGTCAAGAAAGTGTCTATGGCATAAAAATTTTTTAGGGTGTGTCCAAATTTCAACTAGGGTCCCTAATTGTGTTTATTTTTTCAATTTTCCCTTTTATGTTTGGCATGTGATTATGTTATGTATTATTATGATTATGTTTACTGAGTTATGGTGGAAATATGTTTTTTCAAAACTATTTTCGTATATAAAACTAGTTTGCTTACTGGGTTAAATCTCATATTTGATTCTCATAAAACTTTACTTTATGTGTGATTTATTTCCTATATTTTATTAACTCTAGTTGTTGAAACAAACTCAATTGGCTTTCAAGATTCACATGTTATTCAATTTTCATTCAGTTAATGATTTTATTTTGTTAAAGTTTAGTTTATTTTTATGAATTACTTATGTTACAGTTTGCAACTTAGTCCTTCTAGATTAGCCTACAGTGCGTCGACTGCATTGCATGCACCCGTGACTGTCTTGATTTCTCACGGGAACGGTCCTTTGACAAGTCAGGATCTTGCTTTGATTGAGTCGGAAGCACTTCATTGCTTCCCACCCCTTGGATTTATCGACGGTCCAAAAATCGAGCGCAAGCAATGCGCACATAAACGGAATCTTATTTATAGCAACATCTTGCAAAACAAAACAACCCAGGGAGGACATCTACCAGTCAATATGGTAAAAGAACGTAATGGGCCTGTTTGTGCTCTATATGGATCTAAAAGTACTTCCTTAGGCCCATCAAAAGTAAACAGTGGGCCGGGCTAGGCAGATCTAAACCCACTTTCTTTGTTTCATAACTACTTAGCGGTTGAATTTTAATTGAAAAAGCAATGGCTGCCGTGTGGACAAATTCAGCAGCAGTGACAAGGGGCAGAGATGAAGTGTACGTGGCAGCCGTGGCATTAAGAGCCACAAAGGGGCCTGCCCAGCTGCTCATGTCTGCAGCTTACTCTCTCAGTGTCTGGGATTTGCAGCATTTTATGGTCATCATCAAACCCTCTTCACCTCCTCATTCTCAGGTTAAATTCGTTCTTTTCCCTTATCCTCCACTATCATGATAAAAAGTTCAGTTGCATGAAATACAAGTATCACTGCTATTTGATGTTGAAGTAACTTAGATTAGATTTACAGAGAGCTCAAGAATAATTGAGTTTCTAACTCAAAATATTAGCCCTTTTACTAGGCTCCATAAAAATCTGTTTTTGTAGGTCTTTGTTTTTGATTTTCAACCCAAAGACCCTGAAAATATATATACAGCACTCGAAGTTCTGTATGGTAAAGCAATACCAGGTAAGTGCACTAGCGTTGCCACATATTTACTTCGAATAATATATATTAATGGTTATCATGTTAATGACGAAAGTCTCTTTGATCCCCAGTTATCAATTATTTTTGATGTAATCCAATACGCAAATTAAAAAAGTGAAAATGACTATATTTTGTCTTGTTGTCAACATTTCTTGTGTACTGCTCCAAAGCTGGTGATGGCAAACTCAATTCTAAAACCTCTCGTTTCCCACTATATTTGGTTTCTCATATATGATTTTGTGTAATACCAATTGTGACCCTCATGTTCTTTCTTCTGTATCCCTGGTCCAGCATGAACAAAAAATTTGGGTTTGAGTTTCTATGAACAATAAAAAATATGTAAATCCCAAATGAATGAAGAAATGTCCCATTCTTTTCATTGATTGGAACAAATCAAACTCGGCAATGCTAGTGAACAAATTAGGATTTTCTCCTGATATGATTTTATTATCAAAACTTATAGATTTGATGCTAAAATTTCTTGTTTTTGGTATTAAGCTGCTACAATTATGTCAATCTGTTTTGATTAGGACTACCTTTTAGAATTTGCATATGATTTGTTCATGAGTATTATAGGTTCATTTCTATTCATTGTTCACATATCATCATGGCTTCATCATGCACCTTTTTTTAGGGACGGTTCTTGTGAGAAAGTTGACGAAACCGCCAAGGAAGAAATGTTGGTTTGTTGGATATTCAAAACCAGATGCTGTTGATTCAGCAATTAAATTCAACAAGAGCTGGGAAACTGATTTGAGAGTTGGCCAACATGACTGTCGAGATTACACTAATGGTAATATATAGTTCTATCTCTTCGTAGCTATACTTTTAGATTATATATGCACTACACAACAAATGCATATGGCCGCAGAATGGTTGCAGTACAAAGTTTGAGAGTTCTTGCCTTCATTTGAACTTTTATTAAACTAATTCATTTACTTTCTTTCTCACTTGGAAGGATTGGTTGAGCATCTCACTGGGAAAAAACAAGTGTTAGAGCGCCTAAGAAGTGTTGGTAGCCAGAGTTAAACCATCTGATATATTCTCTAGGTTTCTTGACCATAGGCAATGTTTTCTCTTCTTTTATATAATATTTTGGTTACAATATGCACTTTGTATCATTATGTTGTCGTGTAACGAGTATTACCTTACGTCCAAGCTACCCAGCCTTGTTAATCTTCAACATTATCTTATCTTCTTAGACAGTTCCTCTGTTTCTTATTCTGCGATCCTTTCATCAATTATAAAAAAGTAAGAAAAAACCATAGACACATTATTACGAAATTATTATCTATTAGTGGGAATATTGAATGGAATCTGTGAAAATCTAGTCTGGAAATTTCTGGCTATCGAGCAAACTTATGGTGTTAAATATGCTTATCCTTCATGTCTAGAAGCTTACAAGCCAGAATTTTTTTCAAAATCTGTTAACTTATATCTTAGTATGTAATTCTATATCGAAATCAAGATACTAAGAAAGATATTTGCTGCTAATGGGTGGCGACTGGAGTATTAATGAGTGATGATCCCTCTAGGCACCCACTTATTACTAATGGATACCGGATAGGATAATCTTAAAATAACATAGCAATTAAACAAATTTCTGCATGGTTTTGAGAAGTTACTCCAGATGGGATTAATTGATTGAAGAAGCTGAGGACTATCGCCAGGTTTCAATGGTTTGAAGCTCTTATCTTTAATTTGGGTCATAAGATAACACAAATATACTTGAGAACGACCCTTGACCAAAAGCTTCAGAAGATGCAGCATAAAGCTCGATTTCTTCTGTGTGTCTGGTTTCTTTACTTCTTTATTAAAGTCTTTGTTCCAAGAACGTGTTAAACTAAAGTACAAGGAATGGCACTTTGGCATCTAAAGTTTTTTTAAAGCAGCTCACTACATGTGGAAACTATTGGAACATCGAGTCCTGGTGGTGGCTGACAACTAAGGCAGCTTGTGCTAATGCAACGTTTGTTTAGTTTAGTGGATGAAAAAATAAAGCATTACCAAATCTCTCTTTTGAGGCTCCTTTTCCACCAACTCTTAATTTTTTTCCTAGTGTGCAGCAAACACATGACAATAATATTATCATTTTTCCAGGGTAATCCTCTTTGCAATTCTTGGTTAGGTGATTAAGATAGAGATTTGGTTTTAAAAAATCAATTTATGCGCTAACTGGTTGGTGAATAGCAAGAAGTACCTTAAATTTGGTCTCTGGAGGCACTGGGCTAGTTGGAATGCTTTGGAAAGATAATGGGGACATGAATTGAATTCTAAGTCTTATTGTTCAAACAGAATGCACAGTAAGGAGATCTGCTATTGTAGCTTTACAAATTTTGCCTGTACTTAAAAGACCTTTTGTAACCAAAAACTTTTCTTGATCTAAATATTCAGTCAAAAGTTCTTGCTTTGATTCTTAACAAATTGTTGCCATAAACACATCAACTTGATCATTTTTTCTCCACTATGGGAAACATTGGTTCTGTCATGGGATGCCTTTGGTCTGTCTTTGCCAATTTCATCTTAATTTCGACGAGGGTCAAGTAACGTACGTCATCATGTTCTACGACGCTAGCAAATATGATCCTGAAATAGTTTATAAGGGTTTGAATTATTTGAGTAAGAAGACGTGTTTTGAGACAAGAGAAGATGTGAAAATATGCTGAGGAATAAATATATTAGTATGACTAGTAGAAGATCTTCCATTGCTAATTTTCAGTTATTAAGAATGCTCCGTGACGTGCTAAGCCTCTCGAGGTACTAGTGCGTTGAATGAGTAAGATAAGAAACAAAAAGAAAAGAAAAAATGTGAATAAAGAAGTGGGAAAGCATTGGCCTTAAGAGAGGAGCTGCTTTTTCTTAAAATAAAAGAAGATGAGTAATAGCGAAAGATTAGTAATTTTTAAAAGATAGCTCTTCATATTATAAAATAAATGGGGCTCGAGGCATGAGGCGTGGAGGTCTCTTTTGGTGGCTGACTTTAAGAAAAGTTCAAAAATAGTTTGGTGGGAGGTCGTGACTGAGGCCTCTTCTCTTTTCATAACTTTGATTTTGTTATACAAATAATTTATTTAATCTCCGTAGCAAGTGCTGGCGGCCACTTTGACTTTGCTGCCCCTAACCTCAAGAAGAATGGATGGATAATCTTGATAACTTTTATATGAAGTTGATTAAATGGATTAAAAAAGAAGTAGCGCATAAGCAAGTGATAAGAGGATAACTGGGTAAAAAGAAAAAAATCTGAAGAAATTGTACATGACTTCAAAATTTCTACAGCTGAAATTTTGATCACATGAGAAAGTTGGTGAATCTTATCAGCTTGTCAGAAGCATTAGTGATTTAGCAGAAGCCTTCAGAAACTGACATTTATTAGAAATTCATCAAGGGTCTACTAAACTCATATTCATAAACTAAGTTCTAGCTGGCTAGTACAGCTAAGACCAGCTCAAATTTCGTCTGTGAAAAAACAGGAATAATAATTGAAATTCAATGTTCATATGATACAGAACAGAGATAATATTTGCCTCATTAGATATTTGCCCAATGAGATTAATGAGTATCTCTTAAGATGAAACCTTTTAGATGCCCTAGTGATTCTATTATTGGCATGAATTATTAGCTTAAGAGGATGGAGTAGTTTTCTATTGATTTGGGTATCATTATTAGTAGATTAGGACAATAAAGTTTGCATATAAATTTTACAGAGAAAATGAGGCATAATTTCATTTCTAGCAACTGATTAATTGTTGTATAATTAACATTCAAGTAATGAAAAGTGACAACTTGTTAATAGATAATACAAACAAAACCTTGAACAGAATTTTTTATTTCAGAAATGAAGGTATGATAAACTCACAGGAAAAGAAGAGGTAGTTGTTTCTGCACTTCAGATATCAACTGGTGTATCGATCCAATTGAAACTTCCCTGATGGACAACGGCTTGAAACCAATTTGGTATGCGCTGAAACGTGAGATCCTTAAATTTTCCACCTTTTGGATCGTAAGAAACCAGAACTCTGCTTTTATACTCCAGCAAAATCTGGCCATTATCCAGAAGGCATAGAACTCGAACAACTCTTCCATTTAAAGGATTATTCTTCAAAATCTTGAAAGGTCTATCAAGATTTTGTTTTAGCCCTTTTGGAATATAAGCTCCAATATTGTATTCCTTACTCCAGGAGTCGTTGAAATTATATTTTTTCATAACCCAGATCTCCAATTTGCCATAATTTCCATAAACTGCTGCAGAAAGACAACCTCTGAGCACTGCTAGATGATAGTTGCACCTGTTTAGGCCACCACAATCAGGCTTTGGAACCTCTCTAAATTGCTCATCTGCTATGTCAAATGAGACTATCCTCCGAGCAGGGCTATATCTTCGAGGTCTAGTGACCCAATGAAGTCTCCCGTTCACCAAAGCCTCGGATGGCCGCCTGACAAACTGATATGATACTTTTCCAAGAGTCCTCCAGGAATCAGTGCCTAGAGTGTACACTTGAACATCTGATCGTGGATAAATGTTTCTACGAGCACGTTGGTAGGTATTACTACAAGTTTTCCTATAATAAACTATCTTAATTACCTTGTACTCTTTACTCATGGGATGGAATCCGAATCCAAACACAACTTCTTGATCAGGGTATTGAATAGATTTTGGCAACTCTATGTAATTCCTTGTGAAAGGATTGTATATATAGAGAGCATCGTTGTACAATGAATCAGACAAACAAAGCAAACCGTTGCATGAACCAACTACATCAAATTCAGGCATCTTAGCCTGGAAAGGGATATTTAATTTCCTTACCTTGTCTTTCTCTTTCTCTTTCTCATCTTTCTGGGCAGAAAAATCTATGAAGTAAAGTTGGTTTCTGATGGGAAAGTCGCAGTGAAGGATTAGACAAGGATTGTTCTCAGCTTTGCTGTGTAGATGAAGATTAGCTAGAAGAGGGTCTTGTATCAAGGCATGCCAACCTCTGCATACAAACTTGAATTGCACCAAAGATGTGATTGGTAGCCTTGAAAGTATGTCAACAAGAATCTCCCTTGGCAGGATTTCCATCCCAGTTGTTTGTTGTTGTTGTTGATCACCATCAAGCCTGCATCTTTTCGGGACTCTTTGCTCACAATCCAACTCCATGCCTAAGAAAGATTTAGAGAATGCATGAATTGAAGTTGCAAGTTTGGAGATGATAAGAGGGGTTGAAGATAAACATGGCAAGACTTTGATATGATCAAATTAAATAAATAAAAAGAGACGAAAACCACAAGAAAAATGGTGCCTGAATGGAATCCACCATTGAATAATTCTCTTGAAAAAGGAGTTTCAAGCCTCTCTTTTTTATTTTATTTTATTTTTTAACTCAGAAGAGAAATTGATGGAGCCAACAATCAGCACCGTTCATAATGTGAGTGCATAAAACGCAAAATTTATGAATCCAATTCCATGTCACTTGCTGGTGTCCCTACTGATAATGACCCTGCAACATTGAAGTATTATCTATGAGACCAAAAATTGACAAATAATCTTAGTTTGTATAATGAATAAATATATGCATATCTTTTTGCTTTGTATTTCAAAAGTTGGATACCTCCTTATGTTTTCACACACACCTCACCAGTCCAATATTTATTGTTCAAACTTTGCTAATAATCATGCTGTTGAAAGTTTCTGTATCCAGGGCCCCAAAGCATTATAAAAGTCTAAAAGATACAAAATAAAAGTCTTTGCAGACGATATATACAAGATAAAAGAGACCAAACAGAAGCAAAATGACAGGGCTACTTTAGAGGTAGATTCTAGCAACCAGCCAACACAAAGAAAAGCCCGAAAGTTCCTGATGGTTTTCTGCCGTTAGATGAACACCTCTCAGCCTTGCAGGTAGGCCAAAATGCTACTATTATTCTATTATTATGTTTCAATTTAATTTCATGTATCAAAGTGAAAACTACAGTGGCTACTTTAGCAGTTTCAAAGTCTTTCCAGGAAAAATCCTGGAAGTTTACCATCTCACTTTCAAGCAATTGATTGACAAACCCTTTTGCCTAGAACAACTCACGCATATGAAAAGAGAGAAAAACACAGTAAAAAAACAAAGCAAGAGGGCAAGTTACATTATTGTGCTTATAAGTTTTTACATAATTTTTCCTCTTTCATCCATAAGCTTTGCTTATATATTCTTTTTAAAAAGTATTTTAAAATGCGCCTTACAAACTGAAAGTAGTATAAGATGTAAGATTTGAGGGGGAAAAAAAAAAGTAAGAATAATTGCCAGTAGAAAGTACTTTAATTTGACAAACACAATGGAAAAGAATAAAAAAGAAAAAGATTATATGCTACAAAAAGAGTTGATCTTGTATCAAGGGAAATTGTGTAGGTGTAAACTTCTAATGGGTTCTTTTAAATCTTTAACAATCACTTTTTAACATAAAGATCCATTGTACCAAAATTTCTGATACGCACTATTATGACAAGTGGCTATTTCACTCAAAAAGTTGTTTCGTTGTGTATCAAAGAGATTTAAAGAGTTAGTTCAACTAACCCTAGAGGTCTGATCTCTACCATAAAGAAGAGCTACTCGAAGTTGTCTTATGTTAACAAATAAGAAATGTTGCATGTGGCAGGTGGTTCACTGCCTCCTTTAGCCCCTACACTAACCAACTTCAAGTATGAAAGATGTCACTATATCATTGCAAAAACAAATTGACAATTTCTATGGCTATTGGAAGTTCTCTTTTTAGAGTAGATTTGGTCTGGTGTTCTAAATGTTTCTTAAGAATTGAAACACAAAGTTTTCAGATACAGTCTAAACATTATCTGATTGAAAATATTTAATAGGAGTAATTAGCTATTATGAGTGTACTAGAAAAACTGTTTTTGAACACATTCCCTATGTATAAAACTCTTTTGTTCAAATATTTTCTCCATCTCATGGTTGTGACTTCCAAATTATTGAAAGGTTGTCTGTAATCAGTTTTTTGATATCTTTATCAAGAAATTACTCCTACATGTGATAGACAATAAATTTTAAGCATCTTTCAGTAGAATTCTTTAGAGCTTTATTTGCTTAAATTTCCTATACTTATCTCACATTTTCTTTTCTTATTCATCTCTTGGACTTGATTTACCAAGAAATCAGAAATGATCCTTCAACTTGAAGACAGGAGCTGACATTGTTGTGAACAAAAATAGTGAACAAATGGCAGAAAACAACTTTATATATCAGCAAGGAGAACTCATCACAGCAAAAAGAAGAATATACTTTCCTAGTTGTTATTTACATATCAGTGAGGGTATCAATCCAATGCAGGCTAACCACATGAACAATAGATTCAAACCAGTTTGGCATTCCTGGAAACCTTAGAACCTTAAATGTTCTGCGTTTTGGGTCATAAGATACTAGACCTCTGCTCTTATACTCCAACAAGATTTCACCATTCTTCAGTAGACATAACACTCGAACAAATTCTCCTTTGAAATACAACTTTGAACTCCTGAAGGACGGATCTACATCTTGTTCTACTCTCTGTACAACAGAAGCTCCGATGCTGAATTTCTTGATCTAAGACTGCTTCACATTGTAATCCATCATAACCAAATGTCAAGATGTCCATACTTCAGAAAGACGATCTCCTAGAACCACAAGCTCAGAAATGCCCTGGTTTCCTCTGTCAGGTTTTGAGACCTCCCTGAATTGCTCATCTGCTATATCAAAAGACACAATCAGGGGTACTGCAGTGTCACATCTGAAAGGTAAAGCTAACCAATGAAGTCTTCCATTGACCAAAACATGTGATGTCCACCATGGGAGGAGCTTGTAAGGTAATTTTCCTAAACTTCTCCAAGTGGAACTTCCCAGAATCAAAACCTGGGCCTCTGATAGTTGATCAATTAATTCATCACATTGGGAGAAGTCTCTATTTGCTCTCTCAAAATATATTGTTCTAACTACCTTGTACTCTCTTTGCAGCAGGATGGAAGCCAAATCCGTGCACCTGCGCTTGATGTGACTCATGTGTGGATTTTGGAAGCTCTAAGTAATCCCTGGTAAAAGGATTGTATATATAGAGTGCATTGCCTGCAGCTGATGAAGATGGACCACTTAAGCATAGAAGGCCATTACATGAGCCAATAACATCAAACGTAAGCATCATAGGAACACAACATTTTTTCACTAGCTTATCACTTTCATTATGAGCCGAGAAATCTATAAAGTAAATCTGGCTTTGTACAGGACCATCTTGGTGTAGAATCAAACATGGATTATTGTCAATTATGCGCAAGATCTGCATATTGATCAGAGGTGAGTCTCTTGTTAAGTTGCTCCGGGCTCGGCATACAAACTTTACTTTTGCTAAAGATGTTCTTGTTCTATCTCTTTGGCGCTTGCTAATTTTGCCCCTTTTCTCACAAACAGAGTCCATGGTTTGGTAAAGATTTACAAAGTACAAAATTTGATGACGGATTGGACATGAAAACTCAAAAGAGTTGAAAACAAACAAAATGGATTCATAAAATAAAATTTACATAAAAATAAGAACAAGCAGACGAATAATTTCATGAAATATATCAAATAGCTTATTCCAAGTCTGAAAACAGCGGAGCCCTGGGCGTCTCCATCCCACAATGTGTTCAATAGGTTCCGTAATCATCCTGATGAAAATTTATTCTTATTTTTATGGGAAGATATTAACAAAATTTATTATGTTAGGAAAGAAATGGTAATGAAAAGCTTATGGGAAAATAAAATTTGGGAAGGACGTTTGTGTATTGTGTTTTGGAATCACAAGAAATCCTTATATTATTTGAAAAAGAGAACCAACATCGACCGATGTTTTAACATTCTATTTATCAATGACAGCATGCATCAATACGATTGAGGCAACCCTCATGAACATTAGCTTGGAACCAATTTGGCAATCCATTGATCATAAGATCCTTAAATTTCCCATTCTTGGGGTCATAAGAAGCCAAAGCTCTGCATCCATAGGAAAGCAAGATGTCACCGCTTTTCAAAAGGCATAAGACCCGAGTAAATGCGCGATTATAGAACTTTGAACCCCTAAAGGATCGAGCCACATCATGTTCCAATCCTCTTGGCACATGAAGTCCAATGCTGAACTCCTTTATCCAAGACTCCTTCATATCATACTCCTTCATAACCCAAATCTCAAATTTCCCATAATTGCGAGGGACAGCTGCAGCAAGGTAGCCTCCTAAGACCAACAAGTCATAATGACACCTATTTAAACCACCACAATCAGGTTTTGGGACAACTCGGAATTGCTCATCTGCTAGGTCAAAGGAGATAATCAAGCGACCTGGGCGATATCTTTCTGGCCAAGTGGACCAGTGAAGTCTTCCACTGACCAAGACCTGCGATGGCCCCTGGAGAATATAATGAGATAATATCCCAAGACTTCTCCAGGCAGTACTGCCTGGAGTCAAAATCTGAACCTCTGAATGGCGGGCAACCCTTCTCCTCAAATAGAATTGTCGTACTTCAGTTGGGACCCTGTAATAGATAATCTTGATCACCTTGTACTCCTTCTTTGTTGGATGGAAACCAAATCCGAATAACACTTCTTGATTCTGAAACTCCACGGATTTGGGCAGCTCTATGTAGTCCCTGCTAAAAGGGTTGTATATATAAAGTGAATTTTTCGTTATTGAATCGCATAAGCATAACAAGCCCTTACAAGATCCCACAACGTCAAATTCAGGCAATGTAGGTACAATGATTTTGTTCACCCTCTGATTATCTTCGTTATGGGCTGAGAGTTCTAAAGAGTAAAGCTGGTTTCGGATGGGATAGTCACAATGTAAGATGAGACACGGATCATTCTCCTCAATGCGTGAAAAATGCATATAAACAAGATGAGGGTCTTGTGCTAGGCGGCGCCAGGCTCGGCATACAAGTTTTAAATGCAGCAAAGATGTTACAGGCAGCCTTGATAATATGTCCAGGACAATCTCTCGAGGAAGATAGTCCATCTTTGTTGTTGGATCACTTCATCTTCTATGATTGCTGGTTCTTGGCCATCTGCCTGTTTCTCGCAAAATGAGGTCTCATCAGGCAGAGATTTAGACGGGGCTGGCAAGACTTAAAATAATAAAAGTGAAGATGCATACAAACAGAATCCGACGCTTGTAAAATCAAATTAATTTGATGAGTGACGGAATTCTCGATGATGTTTTGGTTTCTAGCTAGGGGTTTAATCTTCGAATATTATTCACAAGATTTTAGAGTAGAAAATTTCACCAAACAAGATATTATTGGTTTTCTCGAAGAGGGTTGTTACTGGGGCTCAATTGGGGCAAGATTTATTTCACATAAATTGATTAGCGACGATGTTATGATTACAATCTGTTTCTACAAATCCATCCATATATATGATATCATAACATGATTATCATGATCATTCATCTTAATTAATATAATTTATTATTAATATTTATTCTTTTAATCATGTTATGTTAATTTATACGAGTGAATATAAAATAAAAATTTATAGACAGATTTACTTATTAATAAAAGTGTTTCAGTTGTGTCAAAGTCTTAGAAAGGGGTGACTAGTCCATTTCTCATAAAAACCGTTTTAAGACACAAAAATGAAATCGAATGGGGTATTGTTCGAAACAAATAATACCTCGTAAGCATAGTATAGAATGATTGCTTACTGAGAAAAGAGACGTCAACTTTGATAATTATTCAGGCAACTATGTTGACAGTTTCAATCCAATTGAGGCTACCCTCGTGAACATTAGACTCAAAAAAATACGGCATTTGATGGTACACAAGATCCTTAAATGTTTTATTTCTTGGGTCATAAGAAACCAGAGCCCTGCGTTTATACTCCAACAAGATGACACCGTTTTTCAGAAGGCCTAGGACTCGAACGAATGAGCTATAACAATAGAACTTTGAGTCCCCAGACAACTGGGGCAAATCTTGTTCTAATCCTCTTGGCACGTGAATTCCAATTCTGTATTGCTTGACCCAAGACTCCTTCACATCATACTCCTTCATAACCCAAATATCAATTTGCCCATAATTGCAATTTACGGCGGCAGAAAGGCAACCCTTTATATCCACTAGAGTAATATTGCGCTTGTAGAAGCCCCCACAAGTAGGTTGAGGGACAACACGGAATTGCTCATCTGCTAGGTCAAAGGAGATGAGCACAGTGTATGGACAATGTCTGCCCCAATGAAGTCTTCCATTGACCAAGACCGGGGATGGTCTGTTACGAAGAGAGTAAGCTACTTTCCCCAGATTTCTCCAACCAGGGCTGCCAAGTGTGAAAACCTGAGCCTCCGTCCTACGAGCGACTGGCAGTCTGAAAGGAGTATTGCACCGATTTCTGTAGGAGACAATCTTTAACACCTTGTACTCGTTTCCTGTCTGATGGAAACCAAATGCGAACACCACATTTTGATTCGGGAACTCCCTGGAATGGGGCAGCCCTATGTAGTCCCTGGTAAAAGGATTATAAATAAACAGGGAATTTTTTGTTAATGCATTACATAAGCATAACAAGCCCTTACATGATCCTACCACTTCAAACTCTGGCAAAGTAGGCACTAGAATTTTATTAACCCTCGGATTATCCTCATTCCGAGCTGAGAGCTCCAATAAGTAAAGCTGGTTCTTCGTGGGATGGTCGCAATGTAAGATGAGATATGGATCATTCTCGCCAGTGCGGGACAAGTGCATACCAGGAAGAAGAGGATCTTGTGCTATGTTGTGCCATGCTCGGCATACGAGCTTGAATTGCAGTAAAGATGTCACGGGGAGCCTTGACAGAATGTCAAGGACTATCTCTCGGGGCAGATAGTCCATCGGTTTGTTGGTCTATATTTTTTGACCTGACTGGTTTTCAAGGATGGAAGATTTCAACCAGGTAGAGGTTAATAAGAAGAACAAGTGAAGATGAAAACAAATTTTAAATATGATGATATTAATTTAATAAACAAAGAAGCGGAAAGCACAATGAAATTTGGCTTGTGGGATATAATTCAGACAGAAATGACTAAAATTTACTAGAACCACGTGGTTCAGAAATGCCTTTTTTTGGTTTAAGTTGATCATTTCAAACCTATAATCAATAAATTTTCTTCAATATTCATCTTCTATTTTACAATCTCTTGACGAAGATAGTCCATCGTTATTGTTGGACTTTATCTTCTATGATTGCTGGCTTGCCCATCTGCTTGTTTCTTGCAAACAGAGATCTAGAAGGGGTTGGCAAGAACTTAAAATAATAAAATTGAAGATGCATACAAACAGAATTGGACACTGGTAAAATGAAATTAATTTGAGTGACGGAATTCTCAACGGTGTTTTGGTTTCTAGCTAGGGTCCCTCCATCATATGGACGAGTGTGTTTTATCTTGAATATTATTGACAAGAATTTAGAGTGTAACAACTCACCAAGCAAAATATTATTGGCTTTCTTAAAGAGGGTAATTGCTGGGGTTGATTGATGAAGTGGGCAGTTTGTGCCTGAGAAAAAGTGGTCAGTCCCTTTCCATAAGGGCCATTTTAAGACACAAAATCATATGAGACTCCCAAAGCAGAAAATAGATCAGAAGGAGATCATATAGACTAAAAACTCCTCTTTAATTTCATATAGAACAAATTAACTTATTAAGAGAAAAGAGACATCTTCTTTGATAATTATGCGTTTTATGCATCAATATTGACAGTTTCAATCCAATCGAGGCTACCCTCAAGAACAACAGACTCAAATAAATATGGCATTTCAGGGAATGTAATATCCTTAAAGGTTCCATTTTTTGGGTGATAACAAACAAGAGCTCTGCGTTTATACTCCAACAAGATGTCACCATTTTTCAGAAGGACTAGTACCCGAATGGATGACCTATAACTATAGAACTTTGACCTCCGAAACGACTGGTGCACATCCTGTTCTAATCCTCTTGGCACGTGAATTCCAATGCTGAACTCCTTTACCCAAGACTCCATCACATCATACTCCTTCATAACCCAAATATCAATTTGTCCAGCGTTACAATTTACAGCCCCAGCAAGGCAACCCTGTAGAGCAACTGGAGTAATGTAGAAGCCAACGCAAGTAGGTTTTGGGACAACGCGGAACTTCTCATCTTCCAGGTCGAAGGAGATGAGCAAAGGAGCTCGACGATGACTCACTGATGAACAAGCAGTCCAATGAAGTCTTCCATGGAGCAACACGTTTGAACTGTCTAGAAGAGAGTAAGGTATTTTGCCAAGAATTCTCCAACCAGGGCTGCCCAGAGTGAAAATCTGAACATCTGTCCTTGCAAAACTGATACCACGTAAGAAGCCGTTGATAATATATCGAATGCTAGAATAGACAATCTTCAACACCTTGTACTCGTTTGTTGTCTGATGGAAACCAAACCCGAAATCCACTCTATGCACACTTCGATTCGGAAACTCTGTGGACATGGGCAGCTCTGTGTAGTCCCTGGTAAAAGGATTATAAACATAGAAAACAGTTTTTTTTAATGAATCACATAAGCATAACAAGCCCTTACATGATCCTACCACATGAAACTCAGGCAACGTAGGCACTCGGATTTTGTGCACTTTCCTGTTGTCTTCATTCCGAGCTGAGAGCTCCAATGAGAAGAGCCGGTTCTTGATGGGATGGTCACAATGTAAGATGAGACATGGATCATTCTCGCCGACGCGGGAAAGATGCATGCCAACAAGGAGAGGATCTTGCGCTAAGTTGTGCCATGCTCGGCATACGAGCTTGAATTGCAGTAAAGATGTTACGGGGAGCCTTGACAGAATGTCAAGGACTATCTCTCGAGGAAGGAACTCCATGTTGTTGCTTTTTGGTTTTTGACCTGTCTGGTCCTCATAGAAAGAAGAAATGAAGATGAAACAAAGTTTAATTATGATCATATCGATTTAATATTAAAAAAAGAAGCGGAAACCCCGATGAGATTTTGTCTTGTGGTATCTATCATTTTATAATTCATACAGAAATAACTAACGTATAGTATGGCACCATTTGGTTCGGAAATGGCTTTTTTTTGTTTGGAGTTAAGTTGATCATTTCTAACCAATAATCAATAGTCTTCTTCACTACTGATACTCTATTTTAATATTTCGACAAATCACTACCTTTAGAATCAGAATAAGGATTTACTTTCCATTAATGTTAAATGTTAGATCTTTGTTTTTGCATTGTCTTACTTTAGGACACAGGCAGGCACAGCAGCAGATATGTAAAGAGCATAACTGTTTCCTTTTATTTCAGAACTTCTGTGTTAATTGATTGAACCAAATAATATTTTCCATTGATTTCTTGAAATCTACAAAAATTTCTTGATTTTAGCGGACATTATTGATATAGTTTTGGAGACACGAACAAATGAGAAGCCAGAGTTCACAACTTCTCATTTACACAATTTTAAGTAGTAACCAATGGTACAGAAAAACAAATGATCTGAAACCAAAATGTTGATCACTAAATTCGACATTTTTATGCTTTATGTGCTTCAGTGGTAGTTAGATTACCCTCATGAACAACAGATTCAAACCAGTTTGGTAGTCCATGGAACGAGAGATCCTTAAATGTTCCATTTGTTGGGTCATAAGAAACCAGAGCTCTGCTTTTATACTGCAATAAGATGTCACCATTGTGCAGAAGGCATAAGACCCGAACATACGAGCTATTGTTATAGAATTTTGACCTTTTAAAGCCCGGCAAATCTTGCTCCAGTCCTCTTGGCAGGTGAAGCCTAATGCTGAATTGCTTTGTCCAAGACTCCTTCACATCATACTCCTTCATTACCCAAATCTCAAGGTTTCCATAATAGGGACAGGCTGATACAGCAAGGCAACCTCCCAAAACCAATGGAGAAAATCCCCTCGCATATAAGCCACCAAGAGCAGGCTTTGGGACGATTCTGAACTGCTCATCTGCGATGTCAAAGGAGATGATCAGCATGCGTTCTTCTGCTGGACTAAATGTTTGTGTCTCAGTAGGCCAATGAAGTCTGCCATTGACCAAAACCTGTGATGGAATTGATGGTTTCTGGAAAGGAAAGTAAGGCAATTTTCCTAGACTTCTCCAGGCAGAGCTGCCTAGAGTGAATACTTGAACCATTGCTTTCGGGGGAACAAATTCACCAACATCTAACCCAACTGGAATCTTAAAGTAGAAAATCTTTACCAACTTGAACTCCTTTGTCAAGGGATGGAAACCAAATCCGTACACCCCTTCTTGATTCGGAAACTTTACAGGTTTTGGCAGCTTCATGTAGTCTCTGGCAAAGGGATTATATATAAAAAGTGAATTTTTTGTTGCTGAATCACATAAGCATAGCAAGCCTTGGCATGATCCTACCACATCAAACTCAGGCAAATAAGGAACTCGGATTTTATTCACCTTCTGATTCGGTTGATCACAAGCTGAAAGCTCTAAAGAGTAGAGCTGATTTTTGACAGGAAAGTCACTGTGTAAGATGAGACAAGGATCATACTCAGCCGTGTGGGAAAAATGCATGCCTACAAGAATAGGGTCTTCTGCAAAGTGCTTCCAGGCTCGGCACACAAGCTTGCATTGCAGTAAAGATGTTATGGGCAGCCTTGATAATATATCCAGGGTAATCTCTCGAGGAAGATACTCCATATTGATCTCTCTGTCTTCCTTTTGATCGTTTCTAACAGAAGGAGATCTCAAGCAGGCAGAGATTTTGAACAGACAATGGCTTAAGATTCAAGTCAACGATGATGAAAGAAATTAATAAGAGACGGATGGCATAAGGAAATGTTGTTTCTACCCATGTGATAATCCTTATTAAAGGTTGTCATTATTTTTCTCTTCGAATAAATATAGTTTAATATAGGTGAGATTGTGACATCCGCTTGAGAAATACCGTATGGCTTACTCTAACCTAATTAATCCAAACCAAATAAATATTGAATGGTAGGTAGGCATCAGCAACTTAAGTTGAATTAATTTCTGAGTAGTTAGTCAAATTCAGCAGCCACAAGCCTTCAACAACTTTGTTGCTTTTGTCGTCTTCCTTATTTTTAGATAAAAGAACCAAGACCGAGAGAGCATGCTGAGATGCTCTACTTTGTCGCGGGTGGAAATGAAGGCAAATTCTTTTAATTGGGCCTTCACCTAGCTGAACAAATTCTTACTGGACTCAAGCAGAAGATTTGGCCTAAAATTGAGCCCTTTAATAGTGGACCAAACAGGAAATGGTGGAGTTGATGTTGTCTCTAGCACTGCTCTAGGCCCAAAAGAATTATAATCTGATACCTGAAGAACTGTAGCACTCTACTTTGTTGGGTGAGAGGAAGGACTTCGCAGTAGTTGGAATTTATTTCAACTGATAATGATAATGGGGGTTGAATTGATTTATTTAACAGCAATATTAAATTTATAATCTACATATAATTTAATTCTATAATTTAATATAATAGTTTACATGATAACATCATATCAGAGATGTAATGTTCTTCATTTTTTTTTGTTTTTTCTAATGAATTTTTGTCATATCCGATTGTAAAATTTAGGTTATATATAAATTGTAAATCTATCACTATTCTTCCTTCAAATTGTTAAATGACAAAACTTCAATAGGATTAGCCGACATTATTGATATAGTTTTTGCAAACGCGAACTGATAGAAGCCTTCACAACTTCTCATTTACACAATTTTAAATAGTAAACAATGGTATGGAAACACAAAAGAAGTAGCACTAGAATATTGATTTTTTTTTCCTTAAAAAAAGAAACCCACTAACTTCGAGATTTTTGTGCTTTGGATATTTCGTTAATGGTAGTGAGATCACCCTCGTGAACAACAGCTTCAAACCAGATTGGTAATCCGCGGAACAAAAGATCCTTATGCATTCCATTTATTGGGTCACAAGAAAAAATAACTCCGCTTTCAAACTGCAATAGGATGTCACCATTTTGCAGGAGGCATAAGACTCGAAAAAATGAACTATTATTGTTATAGAATCTCGACCTTCTGAAGGACTGAGGCAAATCTTGCTCCAATCCTTTTGGCAGGTGAATTCCGATGCTGGATATCATTGTTCAAGACTCCCCCGCACCGTAGTCCATCACCCAATCTCAAGTTACGAAAAATTGGAACGGACGGCAAAAGAGGGTAACCTCCTAAAACCAATGCAGAAAATTCATGACTCCCATCTAAGACAACAGCATCAGGTTTTGAGACAACCCTGAACTGCTTGTCTGCTATGTTAAAGGAGATAAGCAGCGTGCTTTCAGCTGCCGGAGTCCCGTTTGTTTGTGGCCTAGGAATCCAATAAAGTCTTCCATTGACCAAAACCTGTGATGGGATTGATGATATCCGGAAAGGTATCTAAGGGAAGTTTCCGAGACTCCTCCATCCAGGGCTGCCTAGAGTGGATACTTGGACCGTTGCTTTTGGGGGAATAAATTCACCAACATCTAGTTCAACCTGAATCTTAAAATAGAAAATCTTGACCACCTTGAACTCCTTTATCATGGGATGGATACCGAATCCCAACACCCCTTCTTGATTCGGAAAGTTTATGGGCCTGGCCAGCTTTATGTAGTCCCTGGTAAAGGGATTGCATCTAAAAAGTTCACTTTTTGTTGCTGAATCACATGAGCATAGCAGGCCTCTGCATTATCCAACCACTTCAAACTCAGGCAAAGGGGGCAAACGGATCTTATTCACCTTCTGATCGAGTCCATCACGGGCTGAGAGCTCCAAAGAGTAAAGCCAGTTTTTGACAGGAAAGACACTATGTAAGATGAGACAAGATCATACTCGGCCGTACGGAAAAAATGCATGCTAACAAGAAGAGGGTCTTCTGAGCAGTGCTTCCAGGCTTGGCATACAAACTTGCATTGCAGTAAAGATGCTATGGGCAGCCTTGATAATACGTCCAGGACAATTTCACAAGGAAGATACTCCATATTGATCTCTCTGTCTCGTTTGCTTGATGGTTCTTTCCCTAGGCTTTATATAACAAAAAGAGATTTAAAGAGAGAGCATAGGATTTGTTAATATTAAAAATAAGAGACGGCGGAAATGCTTTTTCCATTCATTTGATAATTATATTTGAGGGAAAGGACCGAAAGGTTTCATATTGACATCCACTTCAGAGAATCAGAATATACCGTGTTGCTTGCTTTATACCAATTAATCTAAGCAACTTGAAGTTGAATTAATCCTTCTGGGCCGCTTAAGTCAAAATTCAGCGGCTGCAAGCCTACAACAACTCTCGCTTTGTCTTTTTCGTTATTTCTTGATAAATAACCAACGCAAGCACGTTGATGAGAAATTGAGATGCTATGGTTGGGTAGGATCAAGCCAACTCTTTTTAATAGGGCCTCCAGCGGAAGATTTAGTTAAGAGGTTGAGCCCTTCAATGGTGGACCAAACAGCAGATTGCGGACTTTTAATGTTAAGTGGAGGCCTAAAAGACTTAAAATAATGTCCGTTGCTTGATTTAAAAGAGGGTTATTTTTTTATCTGAAATCTAAATAGATTTTGATTAAATTAACATTTAAATAAGTCTAAATATAAAAATCTGAATGATATAATTATTTTTTTATTTTAACATCTAAATTGAAATATCTGAAAACTAATAATTTTATACATATATCCATATTTATATATATTATTTTCACTTGTAATTTTATTTTACATAGTAAAAATATTTGTCTACCAAAATTTGTTATGAATTTAATTGAATTCAATTATAAAGAATATAGGATAAATACATGAAAAATGAGTACATAATAGATTGAGTTAACTAAATAGGATTTCCCAGTTTATAATCAAAGGCACAATGAAAAAGAATTGTAGCTCTCTTTGGAGCCTTAAAATTCATCAATATTGGAATTTTGTAAGTATACACAACCACAAACAAATTTTCTACAGCATTTTCAAAATGAAGGCTAACGGGAAGCTTCTGGTTTCCTGTTTGCTTCTCTCTTTGAATAATATTTATCATGCAATCCACTGACTTTGAACTTTAGTAATTGAAAAATTTAGAGTACCTTGATTACGACTAAACTAACAGCATCTTTGACTTTTGGTAATTCACTGAAGCAACAGTGCCCTTGATTGAAACAAGGCTCGCATGATGAGGAATGGACTGGTAGTTTGAATGAACTCCCAAAACTTGATGTTTTCTGGCAGCTTTGCTTTTTGTATTATAAGAAAGCAGATCTTGAGAACCAAACAACATTAGCATTTCTGCTCCTTCCGTTGCATCTTTGCTCATGTTCATACCATAATTTAGTATATGTATTGTTCCATAAATACTTTGCAGCCTGGAGATTAATGGGTTCTCGATAATGAACTCTTTAGTCCACGGCTCCTTCACCCCGTAACTCTTCATTACCCAAATATCAATATGATTCTCAAGGAAACCGTCACATAAATAAAGAAAACCTCCTGAAACTCCCACAGAAATGCTGTTAATAATAGGCCTGTATTGGCCATAGTTATGAATTGGGGGACAAGCAAATGGTCGAAATTGCTCATCTCCAAGGTCAAAAGAACACATAAACGCAGTTTTCTTGTCATGTGAATGAGCATACCAATGAAGAGCACCGTTCAGTGATGCACCATAGTATGGTTGAACAAGTTGGTATGGAAGATCTCCAATGTTTCTCCAGGCATCTGTGCCAAGTGTATGTATGTCCACCTGAAGTTTTTCCGAGTCCACTGCTTGATCTTGGGGGTCATTGAGTGTTTGAATCACCTTATATTGTTTAGTACTCTGAGAGTAACCAAACCCACGTATTCTTCTATGAACCTTTTTGCTTTTGAGCTGTGGAAGGGTCTTGTACTCTCCCAGAATTGGATTACACAATAAAACTTCATCTTTCATGTAACTGAACTTTTGCAAACAAAGCAAGCCATTGCAGGAAGTTAGCAATGAAAATCTCTCACCTGGGAGGTTTTGATTTTGATTCAACTTCAGCCTTAATAAGGGTATGAGGGAATTAGTGTAAACCCTCTGGTAAAAATCTGAGAGAAGGATAATTGAGAGTGGTGCTCTTGCAAGGTGCATTTCAACGAAGCAAGGATCTGATAATAAGCTGAACAAGGTTTTACAAACACATTTGGAGCGAAGGATGGTCTTGACAGGGAGCCTGGAGAAAATGTCCATAAGAATTGGCAAGGGAAGCTCTAACAAGGACCTTGTTGCTGGGTTTTCCTCTTTTTCTTGTGCAGCTGCTTCTGAGAGGTTTCTTCTTCCTCTTGCAGTACAGTAATTAATTTTCCAACGTACAAGAAACGCCATGATATAACTTAACTTGTCTTGGAAATGGAAACAGCCATGCAGCCTCGGCTTTATTGTATTTGATTAACAAGGTGGTGCAGGCGGGGATTGATACTCTGGATATACAGCTATCACGAAGCTCAATTTAATTTATGATCATCTGCTTCAAAGAAAGGAAGGAAATGAGAGACTCGTGAGCATAATTCCCAGATTTTCCTGGGGACAATAATGATAAAGGCCAATACATACCTGGAATTTCATTCCTTGTTTTTGGACCTAATTGCAAAGCTACCGTGTTCGTGAATTGTAAAACCTTAACACAGTTTATAAAATAGAGCTATGGCACGGTGTTGAATGAACAAGGGTTAATTCTGAAAACAATTAGTTGTTTCAATTTTCAAATGCTGCTAAATTTAACACATGCATGAGGTGAATGGAAATTTCACGGAAATGCCTTGACTGCAATAGAGACAGAGTTGCGTGGGTGACCATTATTATTAAATCGAAGTCAAGGTTGTGAATAACCAGGAAATAGATGAGGGTCCCGTAGCCAGTTGCATTTCATGTGAAGTCTCTTCTTCAGGTCCATGGGGACAGATTCCTGGCTTGGAGTAGGATGTTAATACCATAAAATATGAATTATTCCGTGAAGAAATGTCCATCTATACAAAGCCTTTCAGAAAATGCCAAAGACTTGGTAATCATAACATTCCGTGTATTATTGTCAATTTATCTAAAGCAAGAAAAAGAAAAAAAAAGGAGTGTTATTTATATTATCTACTTGGACTTTGATCTGACTCTGAAGTCTTTAGCAGCCCTTCCTCTAGGAGTTGGAGTCTCATTTTCACAAAAGACAATATATATATATATATATATATATATATATATATATATTCAGAAACATCAATTAGCTTTGATATGAATATTGTTGAACTGTGCAATGTGATTGTCGTGGAGGCTAAAATACTGCCCGAGTAAACGTTGCCAATGTGGTAGAAGTTTTTGTTATTTCAAGTAAACTACAGAGCACATGGTAACTTAAGACATGTCACGTGGTTTCAGCACATGGTAACTTAAGGCAAGTCACGTGGTTTCAAAGAAATTAATTAACTAATTGGTCGGTACAATAAGATTTTTTATTGGGTAATTTGCTCAATCTTTTTATTTGACACTTAAATCTTCTTATTAAATCATTCTTATTTGGAGTTATTTCGAGTTCCCTGAAGTTATCAATGACCAAAATTAGAAATACACTTATTACAAATTGGTTAGTAAGCTAAAAAGGAAAGCAGAATTGGTCCAAATAAATGAAATATATTTATTTTAGGAATATTATGGGACAAATCAAATTTGCTTTAAAGAAGAAAATTATAATATGAAGGATTTTCTCCTAAAAGTAATATTTTTCTTAAATACGGATCACATGTTAAAGACCCTGAGAAAAAAACTTAAATATGTGTAAGTATTGAATCTTTGCTTGTAGTTTTTAAGCCTGATGATGATACATGGACGTATGATGAGTAATGAGAAATGCCTAAACTAACCCTTAAGTGAAAAAAGTGTGAAATGTTGAAAAGCTAAAGATCTAGAAAACTGACAACGAACTTTTAAAAATTACCATCAAAAATCCATAATGAACTAGACAACGAGTCATGTACCATTGGAAAGATCCAGAAGTCTAGTTCTTACAGAATATTACAGTTCATGAATCACAGTTGAATAAAAAAAGTTATGATCAAACGAATGTAGAGGACTCATAGTTGACTGGACGTAGAACAAGGGTTTCAACATTTTCTGGAAGCCAACCGGTGGTTGGTCGTATGCGCCATCGAACGGCCATGCTCTTCGGTTTTCTTCTTTTTGTTCCCGCTTTCCAAAATTTGATTGGAATCAGTCTATATAAGTTCACATTTGGCATACTTTTCAATTCATTCGGAAATTAGCCGAAAGGCTTTCCACTAGATGTTTGAAACCACTTTTCGAGTTTCTTCTTAAGTTAAAACATTTTTCTTTATAGTTGGGGCTTTTTCACTGCTCTAAACCTTTGAAAAAGGTACATTTTGAGGGCACTTTCCCAATTTCTTCTTTCTTTTTTCTTGAACTTTTTGATGTGTTTCTTTGTGTTGTTAGCAATATTGGGAAACGCATCAAGGTAAGTTTTCTTCACGCATCAAGGTAAGTTTTCTTCATTCATTCTTTTGTTTGTTTGGTTTAATTATTTAGAATTATGAAAGGGTTTTACTTAGAATCATGCTAGGATTTATGTATGCTTAGAAACTTACTTAGTTTTTTATAATATACTTAGTATCATGGTAGGTTGTTTTAATTATTTTATGTTACTTTAGTAAAATGATTAGGGTTTTATTATTGTTATTAGTTTAGTAAAATGATTAGGGTTTTATTATTGTTGCTTGTTTTATTTAAAGGCATGCTAGGTTTGTTTTATTGTTATAGTATGTAAGGTTTTATTTGATTACTTGGAAACAAGATTAGGTTTTTTTTTTTTTAATATAGTTTATGCATCTTTTCTTTTATTCTTTATTTTGCTTTTGTGTTTCATTTTATGCATGCTCTTTGTCTTCTTCTTCTTCTTCTTCTTCTTCTTCTTTTTTTCTTTTGCATTGTGATGTTGAGTGATGGTGGACTCATAATTGTTGGTAAGCGACCATTACTTTAGTTGAATTATTTTGTGAATTATTACGCTATGATTCTCCTTCTTCCTCTTTTTCTCGTTAATTCCATTATGACATGAAGATCAGTGGACTTACATTTGATGGTAAGGGAATATCACTTCAATTGAATCGTTGTTTAGATGTCTATGCCATGATCTCCCTTTCTATATTTTTTTTCTTCTTGTTTTTCTTTTGAAATGCATGAATGGGCTTTAAGGAATAGTGCTAGACTCGTAAATGGTGACGAGGGGCCATTATTCACTCAAAGTTCTCTTTGTTTGTTTGATTGTCTTTCTTGTTTTGATATGCATGAAATGATTCAACGGGTAGTAAATGGACTCATAAATGGTGACAAGGGATTCGTTGCTTAATTGAATCTCTTTTGGGTTGTTTGTTATACCATGCTTGTTTTGTTTTTGTGATCATATCTTTTATGCCTTTAATTATGTTTCTCTTAAATTGCTTATTTTATTGTACATCATGAGTTGTTTGTTGAAGACACTTTATTTCTCTTATTTTATGCATTTTATTTGGGAACTCAATGCAATCCCATTCCCTTTTTCACATGTTTGATAAGAAATTGTAATCCATTTTCCTTCCTCTTTCTTTAATTGACGTATAAACTATTTTGTTTGCAATCAACTCATTGCCAATAAGACAAAATTAGACAATGTGTGCTTGAAATGAACTGACCTAAGTGGGCTAGAAATGATAATTGAGTCATTCTTATTTGGTATAACCTAATGGAGGTCGGATTTACATTCGAGTGGGTCGAAGGCTTGTACTTAACTTCCCAAATCTGTTTCTAAAAGGATGAGAGTAATTTAGGTTCCGAAGGAAGGGATTGGATTGTTATAATCCCCTTTTTTTCTGAAAGAAACTTGGGTGGCGACTCCTTCACATCTTCAAACTAGCCTACATGGCTTGTTTGTGATCTTTTAAGTCTTAAAAATGGTTTTTATACATTATCGTGATCGCAAACATTTAGAGTGGGGTGAAAGTTCCGCTCACAATACCTTACCTTTATCTTGAGCCAAAAATCAAATACAATGAATCACTTATTTGAGTGTTGAAGAAACTCGTTGATGGGTAGCGAACAAGTCTTTTTTTAAGAGTACTTTAGTGTTGGTGCAATCGTTGTTTCGGTGCTATAAAAGCCAAGAGCGCACATTGCTTTTGGAGTTGAAATTTTGGGGTCAATAATTGTTAAATTAATTCTAATGCACTCTAAACACTAGTAAAACTGTAGGTACAGTGGTCTTGTCAGTTTCATGTGAGTAGAGCCTGACTTCTGGCTCTGGGCCTGAATAAGCCTAGTCCAAACCGATTATATATTCTTCGGCTAATGCCCGAAGTAATTAATAAGGCTGGCCCGTGAGATCTATTCAAGCTTTTAATGAACGAATGGTAATAATAATAATAAAAAAGAAGGGTATAAATAACACTTTAACTTTCTCATATTATATTGATATTGCATTTAAGATTATTGAGTCTTGCCTCTTGGAATTCTCCATAGGGCTACGCAGATCTTGTAAGATGAGAAAATGCAGCTGGTAGATCTCGGCATAATCTTCCATTTATTGATATCAAATCTTAGTCAGAATTTAGTAATGGGTTACTTTCGTATCAGAATTTAGACATTTTTCTACTTAGTTTTTGACCATTGAGTGAACAAGACAGCAGTGGAGTCTGTGACATCACAAAACCTAACCTACCAAGCGCGTCTCACCCATTACAAGAACCTGGAGAAACACTGTTATAATATATCCTTTAATTTACAGGCTCTCAAAATGTAGTGGGGTTAGCAATACCTATATTTAATCAAAGCTATCTTGATGATAATGATACTTCTCGACCTTCCCTTGAACTCCAAGGATGCATTTATATATATATATATATATATATATATATATATACGAATACATTGACTTTGACTTACGGTTCTTAATTGTCAACCAATAGTCATATTAAAACTATTATTGCAACCTGCAGCAGTTCACTATATATATAACATAAATAGTTAATTTTATGTGATGCTAATCATGTGGTCTCTCTCAATGGTGGTGCACTAATGATTCTAGTGTGTTCCAATGAGCCAATCACTATACAAAAACTTGAACAAGATAATGTAAACAATTCAAAGTAATTTATTAAAAGTCATTTTCCTTTCTATTGTTTCAAGTTTTAAGATCAGTTTCTAATGTTATAATGGAGAATAGTCTAAGCAAATAATTAATGGGTTGATCCTTTAATTTTCTTGTTAATCAACTTCTTCGATTAGAGGGAATTAAAAAAAAAGTGGGGGGTTATGTAATTTAAGTTCTTGAACATCCTTAAATCGACTCAACATGTTATTTATTTATTTTCTTTTAATGAATGACTAGCTTTTTGGTCAATCACTTTGTTACACTTTATTCCCGGGAAATTTTGATTCCAAATAATTAATACAATGGAAAGCGAGTTACACAATCCATTTACATTGAACCTGGGTTTTTTTTTTCTCAATAATGGAGTAAACTGTGGGCTTAAAACTAGAGGGTGACAATAATGACAAAGACAACAACAAAGACAAAAAAAAAGTTCCTGCTCATCATCAACATCAGATCATCAGAGACCATCAACTATATGTTACATCATATCATCATCAAATATATATATATATATATATATATATATATGTATGCATGTATATATATATATCATCTTATATATAGTCTTGTAAATCAGTTTCTGGGTATCATGGTATGTATGTACAATGGTAATTAACAGCGCATGCATATACATGCAAGTTGCGATGTTGATTACAAGTTGCAGACACTATAAGTGGAGCAGTACTCATCATGATACCATGGGCCTCCACAATAACACAGTAAAGGAATTGATTCTCTCATGGAGTCCAAACGTGTGACGTGGAAGAGAGACCAATAAAATCCTTCTGCATCATACTGTAACATTGATACTATAAAAACATTCATTCTGCAAAATGGCTGAGAGACAGTATCAGGTCATGAACGGTTATGATCCTCTGATAAACTAAATTGAACCAATAATTGGTCAATCAAAATTGGAAAGATCTTGAGAATTGAGATGAACTTTTTGTCTTCAGCTTAACAATTGCACTTGTGCTAGCTAACTTTGTACTAAATGATATAGGAAATGAACCGTAAAGTAAGGGGAAAATTTTTCTGCTTTCTATATGCTAAAATTGGTTAGTGATATTTTTTAGCAGCGAAAGTTTTCCCAAAGGAAAGTATTGCACATAATTAGGCAGCTTTGTCGGCATATTGGCCAAGATCGACCCCACAATGATAATAAAAAACGTTAGTGAATGGTCCTTAAAAGGCACCCATAACCTTTGTGATAAACACTAGCACTAGCAACAGCACAACCAACTTGGCATTATCAAAAGCCATAATACAAAAGGTGGTCCTGAGGAACCATTTCTCTTCACCATCTACACAAAGAATCCGAATACAGAAGTAGCAGAAGGCAGCAGCAGTTAAAGTTCAAGCAGAGGATTCCATCTTACCATTCAGACAACAACCAAAAAAAAAGAAAAAAAGAAAGATGTGGCGCATGTTGGCAGTGATCAGAAGAAATCTCCAAAACATTAGGAAGAGTCCAAGAGTTGCTGATGAGAACATGCTTGGAGTTGGAGGTGTCAATGGCTCAGTTGAACTTCCAATCTTGGTGCATGACATTAACAGAAGATCACCGCGTGGATGGAATGCCTTCTCGGTCATATATAGTGTTGTACGTGCCCCACTTTCAATCATTGCTTGCTTCGCTCAACCCCATGTTAATGGTGCAGATGGTGTCTGGGTTTCTGGTGAGTTTGCACAGATATCAGAAATGAATCATCTAATGGTAAGTGACAGCATGCGTTATGCAATCTTGATGTAATTAAAGACATGGAAAAGTATAGCTATTAGCTATAGCAATAGTTGGCTTAGGGAAAATTTCCCACTTCTGGGAAATCATATACAGAATTGGGTACTTGATCTTTTGCATGGATTTTTGCATAGAATACAAATAATATGACCCTTTTCTTAGACTGTAAAAACCATGTAAACTCTCTTCTTTTTCATCTTTGAATCCATATGATTCCTCTATGTTGATTAGTGGAGATATATCATACAAATATCCATATATGAATTATGGAGTTTTTGCGAGCTATGAATAAAGTTGTTTGTGGGTTTTGCATCACTTTAGCTTCTCCTTCAGCACTCCGGTGACTGTTCACTTTTTTCATTTCATCATGAAATTCTAATCCACAAATTTAACATAATAATGATTATATTTTATTGAAGCTTTAGATTGAAATCAGTCCTGGTACAAGCATGGCATTATTTTATGTGGCTTATAGGAATAAAATATTGTTGTCATTCTACTGAAAAAACAAAATTAAACTTGTGGTGAATTGTAGTTTGTTCATTTTTGTATAATAAAGCTTGCTGGAGTGGCCGAAATAAAAATTAGATGAATTTTTAAGGGGTGAAGATAGTCTTCCATTGAAGATAGTGCTCTGTGAAATATGTATTAAATTTCATCAACAGTATTCTCTTCAGATTTGTATCTTTCTATGCAGAGTTGATGATTTGAAGTGGGCATAATGTGTATCCCATTTCACAAATCTTATAGGCCAAGTTCAGCCTGCTTTTGAGATGATATTTGTTTTGCTATTGCACTCAAGTCCTGTCATTAAAGCAGGATACTCCAGCCTAACCTTAATTTTTAATCCAATAGATGGAATAAATTCCAGAGAGTACATTACAAGCCCTTACTTTATCAGACACCACCTATGGCTAGCCAACCACATCATGGATTCCAATCAAACCAAGCATATATGAATAATTACAATAATTCCTTGCTCAGGACATCTATTATTTTATAAATTCACTTGGCTGCTGTACACCAGCCGCAAGTTTCAAGTATCATCCACAACTTTTAGTCTGCAAACAGTTAGTATATCTAACTTGAATTTTGTAAAGCAGTCCGTATCTTGAAGAAATAAAAGATTAAAGTTGAGTAATCATAAGGGTGTGTCTAATGGCATTGCCGAGTTTTGATCAGATGAAAGGAGAGCCTAGGAAATTTCCAATGATGTGGTTGCGTTTATGTCCATATTTAGTGGGACACAATGAGTCAACCACCCCAACTTTGTGCCGCTCATTCTATAATGGAAACTCCTGTTCAATAACTGTTTGTTGAGTGCAACCGTACCATGTACAAATTTGATTGGTCTCAGATTTCAATTTCTTCATGTACTCATCTCTCATTTCTATTATTTCATCATAGCTCAACACAGAATGTGTTATCATCATAATCTGCAATTGGGTGCAATGCATCCTATATGTCCAATTGCAGTTTCTGGATTCTGAAGCTAGCTGGCTGGATAAATATTTCTTCTGATATGTTTGGAGTTGATACAAAGCAATAAAATACCTAATAGACAAACTGCATATAAACAAGCATATTTTTATTAGTTAGTACTTGCAATGAAGATGTGGTAATCAGAAAGATTGCTTGAGTTGTACGATCTGGTAGCTAGAAGTCTTTAGATTCTTATCCATTTACAAAGAAGAAAAAGTGTAATTGAGTTGTACATTTAACTATTTGGAAATCTTATCTGATAATGTGAAGAATGAAACTCTTAATCATAACTGTTTACTATTTGGAAAGCCCCGTCAAACCTTATCAGAGACACTACTGGCTTTTGGTCTTTAATATTTTTGGGGCAACTGATATTTGATTGCCTTCTTAATTTAGCTAATTAGTTTCAGCCTCATATGGATAGGTTTTCCATTTTTGTTTTATGTGGAAACTTGACACGGTTGAGCCGCAAAAGCTTCCTGAGAATTCCGCAGAATTACACAGTTTGATCATTTCATACACAAAACATAAATGAATCACTGATCAAATACCTCTTGCTTTCTGAATGAAATAAATAAATAGGGAAATCTTTATTTGCTTTCTCTATAGTTCTCTGCTGGATTGCAGAAAGCTGTAAATGAAGCTTTTTGCAAGAATTTATAACCTTAAAAAGTGTCAGCTCAATTCCTTTCCTCTTCTACTCAAATCATATGAATAATGGAGTTAGTGGAGTAAAAAAGTTATAATAAACTAATAATTTCTGTGCAGAAAGCAAGTATCCCATCAATAATCACCAAAGAAAAACAACATATAGCATGCAAAGATGCAACTAATATAATTTAGAACCTTTAAGAACTCTCCTTTCATCATCTTATCTTTAATTTGCTTAATTGACACGATTAGCAGTGCTTAACTTTAATTCCCTTAACGCTTCTTTTTCCATCCCACTTTATGGTACAATCTGAAAATGACAAGCAAAACAAAAGCAAAATTATCAAGAAATGATATGTAGAAATAATTGAGTTATTGATCGATAATGACTGGCATCCAATACTTAATATGAAGAGCACCATGTATGAGTAACCCTATACACAAAATTCAATTTCAAACTCGATGGCGAAATTGCTTGGTTTACAGTTTGCGTGTTTGTGTTACATTCAACACCGACAGCCCGACAATTGATTGCATTTAAGAAGATTGTTATATATGGTCTTCTGGATAATTATTATAATTAAGCCAATCAATTATAATCTGCCGGCTCTCTCCCCATGAGAGATCACTCATCATTAATTAATCTCAGTTGTTCTCTCTTTTTGTTGATATGCATATTTATTTAATTTGTCCATGATAATTAACTTGGCTCAAAATCTTTGACATATATACATCACAACTAGTTAATTTGCGATTGCCAAATATTCTTGAAATAGTGCTGCATGCACTATGTTTATGTGGTCCTAGCTAGCCAAAAGTTATGATTTTCTTATTAATTTTCTATACTAAGCACATGCTCCATGAGCTTCATGTCCTTAAATATATATTTTTTTTCATTTCATTTTTATATATGTTGATTGATAGTTAACTTCTCGACCATGAAAAGCCCATTTTATATATATATATAATTATTACGAGAATCAAAACCAACCACTTCAAAATTAGATTGGATTTTTATTTGTCTGAATTAATTAGATTGAACATAAATCAAATTTTGTAACGCCCCAAAATCGAAACACAAATATTGCTAATATGTTTGGACATTACTAACAATAAACCTCTAAATAAAAACTTCAATAAATCTTCTTACTGGAAAATAGGGAACATAACAACAAATTTAATATCTCTCTAGAGTCAAAATAAAGTCTAATAATCTAAAGTTCCAGACACAATTATTAAAATAAAAGGGAATCTTCTTATTGCATAACTTCAAAAATAAACTAAAGCCTCGACATCAACCATGAAGCTCAACCACTCTTCCGCTGCGCCACTCTGATAAAATATTAGAGACGAGGCGTGAGCCGTCAACTCGGTAAGCAAAATCATACACAACCATTAGTATCTTAAAACAATTATAAAAACATCATCAAATTCATAGTTTAATACTTCAATTCCAAAAATCATATCTTAGTAAAACGGAGTCATAAGCATTTGTAACATTTACGATCAAAGAAGTTATTCACAATCATTAGAGATCAAAAAGACATTTATCGACTCATGTCACATAGTGTCACCCGTAATCCCGGTGACCCAGCCCAGAAATATGTCACCTGTAATCCCGGTGACCTGGCCCAAAAGTATGTCACCTGTATCCCCGGTGACCCGGTCCAAAAGTATGTCACCTGTATCTTCGGTGACCCAGTCCAAAAGTATGTCACCTGTATCCCCGGTGACCCGGTCCAAAAGTATGTCACCTGTATCCCCGATGACCCGGTCCAAAAGTCGTGTGCATACTAATACCACAGCTGGGTTCAGAATTCATATCAACATTCAGATACTATAGACAATGAGTCAAAACATTCAAAACCATTGCAAATAATATGATTCTCAAAGTACATATACTAATAACTTTTCGTAGATAATAATAAGTTCGTAAAAAGTTCCTTTCACTAAAAACTGCCTTTAACATAAAAACAGTTTTGAGAATCAATTTAAAAGCTTTGCTAAAACTCTAATTCCACAATTTATATTCTAAAACAGAAAATAATCCATATGATATCACATAAAAATATTTTCTAACAAATCAAAATATTTATTAAGAACACATTACACTTTAATTATTGTACATGTATGATGTTACTTACCTTGATCGATCCGAAAAGATAAATATCCTAGCTCCTACTCGTCCAACGATTGTCCTCAGACATAACCAGAAAACATCTTGATAAATTCATGATCTCAAAACCTCAAATGTTCTACAAAATGCCCTTAAAATTCCTAGACAAACCGTTCTGCCAAAGTCCGATGCCCAGAACAGAGCTCATTCCAGAAATGTTAGAAAATTATATCCTAATCTGATTAACCTAGAATTTTGCAGAGGCGAACTAGACACATGAAGTATTCAACTGAAAATTTTTCAAAGCAAATTACATTCAGAAACTATTTTTAAATGATTTTCGCTTTCTGCTAGTCAATTCTGTCCATAATTTTCAGATTAAAACGTTTCGAACTCAAAATTTCATAACAATTATTCCACACATTTAAAAATCATGATAATGTACAGAAACGTATATATCATCTTGAAGAAGCCGCATATAAAATTTGAGGAATTTTTGACTCCTCTAGCATATGAAAAAAAATTCCGAAATTCGCAACATCCAGAAATTACAGTATTTTCTAGATTTTCAACAGAGAGTTCAAAAATTCGTAATAAATTGAAATCTTAATATTTTTTGTGAAATAAAATTTTTTATATTCATATACATGTCTATAATAACATATAAAAAAACCAGGCTGAAAATCGAATTGTAAGTATTCAAAAAAATTTGAAAATCCTAAGCTGTTCATAAATTCTCTGCAGAAACCCTAGCACAAATCTAGACAACAAAAATAATTCTAATAAAGATTATTAAATCAAACTAAAAGAAATATAATCTTACCTTGAAATCTCTGAGTTCCAAAGCCTCCCCTAAAATTTTTACGTTAAAAACCCTATTTGCAATATTATAATATTGCTTATATACTAGATAGGGTTAAGGTATCCTAAAGGAATAAAACTTCTAATTTAAATATAAATAAAACTCTTTTCTTTTTCTTTTTTTTTTTAAACTTATTATAGTCATAATTATTATCCTAGACTAATTCCATAATGACTTATATAGCCCTAAGAAAATTAGGGTTGTCACATTCTCTCCCCCTTAACAAAATTTCGTCCTCGAAATTTGATGCATACCTCAACTTCCTTAGTCTTGAGTCCTTGGCTTCTTTGCGTGACTATTATCTGCCTGATTACTAGTGTTAAGGTCTCTCCTCCTTGGGCAATCCTTAATCCTGTGTCCTATCTGACCGCAACCAAAGCAAGCTCCAGTGTTCCAATAGCAATTCCCATGGTGTGTATTGCCGCAACGATCACAAGGGGTTGTATTGTTTTGAGAAGATCCATCTCCATCTTTTCTTTGGGAAGGATAATTATTAGTATCCCCCTGGCCTAACCAGATGTTACCATCACCCTTGGAATTTTGTCGGTTCTGATCGTCTATCTCATTCTGAGGTTCCACCAAATACCTCTCAGCAATCATAGCTCGGTCTACCATCTCTGCATATGTGTCCAATTTCAAGATTGCCAGTTGAGACTGAAGGGCTAGATGTAGGCCCTCAAAGAATAATCTTGCTTTAGCAGCATCACTTGGTATGGTCACAAATCGAGATAAAGAGTTGAATTTTCCTCATATTCAGCCACTGATCTATTTCCTTGAGTCAAACGATTGAATTCTGCCTCCATCATATGACGAACTCGATCAGGGAAATATTTCTCGTTAAAGGAGTCCACAAACATCTTCCAAGTAATTTGTGCACCTTCTCCCATACGATTAATCATCAATCGTGAAGTGGCTTCCCACCAATGGTTAGCCTCACCCTCCAAGACAAAAGATGCAAACGTAACCCTCAAATTGCTCGTACAACCCAAAGCCGTGAAAATCTTCTCTATTTGCTTTAGCCAAGCCTCAGCAACCAAAGGATCTATAATACCCCGAAAAGTAGGTGGACCTAGTTTCTTGAATTGCTCCAACGTTACCACGACTTCACCCGCTGCAGCATTGTTTCCTTCTCTATTACCACCATGCCAAGTATTATGATTTGCCATTTGCTCCATAAGCCTATTCTGCTGCTCCATGAATCTAGTAAATGTGCGCATCCATGGAGGATTATCCTGAGCCATTTCTTGAATAGTAGGGTTGTCATTAGCCTGATTATTACCACCTCTAGTTCGATTATTGTTACCTCTTGAGTTAGCAGCCTCTGTAGTCTGTCTACGTGGTGGCATCTTAAACTAGCATAACATAAGAAATTTAATAAGAAATCACATGAATGTTCTAGGTTTTTAAGGTCAAAAGAAAACTTATCAACTTCGATCTAAGTCACTACTTTCTATTGACATTTTATAGTCTACAGAATCATATACCTAAGCTCTGATATCATAACTGTAACGCCCCAAAATCGAAACACAAATATTGCTAATATGCTTGGACATTACTAACAATAAACCTCTAACTAAAAACTTCAATAAATCTTCTTACTGGAAAATAGGGAACATAACAACAAATTTAATATCTCTCTAGAGTCAAAATAAAGCCTAATAATCTAAAGTTCCAGACACAATTATTAAAATAAAAGGGAATCTTCTTATTGCATAACTTCAAAAATAAACTAAAGCCTCGACATCAACCATGAAGCTCAACCACTCTTCCGCTGCGCCACTCTGATAAAATATTAGAGACGAGGGGTGAGCCGTCAACTCGGTAAGTAAAATCATACACAACCATTAGTATCTTAAAACAATTATAAAAACATCATCAAATTCATAGTTTAATACTTCAATTCCAAAAATCATATCTTAGTAAAACGGAGTCATAAGCATTTGTAACATTTACGATCAAAGAAGTCATTCACAATCATTAGAGATCAAAAAGACATTTATCGGCTCATGTCACATAGTGTCACCCGTAATCCCGGTGACCCGGCCCAGAAATATGTCACCTGTAATCCCGGTGACCCGGCCCAAAAGTATGTCACCTGTATCCCCGGTGACCCTGGTCCAAAAGTATGTCACCTGTATCTCCGGTGACCCAGTCCAAAAGTATGTCACCTGTATCCCCGGTGACCCGGTCCAAAAGTATGTCACCTGTATCCCCGGTGACCCGGTCCAAAAGTCGTGTGCACACTAATACCACAGCTGGGTTCAGAATTCATATCAACATTCAAATGCTATAGACAATGAGTCAAAACATTCAAAACCATTGCAAATAATATGATTCTCAAAGTACGTATACTAATAACTTTTCGTAGATAATAATAAGTTCGTAAAAAGTTCATTTCAATAAAAACTGCCTTTAACATAAAAACAGTTTTGAGAATCAATTTAAAAGCTTTGCTAAAACTCTAATTCCACAATTTATATTCTAAAACAGAAAATAATCCAGATGATATCACATAAAAATATTTTCTAACAAATCAAAATATTTATTAAGAACACATTACACTTTAATCATTGTACATGTATGATGTTACTTACCTTGTTCGATCCGAAAAGACAAATATCCTAGCTCCTACTCGTCCAACGATTGTCCTAAGACATAACCAGAAAACATCTTGATAAATTCATGATCTCAAAACCTCAAATGTTCTACAAAATGCCCTTAAAATTCCTAGACAAACCGTTCTGCCTAAGTCCGATACCCAGAACAGAGCTCATTCCAGAAATTTTAGAAAATTATATCCTAATCTGATTAACCTAGAATTTTGCAGAGGCGAACTAGACACATGAAGTATTCAACTGAAAATTTTTCAAAGCAAATTACGTTCAGAAACTATTTTTAAATGATTTTCAGATGAAAACGTTTCGAACTCAAAATTTCATAACAATTATTCCACACATTTAAAAATCATGAAAATGTACAGAAACGTATATATTATCTTGGAGAAGCTGCATATAAAATTTGAGGAATTTCTGACTCCTCTATCATATGAAAAAAAATTCTGAAATTCGCAACATCCAGAAATTACAGTATTTTTCAGATTTTCAACAGAGAGTTCAAAAATTCGTAATAAATTGAAATCTTAATATTTTTTGTGAAATAAAATTTTGTATAGTCATATACATGTCTATAATAACATATAAAAAAACCAGGCTGAAAATCGAATTGTAAGCATCCAAAAAAATTTGAAAATCCTAAGCTGTTCATAAATTCTCTGCAGAAACCCTAGCACAAATCTAGACAACAAAAATAATTCTAATAAAGATTATTAAATCAAACTAAAGGAAATATAATCTTACCTTGAAATCTCTGAGTTTCAAAGCCTCCCCTAAAATATTTACGTTAAAAACCCTATTTACAATATTATAATATTGCTTATATACTAGATAGGGTTAAGGTATCATAAAGGAATAAAACTTTTAATTTAAATATAAATAAAACTCTTTTCTTTTTCTTTTTTTTTAACTTATTATAGTCATAATTATTATCCTAGACTAATTCCATAATGACTTATATAGCCCTAAGAAAATTAGGGTTGTCACAAATTTGAATTGAGTTGAGTTTTTTAGAAAAATAAAGATAAAATCTGGGTTAAAACTTGCCAACAGATTAAACATCAAGCATTGCAAGATGGAAACAGCGCTGTTGGCCATATATCACAATCTTTTCTTATAGAACCCTTAAACTGAAAATGAAGGAAAAGAAGATCGAAGTACTATCAGGGTTTGATGTCCATAGTTTTGGAAACCAATTTTCTGTTTTTCAAATCCAAAATACATATATATTCAAGCCCGGCCCAGGTACAACACTGTTACCGCTTTGTGTTTTTTTTTTTTTTAACAGGCTTACAATATCCATTTTCTTTTTTAATCCTCCTCGTTCATTATTTTTAGGTTCGTATTTGCAGTTAAACATACGAATACTTATCACTGTTAAATTAGCAAAACAATATTTTTTTAGAAAGAAATGATAAGGTAAATTTTTTTAACTTAAAAGCGATTTAAAAAGAATTTTTTAAAAAGTCTCAATTTTGAGTTTTTAAAAGATTATAAAATAGTTTTTTTGGTCAATAATAAACTCTTTTTATGTGATAACCAAATAATTAAAAAAAATTTGGAGAAGTTTTTTACTTTAAAAGAACTCTTTTGATACGTGAAGAAGCCAAAACAAACTCGTTGATATCTTCTAGCCTTGACTTTCCAAGATTTGCCAAAATGGGAAAAATTTGCGGCTTCAGCATTAAAATAATACAACTTTTAGTTCTAATAATTCAATGCTACATCTTTGACTTCAATTGTGAATTAATGCTCAGAGCCTCACTATTGGATAGCAAAGCAAACAAATAGGAGACAAAAAACAAAAAAAGAAAAAAAAAAGCAATCACTTACACTTCTTTCAGTGACAATAAATTTAATTTGCCAGAAAAAACCAAGCTAGCTAGCATTCTTCGGACGTTAGTATACAAAACCATCGTTGACGTGGTTGTGAGTCGAGTTGAAGGAGAAACGTTGAGCAACAATGAGCAGCAGTGCATGCAAGTTTTTGATTGCTTCATTACAAGTGTCCTGCACTTTGGCTAAGAATTTACAGCTCATGCAATGAAATTGAAATCGTCATGTTAATCACTTATCACTCTTTGAATTAAGCATATGCTTCGGTCATGCAACATTTGGGCATCTGCATGTGAAGAGCTTTGATGTTCTCACAAGTAACACCAAGACACATTATGTTGGAAATGTTGCTTTCATCAACAAGTGGATTATCTTTCACATTTGCTTTCTCTCACTTATAGCGCTATTAAGGGCCACAATGGTGTCCTCTTCTTCTTCAAGGGAATTCAGACCTTGGGTTGCAACTTGCATTGTCTCTTCAATTTATTCTTATTGTACTTTCCATCTGTTTGTTAGGCTAACACATTCTCTAAGTCCCAATGGGAGCCACTGCCTCTCACTGGGAAGAATTGATAAGAAACATATCGTCCAAAAGCCTTCCAAATGAAATTGTGATCGATATCCTGTCAAGGTTGCCTGTGAAGTCCGCTCTCAGGCTTAGGAGCGCATGCAATCCATGGTGCTCTCTTTTCGGTGAACCTAAATTCATTGAATTGCATCTCAATCGAGGTGTTACAGGAAACGAAAGTTGTCTTCTCGTTCGTCATGTGACAGACCCTGGAGAAAAGATATACTCGCAGTGGAATAAAGCAATGCCTGGAGACATCAAACAGCTAGAAGTTCCGGGTAAAACAAAGGAAATAATTACTTAGCAGTGAAGTCTGGAAATTCACTGATTTGCGTGGGAAGATACTGGGATGATGAAGAAATTTACTCGTTGCGGAATGCTGAAACTTTTGGAGAGCTTGGAAGGGTAGAAGTTCCCAGCCAGAGCATGACAAATTTTTTCTCAATCGTGGGGAGTAGCAAGGGTTTGGTTTGTCTAAATGAGGCGAATTTCAATGGCTCATATCACAGCCTTAACTCATTTCTTTGGAAGCCGGCTATCAAACAATTCAGAGCCCCCCAAAGTTCGTCAACAGATTCACCGGTGCGCTCGTTGTTGTGAGATTTCTCTACTTTATTGAAAGCAAAGTACACGAAGCGGAAGTGTATTCATTAATCACTGACTGTTGGACAAAGGTCGTGGCAGAAATTCAATGCAATATCAGGAGTCCACTTTCTCAAGCATATGTGAATGGTGCATCGCATTGGTTAGCTACCAAGAAGGATGAGGCTGGTGAGCCTCATCACTCTATCTTGACATTCAATATGCTTGAACAAACTTTCGGCAAGTTGAGGCTGCCCAAATGCTGTAAGCGGGATCATTTCCCTCTAAACAAATTGCTCACGATGTTTGTGGGATGTCTTGTTGTGTTTGTTTACAACCCTTATCAGTTGAATAAGAGTTGTGACCTTTGGGTCATGAAGGAGTATGGAGTGGCAAAGTCCTGGACTAAACAGTACTTATTTCATCATAAAGTGGAAGTCATGGTACCATTAGGCATTTTTGATAACGGTGAACTCGTAATGGAGAGGGAAAAAGATGGGAAGTTGTTTTCATTTGATGCAAAGGCTAAGGTAAGGAAGAGTCTCAAAATTTTTCAGCCTGCTCGCATAGTCAAATATTAAGAGAGTCTACTATCTCCTCAAGGACGCAGTGGAGTTGGTGCTTCAGAATCTTTTCCTTCTTCCAGTCAGATTGAGATGTAGAGAAACACATGATTAGCATCCTATACATAAAGTTAACTATTTATGTTATATATATAGTGAACTGCTGCAGGTTGCAATAATAGTGTTAATATGACTATTGGTTGACAATTAGCAACCGTAAGTCAAAGTCAATGTATTCGTGTATATATATATATATATATATATATATATAAATGCATCCTTGGAGTTCAAGGGAAGGTCGAGAAGTATCATTATCATCGAGATGGCTTTGATTAAATATAGGTATCATTATCAAAAGCTTACCATTAGCAGTGCTGGTTATGCATGCCGTTGCAAGTCTTTTACACCAACCAAAGGAGAGACAAAATGGGAATCTTCTATTTGACAGGTATGATCTTTCTGACATATAATCTATTGATTGTTATTGTTGTGAATGGTTAAGTGACAGAATTCATTCCTATGATCACTTTATTTATCAAGTCTTTAGACATAAAAAATCCTCTGGAAAATTATTCAGCTTTCTTTTTATGAGCAATAAAAACACTACAGAAAATGTCCAACCCTATATAAATGTCTATGCATGCAGTGAGGGGCGGCTTGTTCATATTGATTTTGGCTTTATTTTGGAAACTTAACCAGGTGGAATTATGCGATTTGAGAGTGCACACTTCAAGCTTAGCCATGAAATGACTCAATTACTAGATCCATCCGCGGCTATATATGAAGAGTGATGCCTGGTATCAATTCGTAAGGTAACTAAAAGATTTCTTTTTTATTTTTCCTTGATATGTTTGTGAACGAACTTCTAGGTCAAAAGTTGACTTTCTTTGTTTTGTGTCATGATTAGCTTGCGTATCAAGGGTTATCTAGCTGCTCGTCGTCATATGGATGGGATCATCAACACTGTGCTGTTAATGCTGGACAGTGGATTACCTTGCTTTATCAGGGTTGACCCTATTGGAAATCTTCGCGAGTGGTTTCATCCTGAAAGGAACGTACGTGAACCTGCCAATTTCATGAAATATGAATGCACAGATGCCTACAACAAGTGGACTACTGTAGGCTATGACTTGATTCAGTATCTGCAACAGGGCATTAAGAAGAGAGAAAATTTTAGAGTCCGTATTCAGTGGACATTATTGTTTGCAATCCTATAATTATAGTTGTCTTAGCTGCGATTTTTTTAAGGAAGCCCACCATGGTTTTCCGGCAGAATTGATGCTGAAGGGAAGTATTGTAATATTGGCGGAACATAGAATGAGTTAGTTGTGACCTAGTGTTGGGGTTCCTCGTGAGGCTTGTAAAAATATGATTTTCAGCTCCAATTAGTTAATATTCTTTCAGGTTGTTGCATCGATTTGTGTTAAGCTAATTTTATTTTAGTTAAATAAGTACACTTAGCTTAGTATTTGGTTGGCTTTTAAGTTATTTTTATTAGATTTATCCTTATTTTTATTTCTTTTTGTAGGTTAAGGTAAAAACTCTTATGTATGATGAAATTTAGAGAATTGGAGAAAATTCTCAAGAAAATCCTTAATTTTGGTATTGAAGTCGTTGGAGTTGCAACATCAACATTTGGAGTTGCAACATTGTTACTATTTAACCTGGAAAATTTTGAAGCCAGGAACTTGAAGTCACAGCATGAAAAAGTGAAGCTGTAACACTAGAAAGTGAGCAGTCCGGCGAGAATTCGCAGCATCAGGAGAGTCAAGTGGCAGCTAACGACGTAAACACTTAATATAAAGAAAGGTTTTTAGGGTTTTTGAGAGGGGATTCCCTTTTCTCTCTAACTTTCAAAGGCAGCCGTGATTCTTGGGAGACGAATTAGACCTGAATACAAGAAGAAGGAGCAGGAATTCAAGATTGAAGCTAGTCCGCAATTGAGATTTGCAATCTACAACTAGTTTTCTCTTGAACTTCTAAATTTACCCAAGTATCTCTATGGCTCTATTGTTGATTAAAAAAAAAAAAAGTGTAGTGAGAGGACGATTCACTGTCATTTGCCAATGGCCATGGTCAAACTTACATCGTTGTCTACTATGATGGTTTAGGAAAAGAAAATGTGAAAGGTTGCATTCTCACAGCTAAGGCTACAATAGCTACAGGCAGCATAGGTGATGAGTCCCCCCAAGATATGAGCCTGGTCCTGCAAGATTCCCAGACACACATCAATTATGTATGAATTTGAATCCTCTGCACCATTATGCATTTTCCTCTATTTATTTCCTGGAAAACTATGGGATTTTAAGTATGGAAAATCAATGCTAATGATATCCCACCATTTTCGTTCTTGACTCCGCTCTCCTGTGCTCGTTGCTCTTCAGTTTACAGCATAAAAATCTCTGCTATGTTTTGACCCATCCATCACACCAAATGGTAAATTAGGCAACCCTTGCCCATTTCCTCAACTTTTGCTATTCAATCTTGAGTTGGGACAAAAGTTAGAGTTTTCATGAATTGAATTATTAAAAGAAATTAAAAAAATAAAAAATTTATACTTCTAACAGATAAGACGAATCTTGTAAGAATTAAATAGTTTCACTTTCAGAAGACAAACAAGCTACGTAGATTTTTAATTGGGAAAATATCACAAAGTACCCCTACGTTTTGGCTTATTATCGTTCAGAAATACTGTTTGCTATTTTTCATCATGGGGTACCCCTGACTTTTTTTAAATTCATCACAAACCACCCTTCTGTCACTGTTACCGTTAAATGACATCACTATTCCATCCAAAACCATTACAATTACCTAAATACCCCTAACTATTCCATCCAAAACCATTACAATTACCTAAATACCCCTAATTATTCCATCCAAAACCATTACAATTACCTAAATACCCCTAACTATTCCATTTAATTCAAGAAAAAAATTAGTTAAAACAAATGCAATGAAAGGTCTCGAACCCAAGACTCCAAACTATCACAAAGACTTTTAACCACTGGGCCAAACAACTTTTTTAACACTGAAGGAACAAAAATATATTTAAACAATAGAGCTTCTTATTGTACTTTATTAATTTTTTTTGTTTACGGTGAGTAGAAAAACCATAAATTTATTAATTTATTTTTTATTTATATTTATATTTATTTTAATATATTAATTCTTATTAATAAAATTATTAATTTATTTTAAGAAATTAATTTTGTTGTAAAAATTTACAAAATATCTGTGTGAATAGCCCAAGATAAACCAATAAATTTTTAGATATTTTGTTGAGTATTTTGTGAATTTTTAAATATATTTATGGATATTTTATTGGGTATTTTTCAATTATTTGAAATTTAGTTGTATATTAGAAATGCTTTGATATGTATTCTCTTATTTAATTTTATAATTGATTAAAATTAATTATAAATTTTAATTAATTGATTAAAATAAATTAATAAATTTATTAATAAAATTAATATATTAAAATAAATATAAGTAAAAAATAAATTAATAAATTATAGTTTTTCTACTCACCATAAACAAAAAAAATTAATAAAGTACAATAAAAAGCTCTATTGTTTAAATATATTTTTGTTCCTTTAGTGTTAAAAAAGTTGTTTGGCCCAGTGGTTAGAAGTCTTTGTGATAGTTTGGAGTTTTGGGTTCGAGTCATTTCATTGCATTTGTTTTAACTAATTTTTTTCTTGAATTAAATCTACAGTTAGGGGTATTTAGGTAATTGTAATGGTTTTAGATAGAATAGTGATGTCATTTAACGGTAAGCATTTGTTTTAACTAATTTTTTTCTTGAATTAAATCTACAGTTAGGGGTATTTAGGTAATTGTAATGGTTTTAGATAGAATAGTGATGTCATTTAACGGTAACAGTGACGGAAGGGTGGTTTGTGATGAATTTAAAAAAAGTCAGGGGTACCCCATGATGAAAAATAGCAAACAGTGTTTTTGGATGATAATAAGCCAAAACGTAAGGGTACTTTATGACATTTTCCCATTTGTAATTCACAAAATTTTAAAACAAATTTCATAAGCACTAAACAGATAAACCCTTTAATTAGAAATTGAAAAAGAGATTATAATGCCATTAGAAGGTTAATTTTTCTTGTAGGAATACCAAAAGAAACATAACACGTATATACGAGAGATGTAAGGTCCCTTTAGGCTGCTCCGTTAATTATTAGTGGTCAATTCAATACCCCATGAAGAATGGACCACTTATTCTAAAAGCAAGAAGAACCACATAATTTAATTCTTGTCACAAGAAAAGGAAATTGAAAAGTGAGAAAAAGCACAACCAAACACAAAAGGAACTTACAAAGAAAAAGAAAGATACAGCCAAATAAATAATAAAACAACCATCGACCCACATCAATGGCTCCAATCACATGGAAAATTTCCAGCCTTAAATGCACTTATAAAGCAATACACTTTTGACTTACCACCACTCTCACCTGCCCAGTAATAAGAGTTTGCCTAGTTTCCTATTGTTTTGTTGACTTCAATAGAAGACACTCTGTGGCACCAAATTTTACTTTTGAAAATCATGAAATGACAATTTTTGTGACATAAGATGAGATTAAAATCTTTCTCACGATGATTAACATGTATTTAACCAATCGATTGTTTATTAGAAGTATGATCACTCATCGTAAGAAATTTTTTTGTTAATATCATAAATCAAACTTTGAAATATTTAGACAAATGATAAAAGGAAGATTATAGATAAAATATATTATGTATGTAATTCATAAAAGTTTATCACTTCTCATTTCATAAGTGGGTTTTGTCATCTGAGATCACGTTCTCTTCTTTCACCCCCTCACCCAAACATTACCATCTTTGTGAAAAGCTAATCTCAAATTTCTTGAAATACTATATTTACCAAATCACCCTCCCGGTTACGTTTGCGCGTTAGAGACCGGCACTAACTGAACGTTACTTGTTGCGCCGTCGCCGTTAACTTCGCTGCCCTTGTTTCTCTTCTTCCTTTTGGAATCCCTCAACCAGTTGGACTTACCAAATAGAACCTCCATCTCTTCAAGGGTCTTGCCCCGTGTTTCAGGGTGCAACATATAGATGAACATAAACGCCATTGATGCAATCCCCATGAAGAGAAAGAAGGCCCCACCGATGGTTATCGCCTTATAAAGTGATATAAAAGTCGTTGAGACGACCCCACTTGCCACTCTATTTACCGCCACACCCATACTCACTCCCTGCGCGCGTAGCTTCAACGGAAAGATCTCAGAGGCGTAGACCCACGTGACGGGCCCTATCCCGATCGAGAACGTAGCAACATACGCCAACACGCTAGCGATGGACAATCCGACGGCCCAGGGCAGCTTCGTGTGGGAATGATCAATGATCGTGAGCGAGAAGCCGAGGGTTGCGAGTGACGCGATGACACCCGCAAGACTAATCAGAAACAATGGACGCCGTCCGATCCTATCGAGCAAAAATGTTGTCATCAGGATGAAAATAGTCTTCACAAATCCAACGGCCATAGTGGCGAGTAACTTATCATTCTTGGATGTGATCCCAGCCTTTTCAAAGATCCTTGGACTGTACAAAACGACGGCGTCTATTCCAGATGCTTGCTGGAAGAAATGAGTACCGAGGGCTGCGATTAAAATGTGACGAACTGCGGGCGTAGGATAGAGAAGAAGCTCTTTCCATACACCCTCACCGTGGCTACGCCTTTCGACCGTTACGACGTCGTCGTTGCACTCTTGGGGAATGCCAGCTGCTCTTTTTATATCAGCGAGCCTGAGAAGAGCTTCCTCTTTGCTGTCAGAGATTTTGTCGAGTACCTTCTTGGCGGCACCTAGTCGGCCCTGCATGACAAGCCAACGCGGTGTCTCGGGCATGGCCAGGACGCCCAATGCGAGGAACAGGGAGGGGACGGCGCCGATGCCGAGCATCATTCGCCAACCCAAGTGAAGTGGCAGTTTGGAGAATGCGTAGTTTGAGACGTAGCCGAGTAATATCCCAGCATTGATGAACAGCTGTAAAATCCAAAGCAAAAAGTTTTAAAAAATGAGATGTATTGTAGAGAGCTGAAAAAACAAAAATTTTACTATCTTTTTTTAATGTTTATAAAGATTTTTTATCTTGTTTTCTTTTATTAAAAAATAAAGATGAGATTTTGTTACCAAAAGTTTACTTTTGACTTACTGCATGCGTCTGAAATTAAACAGATTTACTTACGTCAGGCAAGGAAGTGAGGAAGCCACGAGAGGAAGCGGGGGAGACTTCAGCAGTGTAAACAGGAGCAATCATGAGAGCGTAGCCAACGCCAATACCAGCAACAAAACGACCAACCATTAGAAAAGCGTAGTTAGTGGCGAATCCCATCAGTAGAGCGCCTGCAAAGAAGATGGCACCTGCCACCACGATGGTGTAACGGCGGCCGATCCAGTCAGAGGTTCTGCCGGCGGCGGCTGAACCGAATAGTGAGTAAAGGTTGAGAGTCCCAACTAGAATCTCCACTTGTAGGTCGCTGATTTTGAGGTCGTCTTGGATGAAGATTGACGCTCCACTGATAACTCCAATATCTAATTATGAAACACATATCTTATGTATGCATGAGATGAAAATTATCCGTACACAAAAGTGGTAATCTATAGTCACAATTTTATAATTATTGATTTTATAAAATTTTGTGTTAAAAAAGATATATGTTTTCTAAAAAGTTAGAAAAACATTTTCAAATCTGCGTTTTCGGTAACCATTAATGTGTGCCAAAAAATCAAGGTTATATACACATAGAGATGCAAGTTTCATTTTCTAAGAAAAATTTTGTTGAGAAAAAACTCATGGGTCCATCAGAGGACTGTTTTTATATTGCTTTGTGAATACTTTAATTAATTATTATCTCCATGCCATGGAACCTTCTTTTTCCCGGATCAACTCAATTTATAATGTGACTGTAATGAAATGAAGTACTACTTACCATAACCTAGTAAGATGGAAGCCATGGAAGCTAAGATTGCACAAGCAAAAGCAAACTTGTTACGCTTCGGTTTGGGTGGAAGATCGAAATCTGTAACAGTTTTGTTTTGGAACTGGTTAGTAGTCCTAGTGCTGCTCTCGGTTCCCTGCAGACCAGCCATGTTTGCTGCAGCTAGCAGGAGAGGGCTGCCGGGAGAGAGAGAGAGAGAGAGAGAGAGAGAGAGAGAGAGAGAGAGAGAGACAGTTTGTGGTGACAGGTTAATTAAACAGTTCGAAGAAGGGAGATTTCAAGTTGGAGATTGAACCCATTGACAAATTTTCATCAAATAATCCAATCTTGGCTCACATATTAATTATATCTAACTATTTTTTATTTTAATTATTTTTAATCTATTTTTTTAAAAAAATATTAAAATATCTTTAATAATTTTAAAAATAATAAAATTAAATTATATGTATAATTTGTTATACAATGTAATTATATAATTACATAAGAATAGTGTAAAAAATAAAAAATAGACTTTAGATGTTTTACATAACTATATCATATAACTTGCACAATCATTTTATAAAATAATTATCAATAATATTATAAATATATTTATTATATTACACAATTAAATCGTGCAACTTCACGATCTATCGTGTAAAAAAATAGTTTTAAAATTTTGTAAGATTTTTGTGTGTAAGTTTGTGATATGATTGTGCAAAATTATAAATCTCAAAAATTTTATATGACTCTATTGTATAATTTATATGACTATATCATATATTATATAAAAATAGTATTCTATATTTTAATAATAATAAATAACATTCACATCTTTTAGATGAAAAAAGAGCTATAAATAATTAAAATAAAAAAATAAGATTTAATTAAGGAAACTTAAAAAGTGATTAAAAAAAAAAATGCTTCGAATCAATTGGGTGCCATTAAAGAGAGCCATTGGCTTGGTGTGAAGTGGTGGTGCTGACCGTAGGTCAACTTTCATAGACTTCTGGCCGACCTCCCCATGTTTGAGGAGATTTTGATTACCCCCCATATTTTTAAACATAGGGAAAACCTCCCGATATTACTTGTCGCTCCCCTCAGTATCAAAGAGAATGGTTAGCAAATGTTACTTCACATGGCCCGAAATATCTGAAATAAAAAATATATATATTGAAAATTGGGTAACATGCTCCCATGTAAGCCATTTTATATTATTTCAAATTCCGTCACTTTTCAATATGTTTCTAGGTATATTTAAACTCCAATGAAACTTTAGAATCAGCCAACAGTTCCTCAACAAAAAGGATGAACTTCACAATCTCTTCGTCATGCTCTTGGCATCACCTCCAGAGTATCTATAACCCCTTCAAGTTTTTTTTTTTCCGTGTTCAAAATGAAGAACCATATATCCTAGCTCAGAATAAAGAGTTGGAATCGAATAAAAAAAAAAAAAGAACAGATAGAAATTTGATTAAAGATGAAAAAGAATTGAAGGTGATGTCCACCATGAAAACAACCCAAGCAGACACACAGACAACCACCATGAAATTCGTCAAATCAATTGAACCCAAATCAGAATCTCCAAAATGTATAATCAGCTCTGAAGAAAAAGCAACAAGATTTCAGAGGAAAAATAAAACTTTGAGAAGCCGCAATCTAACTTCGCAAGGACAGATCGCAGCCACTTGATGTATGGCTTTCTCTAGGCGAGTTGCGATCGGTGTAAGAAAAAAGAAAAAGAAAATGCAGAGAGAAGATGAAGAAACGTGTAGAAAGAAGAAGAAGAAGACCCAAGACAATAGAAAATAAAAATAGAGAGAGGAGCCGATAAAGAAGCGTGGAGGAGAAAGGAAGAAAAAAATAAAAAATTGGAGGGATGACAAAAAAATTAGTGGTAAAAATTAATTAAAAAGTTTATTTTATATTATATTTTAATCAGATATTTTTACATATTATAGTAAAATTACGTTTTTATCCTTTCTCTTGGAGGATGCAAAGTTGTTCAAAAACATTTTAAAATATCAATTTTTCATGTGATGTCGTCATCATGATGATGGCATTTTGATCATCTTATATTCTCTGTCTGGGAGTACGCACAAGCTAAGGGTAAAATAGTTATTATATAATATGCAGTAAAGGATATGACAGCTTGACGGAACGGCCCGAATAACGCTGGGGGGAAGTCTTGAATTTTCTTCATTGATTAGACTAGTGAGTCCAATGAGATGAGCATGCATATACACGTATCCAGTGCAGGCTTTTCGGGCCTAGGAAAAAATTACATAATAACCGTTTTCATATTTAATACAAAAAATTAAATATATTTTACTAATATTTTAAATTTATTTGCTTAAAAATATTTTCATTATTTGTTGATTTTTTTATTCAATTTTAAATTCATGTTAATGTATTTTATTTATTTATTTTACATATTTATTTATCAAGATTTTTTGTTTTAAGCTTCAATTTATTTTTCAAATAATTATCTTAATTTTTCATGTGTAGATTCAGATTTTGTAGTAGACATATCTAAAATAAAAAATTAAATGAATAAAATAATATTGATAATTTTTTTAGAAAGAATGATACAGTAGATAGTTATAAAAACTAAAATTATATTTAGGTTATATACTATCTTTTTTTTTAGTAATCTTACAAGAATCTGAGAGAGTTTCATTCAAATATAAAGTTGAAAGATAAATTTATAATATTAAAAAGTATTTATAATAGTTACGATTAATTTATATTTTACTTTTTTTATTTGTTTCAATACTACACATTAATTATTATCTAGGTAACTTCTAAATTTGAAAGAAATTTTGTCTAAATTTAGAAATAAAATACTAATTATTTAATTATATGATATTTCTAATAGAATTAATTGTTGGAGAAGAAAGATATTTGTGGCAAAAATTTAACATAGTTAACTATATTTTAGTGTGAAAATGATATTTAAAAAAGAAACATCGTCATGTAGATTATGAAAAACAGATGTTCCATAATTATTTTTAAAGTTCTATAAAATATGGGACCTTAACAAACAAAAACAAAATTTTGAGGCCTTGACGAACTAAGATAAACTTTTGGGGCCTTAAGCGATTGCCTTGATTGCCTAGGCTTAAGTCCACACTGCTTTACCATCACCAGGCTTGCCCACAGCCTTAACACTAATGGAATCCATATTGGAAGATCCGAATGAGTTACCATTACTGATCCAAATGTCTCCCTCTTGGTACTGATGGTAGAAAAAATTTATCAATTACGAATGTTAATTGCAGACCTGGTCATGGCATCAGTGCTGGAAGCTTAGGAAAATACACAAATGAAAAACCTAAGGCAGGAATCAATGTTAAGAATTGCAACATTAGTAATACCGACAATAATGTAAGAAATCAAAAATTAACCACAACCGGCATACACTTTATGGATATCACCATGACAATGACAGCAGTCCAATCCTATTAGATCAATTATATTGTCTATCGAATCAATGCAATGCAAAGGAACTCCTTAGAAAGGAATAAACTATCCTTCAATACACATCTTAATTATAATACGCGCGCGCGCATCCCACACGCTTTATATGTATTGGCATGCAAATGTTTAGGATATAATTAAGTCAAATGAATATATCTTTCTCATTATTTGATTTTCTTTATTTAGGAACCATTACACATTAAGCTTAGTAACATTAGTTTCAAGAAAATTACGGGTAACTCTGCGTCAGCACTTGCAGTCAAGATTGATTGTAGTAGTGGTATACCTTGTGAAGGGGCGGAGGTTGCTGAAATTGAATTACACACAATGGAAAAGAAGGACCTATTAAATCTGAATGTTCCCATGCTCAATCCAAGATTTCCAGGACGCAAAACTCAGTTATATGGGGCAACCTGCTTCGTCCTGATTAGAGCCGAAAAACCAGCCGATGCTTCCAAACCAGAACCTTCTAGTAAACCAGTTGCTTCCTAGTAGGAACATGATTGGTCATGCCACTTGTCATGTCACGTGTCCTTGAAGTGTTAGCAATTTGAAGAAAAACAGGAAAAATAATATTTTTTTGTTTCCTATTTTCAGTCTATTTTGATTTTAGTACTTCAGTTAGGAAAGATATTGCCGCTTATCATTTTCCACAATATTTTTTTAAATTTGGAAAGACATTTACTTTGCTTTAGGAAAGCTTCTTTATTTTGATTCCTTGTTGGATATCCTAAACTGATTTTGTTTCCCAAGCGTTCAAAATATTTAGGGTGTGTTCGTTTATAAATCCGGTATTTTTGTTTTCAATTGAATTTAGGAATATGTGGTTGATTTTGAATTATTTTAAATTTTGAAAAGGATATGTGATTGAGATTGAATGTAAATTGTATTGAAAAATGTGCAACACAGAAAACAGAATTTGGATTCATAAACGAACAGAGCTTTAGATTTTGGAAAAGATCTTTGAAGGAGATTTTGGAAAGATCTTTGAAGAATCCTTATGCAATAATATGGATTTGCTAGAGAGCACTATATAAGAAAAGTTTTACTTTGCGTCCAGTTCATGGAAGTTGTAATCTTTCGTTGCTGAGAGGTGTTCAGTCTTTATTAAGCTTGTATTATCGTTTTTATGTTCACGAGTCTGTAATAACCATAGATCTGTAAGGCTTGATAGATGAGTGCTTACATATAGATGAGTGCTTACATAAGTTTGTCGCTAATATTTGATTATAATGTCTTTCTTAACTAGGTGTAGTGAAGATAGTAGTGATTGATTAAGTGCAGATAGCTTTGGTTAGTTGGTATTGTTGTTGTACGTTCATCAGAGAGTTACGAATGCTCAAGACGACTCGAGTATTCACTTGGGAAAGTTGTATAATAGTCAAGTGGGAGTTGAACTGTTGGGCAGTGAAGTGCACCAAGGTAGAAGGTTGGTCTACTAGAGTTAAAGTTCTTTTAGAGAGAAATTGGGTTACAAAGAAAGGTAAGTGAGAGAGAAATGAGGATTTCTTATACTGTAAGTTTTGGTATTTGTAATCATGAATGACTTAATAGATTGTAGTTTGACTATCCGTGGATAGAGGTTGGTTATAGTTGAACCAAGTAAAAATTTGTTGTGTATATATCTTTTATTTTCTTGTTCATTATTAGATATATATAATTGCTTACGCGTTATCTAATGTAACTAAATCTTAGGCTTCAAATTTACCCTTCCAAGTTAGATGCTTCTTCTTCATTTATTTGAGTTGTTAAATAAATAATGCACGTACCGTGGATGATCAAATTTCTTTCTTAACCTTTCGTTTTCACTAATCAAATGTATCTAGACATATTAATTCTACATCCGGTCAACCCATATTCCATGCTGGGATGTAGAATTTAATTGGTGATTGTGCATATTCTAATTAGGTTATAGAAAATATACATATTCTCTATCATTTCCAAATTACTAAATCTTCTTCTTCTTATTATTAGATATAAACTTACCATGGTAGTAACTGAAACGAATTCTGCACCAGTTTCAAAAATATGAATTAAAATTTTGATTAATCTACTCTCTGTGTTGGTTCATTCAATTTTTTATTGTTCCTTAATATTTTGTCGCCTACGTTATGTTTCTTATGACTGATTAATATAACTTGATGATATTCTTTGTTTATTATGCTTCTATTAAAGTTACACACTCATAAAAATCAATGTTCCTAATTAAACACAAGACTTATGACACGTGCTCATTAATTGGTACAATAAGCTCTCTAGTTTCGACTCCCTATAATTTAATTTGAATATTTTGCAAATGGTCAAAGACCACCAATACAAAAATATATGTAAATAGAACCAAAAAAAAAAAAAAATTCTACAATTTCATTGGTTACCCTTAATCTATTGCTTTCTATTGGATATTTTCTTTTTCTCTCCTTCTTATCAATCTTCTCGTTCAATCTTCCTACTTCTGTTTTCTTCTTTGTCTATGACTTCTTCTTTTCTTCTTAATTTCTGGCTTCATTGAAAAACAATCTTTTTACGTTCTATTTTCATTTTTATGGTTTGTGTTAAAGTTAACCCCTCTTCATTTTTATGGTTAATAGCATAATAAGCGTTACGAAGAAACTATAAAAAGAAACATTGGCTAACCCCTCTTAATTTTTAATCATAAATAGTCCTAATAAACTTCTCATGAATTTTCTCTCATATGTCTGCAAATTTCTAGCAAATCAATGCCCGCTGCGGCTTACAGTTCCTTTAAACACATAGAGAACATCTCCATTTTCGACCCTGTGCCAGCTGAGGCTACAATTGTCACGCATGATGCTTTGCTTGTGAATCAACAAGTAATCCTCTTGTGGGAGAATTTTTCTGCTCAATAATAGCTGCCTCAAGTCATTAACCGTACTTGAGTCCTGCATTTCCATGGGAATGCTAGCACCATCAAGCAGGGTAGAAGATGTTTGCACTGTTATGCTTAGCCTTCTTGTGCGAGGGTCATCCCTTAGCCGGTTCATGGTCTTTAAGAACACAATAATTTCAGAGAATTCATGGATACCATACTCGGATAGGTTGCGGAAATCTTCATCCAATTCTATCCCACAAAAGAAAAGTAACATTCTTTTAATTGGCGTGCCTTCAATTATGTGGATTTTTTCTTTTAGGCTGCGGACAGTTTCTGTTCTGTCAACTTCTATGTTGATTTGTCTGGCAGAGAATTTTACTATAATTTGGATCTTACTATGTTGGTCCAATGCACTTTCAAATGTGGGTTTGGTAGTTAAATCAATTTTTGTACCTTCAGTGACAATTGGGTAGTCTTCCATGTCTAGTCCATCAACCAGCTCCCAACCAGATATGGAGAGAATCTGTGAAGCGACTGGGACACCCAGGAGTTGTTCTATCTTTCTTTTGATTTCCAGGACAGGTTCCTGGAGACCCACCTCTATGGCAAGTTCATGTGCCCATGCAACAATGATAACCCTCATGATTGTGGCTGCCAAAAGTTGAAAACTTTTGTTAGCTTCTCGCTTGTTCTGTCGATTATCAAAAACAAAACAAAGATTAGAATATGAGATATTAAAATTTATGGTCCATTCATTAAAGTAAAAGTATTAACAATTGCATTACTTATGTTTTTTGTCTTGCGCGCTAGGAATTTTGATGATTGGTACTCAGGAAAGGATCTGCGTTGCTTACTGAGATCAAGAGAGAGGGAGGATGAAGTTGTTGAACTTTAATCTTGATGGTCATGAGTGTTGAATGAGTATGGTTATCTGCATGTTTAGTTCATTTTCAAGTCATTTTATTTGTTTTGAGCATGATTTCATGCAATACTCATTTGTGAAGCAAGCCGAAAACCATATTTACATGCGCACGAGCAAAGCCTTATACATATTTGAGTCTATAGCATGAATGATGTACGGGTGTGGCACAGTACTTTTATGCATTAAATACTAATTAAGACTATAATTTATTTTTAGAAAAAGAGTTGGGAGGAGAATTCTGTTTATCATCTGCTTGATTGAAAATTCTAAAGGACTCCATTTTCATTTAATACTGTTACTGATCATCATAACTTCTGAGAATTATATGCCAATAATCTTTACTTTTGGAATGCATCATATTAATGCTTATACAGAGGTTCACCCAAAAGAAATTTGTTTCGATAGGCTGATAGCAGCCATTGATATTTGACCATATGCAAAGCGAGCAATCAATTGAGAATATATATGCTTTGGTTCTATAGCAAGGACATGACAGTGCTGCCAATGAACTTGTAAGAGCTTTAAAGTTTATTATAAACTAGACTACTTTAGATAGCATTTTACACACAAATTTCCAAGCTGAACACAGGAAACTTATTTTAAGTGTGCTCTGGACGGGAGGTATTTTTTGTTATTTAGAATGAAATTTAATGATCTGAAATCAGATTGGAGGTGGACCAGGGCATATTTCTCAGTATAACCAGAAAGCATGCTTAGCAAAAGCCTAGAAGGAAAATCTTCATTTGTGGAACTGATTCAACTCTCATTTTCTGAAGTGAAACTAATTGTTTGTGTGATTTTGAAGCTGGCTAGAAGTCTCCCAAGGGTACTAGCTAGTGCGCAGGGTAAAATTTAACGTCTGTTTATCAGTACTGTTGCTCCACTGTTATAATGATTTCATCTAAAAAGTCATAGTGGGTTTTTCTGATTATAATATCAGTTCTCTTATGAAGTTGGCGAGTAAGGAAACGTGTAAGAGGCCCAAGACTCACTTTACTCCGAGACATTCCTGCCATGTCGTAGCCTAACCTCCTCCTTATTCTCATTTATTATTATTTTCCAAAAAACAAAATGCAAGTATTTTCTTAACCAACCAACCCATGAATCCTTGACTTTGCTATTTCACAGACTCACAGTAATAAACCAGAAAGGCAAAAAGTAATGCATAAGGGGCACTGGGCAGTTGGTCATGTTTAAGCTTCACATTCACGATAAACACATGTAACAGTTCCATAGTTTGTGTTGCTGCAATTGATACCTTATTGAACTGAGAACTCGCAGTGCATTCATTCTTCAATGATATCTTAATGTGGTTTCGCACTCGGCTTAACAAACCTGCAAAAAGCTGGTTTTACACTAGTTAATCTGCAGAAAACAAATTCGTGTGAGGATTTCTTGTTTCGTTATTTCCCAGTGTGTGAATACAAAATATCCTTTTGGATCACAGATGTACTTAATTAATTAGTTCTTTACATTGACAACCAGTCAAGATTGATAATTAATGACAAGTTGGGACATAATAATATTACAACTAATAGTAATTAATTGTAAATTCTTCAAGATAGATCATGTCTTCAAGAATGCGTTACTGGGTCCAGCCATCTGAAGTCTACACATTTTCCATTCTGTTTTGAGAACACACTTGCGCAAACTGCCCCATCGTGCAATCATTTTTGCTCTGACAACATAGATTTCCTATTTATTTTTAATTTTTAACCACATTTCTTATTCTTAATTCATGTTTCTTATGTGATCAAGACACAAGTACATCTCAAATCTTAACGACTTTTTATCTTCTATAGATTTGTCTCATACAAGAAAGTATATATAATTGTATTTCCACTGTGGGCGCCACACTCTCCTCATATTCTGTGTAACAAAAAATTTAAATGGAGCCGTGAACAATAATATAAACTCTTTTAAGTTCTTTATAAGATAAAGTCAGCTCTTTTGTTATTGACCTTATCAAACAAAATATTAGTTCATCAATTTGTTGAGTGTCAGTTTGTCAATTACACTTTCAAAGGCCAGAGCTAGGCTATAAAAACAGACTAGCAATATGTTGTACATCACCACCTCTCAGCTCAGAAACATTCTCTACATTTTTCTGTAATTAGAGACATTGGCTATCCACAAGTTTCTTTTACTTCTATTTCTTCAACTCACTCTAAGTGTTCTCCTGTTGGACCTCACCAGTGCTCAGTGCTTGAAGCTCGGGTTCTACAAAAAGACTTGCCCGGACATGGAGGAAATTGTTGCCACGGCAACATATAGATACATTTCAAGATCACCAAGTCTTGCAGCTGCTTTGTTAAGGTTGCACTTACATGATTGTTTTGTCAGGGTAAGTTTTATACAACTAAATTTTATTGTTGTGCAACCTCCTCAGAATATAATTTCAATTAGTAATGTTGCTCAAAGTGTTTTTTTCTGATCATGACACAAATTTTTCGCTCTTCTAACAAATTTTGCTGGCGGGGATGTGATGGGTCTGTGTTACTGAAATCTCCAAAGAAAAACAAAGCTGAACGGGATGAAATTCCTAATTTAACTGTAAGAGGATACGAGGTTGTTGATGCTGTCAAGTCTGCACTAGAAAAAAAGTGTTCTGGCGTGGTCTCTTGTGCTGATATTTTAGCCATGGTTGCTCGAGATGCTGTTTCAATGGTAAAAATGAATGAAAATGTCCAGCATGCAATATATATAAATTTATAATTAGTTAATGAGAAGTCACCACCTTCGTTTTATAACTCAAAACTTTTATTTCAGATTCATGGACCATACTGGGCAGTTCCCACAGGAAGAAGAGATGGAAGAGTGTCAATTGCTGCAGAGACCTTTCAAAACTTACCACCTCCTTTCGGTAACATAACCCTTCTCAAACAAAAGTTTATGGTACAAAGGGAGTCATGCACATAAGCTCATCCTATTGGCCTACTTTAACTTATCTAGGTGCAATATCATGAAAAAGAACTTAAGCACGAAAATTTATTCCCTCGCTTAAGCATTGTCGTCAATCCTTGGCAATTAGTGTATCATAAGTCATAACCTGGGTTAGTCAAAGAGTCTTATACCTCACAAAATATAGGCAAAGCAAACTATATATCCTGCTAATTGTAACTTAAAAATTTTATTGATACTCAATAAGTAATTGATGAGTTCATTAACGAAAAATGACTCAAATTAAGGAGGGTGTTGAAAAATGATTGGGGGCTGAAAATTATGAGACTGACTATTATGCGCTTTTCTTTTCTTTATGTTATCGTGCATTCAATGTTTGACAACATATATATATATATATATATGTTAGTCTATGACAGGAGATCATAACATTTAAATTTTCAATAGCGCTTGGTCCATTTTTCAAAGGCATTCTCTAATTTGAGTCATTTTTTTATTTCCTAAAAGGTACTTATTTAAATGATATTTCAATAAATTTTGTAAGACACATATAAATGTTCAATAGCCGATGAGATTGACAATGATCATTCTTTTATGAGTGAACCAGAAAGCTCGTTTTATACTTTTTGTAATTCTAATTGTAGGAATAAGGGATCGAAAAGTGACAATACCAACTATGATACTTACATGCCAATTATCATGGGGCCTTTTATAACTTTATATATGGTTTCTAACTCTGAAATCATAGACAAACTAAAATATGTAGAAATAACAACAATAACCATAGATAAATATAATTGTAAAAAAAATTAAGAGTTCTTATATATAAATGGAATTCAACAAGAATTAGCTAGGATTATGTACTCACCTAATTTTGCCTCAATTTTTAAGGATATATTGATATATTGATATTCATATTAATGAATGTTTGAAATATGTATTTATTTTCTCTCCTCATTAATATATTTTCTATAACCATCATTCTCTCCTTTATAAAATAAATAAATAAGGTAGAGATGAGGTGAGGAGGGTAATCATCGTCCATTATGATTTTAAAATGTGTTTAATATGAATTAAGTATAATGATTATTTTACCCTCCATTGGGTACGTACAGCTGTTCAAACTTAATCCTTCATATTTTGATATCAACATTTTTCTTTACCACGCTTTCTTCCAAGATGCATTATTGGTCTACGCGAAAAATGGGGGAAAAACTAATAATAGAAAAGAATTTGAACCATGCATATTCTAACACTTTACAAACACAGCATAAAATTAGCAAATTAAATAGAGTGGCTAAAAAACTAGTGGATCGGATGAGCTTCTTCAGTACACTATAAAATGGTTTCAAATGGGACTAGAATTTCATGTAATTCATATATCCAAAAGTTCGAGAAGGAAAAGGAAACATGGCAAAGTTAAATAATACAACAGCAATGATTTTATTGGCAATCCTATTAGTATCAACTATTGACGCTCAAACTGTGGTTGATGTGACTAAACATGGTGCAAAGCCTGATGGACCAGATATCAGCCAGGTAATTGATAAACATGGAGCAACATTTATTTTGATATGATAATAATGAAGAAATGATTTTCTTCAAGTAGTTTTGGAGAATTGAGTGTCTTAAATTTGTTTCATGTCTTATAGGCTTTAACTGCCGCGTGGAAAGAAGCTTGTGCATCAACTTCTCCAAGCAAAATCTTGATTCCGAAAGGGACATTTTCATCAGGTCCAGTGACCATGGAGGGGCCTTGCAAGGCTCCTATTGAGGTTGAGGTTCAAGGCACCATCAAGGCCTTAACAGAGCCTAGTACAGTAAAGGATGCTACTTGGATGAAGTTCTATCGTATCGAAGGTTTCAAATTGCTGGGTGGGGGAACTTTTGATGGCCAAGGACCTAAAGCTTGGGGTACGTGTGCCAATCAATATTGCAAGGCACTTCCCATTGTAAGTTCATTCACTAATGGCCTGCATAGCTCAATTATAATAAGTATATATACACAATATTCGTACATGGCATTAACGAAATTAATATGTTTTATGTGTTGGCTTAAAATTTGCACAGAATATAAGATTCGACTTCATTACCAATGGATTGGTCCAAGATATAACTTCCTTAGACAGCAAACAATTTCATGTTAACGTCATAGGCTGCAAGAACTTAAGTTTCGTCCGCTTTACCATCACTGCACCTGACCACAGCCTCAACACTGATGGAATCCACATCGGAAGATCGGATGGAGTTAGCATTACCGATTCGAAAATCGGAACTGGTGATGATTGCATCTCCATTGGTGATGGCAGCAAAAATTTAACAATTACAAATGTTAAGTGCGGACCTGGTCATGGCATCAGTGTTGGAAGTTTGGGAAAATACGAAAACGAAGAACCTGTGTCAGGAATCCATGTTAAGAATTGCACCATTAGTAACACCGACAACGGTGTGAGAATCAAAACTTGGCCAGCATCCCATCCAGGCTCCGCATCCGACATACATTTCGAGGATATCACCATGACTAATGTCAGCAATCCTGTCCTATTAGATCAAGTTTATTGTCCGTCAAATCAGTGTAATGCAAAGGTACGTATTTAACGAAAGCAGTAGATATATTAATAGGGACGGAGCCAGCTAAGGCCCAGAAGGGGCAGTTGCCTCTCCTGGGAGCGTAAAAATTTGTCAAAAAAAAAAAAATGATAATTTTCTGGCTCCGTCATTGTGCATATATATAGACACACACACACACTTGATATGCAAATAATTAGGGTATAATTTGTCATATAAATATATGGTTTTTGGGTTATCTTGTTTTCTTTTCTTTAGGAACCATCACGCGTTAAGCTTAGCAATATCAGTTTCAAGAAAATTCGGGGTACTTCTGCAACACCGCTTGCTGTCAAGATCGTTTGTAGTAATGGCGTACCATGCGAGGGGGTAGAAGTTGCTGATGTCGAACTTACGTACAATGGAAAAGAAGGACCTATTAAATCGGAATGTGCTCATGTTCAACCAAAGATTTCTGGGAAGCAGAACCCACCTATATGTGGCAGCCCTGCTACGCCCTCTGCTGGATCAGATGGTTCCAAACCACAACCTTCCAAAAAAGATGCTTCTTCTTAATTCAATTTGAGATGTTGACCAAAGCACGTATCATGGCGATCAAATTAATCATTTTCATCCTCTAGTGTTAAATCAAATATTTCCATACTTTAGAAAGCATCCATATATATCCGCTCAACCAATTCATGCAAGCTCTTTTACATGATTCGGTTGTAGCGTACGTAGATGTCGGTGATACGTCCACTATCACTTAGTAGTTACTAAATCTTATTATCATTATATTATTTGTATGCGTGGTAGTGAAATTCATTTGAATTTTGTGCCATTTTTGGAAATATATATGAAGAAAAATTATTATTGAGTTACTTTCTGTACTTGATCATTGCAATTTTACTTGTTCTGGGCTTATGTTATTGTTTGCACTAAGATATTAGATATTCATATTTGAGGTTTTAAAATAAGTTGAAATTTATCGTTTATTAATACCCACACTATGACACACACACACACACACACACACACACACACACACACACACACACACACACACACACACACACACACACACACACACACACACACACACACACACACACACACACACACACACACACACACACACACACACACACACACAGATATATATATATATATATATATATATATATATAAGTCATGTATCATTCAACAAGTAATGTCACATCAATTTTATACACTACTACAAAATAAGGTTTTTACTACACCTTTTTACTGCAGGCCAAAAAAAATGCGGTAAAAGATAAAAATTGGTGGCGGGTTACCGCGTCTGTAATGGATATTGAAAACTTTTACTGCGTTAAGATGAAACCGCAGTAGAAAAAACATTTTTAATACTCTCTCTTTACATTTCACGCCTTCCTCCCCTCCCCTCCCGTCTCTCTTTTCTCTTTCTTTTTCCCCAATCCTTATAATCCCTAATGTCTTTCTCATCCTCATCCTCTAACTATGTCGGATACCACTGCCTCCATCGTCACCGACGGTGACAGCGAGATTATGCTGTTCGGAGTGAGAGTCGTTGTGGACTCCATGAGGAAGAGTGTTAGTATGAACAACTTGTCCTAGTACAAACAGCCTCATGACAGTAACAGTAACAATCACAACAATAAGGAAGAGTCGGCGGCTGCTGGTTATGCCTCCACCGATGATGCTGTTAACAACTCTAGAGCTGGGCGAGAGCGAAAGCGAGGTTCGGTTCTGTTCAGATCTCTTTTTTTTTTAGTGGTTTTGTTTTGTTTAGTTGAAAAGTTGATTTTTGTATTGGAAAAAATGGAAAATTTGTTAGGAGTTCCGTGGACTGAAGAAGAGCACAAGTTGTTCCTGTTGCGATTACACAAAGTGGGGAGAGGAGATTAAAGAGGAATCTCCAGGAACTTCGTGAAGAGAAGAACGCCAACATAGGTGGCAAGTCATGCTCAGAAATATTTTCTTCGACGAAGTAATCTCAACCGTCGATGCAGCCGATCTAGCCTCCTTGATATCACGACTGATTCGGTAAAGTAACCATTTTGCTTTGATTTCTTGATCCTATATATGAAAGAATTGACTTTTATGATTAGAGAAATTGTAGCTTGTATGGATTTTGCATTGAAGTTTGAAGAAGAAGAGAGTAAATGAAGCTCTTTTTGGATCTTTTAAGGTTGATTAGAGAAATTTTCTCTTTCTTTGCTTATTTGATATGTTGAATTCTTGTGTATTGCAGGTCTGGTGCCTCTTTTCTTAGTTCTACCGAATGTGCATCACCAAAGCAGAGGAGGTGGCCTGAAGATGTAGCCTGGCACCCGCTTGGAAACAGCCTTTTTTGTGCATAGACTGCTGATAGTGGGGATTCTCAAATATCAGTCTTAAATCTGAATAAAGCACATGGGGTAAGGGTTATGGTTAAAGTAGATTAATTAAAGATGCAACTTTTGCATGTTAAAGGTTGGGAATTTTGTGTATGAAAAGTTGTAACCTGATGAGCACACAGCTGCAACAATTATTAGAAATTTCTCCTTCAGATAGTGTATTATGATGTCTTATGTTTGTGCATAACAAAAGCTCATGTAACTTTCCTGGATGATAAACCTCATGGCTGAATACCCCAAGTAAATTTAATTTGCTTTGAGTTTTGGTTGTAGGTTCAGTTTAGTATTGATTTGTGTTTTGTTCAGTTGGCAGATGTGTGGTCATGTGGAGTGACTCTTTATGTTATGAAACAGAACTAATTATCTGGGATGAGAAGATTTGAAATAAGATTTCTTGATATACTTGCATGAGAAGCGTTAAGATCAGGGCAATTGAAGCTTTTCGTATTTTAATGATCTGAACATTTCTCTTTTTCCTGTGATTGAGTACTCATATTTAATAAAATAGAGGGATGAGCTTGTATGTCTATAGTTCATCTAATGCATTGCAAGAAATTTGTAATTTGAATCTTTGAGAAAATTTGTCAAATGGTAAAAACCATGTAGTTAATAATGTGCTATGTGTTTGTAGGGTCATGTGGAAGATGTGAGGCGTCAAGTAAATGAAGCAGTTCAATCTCGCCATGTAAGTTTTTCTACTCTGTTACATGCTGTAGATAACCTTGGGGTGATACCATGAGTCTGTCAATTGTTTTGTGTATCTTGCTAATTTGGCTGAGTCTACCTCTAGAATCAACACTTACGGCGTGTTACATTACTTTTTCAAGGCAGTACTTTGCCAGACTATACAAATGACTTTATTTAGCATAGAACTGAAGGCTCTCATCGGTTACTTATAAGCTTAGATTCATCAACGTCTTGCACACACTTCATCATCTTTGCAGAGAAAGTTGGCGTTGTGCCTAACCAGTCATCTAATATGCCTTGCTTTCAGAATTGTTGTATTCTGTGGTTCTATTTTCTGGTGATGTGAACAGAATTCTAGGTTATCATCTTTCAAAATATGTAAACTAAGATTAAGCTCATGTGATTTTTTGTTGTTGTGAGGGATTTTTTATTTTCAGCTATGTGCTTTCACTCATTTATAAGCTTCCAACTTGACAAGTGCTCTAATAAGCATCAAGCCGTCAATTGATGTGCTCTTTCCCTGGATATCTGTTGCAGAAAACTGACAGAATGTATGCAGCTTTTACTGGCCAACCTCTGGAGAAAGTGCAGCAATACACTGAGAGGGACCAGTTCTTGTTTGTTGCTGAGGTAATGTTGCTTATATTGCTTTTCTTTAAATGATGAGATACTGGTATTCAATATGAATTGGTAAGAATATCCCGCCTGATCCCTGCACCCCTTTCTCCAAAAGAGAACAAAAATTATCATATTGTCCTCGTGAGGAGCTCTAGGGATACTGTCCAGGAAATGCTATAGTTTTAAACATCCACCTACTCTTTTATTTTTTCGCTTTTTGCTGCTAATATTTTCAAATTGCACGGAAGAATTGTTTGCATTTGAAAATTTAACAGTATTTTATGTTACAAGAAATCTTATTAAAAGACTCAGTGTGATATATTACAAAGTTGACATTGCAAACCTGTAGTTTTCTGTTTAAACTTTTTTATTTGAGGATCCTATTTTCAATATCATTCATTTGCTTGATTACAAGAAATTTACTTTTAAGTAATACTGTTTGAACCTCTTTATTTTCAGAGAATCACCATAAAAGAAATCAAGAGACATCTCAAGCCAGAGTTGCCTAGGGAACTGACGGAGCCTGCTCAAACCATCTACTACAAGAAAGAAAATCCAACCTTTTCCCTCCAATCTGTAGAAGAGATCATGAAAATTGTTAAAGAAGCCAGAGTTGCTGCTCCAGTGTTTAAACTTTAGATTTGATTTGCAGGGCAGGGGTTGATAAAATTTTAAGTGTTTTGTATGGTTTTAGCTATTGTCAAAGAACATTGTTCTTGTAAGAATTGGTTAGTATTTATAGAGCTTGAAGCCCATTTCAATGGTATATTATACTTGTCTGGTGTATCTTTTGTTGTTTTTTTTTTGTGATGGGCTTTGGATGTGTTGTGACTTTGATTAGGACTTTTTACCGCGGGCCAGAAGCCCGCGGTAAATTTTTTTGACCATACAACGAATTTTTACCGCGGACCCGTAGCCCGCGGTAAAAGACCTTTTACCGCGGGCTAAAACCGCGGTAAAAAGTAAAATGATTTTTTACTGCGTCATTTTATACGGCGGGCTTAAACCGCCGTAGGCTCGCCGTTGAAGGCTTTTTACAGCGGTTTCAGCCCGCGGTAAAAGGCCCATTTTCTTGTAGTGATATATAAATATTTTATATAGACTTTGTAATTATAAGTATAGCATTTCCTATTTTTTAATTACACGCATATAGATATAGTCATTCTCTAAATAATGTTATCCACACTCGTAAGTATCATGCTTCATCCATCTTCGGTATCTACTTAATTATAACTTAGATTAAATCATTAAAATATATTCCGTTAAATACCTATAAATTAACTAATAAATATGAAAATATTTACTAAAATAATTCTCTATGATTTCATCCACTCCTTACCAATATTCTACTGCTTTAATTTAATTTGGATATTCTTTTTTCTCCATCTCCTTCCTCTTCTCCTGTCCTTTTCCCTTTCTGTTTTCGAAGTTAATAACGTATGTTTACTGATATTTCAAGGCACTGCTAATGTTTGGATTTTAGGAGTGTTAAAATTAATTTATACCAAAATTTACATATCAAAAATTAATTTTAAAAACCTATAAATTTAAATGATAGTTAACCTAAACATCAAAGCATCAGATAATTGTCATGAAACACAGTAGCCGTTGTTATTTTCCCTGTGAGAGTAATGCTACTCATACAAACTACTTATACAAACTTACATATGCAAACTGATGTACTACATTTATTTATCAAATCACATCATGCCACGTCAGTTTGTATGGGTGAGTTTGTATAAGTAATTTGTATGAGTAGCATTATGTTGTACTCATGGAGTCCCCATTTGGATAATCCTCATTGGGAGTCCCACATTGATTGGTTAAGGAAAGGTCATGGGACTTATATATGGAAGGAGTTCCTCTACCTAATAGACTAGTCTTTTGGCCTTGATACTTACTCCATATATTGTGGTCCATTTGTTGAAAATTATTGTTGCGCAAGGCGGAAGCTATTCATAACAAGTGGTATCAGAGCCAATCCAAGACAGCAATGTGAACTCATTTGGTTCAAACAAGGATGGTGTTGATGCCTATCGAGGCCTTATCTTTATGAAGGATTATCGTTGGTGGTTCAGATAAGGATGGCGCCGCCACCCGCCACGGCCTTGTCTGAGGAAGGGGATTGTTGTACTCATGGAGTTCCCATTTGGATAATCCTCATTGGGAGTCCCACATTGATTGGTTAAGGGAAGGTCATGGGGCTTATATATTGTGATTGGTTAAGAGAAGGTCATGGGGCTTATATATGGGAGGAGGATTGTTGTACTCATGGAGTCCCCATTTGGATAATCCTCATTAGGAGTTCCACATTGATTGGTTAAGGGAAGGTCATGGGACTTATATATGGGAGGAGTTCCTCCACCTAATAGACTAGTCTTTTGGGCTGGATACTTACTCCATATATTGTGGTCCATTTGTTGAAAATTATTGTTGCGCAAGGCGAAAGCGGTCCATAACACATTACTTTTCCCTGTGGGGTGTCTTTCTTGTGCGGTCCATAACACATTACTCTTCCCTGTGGGTGTCTTTCTTGTGCATAGCTTACTGACTTTCTAGAGATGGACAAGCACAATTGTTTGAAATTGTATCGTCGATGAAGAATTAAACATTGGCGTTGAGTTTGAATAGAGATAAGAAACCACTAGAGATCTCTCAGTACTCATGCGTTTGTTTTAATTTGTTATTGGTCTTGTTAAATGGATATGGGAATTTTTTAGCATTTAGAATTACCTTCAATGGATACGATATTTCATAGAATTTGTTAATAAGATTGTTAACATAACTAACAAATCAAGTGATTTCTTACCATAGTATTAGAGTTGTTAAAAAAAAAAAAAAAAGAGAGTGGATTCCACAAACCTCTCCTAAGATTTGTCGAAATCCTACATGATCACTTTGGTTTTAAAATTCCACATACATCTCTTCTTCATTAAGAACAGTTAAGAATTCTATTAAAAATAAATATAAATTTTCCAAATTGCTCATAGTTGACTATAAAAAATATTCAAAATTTTAAAATAAAAATAAAATCCGAAAATTGTTAGTAGCCTTCCATTGACCACTAACCCAAGAATCGTAAAAGAAAAAAATACAACAATAAATGATACATAAACTTAGAAAAAAATCCTTTTATTAAAAAAATTTGCATTAAAATAACTTTTTAAAATCTTGATGCAATAAAAAACTTATCGCACTTGCATGTAAAAAAAAATTTCTTATAAAGGTTAAGTCTTTCGAGATAATTTTTTTTCAATTTTAATGTTTTTGTTATTTTAAAATTTTAATTATTGTGAATAGTCAATTATGTGCTATTTGAAACTTTTATATTTTTAACGTTCTTCACTTAACGGGGAGTGGAGGTATGTGAAATTTTTTAAACCAGAGGTAATCAAGTGGGATTTTGGTAAATCTTAAGAAGGTTTATGGAGTTGATAAAAATAAATAAATAAATGTGAATACTTTCTTTGTCATCACTTAACAAAAAATAAAAAGTCAAAAGAATGCAACATCACAAGGCATATATATATATAATTTGTTTTTACTTATCTAAAAAATCTGTAAGTTTTTTATTTCTTTGTTCAGTAATAGTTCAAGGACGACAAAAATCGGAAAATGCTATACAACAAGAATTTCACCATCACTCATCACGCATGCAAGCATGAAGGGGTGCTGTGCACATCTCTCTCTTTCTTCTATTAATAATTAAACTAACTTGGTACAAGGAGCTGGAATCATTCTGCCTGAAAGTATGGGCTTCACATTAGCACACTCTGAAGTGACTGAGCCACCTTTTCCATGGTATGCCAGGTTAATGTCAGCCATGTCCACCTTCTGGCATGGTATGCCTTTGCTACAAACAAGCTTCACTGCAAGCTGAGTCGGAGTGGTGCCTCGAATGTGCTTGAAGCTAATATTGCTGATCCGAACACGCGAAGGAATCTAAAAAGGAAAAAAATAAAAAATTGAAATTTGCACTCAATGATGTATCATATTTATGAATGTTTGGATCTGTGTTAAGTTTGTCGTTTTAACCTAAAAGCTTAAGCTAGTAAGAGTAAATTTAATAATATTTTTATACATCAACACGCCCCCTTATGTGTAGGACCCCATGTTTTATTGCACGTGGATCAAGTCTCACACCGTTAGATCAAATGAGATACCATATTAAATTTGTGACTTTACCTAAAAGTTTAAGCTCGTAAGTGTGGGCTTAACAATAGTTTTCTGCTTTAGTAGATCAAAATTAATAAAATCTTCTCTTAAATATTAATATTCTCTAAATCAAAGTGTTAGAATTCTTTTAATACGTACCTTGGCTTGACATTGAGAATAAGGGCAGTATTGTTGGTCTATTAGGATAGGATTGCTAACATTGTTCATGATGATATCCTCAAAATGCATATTGGAGGCAACACCGCTAGGAGAAGCTGGCCACGTCTTGACCCTGACACCATTGTCTGTGTTTGTCATTGTGCAATTTCTCACTGTAATACCGTCTACAGGTTCCTCGTTGTGGTATTTCCCCAGGCTTCCAATACTAAAGCCATGGCCAGGCCCGCAGGTAACTTTTTCTATGTTAACATGTTGGCTACCATCGCCAAGGGAGACACAGTCATCCCCAGTTTTAATGAGTGAATTAGTTATATTGATCCCATTTGATCGACCGACGTGAATTCCATCGGTGTTTAAGCTGCTTTCAGGCGCATTGATAGTAATCCGTTCAAGAGTCAGGTTCTTGCAGCCCAGGATGTTCATGTGAAAAAGCTTGCTGTTAAGCGAAGTAATGTCTTGAAATTTCGAATTGGTAACCTTGGTTATCCTGATATTCTGTTGTGATATCAAAATTAACCACTTATCATCAGTCTCATAATTGATTAAATTGCAGAATAACAAGACATTTAAGAGATCATAAATGGAACTCACAATGGGTAGAGAATGGCATTTTCCTTTTTTTGCACAATCATTTGCAGCCCAAGCAGCTGATCCTTGACCATCAAATACTCCACCTCCAGAGACAGTCAACCCATCAATGTTTTGGAAAACGACCCAACCATCCTGTTGCTTCAACTTGTTGAAGTCCACAGGGGCCATCAGGTTTCCTTGAACCCGAAGAGTTATAGGGGCCTTGCAAGGTCCTTGGAACATTACTGAACCAACCATGTAGTTCCCTTTCGGAATCACAAGAGTGCTCGGAGTCATGGATGCGCATGCTTCTCTCCAGGCATTCACAATAGCCTACAAGCAAGACAATCGTATATAAAACTTTGCAGATGTAACTTAACATACAAATTTCTGAGAAATTCTAATTATATATACCTTGCTATCGTCTGATTTTCCATCTGCTCGCGCTCCCAATTTTTTGACATCCGTAGTTGTACCTTGTGCTCCAGTGAGGAAGGCCAGCCAGACCAGAAGGCAGGCAGCTTCTACAATCATTTTGGAACCCATGGTTGTGTTCTTTTTATTCTTTTTGTTTTTTTTTTTAAAGTTAAAAGCTTCGTTTAGCTTTTATTTACTTTTAGTTAATGAAAAATAATGTTTGAGGGGCTTCATTTATAGTGTGAAAAATGAAGCTCAACACCACAAATCTTCCCCTAATTTTAGGTGGCTCTAGGTTGCATGTCAGAGTCCCCTTAAACGTTGGTGAGTATTCAGGTTCTGTGGAGTACGGGTACATATTCGATCTCTATTTTACGAGTCATAGCGATTTTCTCTACGCATCTGCTCAAAGTTCTATTTTTAGCACAAGGCAATCACATGAATAAAAGCCTATCTTGCCATTTGTTAAGCAGAAATTTGTAAAGACTGATTCTTATGTAAATCTAACAAATGGAGATATAAATGCATACTATATCGGATAAATATCATGTGAACAAAAGAATAATCTACACTAAGCATCCAAAAGGAAGGGAAAGAAGAAGCCTTTTACGAATCACAATTACCCAAAAGAGAGGGGGGAATAGAAACTAAAACTAGATTAATGTATTGTTGCACAATAGTAAATTTTGCTAAAAAGATTTCAAATCATGAATTAGGAAATCTTGGCATCATAATTCCCCACTCAATTGTCGCATAAAGTCATTGTGAATGTGACTCCAATATGAGTAACTTCTTGTTCTTCACAGGCAACTTTGTTAAAATAAAAATAAATTTTTCTTCAAAGAAGAAAACTGCGTTTTTGCAGAGTAAATGATAAACCGTTTTCGACACCATATTCTCATAACAGTCCAACAATCCAACAATTTTTTCTTTGGAAAAAGAGAAGGCCATGAAAATTTTCTTATCAACAATGTGACATCAAATAAATTGAATGATAGAATATCAAAAGTCAATATAATAAATATTGATGAATCATGTATTATTGAATGAGTGATACCACATCAACTTTGTATACAAATTTTGTGGACAGACTTTGTAAGTGTAGCATTACTCTTTTCTTATTATGAAGGGAGATAAGAGTTTTCTACTATGGCAAGATGAAACAACATACAAAAATTTTTTTATATATATATTGAAGCGCTCAAGTACAGACATTTACATTATCACAAAATTTTCATCCTATTGTGAATTTTATGTATTCAAATCTTCCTAAAAAAATTAGCATCGTTGAAGAATCTCCAGAACCAAGAGCTCTACATTGAAGTTCTGGTTTCAGCAGCAGAATTGATTGTGTCAATAAAATCTTCAATTTTCAAGGTCCCAAGCTCCCCGCCAAACCTAGATCTAACTGTAACAGTTTGTGTGTCAACTTCCTTGGCTCCAACAACCGCCATCAATGGAATTTTCTGTTTCTCTGCATTTCTAATGAGCTTTGGTAGGCGCTCACCATGGCAAATTTCGGCTCTAATACTATTTGCCTTCAGTTTTGTTATCACCTCATTGCAGTACTCAAGCTGTTTAAAGCCACGCCATAAATGCAAACGTCAAAAATCACAGGTCCTTGAAAATTGTCTGATGCTTGAAAATTGTCAAAATGCTATCAGCATCAGACAATTTTATCAAAAGGAGTCTTAAAGTTCATAAAGGAGTAGCTTCACATACCTGTGTGTCTGTAACAGGTAAAACTCGAACTTGGATTGGAGAAAGCCAGAGTGGAAAATCCCCAGCATAGTGCTCTATGAGAACTCCAAAAAAGCGCTCCAACGATCCAAGTACTGCTCTGTGGATCATGATGGGGCGCTTCTTTTCTGAGTTTGAGTCCACATAAGTAATATCAAATCGCTCTGGTAAATTAAAATCAACCTGCATACATTGAACAAAAGGATTTCAGTCAAAAGAGTTTCATTTGTGCAATAACAAATGGCATCTTGATAGAAATTTTGTCAAATAGAAGCTCAGGATGTGTGTCAGAGAGTGAGTGTGTGGCCTAAGTTTGGATACAGAAGGTGAAGTACAACATTAGACATTACAGCTGATGAACTAGCATAACCTGTGGAGTCAATGTCAAAATCTACGGACAGATAGAGATTAAAAGAATAAAAACTTGCCTGTATGGTTGAGCACTGCCACTTCCTTCCTAAAGCATCCTCAATCTTAAGATCAATCTTTGGACCGTAAAAGGCACCACCACCATCATCAATTTGATAACTCCAGCCCTTATCATCCAAAGCATCTCTTAGGGCAGATGTTGCCTTGTCCCATATATCATCACCTCCCACAGCTTTGTCTGGTCTAGTTGAAAGATTCACTTCATACTTGTCGAAACCAAATCGTAGAAGTATCTCTTCAGTAAGATCTAAAACACCCCTAATTTCATCTTTGATCTGATCTTCTAAACAAAATATATGTGCATCATCCTACATAGGCAAAAGAGGTGAATTTGTTACTCTAAGCTCCAAATAAGAACTATGAGATACAGTGGTTTTAATTTACTAAAACATGAAAAAATAGAGCCCCCAATGTGTCAGGTAATGATGCTAATCAATACGTTGTTAATCACTTGTAGGTTACATAATCTAATAGATCTCAGTATCAAGTCTAAATGGCTTGAACAACATTTGGCAATTGGCCAAGATAACTGCTAGGAAGAACTTGTTTCCAGGTTCGATACCAGCAAAATCCCTGCTCCCTCATTTAAAAGAATTTGAAAATGCTAATAAAGATAAAAGATAAAACAATGCTTGGTACTTCCATAATCTCATCTTCTTTTTTTTTTTTGTTCATTTTATTATATATTCCTTTCAAGTTTCAAATAACAAGAAGTTGGAATAGATCTGGAGGGAGTTTGCTTATAGAAAGAAAAGAAGATATGCCAGTCAAACAAAAACTATACATAATGGGCTCTCTGCTCCTGGTCATTAAGTAGTGCTATTCTGTCCTACGGCAGACTCTACCAAGAGGTTTCTTTCTCTCACGTAATTTGATCCTCAGTGTTCAATTATCTAATAAATCACTTCATAAAAGTATATTATCTTTCCATTCGTATCAAAACTTCCATAATCCCTTCCAAAAGCAAACATGAAATTTTCAATTCTCTCATACTCTCATGAAAGAGAAAACAAAGAAAAGTGATTAAAAAGCACTAACTGAACATTTCACATAAAAAATCTAATTAGTTGATATCCTTCAATTCTAGCATAGATTACATCATATAAAAACTACATGCATAATGTCCAATTGCGAACCACATATCATCCAGGGTTGTTCAAGCAGTATGTCAAAGGATTCCATTCCAACAACATTGAGAATCTAATATATAATTGACAGTTTCAAAAATTTTTATTTGAGAGATGTAATAACTTACCTGAGTGAAACCTCTTACACGGAAAAGGCCATGTAAGCTTCCAGACAGCTCATATCTATATACTGTTCCCAGCTCGGCAACTCTGATTGGAAAATCACGATACGACTGAAGCTTCCTCTGATAAACTAAAATATGGTATGGACAATTCATTGGTCGAAGCTGATAAAGTTCATCTTCAATTTTCATCTGATCGTACATATTCTCTCTATAGAAGTCTAGATGACCACTGATTTTCCAAAGATCTGCTTTTGCCACATGAGGAGTATAAAGCAAATCATAACCATGTTCTACATGTGTTTTCTTCCAGAAATCTTCTATAATGTGTCGAACAATAGAACCCTTTGGATGCCAAAAGACTAAACCTCCACCGGCTTCATCCTGCATAAATTCTCTACTGTTAACATGTAGTAATATTACAACAATATTTGGATACAATTAAATCAAGGACATAGTCAATCATCTTTACAAATGACATATATCAGCCTTGAAATAGAGCAACCTGTATAGAAAACAGATCAAGATCTTGGCCAATGCGTCTATGATCCCGGCGTTTAGCCTCCTCTTTAAAGTGAAGGTAAGCCTTCAATTGCTCTTCATTCTCCCAGGCTGTTCCGTAGATCCTCTGCAGCATTGGTTTCTTCTCATCTCCTCTCCAGTATGCTCCCGCAACAGACTCAAGTTCAACAGCTTTCTTGTTAATTTTACCAGTAGTTTCAACATGAGGGCCAGCACAAAGGTCCCACCATTCATTACCTTAAGAAAAAAAAAAATCAAAAGACCCAAGTCTCAATATTCTCATTAAAAATTTTGTATATTTGAATTTCTCCGCATTGTACTACATTTATTACCCATTTTAAGTACAAGAAAACATTGTTCAACAGAAGAACCTTCATAATGGAGGACCAAAAAAGGTTTATTTTTTAACCCAAAAAATAATAATAATAATTAGTTGCAAAGAGTTTCAACAGGACAATGTCGTGGCAAGAATCTACTGGTGATGATACAGAGAAATAACGTAGAAAACAACAGAATGGACAAGTACCAATATGATAGATTGTGATGGGATCCTCTTTGATGCTGTCCAAAATCTCCATCTTGTAAGGTTCCTTAATTTCCATTATCCTTCTCTGAGCTTCATCTCTAGTAACTTCTTCTCTTACAAGTGGTAAATTTCGAGAAATGATGCGATCCTACAGATGATGTAAGAAATGAAATCTGTACCCTGAAATCATAGGCCAATGAATGACCTTTCCCCTTCACTAAACATTTACTATTACATTTCCTACTCTGAAGAAAGAGTGAGAGCACTCACCATCTCTTTTTTAATCCTCTTCAGGTCTTTATCAGTCAAAGGCTCCATATCGAAATCATAATAGAACCCATTTTCAATCCACGGCCCTATTGTCACTTTTGCTTCTGGAAAGAGCTTCTGAACAGCCATGGCCATCACATGTGCACACTGCACCATCGTCATGAACTACTAAATTCAGTAACATTCAGCCACCAAATAACCCAAAAAAATAAATTTAAAAAAATAAAAGAACTTCAACGTTTACCGTGTGACGAATTCTCAAGAGGTCCTCAGAGGACTCATTGGTGGGAAGCACGAGCTTTTCAGTCTGGACAGTCTTCTGGGTCTTGTCCAGTTTGTCATTTGGAGCGATGGTAGGTGTCTGGGTGGAGTCAGTAGCCACAGCCGAAGGTGCAGTGGCAGAAAGCAGGGCATGTCTGTACTTGAGTTGGGTTGGAAGTGAAACGAAGCGTTTTAGATGTAAGTGAAGAAAGAAGGAGGGTGATGTTGAGGTGGGTTTGGAGATGAAGAGGGAAGAAGAGATGAGAGAAGCTGCGGCCATTTTTTGGACAACCAGCATCCTGGCCTTGGCCTCTGCGTAGCGTTTAGTCTCCCAACTGAGGAGCCGCTGTATCGTTTTGTGTGGTGGAGGTTTTTCAGTCATTTGATTTCATGGTGTTTTTGGGTTGGACCTCCATGGGTGGGTATTTTAAACCCGAATTTTAATAGTATAAGCCCAGCCCATTATCAACTTTAACGACCCAATCTAATATACGTGAATGTAAATAGGCGTAGATGTAAGCAGCTGAAGTTAGTTATTATTTGACTTCTGCTATAATGCATTCAATGTAACCACCTCTCTCTTATCAATTTTTACCTTAAAAAAATTGGTGATAAATAAATTAATCAAGAAAAATATTAGATATAAAATCAAATTATTTAATTTAATTTACATAATTAACATGACAAAATTTTATTGGATAAAAATAAATAAATAAAAGAGATTTGACAAAAAATAAATTATGTAATTTCCAGAGATCATCCGGATATGATAAAATATTATTTCATTTGACCGAAGATCGTAGTCAGACCAGGATAAAAAGGTAATTATCAATCAAACGGTTATGGTAGTTAAAAATAAATCACCGTGATCTTACGCGCTTTAAGCTGAACATGTTCCCAAGAACAGGAAAGTGAAATACACGAATGACGAAATGCGAGTGGGAGAGAGGATCTATGTCGCTATTTATAACAGAAAGAAGGCGTTCTCCATCTCACGCCAGCAAAGCGACGTTGTTTCATGAACGTGCATGTAACTGCAAATATCCACATTCCATTTTCGTCATCATCTAAAACCCTAAAAATTCTTATCCTTCATTAGAGATTAAAGAGGGAGGTAGGGAGAGAGAGAGAGAGTGTGTGTGTGTGTGTGTGTGTGTGTGTGATCGAAGGGAAAGGATCAGGACTAGGGTTAGGGCTAACGATGAAAGGCCTATTCAAGTCCAAGCCGAAGACGCCGGTGGAGCTCGTCAAGCACACTCGTGAGCTTCTTATTTATGTTAACAGGAAGGCCGAGACGCGCGAGCGTGAGCGCAAGCGCGAGGAAAAGGTTTATTTTCTTCAGTTCTGTCCGTTAATGATTTTTTTTTCACGAGAGATTTTTCGAGATCGAAGCTGTACTTAAATTTATTAGTACTTGTTTGGTGTTCTTATTTGTTTGATTTCATTATTTTGGATTGTATTGTATCTGAAAATATCAATGTTGAATCTTAATTCTGGAAAACTGTTTTCAGATTGATCGAATATGATTTTTTTGAGATTTTACACTAAGTTCTTTTTATAACTCAAAATCATGTTTTTAACTCAAAATTCTGTTTTCTTTATTGTACATTTTTCAATACGTTTTTTCATTTAATATCAACTATATATTATTTTTAAAAATAAAAATAATTCAAAATTAACCACATATTCTTAGATCCTATTGAAAATAAGAACACAAAATTACAAAAGAAACACATTTGTTTTCAACAATTATGGGAAGGTTTCGGAAATTTTATTTGTTGGTATTCAATCATATATCGTGGTTGATCAGATTCTTATGAATACATGAAAGGAGAAGAGTTTTGTTAAATTTGTTTAGGTACATGCAGCATCCGTTTGTGAAGCTCCATTTATATTAATTGCTGCAAATTTGCAATCACTTGGTTTGCATTATATTACATGCAATTGGCGGTTGAATACAAACTACTTTGTCTGAGTTAATGAATTGCAAATTCGCTGTAGAAATGTGAGCTGAGCAAATTAATTTTGGAGATGAGGATGGTGCTTTTTGGCCGAGATCAATCAGAGCCAAATGCAGATGCTTGTGAACAGTTGACCCGGGAATTCTTCACTGAGGACACATTGCGTTGTCTCATTGTTTGTCTTCCAAAATTAGACTTGGGTGTAAGTGTTAAAGCAACTTGACTATATAATTTTGTGATGTTCTTGTCATTTGATGTCAATGATGAACATTGACTTTCTCTTGCAGGCCCGACGGGATGCCACTCATGTGGTCGCAAATTTGCAGAGGCAAAGGGTTAATTCAAAGTTGATTGCCTGCAAGTATTTGGAGCAGAACTTAGATCTTATGGATACTTTGATACTGGGGTGAGTTATTTCACGTTAATTGTCGTCAATAAATTGTGGCATATTATTCATCTTATGCATAATTTTGAGAAGGCTAATTATAGTTGGATTGTTCAGTTATGAAGACGGTGACATTGCTCTGACTTACGGCACAATTGCAAGAGAGTGCATTCGTCATCAAAGTGTCGCAAAGTAAGCAGATGGTTTGATTTAGTGGTAAAATGTTTTGAGTTGCTAAAGTTAATATTTTTTAACTGAAATTTTCACCAATCATGTCCTCAGTCAGTGACTGGGATTTAGATTTTTGTATATGATGTTGAGAAATAATTCTTGGTTGTAGAAATTACTAAACATACATAGATAAAAATGTCAGTTCTTACATATAATAAGAAGTTAATACGAGTAAGTACAGTAACAAATATCTGCAAATATTTAATACATTTTGTCAAATAAGAAATTTGGTAAATAATTGTGGAATATCGTTTTTAATTACTTAGGTTGATTTGACAGGTATGTGTTGGAATCACAGAATATGAGGAAGTTCTTCAATTACCTACAGATTCCAAATTTTGATGTAGCTTCAGATGTTCAAGCAACTTTTAAAGTTGAGTGTCCCCAACTGATGTTTTCAATATGATACTAATTTTTACTAAGTTGAAAGTCTTGAAAATAGCCTCTACTATTGTTTTTGTCTGCTAGTACTAATTGGATTATATCCTGGCAAAAGAACAAATGTATTTTCCGAGGCATGCATATGTATATCTTATGTTGTGCTTAACTTTTGTTTCTGTCTTCTGTATTATGCTACAAGTATTATAAACATGAATTTCTGACACTCAGTGAACATCTACACAGGAGCTTTTGACAAGGCATAAAACTACTGTATCTGAGTTTCTTTCAGCAAATTATGATTGGGTAAGCATTGGATTGAATTATATCCTCGTTTACTGTTATCTTGCTTACATGTGATGGTAACTGAACCTGAAAGCAAAAGGGACATTTACGCTGGAATGTATAATTGGACATTTTCTTTGAGATAAATGGTAATTATACTATTTCGAGCATGTCTAAAGTTGCAAAAATATATTTTGTCGTTGTAATGTACCAAAAAAAGAAGTTGAGAAAAAGCAAGACAATGTCCTCGATTTAGAGCTAGCTTAAAACCAGCTGGATTTCAAACGGCATATCTTCTGTCAGTGTTAGCATACCAGCTATTTCAAAGTTCTTTAGCGTTTATCAATATTTCAATCCATTATGATTTATGAATATAATGCATATTAATTGTGTTAGAATAGTTCTGCTCTCTCGAGTTTCACACCTGTAAGCTTTTTCCTTTTTTCCCTTTTTTTTTTTTTTTGATGAAATCTACTTTTAGCAAAATAATTTAGAGAATGAATGTATCGCGTAAGTCAAGAATATCCATATGACAATTTCAATGTAGCTGGTATCTTTGTTTCCACCTTTCCACTTTCTTTTTTAACAGAGTTGAAGATAGGAAACTTAGAGTTAAAAATTGGATTTCATTGAACATTAAGAACTTTTAGTTTTTAGATGACTCCATTATTGTTTTTCCTTATTTAAATTATTATGTTTCAAATTGTTTCCTAGTCATTGTCTGGAGTTTATTTGTTTGTCTTTTTGTTCCAGTTTTTCCAAGAATACAATTCACAATTGTTGCAATCTCCTTGTTATATCACCAAACGGCATGCTGTCAAGGTAAACACGTCATTAACATTCTTTTCGAAGCAAATAAATATTAACTTTTAAAGTCTTGGTTGCTGCATCACCATGTCAATTCCAACAATTATTTAGGTGTTCTAATCGGTTTATTTATATATGTTTTTAATGTAGAAGATGATTTACATTGCTTATCCTGCACTGTTCTCTTTTTGTTTCAAATTAACAAGATACATAGCTTCAGCAGATACAGACTTTCATTTGTTGCTTCGTATCAGCATAAGTTTTTCAAATCTGTTTTTATTAATAATAAAGGTAATCTTCTCAAGTCTTGCAGCCTGACCCCCTCACATTTGGTAAATAATATTAATAAATTAAAGAAAAAATAATCGCGGTAGCATTTCATTTAACTTGCATTAATACTCTTCCGTATGTGGCAGCTGCTAGGAGATATGTTACTAGATCGTACAAATGCTCCAGTCATGGTACGATATGTGAGCTCATTAGCTAACATGAGGATCATGATGAATCTTCTAAGGGTACTTAATTACTCCCTCTCTCGATAACCTATATATACATGCAATTTGTGTTTGTTTATTATCATATACATGCATTTCCATTTAATTATATCATGTCGTTTGCCTATTTGCAGGATTCAAACAAAAATATACAGTTTGAAAGCTTTCATGTATTCAAGGTATATGCAGTCTAGAATATATAATTTATATATCTATATGCAGAAAATTGTTCATCTATTGAAATTTTCATTTCTTTTATTTGATTCTTGATAGCTGTTTGTTGCAAATCAAAACAAACCTCCTGACATCATTGGCGTCCTGATCACAAACAGAAGCAAGCTTCTCCGATTCTTTAACAACTTTAATACTGATAAAGGTAAAATGCGTTAATATGCTTATAAAAATGATAATACCAACTTCAAATTCTTATCCTTGGAATTGCTGCTCTGTCACAGTGAATGAACAATTCGAAGCAGACAAATCTTTTGTTGTGGGAGAGATTGCTAATTTGGTGCTAATAAGTGACCGTCCAAGCACCGATCATAATTCGGATGATTGTGAGAATCCAAGTTGATTTTTATTTGCGCATTTAATAATTGTACAATAACTAAAGTGTATATTTTAATGCTCTCAAAGCAACTAGTTTCGATTCTCCAGTCTAATTTCTTATCCATTTGTTAATTAGGAACGCGTAAGAAAGAACCAGTTGAATCTTTTCTTTGTAAATTAACTTAGCCTCCATCCCATCTAGTATGGAATTCTCTGTGCTATATGTTCTGATCAATTGCATTTCATTATTCCATACTAAAGTTCCAGAGGATGCTTTTTTTTAAGTTAATTTTCGATATATATTTAATTGCTTGCCTATATAATTGTGAAATATATATTTTGAGCCTATAAAGATTTATTTGCCGAAACCCATTATGGTTGACTTGGTATTAATTTCTAGTCTTTTGATGCCTTGTGGAAGAATAAAACTACTTGTCTTTCGGAAATGAAGGCTAGCGGGATTATACTTGATGGTCATGTCATTTCTGTTTCGAGGTCAAACTTCCCTAAGTTTCTTAACTGGGATGTTCAAAATTCCTCCTTTCTTCCTGATGTTCACTCCGACTTTTATACTATAGTAATACTATACTTACAACCGAAAATCTATAATCTAATGTGATAGTTAAGTGGCAAAATCCTACTGTGTTATAGACTTTGTAGACTTTTTGTTGAATTTAAGTTGTAAGTTAGTACTACAGTTTACACTATATGATTTCTGTTATTAATTGCCTTGGTAAGTAGCATTGCAGTACTCTCCCTTTACATTTGGAAGAGAGGATTCTTTATATCCAGAGTGTTGTGTTGCACAGTGTCTATAATAAAGTTTATATTTTTTAATTGTGTGGTTGCTGCGGGTTTTAATCAAATTTGGCTTATTGTCAGGGATTTGCAGAAATTTATATCACATCCCTAAATAATGTTGCATGCAGTTGGGCTCTCAATCTATCTTGAAAAAGTAACTGATCAGCTAATAAAACAAGAAAAATTAGTTATAGAATAAAGTAAAGAAACCCAAAACTACCCAATAATTAAATACAAGAATTAAAGCCTCTGATCCGTTTCAACTACACTTGTTCGGTTTCAGCAGTAGCACTAGCACTAGCACTAGCAGTGGCCCTAGACCTTCTGATCTTGATCTTGACGTACCAGGTGTACCAGGTAAAAGCCTCCATGACTGCTGACAATGAGCCCAAAACAATCAAAATTACGGTGTATGGTAGCTTCCACGTCTTTCCAACATGCAAAATGCTGAAGCCAAAGAATATATTTATAATGCTCAATGCAATGACAACGTATCCAACGCCGTGGTGGTACAAGTTCCAATATGATCTGTATTTGTGATCTTTATTCGGCCTCAATTTCAACGCAAGTACCTGAAGGAAGCCGAGAACTAGAAGTGTTATGCCGATATTCCTGTGAGCATGAAATTGAATGCCATGAGATTTGCTTCCAAGATAAAGCCCCGTCCCTGCTCCAACAATACCAAAAGTATACGCCAAGGACTGGCATATTATATGAGCGTAAAACCATGCTGGATCTGCTGATTTGAACTGCTTCATGTATCTCGCAGTCATGGCTCCCATTGGCATCAGAATTCCCCAACTAACCATGTTTAGTCCTCCATGAACCTTCTTGAACAAAACACTGCACCTCCCTCCACCCCCTTTGGTCGCCACAACTTTCCCGGATAGAAGATCGACGGTTCCTGTTGATTTCACGTTATCACCGCTTAAACTATGCATTCCAGGAGTACCATCTTCATTCACTGGACCTTCCTGCCATAGATGGTTCACAGTTGTCGTGTTCGTTGGAAGCACTATGGTCGCGTATATGATCATCTCGTTATTTGTAAACTCTGCGGCAATCTTCGGCACTTGAAAGCTTAAAGGACCCTCTTGCAAATTTGTACCGTAACTCGTCACTGGAGACGTATATGCACGCAAAATTCCCTCGGAGTTCTGGTAGGCTACGAGAGCCTGCGAGCCTAGCATTCCTGTCCCAGTTGGATTTACAGCCCATGCAATCCATCTTGACGATGGATCGATGCCTGCGTGGCGGTAGGCGATTTCAACGGTCCTACTGGCCTCATCGTAGTTCCAATGAAGATAGGAGTTGAGAGCATGAAGATCATTGCATGCACGGTAATTAATTTGGTTGGAGAAAGTATAGTTCGTGCAAGACTGAGCAGAAGTTGAGAGGAACAAAGAAAAAAGAAGAACAGAAGAGAACCAGAGCATCATCCTGGACCTGCAGCTGGAAGAAATATTAATTTTCATGATGAAACAGATGATGATTTTGATCGAGAGGCGTAAAATCTGAGAAGGAAACCTGAGAAGGATGAATTTGAGGAGGTGTTGTAATGTAATGTAATGTATTTATAATGGTAAAATTAATCTGAATTAGAGTAGGATTAGGATTAGAATTTAGAAATTTCTTTCCTGTTCAAAAATATATATATATATATCGGAAATCATTTTCCTTTTCTGCTCGGAATTCGGATTCCGAGTGAGGTTTAAATAAGGAGATTTAGTTTTGATTAGCCCTATGATTTGGTCTAACAACCCACAAAACCCAAATGTTTCAGAAACTAATACTAACGCCCTTATATATTATTTTAGAGACTAAAATACCGTTTACCTATTATTTCCCTTTTATGAATTTTTATAAAATTAAAAAATTTCAATCACTATTCTTTATACGATTAAAAAATAAAAATAAAGTTAATAGAAATAAGAACTTATAATTATTTATCTTAAAAAATTAAAGTTTTTTTAAATTATAGTTGAATTAAAATATAACGAATATCATTTTTATTCAGTTATGAAGACGGTGATATTGCTCTGAATTACGGCACAATTGCAAGAGAGTGCATTCGTCATCAAAGTGTCGCAAAGGAAGCAGATGGTTTGATTTAGTGGTAAAATGTTTGAGTTGCTAAAGTTAATATTTTTTAACTGAAATTTTCACCAATCATGCCCTCAGTCCGTGACTGGGATTTAGATTTTTGTATATGATGTTTAGAAATAATTCTTGGTTGTAGAAATTACTAAACGTACATAGATAAAAATGTCAATTCTTGCGTGTAATAAGAAGTTAATACGAGTAACTACAGTAACAAATATCTGTTAATATTTAATACGTTTTGTTAAATAAGAACTTTGGCAAATAATTGTACGTGGAGTATCATTTTTATTTACTTAGGTTGATTTGACAGGTATGTGTTGGAATCACAGCATATGAGGAAGTTCTTCAATTACCTACAGATTCCAAATTTTGATGTAGCTTCAGATGTTCAAGCAACTTTTAAAGTTGAGTGTCCCTAACTGAAATGTTTTCAATATGATACTAATTCTTACTAAGTTGAAAGTCTTGACAATAGCCTCTATTATTGTTTTTATCTGCTAGTACTAATTGGATTATATCCTGGCAAAAGACCAAATATATTTTCCGAGGCATATATATTTATATCTTATGTTGTGCTTAACTTTTTTTTCTGTCTTCTGTTTTATGCTACAAGTATTATAAACATGAGTTTCTGACACTCAATGAACATTTACACAGGATCTTTTGACAAGGCATAAAACTACTGTATCTCATGAGTTTCTTTCAGCAAATTATGATTGGGTAAGCATTGGATCGAATTATATCCATGTTTATTGTTATCTTGCTCAATGCAAATCTGTGATGGTAACTAAACGTGAAAGCAAAATGGACATATACGCTAGAATGTATTGGCAATTTTCATTGAGATAAATGGTAATTACACTATTTCGAGCATGTCTAAGGTTGCAAAAATATGTTTTGTGGTTGTAATGTACCAAAAACACAAGTTAAGAAAAAGCAAGACAATGTTCTTGATATAGAGCTAGCTTAAGGTCAGCTGGATTTCAAACTGCATATTTTCTGTCAGTGTTAGCATACCAGCTATTTCAAAGTTGTTTTAGCATTTATCAATATTTCAATCAGTTACGATTTATTAATCTAATGCATATTAATTGTGTTAGAATAGTTCTGCTCTCTCGAGTTTCGCACCTGTAAGCTTTTTCCTTTTGTCCTTTTTTTTTCCTTTTTGATGAAATTTACTTTTAACAAAATACTTGAGAGAATGAATATATTGGGTAAGTCAAGAATCCATATGACAATTTCAATGTAGCTGAATGTTTCCACCCTTCCAGTTTCTTTTTTAACAGAGTTGAAGAAAGGAACTGTTATGGATAACCAACGGATGATAAATTGAAGTTAGAGTTACAATTGAATTTCGTTGCGCATTAAGAACTTTTAGTTATTATGACTCCATTATTGTTTTTCCTTATTTAAATTATTATGTTTCAAATTATTTTCTGGTCATTATCTGGAGTTTATTTATTTGTCTTATTGTTCCAGTTTTTCCAAGAATACAATTCACAATTGTTGCAATCTCCTTGTTACATCACCAAACGGCATGCTGTCAAGGTAAATACATCATTAATGTTCCTCTACATTCTTTTCTAAGGAAATAAATATTAACTTTTAAAGTCTTGGTTGCTGCATCACCATGTCAATTCCAACAATTATTTAGGTGTTCTAATCCGTTTATTTATATATATATGTTTTTAATGTAGAAGATGATTTCCATTGCTTATCCTGCATTGTTCTCTTTTTCTTTCAAATTAACAAAATACATGGCTTTGGTAAATACAGACATTCATTTGCTGCTTCATATCAGCATAAGTTTTTCAGATATGTATTCGTTAAAAATAAAAATAATCTTCTCAAGTTTTGCAGCCTGAGCCCCTCATATTGGGCAAATAATATTAATACATAAAATAAAAAATATTGCGGTAGCACTTCATTTAACTTGCCTTAATAACTCTTCCGTATGTGCAGCTGCTAGGAGATATGCTACTAGATCGTACAAATGCTCCCGTGATGGTACGATATGTGAGCTCATTAGCTAACATGAGGATCATGATGAATCTTCTCAGGGTACTTAAATTACTCCCTCTCTCGATTGACTATATATACATACAATTTGTGTTTGTTATTATCATTATTGTTTTACTTTGACACAAATTTTTTTATACATGTATTTCCATTTAATTATATCATATCATGTGGTCTATCTATTTGCAGGATTCAAACAAAAATATACAGTTTGAAAGCTTTCATGTATTCAAGGTATATGTAGTGTAGAATATATAGTATATATATCTATATGCAGAAAACTGTTTCTCTATTGAAATTTTCATTTCTAATTTTATTTGATTCTTGATAGCTGTTTGTTGCAAATCAAAACAAACCGCCTGACATCATTGGCGTCCTGATCACAAATAGAAGCAAGCTTCTCCGATTCTTTAATAACTTTATTACTGATAAAGGTAAATGCGTTAATATGCTTATACAGATGATAAGACCTACTTCAAATTCTTATCCTTGGAATTGCTGCTTCGTCGCAGTGAATGAACAATTCGAAGCAGACAAATCTTTTGTTGTGGGAGAGATTGCTAATTTGGAGCTAATAAGTGACCGTCCAAGCACCGATCATAATTCGGATGATTGTGAGAATCCAAGTTGATTTTTATTTGCTCATTTAATAATTGTACAATAACTAAAGTGTATATTTTAATGCTCTCTAGCAACTAGTTTCGATTCTCTAGTTTAATTTCTTATCCATTTGTTAATTAGGAACGCGTAAGAAAGAACCAGTTGAAACTTTTCTTTGTAAATTAACTTAGCCTCCATCCCATCTGGTATGGAATTCTTTGTGCTATATGTTCTGATCAATTGCATTTCATTATTTCATACTAAAATGCCAGAATATGCTTTTTTTAAAGTTAATTTTCGATACATATTTAATTGCTTGCCTATATGATTGTGAAATATATTTTTTGAGCCTATAAAGATTTATTTACCGAAACCCCTTATGGTTAATTTAATATTAATTTCTATTCTTTTGATGCCTTGTGGAAGAATAAAACTTCTTGTCTTTACGAAGTGAATGCGAGCAGGATTATTCTACTTGATGGTCATTTCATTTCTGTTTCAAGGTTAAACTTTCCTAAGTTTCTTAACTCGAAAGTTCAAAATTCCTTCTTATGTTCACTCTCACTAACTTTTATAGTACAATAATGCTAGACTTACAATGTAAATGTAATTTCTCTAATTCTTTTTTTGTTTTTTCCTCTTCCACTAAATTTTTGTCATGTCTACTACTACGTTAGTTGTAGGTTTTTTGTTGTATTTGAGTTATAAGTCTAGTACTACGATTTAAACTATATGATTTCCGTTATTGCCTTTGTAAGTAGCATTGCAGTACTCTCCCTTTACATTTGGAAGGGAGGATTCTTTATATCACCGGAGTGTTGTGTTGCACAGTGTCTATAATAAAGTTTATATTTTTTAATTGTGTGGTTGCCGCGGGTTTTAATCAAATTTGGCTTATTGTCAGGGATTTGCAGAAATTTATATCACATCCCTAAATAATGTTGCATAGTGTTGGGCTCTCAATCTATCTTGAAAAAGTAACTCAGCTAATAAAACAAGACAAATTAGTTATAGAATTAAGTAAAGAAACCCAAAACTACTCAATAATTAAATACAAAAATTAAAGCCTCTGATCCCTTTCCACTACACTTGTTCTACACTTTTTCGGACGTTTCAGCACTAGCACTAGCAGTAGCAGTAGCCCTAGCCCTTCTGATCTTAACGTACCAGGTGTACCAGGTAAAAGCCTCCATGACCGCAGACATTGAGCCCAAAACAATCAAAATTACGGTGTATGGTAGCTTCCACGTCTTTCCAACATGCAAAATGCTGAAGCCAAAGAATATATTTATAATGCTCAATGCAATGACAACGTATCCAACGCCGTGGTGGTACAAGTTCCAATATGATCTGTATCTGTGATCTTTATTCGGCCTCAATTTCAACGCAAGTACCTAAGGAAGCCGAGAACTAGAAGTGTTATGCCGATATTCCTGTGAGCATGAAATTGAATGCCATGAGATTTGCTTCCAAGATAAAGCCCCGTCCCTGCTCCAACAATACCAACAGTATACGCCAAGGACTGGCATATTATATGAGCGTAAAACCATGCTGGATCTGCTGATTTGAACTGCTTCACGTATCTCGCAGTCATGGCTCCCATTGGCATCAGAATTCCCCAACTAACCATGTTTAGTCCTCCATGAACCTTCTTGAACGAAACACTGCACCTCCCTCCACCCCCTTTGGTCGCCACAACTTTCCCGGATAGAAGATCGACGATTCCCGTTGATTTCACGTTATCACCGCTTAAACTATGCATTCCAGGAGTACCATCTTCATTCACTGGACCTTCCTGCCATAGATTGTTCACAGTTGTCGTGTTCGTTGGAAGCACTATGGTGGCGTATATGATCATCTCGTTATTTGCAAACTCTGCGGAAATCTTCGGCACTTGAAAGCTTAAAGGACCCTCTTGCAAATTTGTACCGTAACTCGTCACTGGAGACGTATATGCACGCAAAATTCCCTCGGAGTTCTGGTAGGCTACGAGAGCCTGCGAGCCTAGCATTCCTGTCCCAGTTGGGTTTACAGCCCATGCAATCCATCTTGACGATGGATCGATGCCTGCGTGGCGGTAGGCGATTTCAACGGTCCTGCTGGCCTCATCGTAGTTCCAATGAAGATAGGAGTTGAGAGCATGAAGATCATTGCATGCACGGTAATTAATTTTGTTGGAGAAAGTATAGTTCGTGCAAGACTGAGCAGAAGTTGAGAGGAACAAAGAAAAAAGAAGAACAGAAGAGAACCAGAGCATCATCCTGGACCTGCAGCTGGAAGAAATATTAATTTTCATGATGAAACAGATGATGATTTTGATCGAGAGGCGTAAAATCTGAGGAGGAAACCTGGGAAGGATGAATTTGAGGAGGTGTTGTAATGTAATGTAATGTATTTATAATGGTAAAATTAATCTGAATGAGAGTAGGATTAGGATTAGAATTCAGAAATTTCTTTCCTGTTAAAAAAGAAAAAAATGGGAAATCATTTTCCTTGTCTGCTCGGAATTCGGATTCCGAGTAAGGTTTAAATAAGGAGATTTACTTATGATTAGCCCTATGATTTGGTCGAATGACCCTCAAAACCCAAATGTCTCAGAAACTAACAATAACGCCCTTATATATTATTTTAGAGACTAAAATACCCTTTACCTATTATTTCCCTTTTATAAATTTTTATAAAATTAAAAAATTTCAATCACTATTCTTTATACGATTAAAAAATAAAAATAAAGTTAATAGAAATAAGAACTTTTAATTATTTATCTAAAAAAATTAAAGTTTTTTTTAAATAAATAATAATATTAAAATATAACGAATATCTTTTATTATAAACTTTCAAGAATTAATTAAATTTACTAAAGATTTTTTTTAACTATATGAACATAATATTATTAAATATTACACTATTATATGATAAAAATATTTTAATTACAAATTATATTTTTAAAATATTTTTAAATATATTAAATTTTATTTTTATTTGTATGATGAAATGATAAATAACTTAGGTTTTGGGTAGGTTTCATAAACCTGTTTAAGAAAACTCTGGGTCGATCGATCACTGCTTACTGCAAAAGGTGTCCATATCGTGTTACAATGGCTACAAGTGCTATCGTACCCTTGAACCACATTTTGAACATTGTTTTCTGACAATATCTACCGGTTTTGCTGCCTATTAGCCCAATCAATGATTCATAATAGTAGACAAAGAAATAATTTTAAATAAAACAATAAAAGGTGGTGCTGAAATATAAATGCTTAACCAGGAGTGAAAGTAGTAAACCGCGCAGCTTAATCGTCCTACCTGAACAAAACTTTGGTGCAGCCGCTGATGGAGTAATTAAATCGTTACCCCAACGTTTGGACAATTAACGCTCTCTCCCAACCTCCGATAAAGTAACATAAAAACTCCTAATTTTCAAATACCATTTGTCTATCCATTAAACGTATTATAGAAAGATAATTTTGTCTTTATTTATATTATAATATTTATTTATTTATTTCTCTTTATATTGAAGAAAAATTTTAAAACATTAATTTTTATTTCTAAACTATTTTTTTAAATGGTCTATTTACAAACTATTTTTTTATTTTATTTTTAAAAAATCACTTTTTACAAACTATCTATACAAATTATTTTCTATAAATTTAAAAAAAAATAAATTTTTCGAGTCCTATTAGTGTTTTTAAAATTTATCTCCTTTATAAAGAGAAATAAATAAAAAAAAATCTTATAATATAAATAAGGGTAAAATTTTCTTCCCGTAATATGTTTAATGAATAGATTAATGGTATTTGAAAATTAAGGTCATGTATGTTACTTCACCGAAAGTTGGAGAGAGAGTGTTACTTCGCCCAAATATTGGGGATGACAACGTTAATTACTCATCGTTGATGCCTCATGATGGGTTGTTGTTTTGTTGGTTCATAAAACTGCTTTTTTTTTTTTTTTGGTGCAGAAGCTCTTTAGGGTCGATAAGGGTTCATTGTTATAGTTAGGTTCATAAAAATCATCTTTCTATGTTGTGTGTAATATATATACAAAGACCAATTGAAAAATAGAGATATTTAAATGCTAGAGTAAAAGAAATTAAGTAAAAGAAGTGGAATTAGCCAAGTAAGCACATGTGTAGGTAGAGAATTACTGATAAAAACGTAAGCGTTTCATTCATCAAGAAACCCTTTTATAGAGGTTTTTTTAGGTATATCCGACGATGACCATATATCAAATTCAAAAAGTATATAAAATTATAAATATAAATAAGTATATAAAAATTAGTAAAGTTATAAATAAGTATATAAAGTTGTACGTACAATTTTTATATACTCATTTATAATTTTTATAAACTCATCCATAATTTTTATATAACTTTTAAATTTTATACCATATATTAGATACACAATAGCATGCCACAATTTTGACTGAAGAAGAACAAAATGCCTTCATTTTCCCCTTCCAAATTCGGTGCACAAATGGATTAGGCTTAGTGCTATGCCAACATCGGGTTGTGTTTCCAATTCCCTCAAGCGCAAGACAGTTTTGATTTTGGATCTTGTTGACTTAGTGCTTGTTATAGGGCCCAAAATATTAGCCCAAGCACCTTTTGGAAGTTTTATAGATGTTTGAACAGATACTTCTCTTACAAAGAAATACTTGTTAGCCCAACCTATGATTCATAATTTTAGTACTGAGGATGAAGATGTGATATTCCTACTTAATCATACGTGAATTTTAGATTGTTTTTGCAACAATAGAATAAAAGCCAAAAAAAGATTATAAAAGAATCCAGAGTCGAATGAATGGGATAAAATAATTAATTAGAAAAGAAATACAATGGTGTGTGTCTATTTATAATACAGGGAAAAAAATTATTACAACCTCTGCTACCACTCTCGTCACAATCACGACTATAAATAACATCACAAAAAACAGCAAGATCGATCTCAGAAGGTGTAGAAATCATCTAAAAGATGCTCAATGATGGTGTAATGAGCTGTAAGAATAAACTCATGGGTTACAATACTAATAATTATTCTGCTATATGTATAACTACACGCCCTGTTGTGTCCTGGCACTGTGACCATTGACTCCATTTACTCCATTTGTGCTGTAAGGGTTCTTCTCAGAATTCTCACTTTTCCTCTTTAGAACAATGTACCAAGTTACGATGCTTTTTGGCCGAGATCAATCAGAGCCAAATGCAGATGCTTGTGAACAGTTGACCCGGGAATTCTTCAGTGAGGACACATTGCGTTGTCTCATTGTTTGTCTTCCAAAATTAGACTTGGGTGTAAGTGTTAAAGCAGCTTGACTATATAATTTTGTGATGTTCTTGTCATTTGATGTCAATGATGAACATTGACTTTCCCTTGCAGGCCCGACGGGATGCCACTCATGTGGTCGCAAATTTGCAGAGGCAAAGGGTTAATTCAAAGTTGATTGCCTGCAAGTATTTGGAGCAGAACTTAGATCTTATGGATACTTTGATACTGGGGTGAGTTATTTCACGTTAATTGTCGTCAATAAATTGAGGCATATTATTCATCTTATGCATAATTTTGAGAAGGCTAATTATAGTTGGATTGTTCAGTTATGAAGACGGTGAGATTGCTCTGACTTACGGCACAATTGCAAGAGAGTGCATTCGTCATCAAAGTGTGGCAAAGTAAGCAGATGGTTTTATTTAGTGGTAAAATGTTTTGAGTTGCTAAAGTTAATATTTTTTAACTGAAATTCTCACCAATCATGTCCTCAGTCAGTGACTGGGATTTAGATTTTTGTATATGATGTTGAGAAATAATTCTTGGTTGTAGAAATTACTAAACATACATAGATAAAAATGTCAGTTCTTACATATAATAAGAAGTTAATACGAGTAAGTACAGTAACAAATATATGTAAATATTTAATACGTTTTGTTAAATAAGAAATTTGGTAAATAATTGTGGAATATCGTTTTCAATTACTTAGGTTGATTTGACAGGTATGTGTTGGAATCACAGAATATGAGGAAGTTCTTCAATTACCTACAGATTCCAAATTTTGATGTAGCTTCAGATGTTCAAGCAACTTTTAAAGTTGAGTGTCCCGAACTGATGTTTTCAGTATGATACTAATTTTTACTAAGTTGAAAGTCTTGAAAATAGCCTCTACTATTGTTTTTGTCTGCTAGTACTAATTGGATTATATCCCGGCAAAAGACCAAATGTATTTTCCGAGGCATGCATATGTATACCTTATGTTCTGCTTAACTTTTGTTTCTGTCTTTTGTTTTATGCTACAAGTATTATAAACATGAATTTCTGACACTCAGTGAACATCTACACAGGAGCTTTTGACAAGGCATAAAACTACTGTATCTGAGTTTCTTTCAGCAAATTATGATTGGGTAAGCATTGGATTGAATTATATCCACGTTTATTGTTGTCTTGCTTACATCTGTGATGGTAACTGAACGTGAAAGCAAAATGGACATTTACGCTGGAATGTATAATTGGACATTTTCTTTGAGATAAATGGTAATTATACTATTTCGAGCATGTCTAAAGTTGCAAAAATATATTTTGTCGTTGTAATGTACCAAAAACAGAAGTTGAGAAAAAGCAAGACAGTGTCCTCGATTTAGAGCTAGCTTAAAACCAGCGGGATTTCAAACGGCATATTTTCTGTCAGTGTTAGCATACCAGCTATTTCAAAGTTCTTTAGCATTTATCAATATTTCAATCCATTATGATTTATGAATATAATGCATATTAATTGTGTTAGAATAGTTCTGCTCTCTCGAGTTTCACACCTGTAAGCTTTTTCCTTTTTTCCTTTTTTTTTTTTTGATGAAATCTACTTTTAGCAAAATAATTTAGAGAATGAATATATTGCGTAAGTCAAGCATCCATATGACAATTTCAATGTAGCTGATATCTTTGTTTCCACCTTTCCACTTTCTTTTTTAACAGAGTTGAAGATAGGAACTTAGAGTTAAAAATTGGATTTCATTGAACATTAAGAACTTTTAGTTCTTAGACGACTCCATTATTGTTTTTCCTTATTTAAATTATTATGTTTCAAATCGTATCCTAGTCATTGTCTGGAGTTTATTTGTTTGTCTTTTTGTTCCAGTTTTTCCAAGAATACAATTCACAATTGTTGCAATCCCCTTGTTATATCACCAAACGGCATGCTGTCAAGGTAAATAAGTCATTAACATTCTTTTCGAAGGAACTAAATATTAACTTTTAAAGTCTTGGTTGCTGCATCACCATGTCAATTCCAACAATTATTTAGGTGTTCTAATCGGTTTATTTATATATGTTTTTAATGTAGAAGATGATTTCCATTGCTTATCCAGCATTGTTCTTTTTTTGTTTCAAATTAACAAGATACAAAGCTTCAGTATATACAGACTTTCATTTGTTGCTTCGTATCAGCATAAGTTTTTCAAATCTGTTTTTATTAATAATAAAAGTAATCTTCTCAAGTCTTGCAGCCTGACCCCCTCACATTTGGTAAATAATATTAATAAATTAAAGAAAAAATAATTGCGGTAGCACTTCATTTAACTTACATTAATACTCTTCCGTATGTGGCAGCTGCTAGGAGATATGCTACTAGATCGTACAAATGCTCCAGTCATGGTACGATATGTGAGCTCATTAGCTAACATGAGGATCACGATGAATCTTCTAAGGGTACTTAATTACCTTGACATAACATAACATTCATGAGTGCTATAAAATTCTTAGCGTTTTGATAATGCTATAATTTATTTTCAATTTTCAATGTTTACATGACATTCATGAATGCTATAAAATTCATAACTTGCATATGAATGTTATAATTGCTACAATATCCATGACTTCATAATATAAAAAATATAACACTAAAAAAAATGTTATAATATAATTTTTTTAATTTATTTCATAGCATTCTTCGTTATTGTAAAATTTGTGGTTTAATGCAATTGGACATTTCAATGATAATATTGTATCATTTCTTAAAAGTTATAAATTTTATGTTATTTACCAATATGTACATAATAATTCTTAAATATTTATAAATCATAATAGGCACATTCACGTACTCATATATATCATGAATTGCTCAAGTAGAAGTCATCACATATAAATCTAGTATTGAAAGTGCGTAATCAACATTCAACTAAACTTTGTTTACATATCAAAGTCCATCTTTCCCAAAGAGTGATATCTAAACAAAGAGCTTAACGTAATAACTTGTATCCAAGTCAAAAGCTAGAGTTCCAAAAAATTTGATAGCTTCTTTGTTTCAACTCCCATGAGACCTATGTCATATGTACAATGCATTGGCTATATCCAAAAGGTACTCTATGGCAATAAACCTTCATCCACTTCTTATCATCAACTGCATAGAACATTTGAAAAATTCATTAGAAATAATACCTTAATAGGCATTCTTAGAATAATAAGTTTAGAGAAAAGGACAAAATTATTATAAGAAAACTAGGATTATATTTTACTATAAACAAAATTATGATTGAATTTTATTTTAAAACTTGGGAACCTTGCTTTCATAAACAGTCTCTAAACCCTTTTATATACAACTAACATATAAAGAATGAAGTACAACCGGGGATAGAAAACTTACCAAGATCAGCAGTCATCTATCATGACGATTGCTTCAGTTGGCCAAGCAACTGAACTTCCTCTAGCATCTTCTATTGTTTCCATATCAGCACTTGTTCTCCACAATGATGCTGAAGGTTGTTTAACATCATCCACCCATACTCTAGAAGCATTTTTTCCAAGAGGAACACAATGTACCATTGTGTTTGCATCATTTGTAACCCAACGCCCAATAGCAACCACTTCATTTGAGTCTAACCAATTCAACAACTTACACATTGGACCTTTTTCTCTTTGACTCTACCACCAAAGAAAACAAAAGCAAGCATAAATAAATGTCTTCAAAATTAAGTACAAATAAAATGAAAATATGATTGATAAGAGATGTTATTTATATTATACTTTACCTGTGAAGCATAAATAGATTGAGTGGGAGGCTCTTCATTTTGTCCTTCAGGTAAAAACTGACTCTTAAAAAAAATAGAAAGAAAGATTTATAAATATATACATTTGATATTATCATATAAATCAGAATTATGATATTATATTTGGAAATGCTTACCATTTTGCTTAATAAAGTTTCTATTACTTTCTTTTGATCTTCCATTACACCTTGCATACGATCCATAGTTCCCTTTAATGTAGTAATCTCTTCTTGCATTTTAACCTCTTTTTCAGTTTGTTGTGTCATCATGTCTAATTTGGATTGGGTTACTCCAGCCCCATAACCTCTAACACGACCACGTCGCTCAGGGCCAAGAAATTTTGCAAGTGAATCGTCTTTCACAGATTTTGACTTATTCCTAAAAGAATCTGATTTTTTTTCGTCCTCATACCTCTCCTAAATGAAACATGAAAGGGCAACAAATAATGACATCATTACTAAGAAAGACACAAAGAAAATAGGTCAAAAGAATTATGACATAAATAAATTGGTAAAACCTTGAACCCAGCAACTGTAGGATTAGATGGAGCACCATCTTTCTTAGTATGTCCTTTAAGCCAAACATCTGTCCTAGTAATTGAGGATGGTTGTAAACTTTCCCTTTTCTAATTAAAAAAAAAGATTTCATTAATTACTGTAATATTTTGAATATAAATATTTTGTTTTTGAAAACCGATAATTTTGAAGGTTGCTATAGAGATATTAAGAAGAATTTACCATTTTTTCTTCCATACGTGCATATCCCATCCGACTACCAGTGTATGGCATATCTTGCAGTGCTCTAATTGTCTTGAAAGCTTTACTTTTTTCCTATAAGATAAATAACAATTTTATATTTCAAAATTAAATTTGTGAAGAATTTAAGAATACATTTGAAGAAGTTAGAAAAGAAAGGAATATAACTTACCTTGAATGCTTTAGAGGTCCTTTTCTTAACAAAAGTCTCCCATGCTTCAGCTGAAATGTGGTTTGGTTTATTATCTAATTTTTTAGACAATCTTGATTTATATGCTCTCGAATTCTTCCCAGCATTTGTAAAGTATATCGTTTTATTGCTGTTCCTTCCAATTTAAACTTTTGCTAAAAATTACAAAAAAATATTCAAGTGTTACAAAAGTAATAATAACTAATTTTTTAATTGAAACTACTTAAAAAAAATGAGCTTATATTTGTTTACCTCCATTGGTTCCAAAATTAACATCTTGTCCTTTTTGTCAACATCCTTCCAATCATCAACATTTAAGGACACCAACTCATTTGCCAAACGTCCCAAATATGATGAATATTTTTCTGAGTTCCTTCCAACAGGTTGGCCCATACTATTTACCTGTAATTCTAACCTGGTTCCATTCTCTTTTGCAATGCTTAGACACATTGTAGGACCTCGAGCCCTTTTAGATTTTTCTGACTCCATATTAGAAGTAGGCACATCATTATCAAATGATTTATCGGTACTATCTGATGTAGAACCACTTGAATCTCCATTTAATATATTTAAGTCAACATTAGATGTAATACTCTCAGTCCTATCCTTTCTTAACATTCCTTTCCTTTTCCTTTTCGAAGCTTGTTTGGAGCACTGTATAACAAATTAATAAATCAATTTAATAGATGTGAAAAAAGAGGTCTAAAGTTAGTTTTTATATTGTACATGTATATATATCTAATTAGCCTTGAAAAGAAAAGAATTTCACAGCTTACCTCTGGTTGACTCATGTTATTAAAACAAGAAATTTTCTTTGATCTCAATCTTTTGCTCTATCTAGAATCTTTGAAAAAGGAAAAAATATAATTAATAAATCATGCATCTGTTAAGACAAAGCTTGTAGAAAATAAAAATTAGCAAATCAAGTTATTTAATAATTAATGCAATCTGATTACATAGCCTATTAGGGCGATAAGAACAATGAACTTTTTTATAATAAATTATGGCACGTTGACATATATTTGTTTATTAAAGTTAATGTATTTTATGTGTTATTGGGATGTAATAGCTCGAAGCCTTAGAAAAGCTTACGAATAGAATAAAAGCACCAACAAACATTCACTTATACATTGTTTAACATATGAACAACAATCCCCTGTTTTCTATATTAGCTGAACATATATATGATCAACACCATAGAAAGAGAAAAAAGAAACACAAAATCTGTTTAACAGTATATTATTGTCACTCATGCAAATGAAAATGGGAACACAAACTCATATCAATGTCACCCATGCGCATTATTTTTGAAGCACTTCAATTATTCAATCCATTCCATATCGATAAAACCATATAAACACACACACACACACACACATAAAAGAAAAATCACTCATAATAATAATAAAAACCAGACCCATAGAACAGCAAAACCCAGAGTTTAAAGAGGTAAAAAGAGTGACCGAGTGAGCAAGAAATTCTATCAACAAACAAAGACATAAGGAATAATAGGAGAATCCTAAACGTTTGAGTTAAATTAAATATAGATTTAGAACTTAACCAAAGAGAAAAAATGGGAAACAAGATCATTGAGATATAAAAAGATCTCACCTTATTTCTTGAACTTGGGCTCAAACCGTAGCTTTTGTTGAATAACTTTTTCTTCTTTGTTTAAGAGACTCTCTCAACTTGTTCTAAAAACAAGAGCAGCTAGGGACAAAAATATAATTGAGTGGGAAAAACTTTTCATGTGCTAAATTTTTAGAAATTTTGGCGCACTGCTTTATCGCCCACCAATTTTTTCTAAGCGGGCTTAACAAAGTAAAACTTATATAGCCTTCTTTAAATAGTGTAATTATCATTGTAATTATATTTCTCATAGCCCCACACAAGCTCACTTTAATTATTATGTATGAATTGCAACCTTGACAAAGCGTTCACGCCACTTTTCTTCTTTTGATTTATTGTTAGATGCATTGTGAATTGATTATATATTGTAGTCAATTAAGTTATACAAATTTAACATTATCTTTATAAATTTTTATTTAAAAGTACTGAAGTAAAATAAGAGAAAATATTAAATATGACCACGTGCATACATCATTTTATTAATCTACTTTAAGCGTTAATATTTGTGGTTTTGACCATAGTGTACACTATTTTGGCATCCAAGTAATGTAATTTTCCTGTTTATTATTATTATTAATCTACTTTAGATTCGTTTAATTATTATTATCTTATTCTCCAAAATAAATAAGCTTTAGATAAGATTTTATGCAAAGTCTAGAATATTCCCTTTCGGGTTTATTATATAAGAAAAGTATTATAAATTAATTACATATTTTCGAAGATTTTTATTTCTACACTTTGAAATTTAAATTACTCAATAAGGATTAAGTATAACATAAAATCTTTGCAAAAGAAAAATTACTATTTTAAATCAAATGAAAACTTAAAAAAAAAAAGTCACAAGTTGATACATCTTAAAATATGGCTACATCTTCATCATCCCAGAAAATGGAAACTAGTTCATATTACAAATTACAAACAACACAAATATAAACATGTTCTTAAACATAAATGAAAATAGGGATAGAAGAGAAACTAGTTATGGAGAGTTGAATCTTTGATAATGAAGATGATGACTGTCCAGTTTTTGCAAAAGGAAAACAACACTCGAGAAACAAAGGAAAACAACACTCGAGAAACAAAGGAAAACACACAAATGCTTCAACTTACAAATAGGTCTCAAAGATTGTACTTAATTATAACTTAAGGAAAACTTCAAACTAATGCACTTGATCAAGAATTTTATCTCAAAGATTAGTTTCGTTTCACTTCAATTCCTCAAGTGTGTGTGTGTAGAGCCATTTTCACCTAATCACTTGTAACCCGGATGAGTTTATACATAAAAATGAATCATATTTAATAATGAATATGTGTGTATAAATGAACTCCATAGGCCTGTTTTTCAAGTCACTCTCCACTAATGTAGACATGCACAACACCAAGGATCAAGTATGGTTTTGTTGTTTCATTCTTTTTAAGAACACTCAAGGGTATAGATCTCTTTTTCTTCTTTTTTTCTTTTTTTCTCTTTTTTTGTTTTTTTTGTTTTTGTTTTTTTTAACTACACTTCCCCTCCCCTACACTTAAACAACACATTGTCCTCAATGTTTAAGTAAGTGGAAGATAAGTACAGATTGCTTTTTTTTTCTTTTTTTGTTTTACAAACACAATAAAACTCACTTGCATTGCTCATGACACAATCTAACCTTCTCTAACTTTCCAAAACCAAAACATAGCTCAAATTGTAATCATGAATGATCTACATGCTCATAAGTAAGGGATAAACTGTTTGAAAAAAAAAATTCAATTGAGGTTAGGAAATCTTTTAGTGAGTTAATAAAGAAAAAAGGCTTATAGAGGCTCAAACGGTCCAAAGATGGCCTAAATCATTTCTCTAATGTTGCACAGTCTTGGATTTCGCCTCGAGTGACCATCAAACAAGTTCTAGAATTCATTGAAATCTGAAGAAACACTTAAATTACATAAACTTTCTCTAAGTAAACAAATAACTCAGTGATAATGGCTCGGTGCTTAATATTGTGCAAGGAATCAAAAGTAAAGCAAAAACCAATATACATTTCAAGCACATAGATCCATGCATCATTTATCATTTTCTAAGAGTTATTCTTAATTCAATCATTGTGTTATCATCGACCCACAAAATGCAAGAAAAGAGGTACGTTGCATTGTTACACCTGAGTCAAGATTGTATATTTCAACAATCCTTAGGACCAGTAGCCCGCAGACTTAAGGTTTCCAGCCTATATACCTTTATTATGAAAGAACAAAACAAGAAACAAGACACTTCAAACAACATGAAATAAACAAAGTACAGATTTATTTAAAGAGAATGCGTTTCAAGGGTTCAAGAAACCCCATATTCTGCCATTTAAGTTTTTTTCCACAAATTTCTCTTTTTGAATCGAAACTGATAAAGACAAAACACATAACAACTCTAAATTACATAAAACTAAACTTACTCATAAAATAACAAAGTTCAACAAGTCAGCAGATAAAAACAAGTCAGTTAGAATGGGTCTAAAATGTTTAAAAGTTAGCCTCCTTATTCTGCCATTATGGATTAAAGAGATCCAAAATGCGTTTCAAGAGGACTTAAACTTTTTAAGCCACCACTCTAAAAGCCAAGATTAGAAAATATTACCTGGGGCGAAAGAAACAACCTGAAAAATCTCAAAAGAAATGACATGAAAAATCTCAAATAAACACAATAAAAAAAACAAAAAAAACGAAGCAAACCAGTAGATAGAGATTACAGATGGAGCGTTAAATCTAGTCTACGCCTTTTATTGCCTTCTCCAAACCAATCTATCCGAGCCATTGTTGGATCAGGCAAATAGACGAATTCTTGTAGTTTGTCAATTAACTCCCCTACAGTTGAAGCTGTAACCAGGATTTGCCTGCTGACGGTGAGATGAAATTTTTTTCTACAGCTTGATCAAGAAAGGACAATAAACCATCAAAAAAATTATTGACATTTAACAAACCAATGGGTTTCCGATGGATGTTTAGCTGTGCCCAAGAGGTGATTTGAAATATCTCCTCTAATGTACCATAACCACCAGGCAAAGCTATAAATGCATCGGACTTAACAACCATATGTGCAATACGCTCATGCATGCTAGAGACCTGTAACTCTTCTCCGATTGTGTTGCCTACGATATCTCGTACAGCTAATGGTTTAGGGATAATGCCGAGAACTTTGCTCCCTCCTAGGGATGCAGCTGTTGACACACACCCCATTAACCCAAGACTACCCCCTCCATAAATCAAATGAATACCCCTCTCAGCTAATGCCCTACCAAGATCAAGAGCTACTGTTGTAAACTCTCCATCTTTACCAAATTGTGATCCGCAAAATACGCATATATTGCGAAATCGCCGAATTGGTATTTTCTCCATTTCTATAAGTGATCTAATCTTGTGTAAGACAATGATGCACGTTAGGTATTATGCTATTCAAGTGTAAGACAGGTTATAAAATGACATTTGAAAATATACAAAATGGATATATACACACGTAAAACTCTCAAATTTGACACTTGGGAACATAATTTCGGTGGGGGTTGCTCGATGCAAATTTATCGCCCCAAGATTTGAAAAAATGAGATATGCTTTCGGCGGGATTTGATAAAACCCATACACTTGTCTCCTACGTTAAGCATGAAAAATGGAAATATACTTTCGGCGGGGTTTGACAAAACTGTCACACTAAACTTTCGGCAGGGTTTGACTTATCTCCTACTTTGACTTTATAAAAAGCTGCGTGGTTTGTCAAAACTAAAAGATACACAATCAAAAACGACTAAATAACAATAATAACATGATAAACAATGAGGAAAAAAGAAAGAAGAAAGAAAAAAATAGTGATAAAAAACTTAAGAGAGAAACAACAATATGAAAAATTCACGAAAAATTGTGGCTCACATCTTTCCATCCAGCTTTCTTGCAAACTGGCAAACAGGATCATTTAGAGTCAGATTTCCTGGACTATATTGTTGATATTCCATTTGGAATTGTTCCCACAATTTCATCAGTTCTCTTTGCACTAATCCACAAGAATGATTCTCAAGAGTGAGTAAGATATTATCTAACGATTCTTTACTCAGTCCATCCTTGATGAACTGCGACTTATCTTCCCTATTTTTAGACACAAATCCTAAAGAACGACATTTTTTGTTACAATTCCATCTAGCACTCCTATAACAGACTTGTAACCTTTTAGCACGTCGCTTTTTGGCGAGAGTGCTTTTTCTTAGACCAAGCATGTATGCTGTAAAATCAATTTTAGATTCGCCAGCTAATCTAACCTTAGCTTCGATTAACCAGCGGATGTCCACAGGCATTTTCTTAATCATCAACATCCTAAGTCTGTTAAATCGTGCTTTATAGATTTTTACCAGAGCATTTTGAGGGAGTGAAGGAAAGCATTTTTGAAGGGCTGAAAGAATGTTTTCATTATCCATAGCAAAGAGAAGAGGAAAGATATTACCGAAAATATGTTGAGTTCGTTCTTCTCTTTGATCTGCAAGCTTCGACCCTTTTTGGAAGTGTTCTCTACTTCCTTTTGAGTTTACCCATTTTGGAAGGACTGCTGGATTTGGCGAGTAGCGGGGCTGCTAGATCGGTGCCTCACGGGGCTGTTGGAGTCGGCGAGGCTGGAATCGACAAGTCACGAAGGATGTGCTGCGGCGCTAGAGAGAACGAGAGAGACGACTTAGTTTAGGTTTTAGGTTAGGTTTTGGAGATTATTTTGTTTATATAGTTTAGTAAAATTACGTGAATTTTTAATATATTAAAATTTTTCATAATCACCCCTGAAAATGACTTCTAAATATCTAAACTTTATTTGTTTTCATATGTATCCTAATTATTTGTTAATTACTTGTCACTATCTAAAAAGAAAGAAGAAGAAAGACTAATATTATTTATTAGTTACGACCAAATAATTTATTGACAAACAATATTGCCTATTATTGCCTTACAACTTGTTACTTTACTAGATAAAGATTGACACATGCTTATTATTATAAGTTATCCATATGTAAAAGTAATAAAAAGCTAGAAATGATTTATACATACTTATTATTATATGTTATTTAGTTATAAAGAAAAAACAATAAAAAAGCTACCTAAATAATGTTATATTAACTTCCAAATATAATTAATGTAATTACATCCACATTACTAATAGATAAATTTAAAATAATATTAACTTTCGGTTGCAATCTCTAGTACATATATGTGCATTAAAATAATATCAACATGTGACCTGCCACTTTCTTATCAAATGATCTTCTTAGTATAATATATAAATTGTGCTAGATTACAATAATTGTTAAAAAAACGTGAAGTGGCATAACGTTTAGTGTGACTAAACTTTCTCTCTCCGACTCAACTTTTCGCACGGCCCAATATAAGCTCAGTTTATTCAAACACTTATCATTGTAATTATATTTCTCATAGCCCCACACAAGCTCACTTTAATTATTATGTATGAATTGCAACCTTGACAAATATTTCTCATAGCCCCACACAAACTCACTTTAATTGTTATGTATGAATTGCAACCTTGACAAAGGGTTCACGCCATTTTGTTCTTTTGTTTTATTGTTAGACAAATTTGACAAATAAAACCTTCTTTTGACAAATTTTCCTGTTTATTATTATTATTAATCTACTTTAGACATGTTTAATTATGATTATCTTATTCTCCAAAATAAATAAGCTTTAGATAAGGTTTTATGCAATGTCTAGAATATTCTCTTTCGACTTTTTTCCTTTAATTATTATTAATGATTTGCAACATTGACAAAGAACCCACGCAAATTTTCTTCTTTTGATTTATTGTTAGTGCAATGTGAATTTATTACATATTGTAGTCCATTAAATTATATAAATTTAACATTATCTTTATAAAATTTTATTTAAAAGTACTAAAGTAAAATAAGAGAAAATATTGAACATGACCACTTGCACACATCATTTTATGGACTTAAATCACACACACATTAAATCAAAGATTTAAACAGTAGTTACATGACTCAAGATTAAACTTCATGGGTTGCCGAAAAGCAGAGGAAATTTTGAGCCAGCAAGAATTCTAATTGATTGAACAATTTGTACTATACATAAATACCCTCACAGTCCTTTCTCAAATAGTCATTATCTTCATCATCAATGTTTTTATCAAGCTTTGAGGGGTCCAATGGTCTTAAAGATGTGTCAAAATTCTCAACATGTGCATCCAAGTCATGAAAACCTCTCGGTGGTGCCCTTAGTACAACATACCAATTTGACAATTCGTTTTCCCTTGAATAAAATACTTGTTTTGCTTGTGATGCTAAAATGAAAGAGTCTCTTTCAAACTGCTGTTGCCGTTGGTGAAGATTGACCAAAGTAAAACCATCTTCAACTTTAACACCATTTCTTATATTAGCCCACTTACAATCAAGTATTGGAATTTGAAAAGTATAGTAATCAAGCAATATTATATCCTTAACTACACCATAGTAAGCAATGGTATCAACACAACTATTTGTGTCTTTTGAGCTAGCTCGACAAACTGTTGCTGCCTCAATTGTAACACCACTAGTTTGAGTAGACTTCTCATCTTCTTTTCTATGATAACGATGACCATTGATGACATATGATGAGTATGACATACCTTGCTTTCGAGGACCATGTGCCAACCATTTTATTGTTGTGGAGATGTTCTCATTATTTTGGCTCTTAATCTATTTACAAATTAAGGAATAAAAAGTAAGAAACAAATAGAGAAGTAAACAAGATAAATCTATATTTTATATTCCAACCTTATGCTTAAACCAACTAGAGAAATCTTTTGAGTGTTTACTCCAAAGTAAACTTTCATTTCTTACAAGTCGTTGATTTCCAAACTTTAATTCCTCCAAGTGCAATCTGAAAAGAAAAAGTGTTATAACAAGTTATCTTAGGTCATTTTAATTAAATGGTTCAAGAACTTACTGTAGATATGGCTCCACTTCAAATGTATTAAATAATACATATCGATGAGCATCTTGTAGTCTCTCATCATTTAACATTATTATCTTTCCTGTGTAAATGGGTCGACCTTCAAGTATTGTGTCATGCTCAAATTCTTGATTTCTAGTTAGACGATAGTCTATCTCAGCTACTTGTTCCATACAGCCACTAAAAAAACTCAAGCATTCATCTGCAAGATAGCATTTTACAATGCAGCCCTCAGGTCTTGCACGATTTCTGACGAATCCTTTCAATTTCTTTATATATCTGATAATGTGAAAACATACAGATCAACAAACGATCAAATAAGTATAACAAAAAAACTTGAAATATAAATAAGATAATTTATGACCTTTCAAATGGATACATCCAACGATATTGGACTAGTCCACATAGTCTTGCTTCATGCCCTAAATGGATTGTTAAATGAACCATGATATCAAAAAAAGATGGCGGAAAGTACCTCTCAAACATGCATAAAGTCTCAGCAACTTCTTCTTCAAGTGTTTCTAATTTCTCTCTGTCTAAAACTCTCTGACATAACTCATTGAAAAATGCACATAACCTTAGTATTGCATTTCTTGGCCCTTTTGGAAGTAAGCCTCTCAATGCCACAGATAATAACTGTTTAATTAAGACATGACAGTCATGGGACTTAAGACCTATAATTTTAAGCTCATCCATTGATATACAATTCCCAATATTTGAACTGTATCCATCCGGCAACTTTAAATCTAACAACCTTTTACAAACAGTTTTTTTCTCTGTCTTAGATAATGTATGAGGTGCTGGTGGAAGATAAGTTTTCGTTCCTCTTTCTTCTGGATACAATTCAGGCCTTAAACATATCTCCTCCAAATCCATACGAGATTGAAGTCCATCTTTTGATTTTCCTTTCATATTAAGCAAAGTTCCAAGAATGCTATCACATACATCCTTCTCTATATGCATTACATCCAAATTATGGCGCAAGACTAGATGCTGCAAAAAAAAAAAAATTAAAGCCTATAATTAATAACAAAAAGCATTAGTAGTAAAAAAAATAGAGAAAGTTTAGTTTAGTGTAAGAACTACCTCCCAGTATGGTAAGTTAAAAAAAATAGACTTTTTCTTCCACATATCATTATGTTGTATCTTCCTCTTGTTTTGTTTTGATCTTTTCCCCCAATCATTTTCAATGTTCTTCATCTCATCTAGAATTTGAGAACCGGATAGTATTCTAGGCTTGCCCCTATGTTCATGACTTCCATATCAAACCAATTTTTTTTTGTACAGAAAGTGTGCATAGGAGGAAGAAAACGCCTATGACCCATATAGACAGTTTTCTTGCTATGTTTTAACCATTGTGAGGATGTGTTAACATAGCATATAGGACATGCAACTTTCCCCTTTGTGGTACAGCCTGCTAGATTACCATATGCTGGAAAGTCATTTATTGTCCACATTAAAAGTGCTTTCAAATTAAATACTGTTTTAGTGAATGCATCAAATACTTCAACCCCATTCTCCCATAATTGTTGCAAATCATCAATAAGTGGTTGTAGATAAACATCTATGTCTTTACCTGGTTGTTTAGGCCCTGGAATCAATAAAGTTAACATTATATGTTCCTTTCTCATACATAACCATGGAGGGAGATTATAGGTAACCATCATTACTGGCCAGCAACTATATGTTGAGCTAATATCACCAAAAGGGTTAAATCCATCTGCTACAAGACCTAGTCTTAAGTTCCTTGGATCTGATGAGAAACACGGCCATTTTTTATCAACTATCTTCCATGCCAAGGAATCCACTGGATGTCGCATGTTCTCATCACTACTTCTATGATTATAATGCCACCTTAATTGTTCTGCTAAGTATAATGATTCGAACATCCTACGAAACCTTGGTATTATTGGAAAATAAGTTAACACCTTTGCTGGAATGCCTTTATAAATCTTTTGAGTTTTACTATCTACCTTCCATCTAGAAGATCCACATTTCGGGCAACTTTCACTTGCTTCTAGGTCATTCCTAAAGAGACAACAATCATTACTACAAGCATGTATCTTATCACAATCAAGTTGAAACGATTTTAATAATGACTCAACTACACGTGTAGACTTTGGAATTTTGTTATCTTTTGGTAACATTCCAAACAATATCTCTAAGAGTTTATCAAAACTCTTATTAGAATGACCATACATTGACTTATACTTGTATAAGACAACAGTTGCCGATAACCTAGTATAAGTTGTGCATCCAGGATACAATGGGGTTTTAGCATCATCTATAAAATTTGAAAGGCATTCATTTTGTTGCTCATCAATGGTTTGAGAGAAGGCTTCATCATCCCTATATGTATCTATATAATGATTATATGTCTCAGTCATTTCCATATCAATACTTTTTACACCCATTTGTTCCCCATGCCAAATCCAAGTTGTATATGACAAGTCCATCCCATATTTCATCAAATGTAGTTCCACCATTTCATCCTTTTCGTGGCACAAATTTTGACAATTTTTACATGGACATCTAAGTAATTCCTGTTTTCCTACCCTAGACTTGGCCATTTTCACAAAGTTTTTAACTCCAGCAAGATACTCTTTAGTATTTCTACAAATAAGCCAAAAAAAAAAAAGCATTAGTTTTTTCTTATAGTTGTGCATGGCATTTATTGTTAATGTAATGTTTTATACTACAAACCTTTTAAAATGCACCCAACTTTTATCCATCATGGAATGGCTATCAGATAAATACCTTTCTAAAGAAATTAAAGAAAAAATTAGTAAGAGATAATAACTGAATTGGCAAAAATTATAGAAACTGCCAAAATTCCAACAAACAACTAATATTAATTCAAATAATAAAGAGAAAAATGGAAAACGTATCAAGAAAACTCATAAAACAATGATTCCAAAACATACTCATCAAAATAAATACTTTTAATAATGAATTTTACAGACTTATTTAATATGTCCTATTATTGTATCCAAAAGCTTAAAAGGTGTATTTTGATCCATGAAAAAATCTTGTGCAAAAACTCAAATTATATTGGTAACTAGAAATCAAAATAATAAATGTAAAGAAAATGAAGAAAATGTAAGCATTATAATAACCTTGGCAAATGTAACGACTGTAGAAACAACTACATTCAATTAAGAATACCAAAACATAGATTTCCAATTAGTGCTATCAAAAAATACTAACATTATTTATTAGTTACTACCAAATAATTTATTGCCTATTATTGCCTTACAACTTGTTGCTTTACTAGACAAAGATTGACACATACGCATTATTATAAGTTATCTATATGTAAAAGTAATAAAAAGCTAGAAATGATTGACACATCTTATTATTACATGTTATGTAGTTATAAAGAAAAAGCAATAAAAGAAGATAGCTTAAATGGAGTACACGTTTCTTGTTTTACAAAAAAAAATGCTATTGTTGTTAGTTTTTTAATAGCATGATATAAAAAAAAAAAGTTATAAAAAGCTATTTTTGCACAATACTTAAAATCCCATACCTTTTACACCTTTGGCATGTAAAATCCACTTTCCTCTATTTTCTTGAAATTGACCTGCCATCTTTGGTTCAAATTAAATATTACGTTTTAATTTTCTAAGATGAAAACAATATTCTAGAAAATAATGTTGAAATAATTAAAAACAAACAGTAGTAGAACTCCATGACATGATGAAAAGAAGCAATATCATCAAAATTATCAGTTGAGCTAACAATGATTTATAGTGGACTGAAATATGAACAAAATAAAGGTAACCAAAATGCTACAAAATATTCAAAGAAGAAAGAAATTACATAAAAATTAGCCTAACTATTATAATCTAATATTTGTCTATATAAATCAATCCAAATACAGGAAATCCATAAGAAAAAATTGGAATTTAAAAAAAAACTATCAATATATCCGTTGAAATGATTCTTAAGAACACCCAATATTTGATAAAGCTAAAAAGTTTTAGACAAATAAGAGAACCCTTTGATGGGGCTGCTCTCCATTCCGAAGTTAGGTTAAGATTAAGAATTGTTTAACTTATACAGCCAATTAAAATACAAGCAAAACAACATGCAAAGTTGAGAAAATACCAAAAAATGCAGCCCTCGTGTTTACCCTCTCCACTTGTTGGGTAATGCTTTTCTTGGTTGGGTTTTGGATCTTCAATCCAAGAGATAAATACATATCCATTGTTCCAATCTGATTCAAAAAATTATAAAGAAGTTAAAAGTGAATGAACCATGAATTAGATAATAACTATATAAGCTATATGAAATTATCAAAGCAGAGCTTTTGATTCCTTGGTCCACAAATTATGCAAATAAGCAATAAATTACGCATAAAAAACTTAAATATTCATCATCTATGGTCTATATACATAAATCAACTCACATAAAAGCAATCCATAAGAAAAAAGGATAATTTTGGAACAAATTAACTTACCTCTCAAAAATCTGTTATGTTATTTGAGACATAATCGATGCAAAGCTTTTGATTCGCAACTTAGTCCACAAATTATGCCATTAAGTAATAAATTAAACAAAAAAACGTAAATATTCATCAATCGAGAATCTATATGCGTAAATTAACTAAAATAAATGAGACCCAGAGAAAAAAAAAGTGAAATTTTGGAACAAATCAGTTTACCTCTCTCAAAATCTATTACGTTATATGTTGAGTAAATCTTAGAAACGCTAAACATCTTGTAGAAATAAACCCAGATTTTTTATCTCTCGCATGGACTTTCGATCTCTCACATAGTATAGAAAGTTAGAGAAAGTGAGAAAAAAAACATAAATGAAAGAGATGCATGATATTGTAGGCTAGAGAAAAAAGATTTTTTCCTAAAAATGTGGTGGGAATTTTCAGCGGGATCAAGTCTTTTTGACTTTTTTTCCCAAAATTAGGGTGGGAATTTTTTGCTCGCCAAGTCTTATTGGCTGGAGGGTGATTTTCACTTCTATAGCTTTTATTGGATGCTATATAAAAGAAATGATTTTAATAGCATAGTTAAAAGAGGGCGTTTACAAATGCTGTAATTGTTTTAAGACGTAATAATCTTGGATAACGTTTAGAATATTGTTATAAAATAGTAAAATTAGTAGCATTCTTTTAAAACGTTTTTAATACTAATTTTTTAATAGCATTTCTTTTTGTAAACGTTATCAATATAATTCCTATGATAGCATTCCTAAAAGAATGTTATGAATAAATAAAAAGTATAGCATTTTTCCATGAAATGCTATCAATAGTAGATTTTTTATAGCATTCAATCTAGAATGCTATTATTAAAATGTTCTTAAATATCATTTTTGTTGTAGTGCTCCGATTCTTTAATAACTTTAATACTGATAAAGGTGAAATGCGTCAATATGCTTATAAAAATGATAATACCAACTTCAAATTCTTATCCTTGGAATTGCTGCTTCGTCGCAGTGAATGAACAATTCGAAGCAGACAAATCTTTTGTTGTGGGAGAGATTGCTAATTTGGAGCTAATAAGTGACCGTCCAAGCACCGATCATAATTCGGATGATTGTGAGAATCCAAGTTGATTTTTATTTGCTCATTTAATAATTGTACAATAACTAAAGTGTATATTTTAATGCTCTCTAGCAACTAGTTTCGATTCTCTAGTTTAATTTCTTATCCATTTGTTAATTAGGAACGCGTAAGAAAGAACCAGTTGAAACTTTTCTTTGTAAATTAACTTAGCCTCCATCCCATCTGGTATGGAATTCTTTGTGCTATATATATGTTCTGATCAATTGCATTTCATTATTTCATACTAAAATGCCAGAATATGCTTTTTTTAAAGTTAATTTTCGATACATATTTAATTGCTTGCCTATATGATTGTGAAATATATTTTTTGAGCCTATAAAGATTTATTTGCCGAAACCCCTTATGGTTAATTTAATATTAATTTCTATTCTTTTGATGCCTTGTGGAAGAATAAAACTTCTTGTCTTTACGAAGTGAATGCGAGCAGGATTATTCTACTTGATGGTCATTTCATTTCTGTTTCAAGGTTAAACTTTCCTAAGTTTCTTAACTCGTTCAAGGTTAAACTTTCCTAAGTTTCTTAACTCGAAAGTTCAAAATTCCTTCTTATGTTCACTCTGACTAACTTTTATAGTACAATAATGCTAGACTTACAATGTAAATGTAATTTCTCTATTTTTTTTTTTTCCTCTTCCACTAAATTTTTGTCATGTCTACTACTACGTTAGTTGTAGACTTTTTGTTGTATTTGAGTTATAAGTCTAGTACTACGATTTAAACTATATGATTTCCGTTATTGCCTTTGTAAGTAGCATTGCAGTACTCTCCCTTTACATTTGGAAGGGAGGATTCTTTATATCACCGGAGTGTTGTGTTGCACAGTGTCTATAATAAAGTTTATATTTTTTAATTGTGTGGTTGCCGCGGGTTTTAATCAAATTTGGCTTATTGTCAGGGATTTGCAGAAATTTATATCACATCCCTAAATAATGTTGCATAGTGTTGGGCTCTCAATCTATCTTGAAAAAGTAACTCAGCTAATAAAACAAGACAAATTAGTTATAAAATTAAGTAAAGAAACCCAAAACTACTCAATAATTAAATACAAAAATTAAAGCCTCTGATCCCTTTCCACTACACTTGTTCTACACTTTTTCGGACGTTTCAGCACTAGCACTAGCAGTAGCAGTAGCCCTAGCCCTTCTGATCTTAACGTACCAGGTGTACCAGGTAAAAGCCTCCATGACCGCAGACATTGAGCCCAAAACAATCAAAATTACGGTGTATGGTAGCTTCCACGTCTTTCCAACATGCAAAATGCTGAAGCCAAAGAATATATTTATAATGCTCAATGCAATGACAACGTATCCAACGCCGTGGTGGTACAAGTTCCAATATGATCTGTATCTCTGATCTTTATTCGGCCTCAATTTCAACGCAAGTACCTGAAGGAAGCCGAGAACTAGAAGTGTTATGCCGATATTCCTGTGAGCATGAAATTGAATGCCATGAGATTTGCTTCCAAGATAAAGCCCCGTCCCTGCTCCAACAATACCAAAGTATACGCCAAGGACTGGCATATTATATGAGCGTAAAACCATGCTGGATCTGCTGATTTGAACTGCTTCATGTATCTCGCAGTCATGGCTCCCATTGGCATCAGAATTCCCCAACTAACCATGTTTAGTCCTCCATGAACCTTCTTGAACAAAACACTGCACCTCCCTCCATCCCCTTTGGTCGCCACAACTTTCCCGGATAGAAGATCGACGGTTCCCGTTGATTTCACGTTATCACCGCTTAAACTATGCATTCCAGGAGTACCATCTTCATTCACTGGACCTTCCTGCCATAGATGGTTCACAGTTGTCGTGTTCGTTGGAAGCACTATGGTGGCGTATATGATCATCTCGTTATTTGCAAACTCTGCGGAAATCTTCGGCACTTGAAAGCTTAAAGGACCCTCTTGCAAATTTGTACCGTAACTCGTCACTGGAGACGTATATGCACGCAAAATTCCCTCGGAGTTCTGGTAGGCTACGAGAGCCTGCGAGCCTAGCATTCCTGTCCCAGTTGGGTTTACAGCCCATGCAATCCATCTTGACGATGGGTCGATGCCTGCGTGGCGGTAGGCGATTTCAACGGTCCTACTGGCCTCATCGTAGTTCCAATGAAGATAGGAGTTGAGAGCATGAAGATCGTTGCATGCACGGTAAGTAATTTGGTTTGAGAAAGTATAGTTCGTGCAAGACTGAGCAGAAGTTGAGAGAAACAAAGAAAAAAGAAGAACAGAAGAGAACCAGAGCATCATCCTGCACCTGCAGCTGGAAGAAATATTAATTTTCATGATGAAACAGATGATGATTTTGATCGAGAGGCGTAAAATCTGAGAAGGATGAATTTGAGGAGGTGTTGTAATGTAATGTAATGTATTTATAATGGTAGAATTAATCTGAATGAGAGTAGGATTAGGATTAGAATTCAGAAATTTCTTTCCTGTTAAAAAAGAAAAAAATGGGAAATCATTTTCCTTTTCTGCTTGGAATTCGGATTCCGAGTAAGGTTTAAATAAGGAGATTTACTTATGGATTAGCCCTATGATTTGGTCTAACTATTCTCAAAACTCAAATGTTTTAGAAACTAACACTAACGCCCTTATATATTATTTTAGAGACTAAAATACCCTTTACCTATTATTTCCGTTTTATAAATTTTTATAAAATTAAAAAATTTCAATCACTATTCTTTATACGATTAAAAAATAAAAATAAAGTTAATAGAAATAAGAACTTATAATTATTTATCTTAAAATATTAAAGTTTTTTTAAATTAATAATAATATTAAAATATAACAAATATCTTTTTGTTATAAACTTTCAAGAATTAATTAAATTTACTAAAGATTTTTTTTAACTATATGGACATAATATTATTAAATATTACACTATTATACGATAAAAATATTTTAATTATAAATTATATTTTTAAATATATTAAATTTTATTTTAATTTGTATGATGAAATGACAAATAACTTAGGTTTTGGGTAGGTTTCATAAACCTTTTTAAGAAAACTCTGGGTCGATTACTGGTTACTGCAAAAGGTGTCCATATTGTGTTAAAATGGCTGCTAGTGCTATCGTACCCTTGAACCACATTTTGAACGCTGTTTTATGACAATATCCACCAGTTTTTTTAAGTACTAGCCCAATCCATGATTCATAATAGTAGACAAAGAAATAATTTTAAATGAGTAATGTTACTCGTACAAAATATTTATACAGATTTACACATACAAACTGATATGACATCCATATATGATCGCCACATTACCTATATTAAATCAATGTTATTTATTATTAATATATATTTATCAAATCACTGTATTTATTTATCAAATCATATCATATCATGTCAGTTTATATGTATGAGTTTGTATAAGTAATTTATAAGAATAGTATTACTCATTTTAAATAAAACAATAAACGGTGGTGCTGAAATATAAATGCTTAACCAGGGGTGAAAGTAGTAAACGACCCAGCTTAAATGCTCTACCTAAACAAGAACTTTGGTGCAGCCGCTGACGCCTCATGATGGGGTGTTGTTTTGTTGGTTCAGCTTTTTTTTTTTTTTTTTTATTTGGTGCAGAAGCTCTTTAGGGTGGATGAGGGTTCATTGTTATAGTTAGGTTCATAAAAATCATCTTTATATGGTGTGTATTATATATATACATAGACCAATTGAAAAATAGAGATATTTAAATGCTAGCGTAAAAAAAAAAATTAAAGAAGTGGAATTAGCCAAGTAAGCCCGTGTGTAGGGAGAGAATTACGCATAAACATATAAGCATTTCATTCATCAATAAACCTTTTTATAGGCGTTTTATTACGGTACATCCGACGATGACCATATATCAAATTCAAAAATTATATAAAAATTATAAATATAAATAAGTATATAAAAATTAGTAAAGTTATAAATAAGTATATAAAGTTGTACGTACAATTTTTATATACTCATTTATAATTTTTATAAACTCATCCATAATTTTTATATAATTTTTAAATTTTATACCATATATTAGATACACAATAGCATGACCCTTTTTATAGAAGTTTTACGGGCCACAATTTTGACTGAAGAAGAACAACATGCCTTCTTTTTCCCCTTCCAAATTCGGTGCGCAAATGGATTAGGTTCAGTGGTACGCCAACATCGGGTTGTGTTATCCAATTCCCTCAAGCACAAGACAGTTTTGATTTTGGATCTTGTTGACTTAGTGCTTGTTATATTGCCCAAAATATTAGCCCAAGTACCTTTTGGAAGTTGTACCGATGTTTGAACAGATATTTCTTTTACAGAGAAATGCTTATTAGCCCAACTTATGGTCCATAATTTTAGTACTGAGGATGAAGATGTGATATTCCTACTTAATCATACCTGAATTTTAGATTGTTATTGTAACAATAGAATAAAAGCTAAAAAAAGATTATAAAAGAATCCAGAATGAATGGGATAAAATAATTAATTAGAAAAGAAATACAATGGTGTGTGTCTGTTTATAATACAGGGAAAAAAATTATTACAACCTAGCTATATGTGCTGCTAGCACTCTCCTCACAATCACGACTATAAATAACATCACAAAAAACAGTAAGATCGATCTCAGAAGGTATAGAAATCATCTAAAAGATGCTCACTGATGGTGTAATGAGCTGTAAGAATAAACTCATGGGTTATAATAGAACAGAACAATACTAATAATTATTCTGCTATATGTATAACTACACGCTCTGTTGTGTCCTGGCACTGTGACCATTGACTCCATTTACTCCATTTGTGCTGTAAGGGTTCTTCTCAGAATTCTCACTTTTCCTCTTGAGAACAATGTACCAGGTTATGGTTTCCAGTAAAAGCGCAACAGAACCCAAGAATATCAGAATGCCTATGTAGGTCCACTTCCAGTGATCCTCGGGGTCCAGGATGTCAAAGCCCTCAAAGACGTTATAGATGCTCAAAATAATGATTGTGTACCCAATGGCGTGGTGGTAGATGTTCCAGAATAGTCTGTATTTGTGATCTGGCTTTGGCCTCAAAAGCAATGCAAACATCTGCATATCAGAAATGTTCAATTAGAAGACTAAAATCAAATAAGCACATGAGGTAACTTCTCTGCTTCTTCAATTTATAATGAGTGAAAAAACATGTGATAGGATGCCAAAGATTGGGCTTTTTGGAAATATTTAAGGTTTGGAGATGAACCCAAGTTTGCCCAGAACAGAGTTCGGTCAAAAAATAGAACATATATAAGTTGATTATACTAAAGTGGCATGAGAGGTGTAAGTTAGACATAATTATTGCTATGCTTTGTTTCATGAAGATGATTAATTGGCTGAAAATGAAATGATTGACCATGAATATGTTCTTACCTGAAGAGTTGCAAGGGCGAAGAGGGTTATGCCGATGTTCCTGTGTGTGTTGTATTTTGTCACAGTATTATCATTGCCAAGCTTGATGCCAGTTGCCCACCCAGCAACACCAACAATATAGCCCGAAGATTGGCACGCAATATGGAGGTAAAACCAAGCTGGATTGGCAAACTTGAACACCTTGAGGTACCGAGCCATCATGGCCCCCATGGGCATCAGAATCCCCCAACTCACGGCGTTCAGCACTCCATGAGTCTGCAAATCAATTCAATCACCTTTAAAATTCAATCCAGAAATATACACATATGTTACAGATTAAGACTTGAAAATTGTCCGAGTTTTTATTATAATAAAATCAAGTTTGTTAAGCTTATGATTCAAGTTGAAGCTAAAGGAAAACTAACACATGGCTTATGTCGAATCCACGACAAAGAGAACTCATATGGGGGAATTTTCCATTAAATACCAGTTAAAATTTAGCATCCTAAAATAATGAAAATCCTAATTAAATAAATGAAACTCAGATAGGAAATTTATTTGTACTGAAACTTCCCCGTCTGCATGAGCCAACTCATCCTTGTCTAGATGATTTTGATGTTAATTGAGATGAGAAGCAATCTATAAACAAGATGAACAATAAATTCAATTAATTAACAAAGAGATTGAATCACTTACGTTCCTTCTCCTCTGTCTGGAGGTGACACCTCCACTGTTTGCTTGGGTCTGTCCGGTTGTAAAATCAATAGTTCCGATTGACCTGCCATTCTCCCCGCCCATTGAATGTTGACCAGGATTGTTCCCATTCATTGGACCTTCTTGCCAAACTTGGTTAGTTGATAACAAATTACTATTAAGTTGAAGTGTGGCAAAAATAATCATCTCATCGCCCGTCAGAGTAGCGGTAAGGTTTGACACTGGAAAGCTCAAACTCTCATTTTGCATAGATGGCGACCCTGTAAGTTGAGTAGTATAAGCAACTACAACTCCAGAGGAATCTTGGAACGCCACAAGAGACTGACCCCCCGCCATTTGTGCTCCAGTAGGGTTGAGGGCCCATGCAGTCCACCGTGATGAGCTGGTTCCGGTGTGACGGAATGCAAGATCAACAAAGTTGGTTGATGAGTCATAGCTCCAGTGGAGGAATGAACTCAGAGCAGAAAGATCACTGCATGTGGCGTATTGGCGATTGTCGCTGAAAGTATAGCTCCGGCAGGTCTGAGACTGAGCAAAACATGAAACAAGAAGACCAAACAGCACACAATAGAACAGGGCAGATGCTAAACTTTTTCCCATAGTGATGATTTTATTGATCAAATATTTCCAGGATTTTCAGATGCCAAGATATCAAACACCTTCAAAAAATCAAGCTTTCAGTATCTGGGTATGTCCCGGAAGGTACTGAAATTGTCTTGTGTCTTGTAAGGTACCAAATATCTATAAATTGAGTACGTTTCAGCCTTGAATCCGAGCAACTTCAATTTATAGAAATCCAAGAATGCGGTGGAAGAAGAAGCCAGGAAAAGTAGAGTAGGACAGGGATTACAAGACTAAGTTTATTAATATTTTTTAATCTCTTGAAAAGTTTGGTTTTGTTGACCAATTCCACTCAACATTATATATGTGTATTAATATTGTTAATATCTTTCGAGTTCTATATTTCCAACCTTTGAAAATTGGGTTGAGTCTTCTGGCTTCTTTCTCGCAACTACTACTCGCTTTAAATTTTGTTCACACTTGTCTACTATATTTTTATATTTCTGTAGCCTGCAACTTTCCTGGAATCAAGAAACTTGTTTATATTCCAATCCCTGGCCTACACGCCACAATAGTAAGAACAAGAGAAGTCTATGCTTGAAATACTCGAATAATTCAACCCTGCACCTACTACCAGAAGAACCCACCTTGACGTACTCTGCCCTCTATAAATATTAGAAAAATGCAAAGCTTAAGCTTTAACGATCCATGACGATTATATTTATGTGCCAACAAGATTTTTCTTCATTATAAATTATTAAATTTTTTTAAGTTCTGAGAAGAATGTAATGTAGATATTATTCCGAATCTAGATGAAGTCCACATTTGCTGATGTACATGAATGAGAAGAGTATTGTAGACCGAGGCAGGTTGATCTGGCAACAAATCTTGATAAGAACGGATTTGTATGGTATCGTATTTTTGTCATGTTAAATTTAGTTAAGGTAAATCTAATATATTAATTTATAATATTTTAAAACTTCAATTGTATTTTTAATTTAACGTATTATTCTAACATTAAATATGTTTTATCGTGTGGACTCGTTAATTATCTTATCCAATAAAATCATTCCCAAATCTCGATTTTATTCATGAATTACATATGTTATATTAATGGGTGGCGTAGAAATTTGACAAACTTAAAACGTTGTATGTTATTCTTCCAAAGAAAGTTTAATTTTGATACCAAATGGGTATTCTCCGTTAAATAATGAGACCTCAAACAACAATATTTTAGTATTGAAATTTGATAGCATCATTTCTTACCGTATTGCTGACGTTCCAAGAAAAAATTATACCAGAATATGCAGTACATTTTATCGTTTGTTTGAAGGAGAGAAAAAGACAAGAAAACGTACAACCTTTACTGTACATTTGCCTCCTTTCATTACTGTAATGTTTTCTATTGCATAATTCTGCTTTTATTTTTATTTTTACTTTTTGGTTTTCAGACGTGCATGCATGGAAGATTCTACATGAACATGGAAGATGGCTTGCTTTGACTTGCTTTGCATTCGGAAAGAAACCCTTATAAATGAACCTGGTCAACTATATTAATATTAATTAGACTACTTGAGATATTAAATGTCTATTAATTAATGGAGTATTTTTATCATTTAAGCTATGAATAATTACTCTCATATTAAAATATGGCTACATATATATCCCTCTGCAATATTTATTGTTTGAATTTTTCAGTGCATGCATGCGTTATTAAAATTAAAAAAAAAAATTAAAATGTACCCATCATGCCCAAAACAAACCCAAATTGTATATACCAGTGACGTTTGTATATGAAATTTTCAAATCCATGTGTCGAACAGTAGAGATGATAATAATAATAATAATCAATTAAATATCTTATTAAATTATCTCCTCGCAATAACAAATGTGAAAGTACTCTACCGTACGTAACAAAAGAATAATATAGCTCTCAGCATCTAGCTGATCACGCTGAATGGTGGGGTTACAAGAGATCAAAAGCACAAAAATTCTATTAGTTTATTCTACACTGTGTACATAAACTAAACCTCCTGTTCTCTCCTCGCAGCATGACCATTGGCTCCGTTAATGACTCCATTAGTGTTGTGAGAGTTCTTGTGAGTGTTCTGTTTTTTTCTCTTAATAACAATGTACCAAGTTATGGCTTCTAGCACAGCTGCGGTGATTCCCAAAACTGCAAGAATGCCGATATATGTGTGCCACCACTTCAACGCTGGATCCAAAACGCTTAAGCCACACAAAACGTTGTAGATGCTCATTCCGATGACAGCATACCCAATGGAATGGTGGTAGATGTTCCAATGTACTCTGTATTTGTGATCAGGTTTGGGCCTCACAAGCAAGGCAAACATCTGCATATGCGTCAACCAGCCAAGTGGACGTTTAATTAGAAGACTTATAGCGACAGAAGCGTAATCAAATAAATGACAACCAGTCTATAAAGAGTTGATTTTTTTTTTTTTTTTTTTTACCTGAAGTGTTCCGAGGCAGAAAAGGGCTATGCCAACATCTCTATGTGTTTCATTTGCGGTTACGGAACTTTCTTGGCCAAGCTTGATTCCAGTTGCCCAACCTGCAACACCGACAATGTAGGCTGAACACTGGCACGCAACATGGAGGTAAAACCAAGCTGGATTTGCAGACTTGAACACTTTAAGGTATCGAGCCATCATGGCCCCAAGAGGCATAAGTGTCCCCCAACTTACTGCGTTCAGTACTCCATGAACCTGCGAAGTTCAATTCAATCACCTTTAAAATCCAAACTAGAAAAATATTTTCTATTAAAGAATTAAATATTATAGTTAACCTTGAAAAACATGGATAACTTAATATAGTATCAGAAACATATTAACCCAACGGCCGTAAAAGCTAAGTATATATATCAATCCAATTGTTTATAGAATTAATCACTCACATTTCTCCTTCTTTCCCTGGAGTCGATGCTTCCACTGTTTGATGCGGTCTGTCCAGTTCTAAAATCGATGCTTCCCACTGAAATCATATTATCTCCACTAGTAGCATGCAAGCCAGGAGTATCCCCACTCATTGGACCTTCTTGCCAAACTTGATTCGTTGATAGCAACTCACTAGTGAGCTGCAGCCTAGCAAAAATAATCATCTCCCCACCCTCCAGAGTAGCGTTAAGGTCAGGCACTTGGAAGGTCAAATTACCCTCTTGCATTGTCGGCATGCCCCCAGAAATGGGTGTTGTATAAGCCCGAATTGCACCAGAGGAAGTTTGGAATGCCACAAGGCACTGAGACCCCGCCATGCGCGGGCCAGAAGGGTTGAGGGCCCATGCAGTCCACCTTGACGAGGTGGTTCCGGTGTGACGGAATGCAAGGTCAACAATGTTGGTTGAGGAATTGTAGTTCCAGTGGAGGAATGAACTCAACACGGAAAGGTCACTGCATGCGCTGTATTGTTTATTGTTTGGGAATGTGTAGCTTTGGCAGGTCTGAGCGTAGGATGAAACAAATGCACAAAACAGAACACAAGAAAACAAGAGAGTTGTTACAGGTTTATCCATTAGAAATGATTCAGTACAGAAGCAGAAACCGAGTCTAGTGGTTGTTGATCAGTTATGAATAAAAGATTAATCTAATGAGAGAGACTTGTATTTGGTGGATGAAGAATTATATATTTATATATTGAAGTACGTTTGCAGTGTGGAAGCATACAAGAAATTCGGCAAGTTGGGATAACTCCACTTCCTCAGCCTCCAACCTACTTTGTTCACATACACGCTTTTGCATGTAAATTCAACTTTCCTACACTCGTACCGGCCTACACGCGTTAAAGAACAAAGTGGACCAATTAAAATTTGGGATATTATCGAAAACCTCCCATTCAGTTTGCTACAATATCATCGAAAAGCATATTTAAAAAATATATCAATAAAATTTTTAACGTTTGTATTTTTGTATCATCCAGATCCATTTTAATAATAAAAAATAGACTTTGATGATACAAAAATGCACGATTGATGAAAATAGATACAAAAATACAACGTTTAAGACCACGCTGATATATTCTTCAACATGCTTTTCAAGTGTATTAAGGCAAATCATAGGAGAGACTTTTACAATATCTCATTGAAATTTTTATATTAATAACGTGTAGCCTTAGGGCGCATGTTAAATCCTTATAAATTGTACAAATTCTCTTGAAGATTGTATATATTTCATCAAAAATTATAAATTTTAAAAAAAACTGTATAAAAATCATTAAATGCATAAATTTCAAGTAAATCTACATAATCTTTAAGGACTTAAATATGCCCTTATAACACAAGCTAGACTACCCAAAAAACTATTTTGAAAAATAAAGAGGAAAGAAATCTTTCTAGAGATAAAATCTGCAAAGGTGAATGCACAAGTATAAATGGGTTAATTTTAATAAGTATTTTTAGTTTTATTCAAATATCAAACAGAAAATAAGTTTCAAGCAAAAAATCAATTTTCTTTTTAATTTTATTGCAAAGCATTAAAGATACCTTATCAACCGATTTATAAAACAAAATAGGAGAACATAACCAAGTTATTTTCATGTTTTTAGGAGAACATTACTGTTGATGCACGATTTCCGGACGGCCAGGAAGCGGGTCGTACGTCGGGTCCAATCCTGCGAGCAAAGAAAAATAGTAAGGGGTGCCGGCGGTGGTGCCGGCGAAAACCCTCCGACGCTCAAGTCAGTTTCCGATACTCCGAAATTTTCTGGGAGAATTTCCTAGAGAGAGAAGCTATCAAAAGCAAAGGAAATTTAAAGAGAGAATGAGTGTAGAAAAGTGTGCATACCTTGAGTAATAATTTGGAGGGTTTTTATAGGAGTCAAGATGGGTTATTGTGGGACCCAGATAATGGGCTTCAATAATGGGTTTACTGTATTAGAAATAATTGAGTCAGGATGGATCATTGTGGGATCCAAATAATGGGTCCAGATAATGGACTTCAGTAATGGGCTTACTGTATTAGAAATAATTGAGGCCCAATATTGTTATGGCCATAACAATTACTAAGTTATTTTCATGTTTTTCTTAATAAAAATATGATGGGTGATTTTCGAAAAAATAAAGATAAATTATTGAATTTATAAGTTACAAAACTCATTTTTGTCCAATGCTGAAACAAATTATTCAGTTAAATTAACTGAAAAATGTAAGCGGCATTGAAGAGGTGATAGTCACATGACAAATGAAAACTCTCCGTTTCACATTTAATCGTTCAAATTGGCTCCAAGTCCCATCATTTCTGACCAAGTAAATAATCAACTAGATGTTGACTTTTGGAAAACAAACAAAACGACAAAATTGTGCAAAATGCAAATATGCAATGTACTTTTCCGTTTGGTTACAAGGAAAAGGAAATAAAAATAGAAGTAAAGTGAATGTGGGATTCTACTCTGCCAACGTGTTTGCCACGGTCGGGTCAAATCAGCCCACTTGTCGCTTCACTAGAAAAGCATTTTTTTTAATTTTTATTTTTATATTTGTTAAGTGAAAACTTAATTGTTTTCTGGAAGATCTTTTACTGTAGAATTGAAGCGGACTGTAGACGGCTTGGTTTGACTTTGACCAAACAAACACTGCATTCGAAACGACGTTGCATCGGGTTGGTGGGGTCCAAATTGCCGTGTTGGTTAGGGAAAGTTGAACACTATGATCACCGACGTCGTATTGAGGAATCAATAACGTGGAGCCTCCAAAACCGCAACCGCAACGGTTCGGGCTAAGTCTCTCTAGCGTACAGACGGACAAAGTCAAATGATAAGATCTCATAGGCATCCAGTCCATCTATCTACCTATCTAATTCTAAAGCTGAACAAAAAGTCTTTAATACAAAGGAATATTGGTAATTTTAATTGGGAGATTCGTTATATTAATCGATATTATTTTCAAATTCAATAATTATCATAAGACTTCTCAACCAAAAATTAATAACTTCTACTATTATTATTGTTGTTGTTGTTAGTCTAACCTCGCTCGAAAATCTATTTAAAATCAGTCGTGTTAGACTTACAATTTATAAACAATCTAATCTCTATAATCTGATGTTTTAAATGAGAAAAAATGATGAAAGTTACATCAGATTTTATCACGTAAACTGTCACATCATATTATAGAGTTTGAATTATATATAAATTATAAGTCTAACATTATTGACTTAAAATAACTTAAAGGTGGAGGCAGTCAAACAAGCAAGCATCCTACTCTCCTACCTGATATATTATTATTCACTCTGAATCAAAATTACTAATTAATCAAGTTTATAAATTAAGATATCTTATTCACCAAATTTTATCTCAATTTTTAATTTTTAACAATATAATAATCGAAATATTTTAAATTGATATTTACTTTTATTTTATACATATCGCCTAGTGTATACATTAAAACTCATAGCAGAAAGACACAAAACAACACATTTGGTGGGAGAAAAATTTACTTCTAACTAATACAAGATGGATAGCGAGAGGATGCAAAATCCCATAATTAGGCCAGTGAAATTAATTATTATTAGAAAATGGGTGGTTAAAATGGGTTCCAGCCTAATCAAGATTAAAGTACTTCAACTACTCCATGATCTATTCTGTTGTGTTCTTATCTCTCTCTCACGTCTCACCCCACTTGTGTCTGCAGAAATGTATGCAATCTTGTTTGATTAGGATTATAACACTCCAGCGTAAGGCGGACCAATCAGATTAGGAGAAAGGGTGATCTATCTACAGAGTTGACTTTCTGTAGCTACACTTGATCTTCTGTGTAATTCTTCTTATTTGAATAAAAGCATTATTACATCTATAATCAATTTCTACAACCAATTCATTATAGTTTACGTGAGTTGGTAAAATTTCATTGAATAATTATCCATTCAAGAAGATTTTATAAACTCAGACTGTAGGATGTTGATTGTAGATTTAAATTTTAAACTTAGAATTTTATTCTTCGAGTAAGCATAAGGTTATCATGGTATACAAGCGGATAGATAATCTTATTATTGAAAATTTAGAAAAAAAAAAACCTCTCATTTGAAAATTATGAAAAAGTAGAAATGTTTTTCTCTTGGCAACAGGATCCCTATTTGGTTTTCTTGAAAATTAGTGCTTATATATAGTATTGGTGAAGAGAAGAAATGTGACATTCTATATATGTAACGGATAAAATCCTTGACTAATTTATAAAGATTTGGATTCCTCAACCAAAGAGACTCGTCATGATTTAGAAATCTTCCTTTCATTTATAAATATTATTAAGCTAGTAGTAAGATCACTTGATTTCTCACTAACCCACTTGAAACAGGAGCCTGGAGCTCATTCCATTTCAAGAATATATTTAGTATCTTTGACAAATGATAAGATGAAAGATTACCAAACTCCACTTTTCAGCTGCTCACCATTAGTAAAGCATGAGTATTGTAAGTGAGGTTTGATCTTTATGACCTGAAGGAACTTGACAGGCAAATTATTTGAAGTCTTTAAAGACGAGTTGGTTGTGTTGTGATAATACTTTGAGCTAATACGCTCCTTACGTACAAGGTCCCTACACTTACGACGTGGACCGAATCTAGTCTCATAGTCTCAACAAGTCTTACAAGTGGTTCAAAAGATCAAACGGGAGAGAAGAGAACTACCTTCCCTCGTAGATCGGCTCAATGAGCAGCCAGTGGCAAATAGTTTATAAAATACTTTCAGTAGCTTTAATTCATCAAGACTAGCTTGAAGTTGCGTAAAATTCGTCTAATTATCTCCATGCAAGATAGGCCCAACTTATATACTCATTTTTCAAACTAGAGAAAAGCTGCAAGTTTCAGAATTGTCATAAGATGGAGGTTTTTACTCATAATTTTTAACATTCTTCTCACTTCAATTAATTTTCTGAAGTTGATTAAATTTTCAGGAATAGCAAGAATGATTAGCAGCCTTTTTAGACTTCTAATTGATCACCGCAATTATGCAAAGGGTATAAGGCTTCCCTTGGAATGTGTGGACCATTCTTCATCAATCTTAATCGCAACTTGGAGAGATTCAACTGCACCCACCTAACATTTTTCTACGCCTTGAGTCGGCTAACCCACGTTGCAATTTATGTTATCACTTTCTTGAAGTCAGAACAAGTTTTGACTTGTTCTTTCGATATGCAAAATTAATCAAAATACAGAATCCTTCATGTATATTAATGACGCGTAAATTTCTACATTCTCGGTTTCTTTCAACCTTCTACGCAACCTCGTTTGTGTGGCCAAAGAATGACAATAGACAAACCCAATTATGTCGAAAGACCAACATGTGTACAGCCCTGCTGTTGAAAATTGTTGCCGGTGAATGAACTAAGGCAAGTTAATTTATGTCACTTTTTCAAACTGAATTTCAACTGATGAAAAAAAAATTGAGAGGAATCAGCAAATTCAATGCCAATGTATTTCTGTTTTTCATTTTTGTTGGTTCACTTCCCACAAGTTCTTGACAAATAATGGCTTCATTCACATTATTCTAAACAACTGAACAAGGGGCTATGTGTTCTTCAGTTCTTTTGACTGTCCTTCAAATTCTTAAATGAAGATGAAATAGATTAACAGTTTTATCCAGCGACGTGTTCTAATTTACAAGTTTTGTTTTCTTTGACATATATAATGTATATTACTTACATTAAGTTGGTCACCTGCTGTTGGAATCGGTTCAGGTTGGAATAAAAGCTGTTAGCTCATGAGACAGAAGCAGAAACAAGGAAAGATGATCATGCAAAAAGAAAGAACTTTCATGACTATTGTTCCTTAACTTCTTTATCCATTCAGCAATGTACAGGAACAGTCATATTAAGAAGCCAACAAAACCCCACTTAATTTCGCACTTGCCTATTAAAGAAAACCCAATAACTCTCAAGATATTCAGGCAATTTTCACCTTCCTAAACTCATCTCGTCAAAACTAAAGCCTGAATCAAGAAAGAAGAGAGAGAATTCTCATTGTAAAAATACAATACCAACCTGCTACTCAGTTACTTGTGGCAAGGTTTTACTGTTTCATTCATACAGGGCCAAGCTTCAAATAATTAAACAAAAACATTTTTCAGATTCCAAGTTCTACAACACACCAAAAGTTCAGCTTCCCAAATCAAATTCTACATCCTCCAGCTCTCTTTCATTATATAAATATCTCAGCATTACAAATTTATTCTATCAACATCTGAGTAAAAAATCTTCAAACTCCCTGCTACTCAGATTTCTCTCAAATTAAGGATCAGCAAGTCCTTAAGTATACAGTACCAATGGAAATAACCTCAAGGACCATCTTCATAATCTGCATTATTCCATCCTTATTCCTCAATTCCTCAGCTCAAACCTGCAAAAATTATGCCTTCCCAAGTAAACACGTCTTCAACTCCTGCACTGACTTCCCGGTATTAAAGGCCCATCTCCACTGGAATTACAATCCATCCACCAAAAGTGCTCATATTGCATACAGAGCCACCCAGACTCCTACTGGATGGATTGCATGGGCAATCAACCCAACTGGATCTGGCATGGTTGGCTCACAGGCTATTGTTGCTTTTAGCTATTCAAATGGCAGTATGGCTGTGTATCCAACACCAATAAACAATTTCGGGCCTTCAATGGAACCTGGAGCTCTGAGCTTCCAGGTGTCCAACATTTCGGCAACATATGCTGACAATGAGATGACTATCTTTGCCGTTGTAGGTCCATTAGCTAATGGCACTGCCTATAATCATGTCTGGCAAGCAGGAAATACGGTTCTGAATGGAATCCCTCAGATGCATTCAACTTCAGGACCCAATATTCTATCAACAGCAAGATTGGATTTTCTGTCATAGGAAAGATTGGAAGAAACTTTCAGATTGGCCCTGTGATCAAGACTGCCCGCCCTCTTCCGTTAGTTAACCATGCTTGAAGGTCTTTACATTGGCTGTTATATTCATCGATAAGTTCTTTCATTACTATTGTTATGATTGTTATCTTCCTCAACATAGAGAAGTTCAGATGGTACTTTCTGTAACCACACACTTAAACAAAACCAACTAGTAATTATTTTTCTATTTCAAACTAGTTCCAAAAACTATAAAAATATAGTATATCTCCTCAGAGACTCTCTAGGTAATTTTATGCATGTCTAGTCTAAAGAAAGAAAGAAAAGAAAATATAAGCAGAAATATAGTGAGGAAATAATTAAGAAGCCAGGACAATATTTTTTCATGGGTCATTAATTCAACCTGTAAATTGTATTCTTAAAATGGAGGGCTGCATTACCAGCAACCCCGGGTTAACATATAAAACTGGGATTGGACAACATGAATGGTGTCATTATTGAGTGTATCATGCAGTCCCTATAGCCTTAGACACAGAGAAACAATGGAGGAGTTCTGTTTCTCAGTAAATCAAAATAGCTAGGTCCTTGAGCGCTGTAAATGTCGAACCATGTTACCAATCAAATGGATCAGTTCCTCCTGCTTGGCCTTTGTCACTGGCAACTCCAATGTCACCTGTCAAACATGTTCCAGAAATAACTTATAAAAACTTTACTTAAAAAATAAAAAAGATAGGAGAGATGAGCTACACAACACGGAGATGATGAATCTTCTTCATTATAGGATGAAGAATAAAATTTCATTCAGTATGAAGGCATTCTCCTCATCAGTTAGCATGAAAATAAAAACAAAAATTTAGATTACCATCTAACCAGCCAGACTAGTGTATATAGTAGCTTGTTTGGTGAGTACTAACCAACTAGTTTGGTTATAGAATATTATTCACAAGTTCTGACTGTCAACAATTATTTTCATTTCCATTATTCCAAGGCTGAAGCTTGTAAAACATAAATTTCATTTTCATAATTCCAAGGTGATATCAGGTAGAGGAATAAACAAACACAAGCATCTGCACATAAACTCTATTCTTAGTGGTGGTCTAAAAGAAAATATGCTCACCTCTTTGAAGATTTCACTGTAGGAGATGTCTTCAAAGCCCTACACCAACAACAAAGAACATTAGTCAATCGTATGTTTACATGCACACGTACTTGCACAGAGAGAGAGAGAGAGAGAGAGACCAATTTTCGGAACAAACTAAGAGATGCTCCATTGGATTCTCCAATTTTAGCACGGAAGATGTGGATCCCAAAATTCTCAACTGCATAGGCCATCATTATCAAGACAGATTCCTTTGCAAGTCCTTTACCACGGCTATGCTAGAAGAAGAAAAGAGTGAGAAATAAGATTGATTAACGGAAAAAAGAAAGTATTCATGTAAAAATTCTGCACAGCATGTCATAATGAGTATATCATATTGCATTGACCATCCCTATCTGAAAACAGACTTCAAATTGAATTCATTGTTGCATTCTACCTTGAAAAACCGTGATGAGAGTTCACAGAATAAAGAAGCAGTTGAGTCAGAACTTCTCAACAGATTTTTTTAATTTAACACTGACCTTGATCCTTATTAGGAAGTAGGATTAAGGAAAATGCTATTCGTCAATCAATTAATTTGGCTACATTGATATCTTACATGCTTTTAAGATAGAAGGGCTCGCAAATAACAAAGGATCCAAGTATAATTTACAAAGGGCATAGCAGAACAGCCTAGATGTGTTAAATTTCATACATGTTTGCATTGTGTTCAAGATGCAATAATAAAGAAAATGCAACACATGGTAAGAAGTCAACGATAGAAGCTCAATTTTCCAATCAACATTGTCAAAAGGAATATCTATTATATATTTAGTGCTTTTTACACCAGCCGGTTTGCCAGAGTTGATCAATGGAATTCATATACATCAGTGTCTCAACCTGTATGTATCCGCTACCTCTACAATCAAATGTTTCTCTAAGCGCAGTGGTAATACAATAGAAAATCTCAGCTTCCCTTTCATAGTACTAAAAAATGAAGAACACAATAAAATTTTATTTCAAAAGGAAAAAAGGTAACCAACATTCTCAAATAAGATACAAAATTTCCTTCGTCACATGGCTTTCTCGTTGGATGTTCATGTGATTGGGAAAGAAAAATAGAAGAGAGTATTGCACTACCAAAGTTACAAGAACTAACTTTTCAATTAATCTTGTTCACCATTAGAAGAAAAAGCATGTACCTTTTGGGTTCAGCTATCATTATCTCAACCTCCGCCAATTGAGGATTATCCAAGTCATTCATGTAAATATTTACATCACCGACCATTGCTGGAAAAGAGCAGACTATTACTCGCCAAAAAATGACCCAAAAAAAAAAACGGATAACATGTATAAAATCTGTGATAAAGCAGTCCACTGTATTCTATAGAATCCAAACAAGAAATATTGTAGTCATAAATTTCATGTACCTTCAAATGGATGCAATAAAACCACAATAAAGAAAAACCTCATATGATGATCACACTTTAAATGCACCAAAAATCAGACAAACAAAATGCAAAAAAAAAAAAGTTTAATTTTAGCACTATTTAACTCCCAAAATAACAATATCAAAAAAAATTCATAAATTTAAAATTAAAATAGAAAAAGAGTAAAATTAAGCTAACCTTCCACATGGGGATCTCCATGAGCAAACTCTCCCTCCACAATATCCTTATCCAAGACTATGAAAGTTTTCTCTGCCAAAAAATTACAAAAGTACCCAGTGGAGTAAACATGATCAAAGACGCAAATCATCAAAGTAGAGATTAAACAAAAGAGAATACAAGCAAAGAAAACAAAATAGGAAAAATATGTAATTGGTATTTTGAGAGAGAGAGAACTGAGGGGGTCTTGGCACCAGGAGAGGTGCATTCGGTACTCTTGGTCGAGGGTGAGTGGCTCAGACGCTGTGGCTTCCAGGAGGAGCGGGTCCTGCATCCATTGGTGGTACTTTGGTACGTGCTCTTTCATGTAAGGTACAAGTATCACCTTCTTTCCCTCCAAGCTCACCGCCATTTCTGCTCTCCTAACTCTCAATTCACGACTTCAACTGGACGACAAACGGAGACTTTTCTTAGGCTGTTGCCGTGGCTTACCCCTCTAACCAGTTCAGCAAATGAAACGACCCCGTTTGCTTGTTGCTTCTCGTATTAGCAGAAGGTTTGGGTTAATTAATTTAGACCAATAATTAAAAAAAAAAAGTTTTGGCACCTATTTGTTAGCATCGATGACACTAACACCCCCAAATTAATTGACTTACAATTATAAAAGAGTAATGCTAGATATACAACTAAGTTATACAATCTTATTTACACAATTTAATGTTGTAAAAATTCACTGGACGAATAAAAATAAGAAATTAATAAATTAATTTTTAATAAATAAAATAGGACTCACATATCTAATGGATTTATATCAGATTGTATATATTAGATTGTACAATTTAATTGTATACTTAGTATTATTGATTATAAAAACTCAAAGTTATGTGAAATCTCTGGTCTAAATTTAACCCAATTGTAATGTGTTTCTATTTTCTACAAAATTTGCTTTATCAAGTGTCAACAAATATCATATTTACACGAGAAAATTGAAAAAATAGACAAAATTAGGGGCCTTAAATGAAATTTAGACACATCCTGAAAAATTTTCATGCTATAGACACTTTCTTGAAAAAATAACTAAAATGTCCTTTGAAACTCAAACTTTAAAAAAAAAAAAAAAAGACGCGTTTTGTCGTAATGAAGAGGACACTCGGCATGTCGAGTCATGTCGGATGTTTCAACCGACACTCGACATCATCGTCGGTATTTACTCGACACTAGACATAACGTGTCGAGTCTTGTTGGATGCACAAACCGACACTCGACATAATGTTATATCGAGTGTCGATCCGTGCATCCGACAAGACTCGACACGTTATGTCTAGTATCAAGTGAACACCGACAATGGTGTCGAGTGTCGGTTGAAGCATCCTACAGGACTTGACACGTCGAGTGTCTTCTTCATCACGACGAACCGTGTTGATTTTCACCATTTTTACACACATCAAACAAAAAAATCAATCAAATAACACTTTATTTAGCTCCACAAACATAAAAAAAATACAAAATAAAAACCCAAACTTAAATCCTCAAATTCAAAATCACTAAAATCTACCCTAAATCCTCAAACACAGAATAAGTTTCTCGTTCCTCTTGCTGCGTTTCGGACTGCGTTTTTGATGGTGTTGAGGGGTATTGAAAGCTGGATAACAACAGACGGTTATGAAAATAGGACACGGTTATGAAAATAGGAAGAGGTAAGTAAAGGAAAGAGAGAAATAAAAAGTTTAGGAATAAATTGAATTTCAAAGGGTATTTGAATCTTTTTATCAAAAAAATGTCTATATCATAAAAAACATTTTTAGAATGTGTTCAAATTTTATTAAGGGTTCCTAATTGTGTCCATTTTTTTATTTTTTCCTATTTACATCGACACCTAGGATAGAAAGAGCTATGAACATGTCTCTATCTTAAATGACATCGTTGAAAAATAAATATACTCTTAAAAAATTATGCATGACCTTTTTTTATTATCAACATTAAAGCTCAATGACACAGTATTCACAGCATGCAATAGTATTTGATCGCAATCATGATCAGCGTCCTGTTATCATAATATCTAAATTTTTTAAAAGTGGATTAGTATTCAATAAACCCCTAAATTTGGATCATTTGCAATTGTCCCATTAAGATCTAAGATATGAATAAACATCACCATTTCCGTGTTTCTTGTCATTGAAGATCAATTTTCACGGTAACTTTTAAGAAATGGAATTCGGTCATGCAATCATGAGAACTAGGCTTATCGCTATAATGATTTCATGGAAGGCATGGGCGTTCTCTACTTTAAGCCTAAAATTTGCGCACCATACACTCCTAATCTACACAATCAAGTGTATATTTCACTTTAGCAACTTAGCTTCAAAGCCAAGCAGCACAATTCTGATTCCACACTGAAACAATATATGTTTCCATCCCTCTTTCAGAGAAATCAAGAAGAAAATCGTTTAATTAAGAAAACAAAAGGTTAATTGATCTATTACATTACATATGCAAAGAAACAAAGGTGCATGTATTAATGGGACATTAATCTCTCACATCAAGCCATTGCTAGCCTGTAATATAATCACTCTCTAATTGAAAACAAATCACAAGTCTACATCTATACATCCACCAACCCAATATATAATATTGCCTTACCTTCAAAGCAAAGCACATACAAAACTTTCTAACAATATGTCCAATGCCCATCATGATCCATCATCATCCTCATTTCCCTCAAACCAAAACATTTTTATCAAACACATAAATGTTAACAAAAAGCTTCTAATCTCTTTCACATCCTTGCCATTTCCTTTCCTCTCTTCCTACACCACACCCTCCACCATGCTTCTCCTCTTCCTCGTCTTTCTTTTCTCTTCCCATCTGCATAGCGCCTTTTCTGCACACTGCACCACTCTTACTGCCTCAAAAACTTTTCAAAAATGCATGACACTCCCCACACAGCAAGCCTCGATAGCATGGACCTTCCATGCCCACAATGCCACATTGGACCTTTGCTTCTTTGGCACCTTTATTTCTCCCTCAGGCTGGGTTGGATGGGGCATAAACCCTAGCTCAGCTGAAATGACTGGCACTCGTGCCCTAGTGGCCTTTCCAGACCCTAACTCTGGCCAGTTAGTGCTTCTTCCTTACATTCTAGACCCAACCGTCAAGCTCCAAAAAACTCCACTTCTCTCTAGACCTCTTGACATCAAACTCCTCTCCTCCTCCGCCACTCTCTACGGCGGCAAAATGGCAACCATACACAACGGTGCCACAGTCCAAATTTTTGCAACATTAAAACTCGTACCTAACAAGACCAAAATACACCATGTATGGAACCGTGGCCTCTATGTCCAAGGTTACTCTCCAACAATCCATCCCACTACATCAAACGATCTTTCATCTATTGCAACCATTGACATCATGTCAGGCTCCACTGCTGTCCAACACAGCAACGTGAGAACGCTGAGAACTGTGCATGGGATCGTAAACGCCATTTCATGGGGCGTTCTGCTACCTATTGGAGCAGTCACTGCTAGATATTTGCGCCACGTACAATCACTTGGGCCCTCATGGTTTTATGCACATTCAGGGATCCAACTTTTTGCATTTTTTCTAGGGACAGTTGGGTTTGCTATTGGGATGAGGCTAGGAGAATTGTCTCCTGGAGTGATATACGGGATGCATCGCAAACTTGGGGTTGCGGCATTTAGCTTGGGGGCTCTACAGACACTTGCACTGCTGTTCAGGCCAAAGACTACTAACAAGTTCAGGAAGTACTGGAAATCGTACCACCATTTTGTTGGGTACGCTTGTGTGGTGCTAGGCGTTGTGAATGTTTTTCAGGGGTTTGAAGTGATGGGAGAGGGCAGGTCGTATGCTAAGTTGGCTTATTGTTTGTGCCTGTCTTCACTGATTGGTGCTTGTATAGCTTTGGAGGTGAATTCTTGGGTCATTTTTTGCAGAAAATCTAAGGAAGATAAGCTGAGACGGGAAGGATTAATTACGGGCTCAGACAAAGGAAGTGGAATTCATAGTTGAGAGACAAAATAATTAGTTGTCTGAATTGAAACGGATCCTTTATAGTTAATTAATGCTTTGCCTCACAGTGGGATATTAATTGTGCCAAGTCTCTCTCTCTCTCTCTCTCTCTCTCTCTGTAATACCCATTGGGTTTTGAACCCATTGGGCTGTGAAGAAGGCCCGGCCCAGCCCAAAATTTTAATTATAAATAAGAGAGGGTGAATAGGAAAGGGAGGAGAATTCTGGAATTTTGGGAAATTCGTTTTTACTGTTCATGCCGGATACTGTTCACCGTTGCCTTTGAGTAGCGATTCCGGCCAATTTCCGGTGAGTCTCGAGTCCCATAATATATCATTTTGAAGCTTGTAATGTCCTCTTTCCATCCATATATGTATTGTCCTTGGATTCTTCACCGTTTTTGCGGATCGAAGCATGGAAGCCGACGGCTTCCTATGCGTTTTCCGGCCAAAATCCGGTGAGTTACCTATAAATCTTTACATTAAATTAAAGCTTGTTCCATGCTCTTCCTAACCATACCAATTTTGTTACATGTTGATATACGAATTTTGCAAATCGAAGAGAAACCAAAATTCGGTCACTATTCACTCGCCGGCGACAACTTTCCGGCGACATTTCCGGTTATGATTTCCGGCCATCAAATAATTCTCATAACATTATTCATCCATAAAAGAGCTTAAATTCAGTGAGTGGATTATGTTTTGAGAATTTCATATTATATTTAAGTGTATTAAATTTATGGTTTTTCATATAATTTAAATTATTAGTTTAATTAATTGAGTTATATTAAATGTTTTAGAATAGATAATAATGATTTATGTATTTTAAAAATAAATGTGTATAAATATTAAATTTTAGATAGAAGTGATAGTTATGGGTAGTGCTAATAGATTAGTTTTTGAATATATAGTAAGCGTTATTTTGATAAGTTTGAATACAATAGAAAAATGAATTTAAAGTGAAAGTTATAGAATGAATATATTTTATATGTTAATTGAATGTAGAAAGTGTTTGTTTATTATTGGGAAAGAGATATTTATAATTAAATGAATTTGTATAGAAAAATTGAGGTATTTAGTTATTTTCCTTAAATAAATACACATGTTGAAGAAATGATGTTTTTTATTTATAAAATGATGATATATTTTATATTCAGCATAATAGCAAATTAAAAAAAAATAATTCAGTTAAAGCATGATATTTAAGATTTTAGAAATCTTCGAAATTCTGAATTAATATTTTTGAAATTTTTATGTAACGACCCATCCCCCGCCCGATCTCTCCCGGGCGCACACGGACCCCCCTGCCCTGCCTCCGGGGTCACAGGTACATGGCCGGACACTCTAAGGTATTGTCCGCTCTGGGGCCCACCGGTCCCGCACGGTTTTGTCCACACTCCGTGTATCTACACACGGGTGTGACGCCTCCCCCACTCGAACCCATGACCCATAGGTCATTGAAGTTCGAAGTGAGTACCATTCGAGCAACTTGCCCGAATGGTACTCACTTCGAACTTCAATGACCTATGGGTCATGGGTTCGAGTGGGGGAGGCGTCACACCCGTGTGTAGATACACGGAGTGTGGACAAAACCGTGCGGGACCGGTGGGCCCCAGAGCGGACAATACCTTAGAGTGTCCGGCCATGTACCTGTGACCCCGGAGGCAGGGCAGGGGGGTCCGTGTGCGCCCGGGAGAGATCGGGCGGGGGATGGGTCGTTACACTCTCTCTCTCTCTCTCTCTCTATATATATATATATATATATATATATATATATATATCAATTAAGAACAGTTTTGTGTTAAAATATAAGTAGTCCCTTTCTTTCTGTTCAAAGCAAAAGATTTCATATATTTTCCAGATTTCTCCAAGATGTTGATATGGAATGTGATGTAATCTGAATCATTTATTTGCTTTAATTTTGTATAAGATATAAATAAATAATAAAATTAAAAAAAAATTTGTCAAGAATGGGATTCGAACCCATGCCCTTTCGGACCAGTACCTGAAACTGGCGCCTTAGACCAACTCGGCCATCTTGACATTGGTGTGAAGATCTTGCCGGACTTCTTTAAATCTAGATAATATTTATTTTTTAAAATCCGCCCTTCTTTTAAGTTGAGATGGTAGCGTACGAGGAACTTGGAAACAAGAGAAGCGCGCTTTACTGCATACGGGAATCCAAAGTCCATTGTGATGGTATGCAGCGTGTGTGACTCCAGCAGCATAACAGGGTAACAGAGGATCACTCTTTTCTGTTATGGTAAATGTTAAATATGCATATTAGAACGACAGAGAATCATCCACTTGGACTTGGTAAAAGCCTTTCCTTTCAGGGAAATTTTTCAGAAAATGCTATTCACTTCTTTTCTCATATTCTTTGGATTCCAAAATACGTTTACAGTACTCTCATCCCATCCTAAATTACTAACTATTTTTTTATAAAATAATAAGAAATAGAAAAAATTTAAAAAAATAATAATCATAATTGAAGTTACACTTAAGAAGTATAATACCAAATTCAAAGAAAATAATCAAGTGAAGAGGATAAGACCTAAAAGATACAAATATTCTTCCAGATAATCGTAGAATGATGAAGAGTTACCTACTTGCTCATTAGGTATAAAAAATGATGATCAAATGGTTTAATTTCATCATGTGTAATTTGACAATTACTTTTAGAAAAATAAAATAAATGAGCTTTCTAAGAAAACTACTTCAGTAAAAAGTACTTTTTATGATAATCGGGTGAAAAGCAGCCTTATTATTTTTTTAAATAATAATAATACGAAGATTTTTTTTTTTTTTTTAATGACAATATGAAGAGTTAGAAAGGTAGAGAATAGAGTAGAGTAGTGGAGGAAGGAGGTGGACGAAAGGACAACGAAAATGAATAAAGTCCATCGAAAAGACGAAACAAACCTCAAACTTCAAATAGAAAAACATTGCATTTGCATTGCATTTCATCCGGACCAATTTTTCATTTGCCTCATGACACTCCCAAACAAACACATCCTAATCACGTGTTTCCCCGTGCCATACCGTACTCCTCTTAACTCTTGAACTCCTTAACTCAACTCAACTCAACTCTCTTTGCTTGCCTTGTTCATTTCTGTATCTTCTCCTCTCTTCTCATCTTAAACAACCGACCTCTCGACAGGAGCGTCTGCTCACCGCCTGTCATGGCTGCCACAGCAGCTACTACCAACATCGTTGATCTCCCTGACGTAATTCTCTCTAACATTTTTGCTTTAATCAGCGACACTCGCTCACGAAACTCTCTCTCTCTAGTAAGCAGGAGGTTTCACTTGCTCGAGAGGACCACGCGCACCTCTCTAACGCTCCGGGGCAACGCGCGCTATCTTTACTTGATTCCCACCGGTTTCAGATCAGTCACCAACTTAGACCTATCCCTTCTCTCTCCCTGGGGTCACTCTCTCCTCTCCGCTTCCGCACAGTCTGATCCATATCTTCTGGCTCACCGTCTACGACAGGCTTTTCCTTTAGTAACGTCTCTCACCGTTTACTCACGAGTACCTTCCACTCTCCAGGTTTTGCTTCCTCAGTGGCCGAGATTGAGCCACGTCAAATTAGTTCGTTGGCATCAACGGCCACAGTTGCCTATAGGAGCTGATTTCTTACCTCTGTTTGAAAAATGCGAATCCCTCACGTCCCTTGATCTTTCTAATTTCTATTACTGGACTGAAGATCTCCCTCCGGTTCTCCAAGCTTTCCCAACCAAATCTGCTAATCTCACTCAATTGAATCTCCTTACGGCGTCGTTTACCCAGGGTTTTAAGTCGCAAGAGATACGTGACATCACTGCCGCTTGTCCCAACCTCACCACGTTTCTGGTTGCGTGTATGTTTGATCCGAGGTACGTTGGATTCGTTGGTGACGAAACTTTATTGGCCATTGCAACCAACTGTCCGAAGCTGTCCGTTCTTCACTTGGTCGATACGTCGTCGTTGGCTAATCTCAGAGGAGATCCTGAAAGTGGGGGTTTCACTTCGGAGGACGCAATGATCAGTCGAGAGACTTTGATACAGCTTTTCAGTGGCTTGCCGTTGCTCGAGGAGCTGGTTCTTGATGTGTGTAAGAATGTGAGAGATAGTGGTTTGGCTTTGGAGGTGCTCAAGTCAAAATGCTTGAATCTCAAAGTACTTAAGTTGGGACAGTTTCATGGGGTTTGTTTGGCTCTTGGTTCACAGCTTGATGGAGTTGCCTTGTGCGGAGGCCTTGAGTGTTTGTCGATAAAGAATTGCAGTGACTTGAGTGATATGGGTTTGATAGCGATTGGGAGAGGGTGCTGTGCATTAGCAAAGTTCGAAGTTGAAGGGTGCAAGAATATTACAGTTAAGGGGTTGAGGACAATGGCTTGTTTGCTTCAAAAGACTCTAGTTGAGGTCAAGATTTCTTGTTGTAAGAACCTTGATGCTAAGGCATCTTGCAGAGCTTTGGAGCCGGTTCGTGATCGCATTCAAAAACTACATATCGATTGTGTGTGGGATGGACTGGAAGAAGGCGGGAGTTCAGATCCAGGAGTCGAAAATTTTGACCTTAATGAAGTGAATGATGAGGATGGTTCGTCGTTTGAAGATATGAGCAACAAGAAGAAGAAACGCAGACACTCTCTTGCCGAAGATGTCTACTTGATGCAAAGCAATGGAAATGGATTCTGGAGCAAGACATGGGAGAGCTTGAAAAGCCTGTCTCTTTGGATTGAAGTTGGTGAACTTTTAACGCCGCTACCATTATTGGGTCTCGATGATTGTCCTAACTTGGAGGAGATTTGTATAAAGGTGGAAGGGGATAGCCGGGGACGGTACAAACCATCAGGGCCTGCTTTCGGATTGAGCTGTCTAGAGCGGTATCCTCGCCTTTCAAAGTTGAAGTTGGATTGTGGTGATACAATAGGTTATGCTCTAACTGCGCCCTCAGGACAAATGGATTTGAGCTTGTGGGAGAGGTTTTTCTTGAACGATATTGGGAGTTTAAGACTGAGTGAGCTTGATTATTGGCCTCCGCAAGACAGGGATGTTAACCATAGGAGCCTGTCGCTTCCGGCCGTTGGTTTGATTGCGCAGGTTAATTCGCTGAGGAAGCTATTTATTCACGGAACGGCTCACGAACATTTCATGATGTTCCTTCCTGTTGTTCCTAATCTGAGGGATGTACAGCTGAGGGAAGATTACTATCCGGCACCAGAGAATGATATGAGTACGGAGCTGCGAGTGGACTCTTGCTGTCGCTTCGAAGACGCCTTGCATAGGAAACGCATTGATGACTGAAACAAAGTAGTGGGTCAATGCTTGTCCTCACCAGCCCCATCTATTACCACGGAATGCTCCAGTTGTATATGTACCAACCAGCATTCTGATGCGTAAACGAGTTTTGAAAACTGAGTTCCCATGCATGTTACTCATTTTACTTTTTTTTTTTTTTTTTAAGCCAGTGTAACCTTGAGATGTACAATCACAGGACGTGCAATTTCAGACGATTAAAAAAAAAAATGAATCCACTAAACTGGGTATGATGCCAAAAAAGATCAAGAGATCCAGACATGGGAAACCGAAAAAGGGAAAATTCTATGCTTTTTAACTGTTTTACAATTATTGGAAAAATCATGATAGTCTACAACTTACGAAGCCGAAATACACTATACCAACTCTACCATGTTTTTCTATACACAGAAGTAGGTTGTATCAGCAAAGTGAGTACTCGCAGTCCAGCAAGCGGCCCAGTACCTCCTCACAGCTAGGCCTTTCTTGTGGTTCAGCCCAACAGTCTGCAACAAAAAAGACATGAACAAGACATTAGCCCATATCAATTTCCTTTTAGGCCGGCCGGGTTATTTCTGGTTAAGGTTGGACAAAATGGTCATAGAATATAGCCAAGAGGGAAGGAAAATGTTGATATCCTGTCCTAGCAAATTAAAAAGAAAGTGCCAAACCTGATATCAATGAGCCCAGTGGACCTTCAGGAATATCCAAGCGTGATCCTTCATTTGCAACAGCATAAACAACCTGGACAGGAGAAAGCGTCAGATATGCTTCAAATACTTACAATTCAGACATCAATAAATGAATTTATTCATCTATGTGTTTAAACGAATAATAAAGATTTTAGAAAAGAAAAGCAAAACCAAATGGAATTTGTATCAGCATACCCTCTCTGGTAGTACACCTTCCCACGGTCTATTCAGAGTGCAGACCTCCCACATTATCACCCCAAGGCTAAAAATATCACATTTTTCTGTGAAGGGTTCATTACGAATTAGCTCCGGAGCCATCCATTCTGGAGTTCCTGCAGATGAGGAGTCTCTGATGGGTGACTCCGTCATTATTCTTGAGAGCCCAAAATCACATATCTTCACAGTCCAGTGCTTATTCACAAGGCAGTTTGCGCTTTTTAGGTCGCGATGGACTATTTTCATCCTGTGTATGCACATCAACCCCTTTCACCAGCAGAAAAGTTCCATCAGTATAAAAGAGAAAATCTGAGGAGATTGATTTAAACCCTAGATCTGAATAAGAGGCATCTAGACTGAGTATGCTGAACAGATGTAATTAGTATGATTTTTGCAATAGCATCTTAGCACAAGCATTAGTTTCTTCTGCCACCCAATCCAAACAGGAATAAAACTTTCAAGCCTAACTAGATGTTTGAAAAATAAGCTAAGTACTTGTTATTTGCAATGAATAAGTGGCGTATGATATGGAAATCATTTTTCTCCATAAATCACCTCTTTTGGCCACCAAAATTTATAGGCTTGACAGGACCAAAGCAGGTAAACGTCTTTTACGTACAACCTACTATTTTGGTTCTAAAAATTTCCAATTCACAAAAGTGGCAGTTTAAGAATTCTTTATCTGATTCTATTTCAGATCTTGACTCAACAGAGCTCAATTGTAGCAGTCAGGAGTCGGGGTGGCCTACATAATATTGTTTCACTATTCTTTTATACACAATAAAATTATAGATGATACACCAACATTTGGTAGCGCAGAAGCTCGTCTTTCCTACACAGGTAAAACCATCTTTACCAAAATCCTTTTACCCTATCATCTATCACAAGGATAAAATGACGAAATGTATTCAATCATAATTCAATCCTTCAGTACAACTTAGCCTAAAACCTAAAATAATTGACTATTGTAGGCATCAATAGTAATTACTAATGTAACTGTCAAACTTAATTCCTTGGAACTGTAACTACAACCGTGTATTTAAGGGGTAAATGTGATTTTACTTCAAAATAAAATGCATTGCATTGTTCCATAAAGCAGATTATCCTTAAGCATCAAGGCAGAGGAAGGGAAATTTATGCTAATTTTAGGTCTAAGTGGTCTGGGATACTGTTTAAAAATCTGTTTTAGCAGGCCAGTAGATCCACTAACAGGTGGCATTTCCATGTTGCCATGGAACAAATAAAAAATTTAGATGAGACAGCTTTCTTATACCTTTAAAAAATCCCTCCTAGCTGATGGTCAAAACATGCCTTTGATGAGGAAATTAAATATGATCATGTGACAAATAACCTAACTGAATCATTCAATAGCTGGTTGGGAGAACAAAGAAGCAAATCAGTCCTCACACTTATAAGGAAGGTTCAGGCTCCATGAGAGGGCTACAAATGCTCAAACATAGGACACTGACATAGCCCCAAATGTAGTGAAAAAAAAATTGAAAAACAAAGGCATGAGGGGAGGAACCTAAGAATTTTGTGTAGTAAAGACCACTGCTAAGAATTGCTAGATATTGATAGAACTTATGTTGTTAAGTTGAATGAGTGGCATTATGAGTATGGGGCTTGGCAGATTAGTAGTATACCTTACAGGCGTCTCATGGCTTGTTTGACAAGGAATACATTTGATCCCATAGTATATATCCATCATTACTTTAAGAGGCAGGCCTACCTTGAGACATACAGCACATGATCCTACTAATCCCCGACAAGTATGTATGGAAAGAAGTTGAAGCTGCCACTTTGCATCCTCCTATGCAGAAGAGACGACCCAGTAGACCTAAGGGTGCAAGGAATAGAGAACAAGGAGAGCAACCTAGAATGAAGATATAACTTGGTGTAACTTGCAAACAATGTAGTCAAATGGGCCATAACAAGAGAAGTTACCAAGCTCCACCAGCCATCAGGAACTCTAATGATCATTTGGTGACAAAATTTGAATTTCTTTTCCAAGCAAATTCCAATTTTCTTTTAATTTTGCATGCATTATTAACTTGTTAATTTTATTATTCTCAGGAGCCAACAACTACTGCTAAAGGGGTAGACATATTGGAAGAGGGGGCAGGGCTACTAGGAGTGGTATAACAGATGCTGGAACATGATTTGCACTTGGGAGGAGAGGGAGACTTACTACTAGCGGTGCTTTATCTGGTTGCAGGGCTTTTGCACCAAGTAGGAGGAGGGGCAGACCTGCTGGGAGAGGTTTAAGTCAATGTGGTTTATCAAATGTATATGTTTTTCATTTTTCTAATTCTTAAATTTTCCAAATTTTAATACTTATACAACCTAAACTCTGAATGCATATGTTAATGCTATTATTGTAGGTTACTAGTAGTAGAGCAGTTGGCATAAGTGATGCAACATCAGTTTTTGGTGATTCATCTGGTGTAGGAACTTCAACACCACCATGAAACCTTTTTTGCATTGTAGCTTTGTAAGCATCCCTGATACTTTATAAATTTTTTTTTTCTTATTTTGATAGAATTTTTGTGTTTTGGCTTAAACACTGTCAATAGACAATGATTGTTTTTCAGCCAAAACATTAGCCATGCACCATAGTTTCAATCACTGTTAGGCTTAGTCAATTATAGGTTATTATCATGGCATGTTCAATGTTCAGACGATGACTTTGCTTTTGAAATAGGGATTTACTATTTTCATAAATTGTTTGTGGATGAATACATGATGAATATCAATATTTCATACAACTTTTCTTATTGCATTCTTAAGTTAACATCCATTGCATGCATACATAAGCTGCTTATATAGTTTACAGAAATAAAAATAACAGTATGAATGCAAATATATTTAGATACAATATTCTCTTTAAATATGTTTCAATAACTTTCAATCTATCCTTCACTAACATGAACTCATTATGCATGTTCCCATATAACAATGCATCAACCTCTTGCATATCTGGAATCCAAAATGAATAATAGTCACATACCCTTCTCTCACAGTAGAAATATATCTTGTTTGGTTTGGCTTCAGATTCTGATATCCTTATTCTAGCTTTCCGACCACACATGCACCTTTTATTCTTAAACCTTATCAAACCTTTATCAATCTCTCTTGCATCTCTACCATCAGCCATTGTTTTATGTTATCAAACAAAGCAGGGTCAGTGATATGAAACGAAACAGATTGTGATTGTGTTATGGTTATGGAAAAGGTGAGTGAGGGGATTATATAGGCAAGCTTTGTTGTAGCCGTTAGAGAATAGTAATTCTGCCTTTGTTATTTTTGAAATTAAAAGGGTCATTTGTCAATTCTACTACTTTTGTTAATTATTGTAAACAGAAATAAAAAATTACAACATATATTTTGCATTTTTAAGTCTGCATGGCAGGACATATGTCAGAATGTACAGAAGGCTAAAATAGACAATGCTGCTTAAATTTGTAACGGTAATATAAAAAGACTAACTGTAGGGTCACTTCCACATAATTCTAAAAAAGCGAGGTCATTCTTGTAATTCGGCCAAACCTCAGGGTTATTAGTGAAAATTTTCCTATTTTCAGTTATTAATTTTGCACAATAATGATGACAGTAAGTTTAATTGTTATTTTCATGGTTTACAAGTTTAACAAGTTAGAGCATTAATATGTTTGTGGAGTTACTATAACTGCACTAAAAATTTTCTTAGTTTAGGGGCCAACTTTAATTTTATGATTGTTGAAAGTTTTGAACAATATTATGAAAAAAGGTATAAGGGATTATGAATTGTTTGAGGATTAATTATTAATTTGTTTATGACTTTGAAATATTGTCATTTGAGAATTTTAAATTTTGTTAATCGAGTATTCCTACAATTTTCTTTATTATGCTTATATTATTCTTGTGTTCTCTAATATTCTTTTTGTAAGAAAGTTAATATTTTCATATTTAAGAGAGCTAGTGGAAGCAATTATCAAAGATATGGAACAAATTCTGAAAGATGAAATCAAGTAGGTGTAAGTTTATGCAAATTTATGAAGAATTTCAACATGCTAATTAATTAAATTAATTAAATTGTCGAGGGGATATGCTTAAGCCCAAAGGAATCACCTAGGAAAGTAACCAAACCTTTGTGATTCGATATCCCATGAAAGAGGTTCAATAAATAGAAATAATCCATACTACACAGCTCGTTAAGCAGAATTATATGAACATATCTTGGAGGAGATATGCTCTTGCTCATTCCTATGGCAAAAGTGCTTGTTATATGTGATGTTAGGAAGGATATTTATTCTGAACTAGTCCAAAGGATTGAATACTCTTGCGAGGTATAGGTCATATATACATTTGGAGCACTCATCTAAGTGAGAGCACGGTAAAGGCAGTGAATGTGAGAATTGAATTGTTCTCTAAAACTCTCATAAGAATTAAGGTTGAGTGCATGGTCATTAAAGCACTAACCTATTAAAACCAAGTCTTCGTTAGTATTTTATTTGTTGATAGTTTGAAATTTGGTTAAGAATCGAGTTCAAGACAAAGTTCATTCAGGTTTCTTAAATGGATGCTATGAACGCTAAGTGTAGATTCAAACCCGGAAGTTACCTACACATATTGCATAATAGAAGGTTAATCTTTATTTTAATTTAAAATTTAAAATTTAAATTGTAGGAATATATACATATATGTTATAAATATTTTTATTTAAATATTTTATTTTATAAGGCTTTAAAGTTTTAAACCTTTTGGGGGGTTGTTGAAGATAAAACGTTTAAAACTCATATTTTATATCATCAGTTACAAATATTGATTTGAGATTAATTTGAAAAGTTACAAATATAATAAAAACATGAGTTACAAAACTTATTATTTATAAGTTAAATGTTTCTGTTAAGATATTTATCGCTTATGAGTTATAAGAGTTAGTTTGCAAGTTTAGTTTGTAAGTTACCTAAGTTAAAAAACTACTATATAAAAGAGTCTCAAAGTTCTAACATAATAACAATATACTTAAGTATTTTGTCTATGTTTTTTAGCAACCGCAAATAGAGATGGCTTATTTTCTTTTAGTAATCGTACTCATTGAGGAGATACGCTATAAGCATTAGATTGTATGAAGCCTTTGAGCACCGAAACTATTCGCAGAAGATCTTTAGGACAATGTCTCTAACATGTTTTCTAAGTGCTCAATCCTTATATATCTTATCTCTCTTCTAATTTCTAAGTGTTATTTAATCTTCTATATTATTGTTTATATGATATGTATATATGTGTATATATATATATATATATATATATATATATATATGTATGTATATATATATTTAACTAAATGGTGTCAATGCTGAACTATGTGCATCTCTCATTTGTGAAGCATAGGAAACATCATGACATTCAATAGTACATGATTAGTTTTACTTCTGTTCGTTTATGTTTTCATAAAACGATTTTCTAAAAAACACATATTGACTAATACATTTAAATCAATATTAACCAAATATCATTTTTAAAATTAAAAAAATTAAAATCAACTAGTTTTTTTTTTAAATTTTGAAAACAGAAACTTAAAATAGACAAATGGATGCGCTTTTAGATTCCGATGCTTAATTATGAAAGCCGATCAAGAAATCGAATTGCTGAAAACTTTGAATGATTTTTGACAGAAGTACGATTCATGTTTGAGGCTTGACAACAAAGTACACACGTGCGCGCACAAACGCGCACAAAACTTGTGAACCATCAACTACTTTCCCATATTCACTTCTACAGTACTGGTCTTGGGCTTGTCAAATTGCCTTGATCAAGAGTAGCTGGGGCCCATAATTGAAGTCCAATCGGCTGGGGTTTTATAAAATTCTTATTTTTTTAAGAAAAAAAATTAAGCCTAGTGCACGAATAAAAAAATCCGACAAACACCGAAGAAGCACAAATTGCCTGCATCACAGCGGGCCGTCGCCGACTAGCTGATCAGTCGCCCACGAGCGCATGCCGCGGCAACGCTCGTCCTCTGCTAACCGGTTCTCTTCTTTGGCCTGAGGGTTGTGGAATTAATAAAAATAATAATAATAGGGGGACAATTGAAGTTGGGAAGAAGCAATGAATCCGTTAACGCTGGTAAAGCGAATCCAAAACATAAATTCGAAGGAAGCTTCTCTTGGAATATCTGAAGAAGCGTCATGGCATGCTAAGTACAGAGATTCTGCCTATATTTTCGTTGGTGGCATTCCCTTCGATCTCACTGAAGGTGACCTCCTTGCCGTCTTTGCCCAGTAAGCCCCTTTTTCTCATAAACATTTATTCAGACACTTTGTCTCTTAGTTCTGTGAAATGCCTAAATCATATTTGAAATACTTGATGCATTGGCTATAGATTCTCGAGATTTATTCGAATTTGTACTCCATTAGCTATTGGGAAAGTTATACATTATAGAAAAGGTTTACTTTAATCCTATTCTGTTTATAGGTTCACTGCGAAATGTATGAACAAGTTTACTCTTTTTGTGAATAAATATTTTGAGTATCATATTGAATATGGATGTGAACCCTGAGAGCTTTGTTTACTCTTTGAATATTGAATAGGTTTACTTGAATATTTATATATAAGTATCATAAGTTTGCTCCTTTTTTATGATAGTAGAGTTTTGCAGGACCCGATTGTCAAGCTTGAGTTTTCAATGTGGAAGAGTAGATTTTTGAGTTATCAGAAGAAAAAGCATGGAATATGGATTGGAGCATCTCCTGGTAGACTTTGGGAGCTAATATCTTTTTATAAATGACTTTCCAGGTATGGAGAGATTGTTGATGTTAATCTTGTTCGAGACAAGGGTACGGGGAAATCAAAAGGTTTTGCATTTATTGCATATGAGGATCAAAGGAGTACGATTCTTGCTGTAGGTTTGTGTCTTCTTTCTCTAAAGTGGGTTGATTTATTTAGCATTTAGAAATGTTTAATGTGCTTGACTAAACTTCGTAATGGATTGTTATGATATATAATCTCTGGATTTTCTTTCAGATAATCTGAATGGAGCGCAGGTATTAGGACGAATTATAAGGGTTGATCATGTTAGTAAGTATAAGAAGAAAGAAGAGGAAGATGAGGAAACACAGCAGCGGAAGCGGGAGGAACGGGGTGTATGCCGTGCTTTCCAGAGAGGTGAATGTAATCGTGGAGCTGGATGCAAATTCTCCCATGATGAGCAAGTAAGATAAATGGAGCTTTAGGGAGACATGTTTACACATTATTTCTTTGTCTTGCCGAGCATGATACACTTGTGCTTAGGTCTTGGGTATTGATAAGTTAAGACATTTCTAAAGTATATGCAGCTAATGTTTGATTTTAGAGTTTGCTGTTGATTCTTTAAAATAAATCCATAGTATGTATGTATGTATGTATGTATAAATAAATAAATAAATATATATATTTAACTAAATGGTGTTAATGCTGAACTATGTGCATCTCTCATTTGTGAAGCATAGGAAACATCATGACATTCAATAGTACATGATTAGTTTTACTTCTGTTCGTTTATGTTTTCAGAAAACTATTTTCTAAAAAACACATATTGACTAATACATTTAAATCAATATTAACTAAATATCATTTTTAAAATTAAAAAAATTAAAATCAACTAGTTTTTTTTTAAATTTTGGAAACAGAAACTTAAAATAGACAAATGGATGCGCTTTTAGATTCCGATGCTTAATTATGAAAGCCGATCAAGAAATCGAATTGTTGAAAACTTTGAATGATTTTTGACAGAAGTACGATTCATGTTTGAGGCTTGACAATAAAGTACACACGCGCGCGCACAAACGCGCACACAACTTGTGAACTAGGGATGGCAAAAAAACCCGGGTAATCTGGGTACCCGGATTATCCGGGTTTTTAATGCGGGTGCGGGGATATTTAAAAAAAAAAAGTCCGGGTGCGATGCGGATGCGGTATTGCTAATAAACCCCGCACCCGCACTGCACCCGCATAATTCTTAAAAAAATTAAGAAAAAAGTAGAAAAAAATCCGGAAAAATCCGAGTTTTTCCGGGTGAAGATAAAGGTGGAAAAAAAATCCGGGGAAATCCGGGTTTTTTTTCCGGGTGTGGTGCGGGTGCGGTAATCTCAAAACCCGTAAATATCCGCACCCGGAAAAATTCGAATTTTTCCAGGGACCGAGGACAACATACAAAATCCGGGTGCGGGTGCGGAAACGCAAAACCCGCACCCACACCCGGATTTTGCCATCCCTATTGTGAACCATCAACTACTTTCCTATAGGGGTGTTCAAAATAACCCGACCCGATCGGGTTTTGTCGGGTTGGTCGGTTCAGTTTCGAGTTAATAGTATAAGTAATCCGAAATCGGATTGGATTGTTCGGGTTTTTTGTAATCGGATTTAGAATCGGGTTTAATTCAGAAAACCCGAAACAACCCGACCCGATCAATAAATCTTTTATTAAAATCGAATTTGACACGTGGCAGAATGTTATTGCTTGTTGCACCTTATTATTATACACGTTACCTTACCGAATCACTACTATAAAAGGGAAATTTTCCCAAATCTAACCTAGGGAACTCTAATATGCAACTCTTCCACGGCTGCCAGCCCTCCGCTCCCAGCCCTCCGCTCCATCGTGTCTCACCGCTTCCACGCCTTCCGCTCCCTGCTCGACGACTTCCAGCAACCAACGACCGCGCTCCGTAACTGCTCTTCCTGCTCACGGCTGCCAGCCCTCCGCTCCCTGTCGTGTCTCACCGCTGCCAGCCCTACGCTTCTTGTCGTGTCTCACCGCTGCCAGCCCTCCACTCCCTGTCGTGTCTCACCGCTTCCGCGCCTTTCGCTCCCTGGTCGACGACTTTCAGCGACGTCAGTCATCCGCGACTCTACCTGCCAGGCTACCACTGCGAGTGCTTTATCATGGCTTCCTCCACAACTAGTTCTCTAGGTTTGTTTTTCTGTTTAATTAAAAACATGACTGTTATTCGCTTCTTGGCTTGGCTGTGAATCCTGGATCTGGGTTTGAGTGTGAGAAAGAATATTGGTTTTGTTGGTTTGCTATTTTGTGGGTTTGTACTTTGTATATTGGTTTTGTTGGTTTGCTGTTTTGTGGGTTTTTACTTGTGAAAGTCGAATATTGGTTTTGTTGCCGATATTCTTAAATATTGATATTAACAAGTGCTTCACATAACTTATGAGTTTGCCTTTAGCTCCATTTTTCACTCGAAATTTGCATATGATATATTTAAATTTTATTGAATAGAACAGTTAAGAGTTGAAGATGATTAAAAGAATGAAATATTTTTCTGAGTAAGAATCCTGGTGATGAAAAAAGCCTATGTACATTTCAGCTTTCGCGACAAATAATTTGGTTGGAAGCGTAGTTTAGGCTGGTAAGTTGAGCTTCCCAAAGCTCAAGTGTAAGCTTTATCGTGGTAATTTAAACAAGAATATAAAGTTGTTATTTAGTGAAAGATTTGTTTCGTAACTTTCGTTTGTCTCCATTCAAATATGTGACAGATTCTCCTCTCTTTACCTAAGTTTTCTCTTTTTTGTTGTTTATAATATGTGACAGATTCAAATATGTGACAGATTCAAATATAGCCCACCAACCCGACCCGATCAACACGACTAACCCGATCAACCCGATCATTCGGGTTGGCCCGGGTTTCACATTTCATAAACCCGATTTCGGGTACTAAACTTGAAACCCGATCATGTTTTCGGGTTGTGTCGGGTAACGCAAAACCCGAACCTACCAGACCCGTGAACACCCCTACTTTCCCATATTCACTTCTACAGTACTGGTCTTGGGCTTGTCAAATTGCCTTGATCAAGAGTAGCTGGGGCCCATAATTGAAGTCCAATCGGCTGGGGTTTTATAAAATTCTTATTTTTTTAAGAAAAAAATTAAGCCTAGTGCACGAATAAAAAACATCCCACAAACACCGAAGAAGCACAAATTGCCGGCATCACAGCGGGCCGTCGCTGACTAGCTGATCAGTCGCCCACGAGCGCATGCCGCGGCAACGCTCATCCTCTGCTAACCGGTTCTCTTCTTTGGCCTGAGGGTTGTGGAATTAATAAAAATAATAATAATAGGGGGACAAGAAGCAATGAATCCGTTAACGCTGGTAAAGCGAATCCAAAACATAAATTCGAAGGAAGCTTCTCTTGGAATATCTGAAGAAGCGTCATGGCATGCTAAGTACAGAGATTCTGCCTATATTTTCGTTGGTGGCATTCCCTTCGATCTCACTGAAGGTGACCTCCTTGCCGTCTTTGCCCAGTGAGCCCCTTTTTCTCATAAACATTTATTCAGACACTTTGTCTCTTAGTACTGTGAAATGCCTAAATTATATTTGAAATACTTGATGCATTGGCTATAGATTCTCGATATTTATTCGAATTTGTGCTCCATTAGCTATTGGGAAAGCTTATACATAATAGAAAAGGTTTACTTTAATCCTATTCTGTTTATAGGTTCACTGCGAAATGTATGAACAAGTTTACTCTTTTTGTGAATAAATATTTTGAGTATCATATTGAATATGGATGTGAACCCTGAGAGCTTTGTTTACTCTTTGAATATTGAATAGGTTTACTTGAATATTTATATATAAGTATCATAAGTTTGCTCCTTCTTTATGATAGTAGAGTTTTGCAGGACCCGATTGTCAAGCTTGAGTTTTCAATGTGGAAGAGTAGATTTTTGAGTTATCAGAAGAAAAAGCATGGAATATGGATTGGAGCATCTCCTGGTAGACTTTGGGAGCTAATATCTTTTATAAATGACTTTCCAGGTATGGAGAGATTGTTGATGTTAATCTTGTTCGAGACAAGGGTACAGGGAAATCAAAAGGTTTTGCATTTATTGCATATGAGGATCAAAGGAGTACGATTCTTGCTGTAGGTTTGTGTCTTCTTTCTCTAAAGTGGGTTGATTTATTTAGCATTTAGAAATGTTTAATGTGCTTGACTAAACTTCGTAATGGATTGTTATGATATATAATCTCTGGATTTTCTTTCAGATAATCTGAATGGAGCGCAGGTATTAGGACGAATTATAAGGGTTGATCATGTTAGTAAGTATAAGAAGAAAGAAGAGGAAGATGAGGAAACACAGCAGCGGAAGCGGGAGGAACGGGGTGTATGCCGTGCTTTCCAGAGAGGTGAATGTAATCGTGGAGCTGGATGCAAATTCTCCCATGATGAGCAAGTAAGATAAATGGAGCTTTAGGGAGACATGTTTACACATTATTTCTTTGTCTTGCCGAGCATGATACACTTGTGCTTAGGTCTTGGGTATTGATAAGTTAAGACATTTCTAAAGTATATGCAGCTAATGTTTGATTTTAGAGTTTGCTGTTGATTCTTTAAAATAAATCCATAGCATTTGTCCATAGAATACTTCTAACTGAGACAAGGAGTTTCTCCTCAGCGCTTAAAATATTATCAAATTATAATGCTTTGTGTTAGTGATTTGAAAAATATGGAGTTGGAATTCAAATTTGCTTTCCAGAACCATTTATTGACAAGTATATATTCCTTTCTTATGGAGCTCTGTATTGATGCTTTTCTTATTCTTTATCCAGAGAGCTGCTAATACAGGTGGGGGTCCTCAGGATAAAAGTTCAAGATGGGGGCATGAGAAGTTTGAAGGTGGTAAAGAAGGTCATAGCTGGGGAAATAAAGGTTCAAGTTTCAGAGCAACAGGCAATGGAAAGGCCTTAGAGAGTCACCCTAAGCAAAGTGATTGGGGGGAGGAAAAGAGATCCAGAAGGCATGATGATATTGAAAGGTCGAGAGAGAATCATGATAGAAGGGAAGAAAAGAGATTGATATGGCGCAGCACTGATGAATTTGAACCCAGTTCAAGAGAGGATCGTTATAGAATGGAAGAAAAAGGATCAATAAGGCACACTGCTGACGAACTTGAGCGTAGGTCAGGAGGAGATCAGTATGGGAGGGACGAAAAGAGATCGAGAAGGCATGCTGACGATGAATTTGAGCCAAGGTCCAGAAATGATCATGAGAGGAGGGAAGAAAAGAGATCGAGAAGGCATGCTGATGATGAATTTGATCCTAGGTCCAGATACGGTCATGATAGGAGGGAAGAAAAGAGATCTAGGCTAGAATCCGAATCCTATTTAAGAGAAGAACAAGACAGAAGAAATGATAAGTGGTCAAGTAAACATTCTGATTCTTCCTTCCACCATCAGAGAGAGAGGGATGATTACCGGCATAAATCAGGTAAGTGAGAATCCTGTAAGTATGCATGAAGAAGCTTGACATTCCAGTTATGGTAATCTCAGAAGCATGATAACATTTAATATGGTGCTTATGTGCACAATGTGCATGTTGTGGGCACCCAGAATAGATGTTGTGTTTTTAACTTTCAAGGTTTGAAGATAGACCGAATTGTTGTTATAACAAAATGAATTTGTGTCAAGTGTTGGAGTGAAGGCATCTTTAAAAATGCCTGCCAACCGCCTGTTCCCTTTTTGTATTGTCACTATAATTTTGTTTGGCTCAATTTTATTTCCCGAGTTTCTTCTGAAATTCGTTTTATTGATTTCATGTTAGAGCTTTCATTTCCTACCTTTGAGGACAGAACGCAAACGTGTTTCACAGCTCTGAACAGATCAATAATCGGGAGGTGTGAAGAACTCTGTGTGATTTTTTAAAAAATATACTCATTATTTTACTTGATAAATATAATTATTATTAAAGTGATGTGGAGTACAAACAAAAAGTGGTATATGAAATTAAATATTTTTTAAAATAAAAATTCCAACATTATATGAGGATAGTTAATGTCAAGAATCAGTCGAGTTTTTGGCAATGTATTTAAACTCAAATTTAAATTCGATCAAGTGTCAATATACACAGTACTGGGAATGTCGATGGTGTACTGATATTGATCCGATTTTGATATTTAAGTCAACTGCAGGTTAAACGAGATTTTTAAAGAAAAGTATTTCAGACTGAAGACAATTAATTAAATGGGGAGCAGTGAAAACCGAAAATTTGTGGGGCAGGATAAGGCTTAGACAGTGGAACGGCTCATGGAGCCCAAGAATAAGTGAGGTGGACCTAATGTGCGTACACTTTTGGGGCGCGTTTGAGAGGCGGGCTTAGAAGGCGATTGGACTCTGTTTAAGCATTATCTTTTTCGAATTGCTGTTTAGTGCTTTAACATGAATTAGGATTAGAAATTTTAATAGTAAAATAATCCCCGTTGATAACGAATATTCAGCTTCACTCTCTATCATAGGACAGCTTGGAACAAGGATTTTATTTTTTTATTTTAAATAATAATATAAATTTGATATAATATTATATAAAATAAAATAAAACAAAATAAATATTAATAATATTATTATAATAGTAATATTTAATAAATTTGAATTAAATATACTTTTAACTGTTTTTAAATATTTAATTATGATGTAGTAAAATAATTTTTATTATAAATATTTTATTTTTCATTACATGACAATTTTTTATTTTTAATATAATTCACAATATTATAATTAAAATATAATATAATATAATAAGAGGAATAAAATATTATTAAATTAATATTAAAAATACTTACTTGTAATAAAAAACTAATTTTTAATAATTTTTAAATGAATATAATTTTTGACTATATTTAAATATTTAATTAAGTATAACAATGATTAATAAATTAAACTTTGAATGAATTAAATTAGTGTGTATTTAAAATATTAATTTTTTATAAAATTTATTATATACTAATATAATCCAATCTTATATTATATTAAATATAAAGTAATATTATCTATATTTTAATATAATTTAATTTAATCTCAAACCCAACCTAGGTCTCTGTCTCTAATTCAATCCGACTCCCAAACGAAGCCTTATAGACTGTGTAGGTAGCGATCATTACTTTAACCTTTAGCATCGCCCTGCGATTGGCCGTCGCTCCTCGAACCTTATCGGCCGTACTCCGAAGATGTACGGCCATAGCATTAGCGTTGGCATGCCAGCATGAATTTCAAAAACACCCTTGCCTCTAATGAGTTGGCAAGAAAGATAGATTTTTAAAAGCATCCGCATATCTTATCCCTGACATGTTATATAAAGCATCAGTGTTGAAGTGATGCAATCTCACAATATGTGCTGCACATAAAAGTGGGTAATTGTTTGTACAGTCATTGCATTTGTAATCAAGTGATGCATCTACTTTTATAAAATTATATTCATTTATATAAAAAAATTTGTAAATATTCTATAATATTATTACTTCCGTATCTAATATGATGGAGGTAGGAGTTAATGCTAATTTAATCCAAGTAAAGTAATTTTTATATTTCGAACCCGTCGGATTTAATCAGAACTTGTTTTTTATAAAAAGCTGCGCAAGGAGATGGAGACCTATAAAATGTTTATCAGATAAGTTGGACCCAGACATTTATCAGACTTGAAAGCGGTGTTGTGGGTTGCGAATTGCGGAAACAGGGGGCGAATGATATTAAAAGTTAAGGTTCTGTTCTGTTTTTTTTGGATCTAAATTTTATTTTTTGTGTTATAAATTTTTTAATATAATTTATATTTATTTTAAAATTTAAAATAATTTAAAATCACTCATATATTTTTAAATTAAATTAAAAATAAAAATACTAAATTCATAAAAAATACGAACTTAATCAAACGGAAGAAAAAAACACGTAATCAGTTTGCAAGGTGTCTATCGACTATTGACTAATCAATCAGTAATCAATAGTCATGCACTGTCTATTGACTAATCAATCAATCCAACATATCATGTGCTATCTGATGGAGTCCACATAGATACAGGGAAGGGAATGACCTCATCACCAACCATCTCCCATGCATCATGATATCATGTCTCTCAATATGCATCAACCATCCCATTTATGATATCATGGACTTCAATTAAAAAATTAAATTAATTTAATTTTAAGAAAAGGGTGAGGTGGCACATGATATGGTACGGTATCACTGAAAATTGTATAATAGTACAACCACAACAAAACATAAGTGAAAATAAGATATGATAAAAAAAATCACAAAATTAATTAAATAGCAAAAATAAATGAAGTCAATTTCATAACACGAAATATGAAATTAGACACGGATGAGCCGTGTGTATCCGAGTACAATTTGATGGTGCCACCTAAATTGTACCTTACGAGGAACTTGGAAACAAGAGAAGCGCGCTTTACTGCATACGGGAATCCAAGGTCCATTGTGATGGTATGGTATCATGAAAAAAGTGATATTCCAGATTTAAATGATTATAAATATATCAGAGTAAGCTTAATAGTAGTAGCCTTTGAAAATAAAAGTTTTGTGTTAATTTCTGGTATGCAGTGACCAGAGGGCAGACATGCACTCCATGCACAAGCAACGTTCGTGGCTACAATTCTATTATCTATAAACGATCCTGAGTGGTTAATTAATATCGGTTCCTGCCTTGTCAACTCAGGTAATATTAGCTGTTTTGGTCTCGATGGTGATCTGTTTCTTGCTAAATAAAAGGTTGGCAAAAACAGGCTGATGGAAAGATCGATGCCAGTTGATCGAATCTTCACGATTTCATTTTTATTTTGCTACAAGCACTAAAAATAATGAATGATTCTCGGCTTCTATTAATCAAATTGTCGAAAAAAAAAAAAAAAAAAAAGTTACTTTGTGGGGTTCATTAGTCCACTCTTGCGCACATACCCATATATATTCCTTCAAGATTTTATATTAAAAAACAAAAATTCTTATTATCAATGGGGGTAAGCCGCTGCAACTGCTTTGCAGCGTCTCCAACTAGCGGACCCGTGCTGGTTACCTACACTGATGTGGCACTTACATGACGCTTGCTGGTTGGGCACACTACAATGAAGCGCTGTAGAACAGATTTACTCGATTAATAGATAAACACAAACAAAGATACTCTAAATTTTAGAAACGGAATAATTATGTATCAAAATGCACAAGGGATTTTTTATGTAATGTGATATCATCTTTATGAACGAAATTTTTTCAAACTGAAAAATTTACTTATGATTAAAGGGGTTAGAATGATTTCAACTAGTCAAAATTCCCTTTTTTAAAGTTGATGTAATTGATGAGTAAGTTATTGCAAAATAATAGATAGTCCGGTAAATGTTGACCTCGATCGAGTACTTTCTCTGGAAGAATCATGTGTTTGTTTCTGACTGATCAGATCCGAACCTTAAAATTTTCACAGCCTGTAAAGGTTGAAATTGATTGGCAACAATATCGACCATATGAGGAAGTTAAAGGTCAGTAAGCAAACGTTCCATGTCCCCTCTTTTTTTCTTTTTTTTCCTCATTATCTTTTTTGAACTTTTTGTGCTCTATTCGAACTATGCCTCTTTCAAATCGCAAACACTATCATCAAAGAAAACTAAAAAAAAAATGCAGGACCAAGCGCAAATGAGTATGAGTACAGTACGCAAAATTGTCTCACTTTTTGGTGTCTCTATCATACACACCATAAGGATTCTCAATTAAATTTTATATAGAAGCCAACGCCCCTGACATAATGCTACTTGCCTTCAACAAACGCATGCCTCCGCATGGTTTTTGCAGAGGCGCTAAAGTGGAGTCAAAGAGAGAAAGAGAGAGAGAGAGAGAGAGAGAGAGTGTGTGAGTGAAATCCCAACTGATTGCAGAAGGGAAGTGGTGCAGTCACTATAAGCTGTGTGATCATATACCCATATGAGCTTGATACACAATTACATAAAATGTGGTGACACATTAATGCCAATGGAATGGCCTCAAACTCTTGGCTCTTGCAAGAGGGGACAGAGGTCCCGCTGCAATAATCTACAGTATAAATCTTAAAGACCTTAAGAAAGATTCCGATCAAGTTAAGTGGTAGAGTGTTTAAACAAAAGAGACAAAGATTCCGATCAAGTTTAGTGGTAGTGTGTTTGAACAAAAGAGACTTGTTCTGTGATTCAGTCATGTCATAAACTGGTTGTAATCTGCAAAAATACCTCTCATCCCCAGCTATTTATATTAAAAAATCAGTCATGCTAAACTTATAACTTACGTATAGCTCAAACTCTATGACATGATAAAATCCTCGTCATTTTTTGTTTTTTCCTCATTAAATAAATCTTTACTGTATAAACTGTCACATCATTGTTGAGTTTGGGTTGTATATAACCTCTAATACTACTATTACAAAATTCAGACATGTCCATCCCTACAGCTGTAGTCAACTTTTAACGCAATAAGCTAAAAGTCCCGGAGTCTGAACAAGAGGAACACCTCACATTTGTAACAAAAATCAAAACTGTCTCTGTTCTTAGGAGACTAGTATTTCGACAGACCAAACTGATGATATATAGATAATGGACCACACACTAGAAGGTAAACGTCACATGATTGATACTTGAAAGCCTGGATGCCATTTAATGTGGTTCTTAAATGTACTAGATATCAATCAACTGTGGAAGAAAATTAATCAACAGACTGTGTATTATTACATGATTCAGCAGATAGCTACATATATTTTAGAGAAAATAATGCAATGTCAAGTCCAGAACCCACTAGGTTTGGCTCGGCTTTACCAAACAGAGTTTGCCATAGAACCTAGCGGTCAACTTTGTTAATATATATATATATATATATATTTGCAATTAATACCAACTATCTCAGCTTAAGACAAAAAAATGCATGGTTTCGGAGACTATTGGAAGCAAAGAAAAATTATAAGATCCATTATCCATTCAAAGCAGTATATTTCACAACAAACAAAGTTTCAACTTGTTGCATAAAATATTCTAATGTAAAAAGAATGAGAATATGGGAACTTATTCAGAGGGACCCTAGATGGGTATCCCTTTAATGTTTCACACTAGTAAATCAACAAGAACCTCAGATACAATCTACTGAAAAACAAACCCAATTAATGGGACAATGAAAAAACAAAGCATACCTGACAAGAATCCACAACTTTGCCAGAGCCATTACAGGACATAAAAATCTAGAAAAGAAAAAAATAATAGTCTATATCCTTACGTATGGCTGCCTCACCGGAGATGCATAATACATTTCTGACTATATGCCGCAATCTGATTTTACATCTCACTCAAATACCAAAAACTAAAAATCTAAAATGGTAACTCAATGCTCAAGCCTTAACACAAAATCCCTTGTAACTTCTATCAACTCAAAAACTCAAGCCTTAACACAAAATCCCTTGTAACTTCTATTTCTAAATTTAAATCTTCAAAACAGGCACACCAGTTAGCACTAGATGACCAATTTTCTTCTAACTGAAACATATTACCAAAGGGGATGAGGGAAATTCACAGTTTCACCTGCTTAACAGGTTTATCTTCATCTATGGTGTCGTGCTGACCAAATTGTTCCACCTAGGTAGCAATTCCTGTAACAAAGACATAAGAAAATTTTAAGTACCGAAACAAATTAACTAAATTGATTGCCATATTCTAAAAAGAAATTAAATAATCATTTGCAACCACAAGACAGTAATCATATTGAGAAAAATTACATTATCCAGAAAAGGTGAAATCATACAAAACTAGCACATTTTACACATGAAAATTTTATTTCAAAGCCAACATCTTTCTTCCTCCATGCACTTTATTTATTGCATGTCCACAAAGGAATCAATGCCAAGACATAAGTGGCAAAAATTTTACCCGAGTGCACCAAGTTCAATTTCACACTTCCAAGTTAAATGTACAAATGGAGTTTTAAGAGAGATATTGGCACACAAAAGAGGACACCTCAGAGAATTAAACACAAGGAAGTTCTGGTCAGTATACCATGGAGGTTGTGCATGTGTGTTTAAAGAGAGAGAGGAGACAGTGAGGGGGAGAGATAGAGAGGGAGAACAAACATGACTTTCCTTATGAATGCTCTGTTTTCTGTAGCATAACTACAAGAAAGGTTGAAAAAAATCTAGGTATAAAACCTGATATCTGTAGGGTAATTATCCTAGACGAGAAAACTTATCTTCACCCATGTCTGACACTATGACGTGTATAATTGAGAGTGTTAAGCTGTTTCACCAATAAATTTGAGATTGGTAATCATGTTACAATTGTTTCACTATTCTGGTTCTTCAACACAAATAAACAATCATCAGCATTCATTTCAGGTGTGGCTTGCTGGGCAGTATGACAGGCATGAACCACTAACAACACAAGATGCAACAGAAATAAAGCATATTCCCCACAGAATTAATGCATACGCAATGTCATCTATCATACAATTAATAGAAAAATATGCACCAATCAGTGCAAGAATAACATCACTTAGAGGAAGCACCCCAAAATAAAAAATAAAAAAAACCATGGCTTAAAGCAATAACCAGGCCCTCTAACGATCAGCCACACAATCATAGAAATTGAAAACAGGAGAAGCTAAGCCAGCAGTTTGTACCTAAGACTTCATGATACTAAGACCAGGAGGAGTCATGCAGCAACCCTCATGGGAACAGCTTGAAGTATTAATGTGGGAAAAAGGATTTTGTAGCCAACAAACCTATTTTTGACATGACGCCTTCCTTAAGTTGAGAATTCACAACCAAACCACACATGAATACCCACACGCACATCGCACATTCATATTGGTGTATAAGTATATGGGTTCAAAAATTGTCTAGACAGATTAATCCACTAGACAATAGTAGAGCTTACTTGTGATAGTTGCACAATAATTATTTTCATTCACCTTTATTGTTGAAATAATTATCCTAATAAAATTCATCTTTTTATTTTTGTCTCATCAAATTAAACTACAGATATTAAATATAACTAATCATCTTAGGTTGATAAATCTGTCCTATAGTCATGGCATGTGAAATAATGAATTTTAATGCAGAATAACTGATTCACAAAAGAAAAAGAAGAAGACAATAGAAGCATGCATCGATCTCAAATCAAACAAAAAAGACTATATTAGAAATTAGGACATACATTGCAACTTAAAATCCTCAGTTCTTAACAAGTTTCTAGAAAAAGACAATAAAGCACATCAAGGGATTCATAGCATCAAGAATCTAGATACGATATCATGCTTCCCCAACAGTGTGGCAGTCCTTAACCTCAACTGTGAGATTCAAAAGTAAGATAGATTACTGCAGCATCATCAACTAAACTAAACGCTTGAAACAATTTTTGGTACAATGATACTTTAAAAAATTTAGTAGAAGCAAAGAAGCATTCGTGTCTAAATACAAATTCAGGCATGACACTTATAGTATTGCACCGATAAAACGACCTCAAGCAAGTGCAGAAAAACTTTAAATCTAGCCAAATGATACTTGCTATAAAGCTCCAAGAACAAATAGGTAACCTGAATTGAATTTCATATGTATAAAAAGGTTATCTGGTAATAATCTTAATGAATTTTCCTTTTGTAGAAAGGAAAGAACAGGGCCAAAAAGACTAACTTTATTGCAGAACCATTATAAATATTCGTAACAGTTCTAAAACTACATTGAATCAATTTAAAAGTTCTCTATGTTTAAAATTCAACGAGGCACTAGAAAGATGTGGAGCAATTAGAGATGAATGAGGATAATAAACAAGGAACTCTAACCTCTATTTGACTGTCTCTTATTAACACTATAACCACCAACAAAACCAGGAGAATTTTTAGCAGAAACATCGGAAGTACCACCACCAAGCCCATAGGCAAAGGAACCAGAACCATCTCGCTCAGATGAAGATGATCTCCATGTTGGATCCCCGTAAACTGAACCACCACTATAGAGGTCAGCAAAGACTCCATCATAACCACCATTTGATGAGGCATATGATGAAGTTTGATGAGCCAAACTAGTTCCAGCATTTCTTCCATATCCTCCAGTCCCCAAACCAAAACTGCTATCGCCACCTCCATACCCAAAATTCACATTACTGTTTGAAACATTATTTCCTCCACCTTGAAGAGAAATTGCTGAAGAACCCCAATTGGCTCCAGTATTGGCAAAGGTACTTCCTCCAATGCTCCCACTAGCAGATCCCCCATATGCATTAGAACTTGCAGAGTTTGTATTATAATTAAGAGCCCCATTTCCCCACAAATTCCTCGTCACTGAGCTGAAAAAAGAAGAATTTCCTCCATTGCCTCCATCATATCCGAGAGGACTACCAAACCTATTTGTATTGCCAATGTAATATGGACTCAAACCCCTTCCATAACTGATATTACTATTAGCTCCAAAACTCGGGCTCAAGCCTGGCTCGAAATTCACGCCCATTCCATAACCAGAACCAAATGGAGGAAAACCACTTCGTCCACCAGCAACTGGACTGAATCTATTATCCATCCTAAGCCCATAGCCCCCAACTGTACTAGGAGTATACCCCTGAGTGTAGCCATTAAGGAAGCTATTAACCCTACTCAAACCATAGTGATATCCACCAAGTGGACTGCGAGTAGGACCAGGTGATAACTCTTTAGGAACTGCTCGCTTAACCTCAACCATTTTACCATTCAATTCATGAAAAGTCTTAAGCAACACCTTGTCCACTGCCTCCTCGGAATCATAAGTGATGAATCCAAAGCCTCTTGGCCTCTGGGTGTTGTGATCGTACATTACCACAACATCTGTGATAGTCCCAAACTGATCAAAATACTTCTTAAAATCACTCTCTGTTACAGTGGAAGCTAAACCTCCTACAAAAATCTTTCTTGTGCGGCCCGGACCTGGTGAACCATGAATGCTGCTACTGTTTCTACTCAGCATGGTCTGGTCATCCCTAGGAACTGCCTTTTTTGCCTCGACCTGAGGACAAAGGACTCACATAAAAACCATACATAAATAACAAACAATCTACAAAATTTATAGTTGACATAAGAAAGAGAGAAGAAAGTAAAATCGTAATTCAATGCTATGAAATTGATGTCATTATTCAAACAGGTAAACAAGTGCATGAGAAGAGAAGTCATGACTTTTACTCTTGGCTCAATTTGAAACTTAGTTGAACACAGAGCCAGAACTAAACAGTTTCCTGCAATTACAATATCGGTTTTTAACTCCTATAAAGAAATGAACTCCATTCTATATGATACAACATACTGACGAAAAATAAGAAACAGTCAATGATGATGAAACAATACAAAATCTAAAGGTTTAGATGATATGATATTAACAACGTACCATCCTCCCATCAATGTTGTGTTTTTCCTGTATGACTATCTCAGCAACAGCTGGGTCAGCAAAAACAACAAAACCAAATCCACGGGCACGCCCTGTGTTCCGATCCTTCATAATCACTGCCTCCACCACCTCCCCATAACTACCAAAATACTCCTTGAGACGCTCCTCATTGGTGTCCCAAGATATTCCACCAATAAATAACTTGCCATTATCAGATTGCATTTTTCCTGAGCAATCAAATTAACAACACTGCATCAATGCAAAATTCACACCTTGCCAAATGCAAATCACTCGGCCAATAAATTCGTCACAAAATATGAACATCATATACACCAAAAACACCTCCTACACTGGATCCAATCAGTAAAACACAATCCTGAGACCCCAGCAATCTTCAATCCAAATAACAAATCAGAACTGAAGCAGGAAAACTATAATGCTGATATACAATCAAGCAGGCAAACAAAACCAATACCTTTTATCAGGTGACAACGTGAAACACAACAATTTATATTGAGTTGCAATACAGATTATCTTCTGATTCAATTTATAATCAACAGATCCTTCATCGATCAATAAACAAACCCAGAATTTAGCATCAGCCTGAAAGTACAATAACAACCCAAAAAAAACATTAAAAAAAAACCCAGAAACAAAAATCCATCCATAAATTTTCCAAAATGAAGAATTTTATAGAGATCGAAATCCAAATCAAGATTTAGATGAAACCCACCAATCAAAACAGACCCAGATGCCCAAATCTTGCAAAGAACTAAGATCTGATAAGAGGAGGCATATTCATCCTCCTCTTGTTTGTAAACTATTCAACACAAGCTCTCTCTGGGTTACTAGCAATTGAATTTTGTTGAATTTTTTGTTTTTTCTGATTTAAACAAATGCAATTTCATACACCAAACAATCTTCAATACCAATACATATCTCCAAAAACTGATGTTTTGTTTTCTAGAGAGAGAAAGAGATACATGTGATGGATATATAGATAGAGAGAAGAAAAAGAAAGAGAGAAGGCTTTGAGAGGCCTGGTGTGAAGAATATATAGAGAGAGACCCTTTTTTAATTTATTTCTTAATTTATTAAACTTTAGATATATATATATATATATATATATATATATATATATATATTATTTATTTATTTTGTATTACAATCCCATCATTATATGTTCTAATTCAATTCTATAAGTTTCCATTTTATATTTATAGCAACTCATATTATTGTAAATTACTATATTTTAAAGTTATTTATTTTAGCTTTATATATATATATAGGTTGGTTAAATTTCTTAAACTTGGAGTGGAAGGCTTTAAAAATAAAAATAAAAAAGTTTTAAAAATGGATTTTTTTTTTTAAATCTACCAAATAAGTCAATTCTATTCTCATTTATTTCCCTTTTCACTTGCATGCATTGCACTTAAACTTGCATGTAAAAATCAACCATTGGTTTCTATTGATCTATTTTGGGTTTTATGATGGTGACCTCTCGAGGCTTGGAGGCCATTGATTGAGTTGAAATTTGCTAAGTTGACTATCAAACTTGAGGTTGGTAAGTTAATGGCCACGTATAGAGGAAAGACTTGGTGTCTATAAATATTTTCTTTAAAAAAAATTTATAAAATGCTTTTAAGCTTGTCATTTGCCACAAATTAAGGGAGAGTAGAGGCATAGAGGCTCCATTTGGTAGGGTTGAAAAGGGCTTAATTTAAAGTTGCAAAAGGGTTAAGTTGAAGCCCCACTCTGCCCAATTATTAATTATCATTCATTCACTTTCAATTTCTTGTTTTGAAATTAAAAAGTCTATGTAAAGACTTCATTTTTTTAAAAAAAAAAAAAAGATCAAAAGGTTTTGATAGTTCAAACTTGCCACATTTCGATTTTATTCTATTTGTGATATTATTATTATTATTATTGTTATTATATTTTTATTGTTAATTGTGATTATGGGTTTAATTTAATTTATACAACAAAAATGTTGTAATATTCACCCCACCAAACAATGTGGTTTTAAAAGGTAATTAATTAAGCCATTGTTTGGTTGTAAAATGGCTTTTTCCCACAAATTGGCTATCTCCTTGGACATTTGTATAGCTGGCTATTTACACTAAAATAAGCACTTTTTTCTTTCATGTAGAGGGACTTGACTTCGCAAGAAAATTAAATTAAGAAACCCTTTACAACAAATTTTTGCAAGTCAATTTCGCAAAGAGCAAGATTAAGTCACCAAAACAACTTTAATCACCTAATTTAGGCAACATTGTGGCTCCATTTTGTATTATTAATGGGCAAACATTATGTTAAAATCTTGATTTTTTTTATGTGATAATTTTTTTTAGTATTAACCCACTTTTGATATTCAATTTTTAGTAGAAAATGTCACCTTTTTACGTATTGCTTAAACCTTTTAATTCTAAATATCAAATAATTTTCCTCTTTATCAAACAAAATATGAATCCAACCATAATTGCAATTGGTCTTCTTTTTTTTTTTTTTTTAAGTAGAGTCTCTACAATTGTAAAAATAGAATTTATCAATGCTGCCAAACGCGACTATAAGAGTATGGGAATATAATTGGCAAAATTGTTCGTGCTACCCACGAAAGGTGCTTTGGTGGTTTCACTGGCTAGCTATCTTCCCATTTGTAATGTTTTTACTATATACCCAAAATACCCTACCACAATTTCATTATTAAACCAATTAACCAAGGTCAAATTTGTATTTTGACAATGGAAGGTAGATCACAAGGTCATTTTGGACGTTTTGTTTCCCTTATCCAGTGGGCACTGGCTTAGCTTGGGTTAGTGGGTTACATGGTAGGCCTCCAGCCTGCCACTAATTGAGAACTGAAGATAGAAGGAGGGTTGTATCACATGCGACACACTACATTGAATGATGTGAAGATAAATGCTTTGTGTCCCCTTGATTCTCATCATCCAATCATGTCTTTGCTTCAGGTTTACTTTTTAGATTTGATCGGGCGGCTTTGGCACGTTTTACTCGATGAATGTCTCTATGCTTTGGAACCTTGTCTATTTTGGGGAAAGTAAATTTAATGGGTGGCTCAAGACGGAGTTGGTAATGCCACGATAAAGTTATGGGTTCAACTATTCACAATGGTCTTTCCTCATGAGGTAAGTGGGAGACCGTGACAGTGAGTTATGATCGCGCTAGTCTCCTCCGATGATTAGTTGTAGTGCGCGTAAGCAGGTCCGGACACATCGGTTATAAAAAGAAAAAAGTAAATTTAATCCACCGTGTCACTATGTACAATGTACTATAACCTTATTCAATAATTTAAATTAATGGCCAGAGTACGCTTTTATTGTTTACTATAGATTTTACCGGAAAACAAGATAAAGGAAAAAAAAAAAGGAAAGAAAAAGAAAACTTTTTTATTTTTAGTACCAATATTTTATCTATTTGTTTTCATTAATATTATATGCTATTTATGTGATTGTCGAAGTACACTAAAAAGTATCACAGAAAATTCAAAAAAAACAAAACTTTAAGCTTAAGTGTGACTTGCGAAAATAACTTTATCCTTAAAAATTTATATGTTATAATCCTTTTACAAGTGTCAGATACTATTAGACATTGTCAGACGCACCTGTCGGACATCAAACAAAGTTATATCATGTAAATTTTCAGGAAGAGTGTTATTTATAAAATTGGTCCCCTAATGGGTTATCTTATAATTTTTTTCATAAATATTTTTAGAAAAGAAAAATGAATATAAATGTTTTCCATAGAAATATCCAATAATGCATGTGGAAACACATTTTAATTGATTTTATGGTTTATCAATAATAATTTCGTTTGTTGAGAATGACACTTTTAAAATGAATTTTAAACATACCCTATTAATTAAGAACAATTTTTTAAAAAGTTATAGGTGTCTACACTTGATCTTTCTTATCCTATTATTATGAAAAATAATAAGTATGAATATAATATATGATGAAGTTCGGTAATAATAAATTTCAGTAAAGGTGACAAAATTAGTCTAGTAATGTACTTTAGATTAAACCGTTTGAGCTCATATTTGGAAAGAGTTAGATGTTGTTAATAATAATAAAAAAATGGTTAGTTAGGTGTTTCATTTTATTTTATATCGAATATTTGGAAACTAGTTAATCAGTAGCCAATGAGACATAGTTGATTAAAATTAGACATTTTATACACATTAAAAATATATATATATAAATATATATAGAGGTTCTAAGAGCGTGTTAATTTGGATTTCTTTATTGGTAAAAAAAATTTTCTTTTAACGTTAAAAACTCTTTTAATTTTATTTTGTAACATTTGGTTATCACCTAATAAGAGTTTATGGGAAATTAAAAAAGATATTTTATATCTCATAGGAGATGCCCAAAATTGAAGTTTTTGATAAAATTTATTTTTTAGCATTTTTAAAATTTTAAAATGTTAAAGATACTATTATTTAATTTTAAATATTTAATTTTATTATTTTATTATAATAAAACTCTATTTTGATAATTTAATTATAATAAATACTTTTATATTATCTCATCAAATAATCAATAATTTTTTAATAAAAGCTCTACTTTTATAAGCTTTTCTAAAAAAGATTTACTTCAATAAATTATATTTAAAGAAGCCGAAACAAACAGGCTCTAAATGGGAGGATATATATAATTTATTTTAGAAATAAATTACATCACACAGATAGGCCAGTTTTATTTAAAATTATTCTTAAATAGGATTAAAAAAAGCACCTAAACCACATTATTATTATTATTGTTATGAAACAAAAAAAATATTATTTCACAAATGAAACAGAACATCGCCTTCTCTTAGATGTGGGCTAATCATCTAACAAGCCCAAACCCAAGCCCATTAATACGGCCCGTCTTTCTGTCGCTTTCCCTCCAATCAAACCAATTAATCTTCCCTCCAAAATTTCAAACAAATCAAAACCCGCTCTCATAGAAAACAAAAAGCTTCCACAACACTCTTCGACTTTTAAACTTCTATTTATTTCGAACTCCATCACACATTTTTTTCACGTCTTTCCAATCCAATTCCCCTAAATCGTTTCTCCTCTCTTTGAATCCAACGACATCTCATGGCCTCCTTCAAGCCTTCCTTGACAGTGAGCCCGACCGACGGAGCCGGTGATCGCCTGCGGCTATCTCAACGCGCTTCCGGTGAGGTCCACGTGATCATCGGCCCCATGTTTGCGGGAAAGACCACCGCTCTCCTCCGTCGGATCCGATCCGAGGGCAACAACGGCCGGTAATTTACTAATTTTGGATTTACTTGATCAGAGAAAAAGCATTTCAATTTGATATTAATAAGGTTAAGAATGAATATATATATATATATATATATATATATATATATATATATATAATTTTTATTTATAAATTTCGTGTAGAAATGTTGCAATGATTAAATCAAGCAAGGATACGAGATATGCTATAGACTCGGTTGTGACACATGATGGGATCAAGTTCCCGTGTTGGGCACTCCCAGATCTGACGTCGTTTCGACAGAAAGTTGGAGACGATGCCTATGAAAAGGTAATGTTGGTTGTGTTACCGTTGGATCTAGCTAGGTTAATTGAGTTCATTTTTCACAAAATGAAAAAAAAAAGACAATTTTTTCGTATAAATAAATATTGAGAGGCGGCGTTTGGAAGCATCTGTTGTATCTTAGATTTGGAATCAATTGTTCATGTGGACAGCTTGACGTGATCGGTATTGACGAGGCTCAATTTTTCGAAGACCTTTACGAGTTCTGCTGCAAGGCTGCCGATCACGATGGAAAAACCGTAATTGTTGCAGGCCTTGATGGTGATTATTTGAGGTTTGTTTCAGTTAATCAATGCAATTTTATTTGATTTGACCTGATCTTCAATGTTTTAACGGAAAATGTAGTAACTTTTCATTTGTGCAGGAGGAGCTTCGGCTCAGTTCTTGACGTAATTCCACTTGCTGATTCGGTAACCAAACTGACTGCTCGTTGTGAGCTCTGCGGCAAAAGGGCATTCTTTACCTTCCGGAAAACGGTGGAGAAAAAGACCGAACTTATTGGGGGATCTGATGTCTACATGCCTGTCTGCCGCCAGCACTACGTCAATGGCCAAGCCGTCCTTGAAGCTGCGAGGACTGTCCTGGAATCTCGCAAGGTTCAGACTGAATCCTGTATCGAGGTGGCTGCTGCTATCTAAATGGGAAAAATTCTATTTCTCACTTATTTACTGATTACTGTACTTTATTGGGTTCTTTTCCTTTGTACTATGATCATTCGTAGTATCTACTAGTGACTAGTCCAACCTTAGACATTTGACGATTGCGGAAGTTTATATGTACTTCTCATTATATGTATAGAAATAGAATGACGTTTCTTTCTCAGTCTTTGCTTGAGAGAAATGTTATAGAGTCAACAGCAGTTATTAGATTATAATTACTTTTTTAAATAATGTTATTCTTATAAATTTTATATAAATTTTTTTCTTATAAATTGATGTATCTAGAGTTGTGAATATACAAAATCAATAGATTTATATGGATTAAATCAAAAAAATCATAAAAAAGTTATAAAATAAAAATAAAAAATAATGTTATTAATATTAATAATCTATAAAAATATTATATGATTGTATTAACTTAACCATCTATCAAAACACAATTCAATATTCTTTCATATCTTAAAAATCGTCTATAATTGATTCCATACTAAATTTTTCTGTAACAAAGATTTGTGAGGAAGTTCTCCTCCATTTTATTGTGAAGCCTAGTCTTGATTGTATTCATAGTCGAAAATGATTGTTTAGCAGTTGCAGTAGGAACTGGAAGAGTGAGAATGAGCACTATTATTCTATAAACAAGTTGGAATGTAGTTGATTTTCTTGTCTTTATTAGCCAATGACACAAATCAGAAATACTTGATGCAATTTTGAAATCTAGATGCCAAACAACATCATGCTTATAATGTTAAAGTTATGCTTTCAAAAGTATATTCTTCTTAATATCTATGAAGTCTCTTGGATAGAATTTGTGCACCAATTGGTAAATGTCATTGACTTTGAAAGAGTTTAAAAAACAATTTTTTTTTTCGAACAATCTATATTCACACAAATTTTAAAAGATTTAAAAAGCAAACAACTACAATATTATTAGAGCTTTGTCCCATTTTATTTTGATGAAAAATTGATACCAATTTTAAGATTTAGATATCAATTTTAAATTTACACCATAAAATTTGAAATAATAGCTACAAAAATTATAAATTTAAAATAATTATAAATTATTCAAATACTCTTACCTTAGTCTCCAATATTTCTTTTCTTCGATGTAGAAGTTGTTTTTATGGATTGCCAACTAAAAGTTTGGGTTTTGGGGCGTGTTTGGGAGCAGTTCAGGCATGGATTGTACTAAACTTAGTCCTATCCAATGTTTGGCACAAAAGTGGGACTGGATTCCTAGTCCAAGTGAGTCCCACCTTCTACACAGCACAGTCAATTTAGCTAGACTATTAGTCCCACCTTGCAGCATAGGACTATAAGTCTCGAGCTTGGATAACATTTTCTAAGTTTTAATTAAAACTAAACTAAAATTAAATAATAAATATAATATAACATAAAATTTTTAATTATATTTAAATATTTAATAAAATCAATTTTGATTATTTCCCTATAAAAGATGAAATAATAATATAACATGAATATAAAGATAAATATTAAATCAATAATATACAAATAAATATCATCTAATAATACTTAAATACTAATTATTAATAAATTGTAATATTTAATCATATTTAAATTTATATAAAAATTAATTAAAATATAAAATATAAAAATATCAACAAATATTTAATAATTAATTTTTATCCAACTTCAATTTGAAAAAAAATTAAATTAGTTTATTTTTTAAAATTATTTTCTTAAAAATCGTCATCTATATTAATAGTCTAGTCCCATATTAATCATCATCTATATTAATCGTCATCTATATATAATCTAGTCCAATCCAATCCTAATCATAATTTCAATCCGGTAGCAAGTAAGAGAGAAAAAATAGATAAATAAAGGTACTCAAAAGATGAGAAACTACACACTTTTTACCTTACCCGAAAGAGAAAGAGGATTAGATGTATTGAAGAAAGTACAGTAAAACTTTAATAAAAGAATGTTCGATAAATTAATAATCTTAGTTAAATAATAAAATCTTTCGATTCCGACCCTGGCTATGTATTACATTAATAAATTCGATAAATGCATAAGATAATAATTTTTGTTTTCAAATCTTTTAGGATCCAATGAAATATAAATTAATAATTGATCAAATACATATGATAAATAATATATAAGTTCATAATATCAAAGTGATTTTTTCTTAAAAATCACTAGTTTCTCAATTATGCTATTTTTTAAAATATCCATCTAAAGTTTTTTATTTTTTTTCTTTCTTTCTATCTAAACTAAACTTAACCTCATCTTTAATTTTTTGCAAAGCATGCATATTATTTCTTTTCTTCTTTTTCATATTGTAACAAGTAATTATTTAATGTTACTATTGCTTTGATGGCCTCTTAAAAAAAAAAAAAGTGTTAAAACACAACTATCATTTGGATCATAATCATCATGAGCCAACATATCCATTAGTTTTTCAATAATCCCTTTATTAATAGGCGATTCCATTACTACTTAGAGTATAAATAACTTTATATAATCCATTAAATTTTGACTACATTGATCCATTGTTTTTTTTCTATTTATAACACATACATGAATCTTGATAAAAAAAATACATTACAAATAACTAAAATATAAAAATCTTCGTAAATTAAAAATTAATCATTTATCGATAGATAAATAACCTCAGTAAAATAATAAATTTTCTTAGTCTCAATAGTATTAATTTATCGATATTTTACTATCTTCCTTTCTTTATATAGGGTAGTAACTTTAAAAGAAAACCTCGTGTACAAGAAATCATTGATTAGGAATTTTATTTATTTATTGTTTAATATAGGATAGCAATTATTACTCTACTACCATAATTTACTTATACAATAAATTTCTATTTAATTAGGATATTTTATTTTTTTAAATTTAAAGAATATATAATTAATTAAATATAATAAAACAAAAGAAGTTGTGGATCCATCAATTTGAAATATTAACAAAATCCTATATGAATTTAATTATATAAAAAATGTAGGAAGGTCAAAATAGTAAAATCAAATATATTTTATTTATTTAATAAATTACATAAAAGGGAATTACATTTTTTTTGGGCTTGGTGGAGCCCGGGCTCCCCTCAGCCTAAACTAAATTCCACTCGAGATTGAAGGTGATGATATGTAAATAAATGAGTGATACCACATCAATTTGTATACATGTATTGTAAGAGTAACAATATTTAATGTTTCACTATGATTGTTTTCAACACAATTCAGCTATAATAATTGGTTCAACAAATTAGTTAACTTGCAAGGAAAGGTGAACACTTTAGATATTTAGAGGCTCCTATTACTTTTGGTAATTGGAAGTGTTTTATTAGTGTTACGATGATTATATTTATGGTTATTTGTTAGGTTATTAATTGTTTTTAATTACATAAATGCTTTTAAATACTTTTGCTAACATTAAAAGAATTGGTTATTTGCCGGGGATTTTTGAGTCATTACACTGCTACTGACACAGGAGTGTTGCGATCCATGGGATTCATGATAGATCATCAAGGGGTGCAAATTGTTACAATGGTCAGGAGTGCACATGAACCAGAATGAGGGATAATTTCGTAAAAGAACTGGTATTGCTGTGCAGAGAATTAAATGTCAAGATTTGTGGCTATAAGAGATCTTGAAGTCAGCTTTCTAACACATTTGTCAATGTGTCATTTGGAGTTGTCTGCAGGAATCTATGACTATCTCTTAACAGCTGGTTCATAGTTAATGGTGCATTAAAGTCTACTCTAGAATTTGAATTTGATTGCTTAGTTGGTTGGAATTTGAATTTCTAGCTTAGTTGGTTGTGCTTTATTACCTAATGAGTTTACTTATGAGTCTTAGTTAATAAATGAGTTGTCAATGTAGTAGTTGAGCTGTAATTGTTGAAATCATTTAATTATTGTCTTTTACCTATGCTTGGAGGTTGTTCCAAGTTATTTAAGCTCTAAAGTTGTGTATTCAAGGGGAAAGTTTTAAATCCGAATTTGAGTGAAATTTCAGTGTTTATACTGATTTCTCCTTAACTCTGTATCTCTTGGTGGATTCTATAGAGTGGTGAGTTAGTTTAAGCCCTGTATCCTTGGTTTACATCCTTGGGTGGTGAATTATCTGTATCCCATTGGTGTTTACTTTGGTGGTGAGCTTGTTATCCCTTTAAGCCCTGTATCCTTGGTTTACATCCTTGGGTGGTGAATTATCTGTATCCCATTGGTGTTCACTTTGGTGGTAAGCTTGTTATCCCTTTCAAAGAGTGTTTGTTAGGTTCTATTTTGAGTATTTGTTAGGTTCCATTTTATTTGTTCCAGCAATTGGTTGAATTGATAATCAATTTGAAGATCCTATCCTCATCTATAATAATCCAGCAGCCCGGTATCAGATTTGGTGTCAGAGCCATATCTCGAAGATCCGGTATCAGATTGGTATCAGAGCTTTTGGTTCAATGGCTGGTCGTACTCACAAGGCTGCTTCTACTGCCCAATTGCCTCCTTCTCAAAGAGATGAACGAGATTTGATCATTGAAGATCTCAGGCGGCAACTTCAGCAAGTCCAAAAACGTTTGATCGTTGAAGATCTTATGCAGCAGCTCCAACAACTCCAGCAACATTTAGTAATTCTGGAAAATAAAGAATTCGCAGGTGGAATGCATGGAGAAGTAGAAGATCAAAGTCCTTTGGGCAATTATGATGATAATGATGCTGCTAATAAAGATGAATCGGTGGAGAATGATGAAGTAGACCATGACTTCTTTGAGGATCATGGAAAACCACCAATATTTGATGACTTTTACGAAAGTGATGAAGAGATTGAGACAGATGCCTTGATCAATTTCGGTAGTCCAGACTTTGTTGATGAAGGGGAAGTCACTTATGCTGATAAAGGTGATTCTCTCTTTATTATTCAAAGGAGTTTGAGTATTGTGCAAGAACGAGAAAATGATTGGCTTCGCAGAAATATCTTCGATAGCAGATGTTCTTCTCATGGCAAGGTGTGCAACTTTATTATTGATGGTTGCAGCTTTGAAAATGTGCTGTCTACGGAGCTGATTGATAAACTTGGCCTTCGGACAGAGAAGCATCATCAACCTTACAAGATTTCATGGCTTCGGAAAGATAACGAGATCAAGGTAAACAAACGCTGCCTTGTTTCATTTTCTATTGGCAAGAAGTATAAACATGAAATATGGTGTGATATTGTTCCTATGGATGCTTGTCATTTACTTCTTGGTAGACCATGGCAGTATGATAGGAGAGTAATGCATGATGGCTATAGGAATACTTATACATTCTTTAAAGATGGGGTCAAAGTTATTTTGGGTCCTTCAAAGTTAGAATGTGTTCCTAAACCTACTAAAGGGGAGGGAAATGCTATGATTACCCAAACAGAATGTGGAAGAGAGTTGGAGAAGGGAAGTGAAATTTATGTGTTCTTGTTAATAGAAGAAAATGAAGTTAGTAATGAACCGCCTCCGAAGATGAACTATCTTCTTGAAGAATATCATGATGTTCTACCAAATGAGATACCACCAGGCCTTCCTCTAATGAGAGACATACAACATTGTATTGATCTTGTTCCAGGTGCTGTGTTGCCAATTAAATCAGCCCGTCGAATGAGTCCTACAGAACATGAAGAATTTCAATGGCAGGTTAATGAGCTTATCACTAAAGAGTTAGTGAGGGAAAGCATGAGTCCTTGTGCTGTACCAGCTCTTTTGGTGCCTAAAAAGAAGATGATAGAAGCTGCTTCTATCTTATCACTGCCAAATCTCAGCAAGGTTTTTGAAGTTGAATGTGATGCTTCCAATATTGGTATTGGTGCTGTTATTAGCCAAGAACGCAGACCAATTGCTTTCTTTAGTGAAAAATTGAATGCATCTTGCAAAAAGTACTTAACTTATGACAAAGAGTTGTATGCTATTTGTCGAGCTTTGAAGCATTGGAGTCAGTATCTCTTGCCAAAAAAACCCTTCGTTCTATATTCTGACCATGAAGCTTTGAAGTTCATCAACAGCCAACAGAAGCTTAATGTTCGACATGCCAGATCGGTAGAGTTTCTTCAAGCTTTCAACTTTACCATCAAGCATAAATCTGGAGTTCAAAATGTGGTGGCTGATGCCTTAAGCCGAAGACATTCTTTGCTGACCTCTATACAAGTGAATGTTGTTGGTTTTGAGGTTTTAAAAGAGCTTTACAAGGATGATCCAGATTTCGGCAAAATATGGAGTAACTGTAATGAGTTTTCATCTAACCAATTTGTTTTGCAGGATGGTTATCTACTCAAGGCAAACCAATTGTGTATTCCTCAATGTTCCTTGAGAGAATTAATCATTAATGAAGCACATGGCAGTGGCATTAGCGGTCATTTTGGGAGAGACAAAACTATTGCTATTGTGAAGGAAAACTTCTATTGGCCGAAGATGGAAAGGGATGTGATGAAGCACGTGAAGAGGTGTACAATTTGTCATGTGGCAAAAAGTCATGGGCAGAACACTGGTTTGTACACTCCATTACCTGTTCCTAATGATCCATGGGAAGATGTTAGCTTGGATTTTGTGGTGGGATTGCCTAGAACACAGCGAAACAAAGATTCTATCATGGTGGTGGTTGACCGATTTTCTAAAATGGCTCATTTTGTACCCTGTAACAAGACAACTGATGCAACTCATGTGGCCGATTTGTACTTCAAGGAGATTGTGAAATTGCATGGCATTCCTAAGGCCATAGTCTCATATCGTGACCCCACAAAAGTTTCTTATCTCATTTCTTTGGCGTACCGCTTGGGAGAAAAGCTGGGGACTACAACTTAACTTTAGTTCCTCTCAATCATCCTCAAAAACAGATGGACAAACGAAGTTATCACACAGAAGATTGGGAAATCTTTTAGAGGAGTTATGTTGGTAAAGAATTTAAAGACAAGGATCTTTGTTTTACTCAGTTGAGGTTGCTTACAACAGGATCATCAAAGTTTGTTCAAAACCCAATGGTCATAAGTCCATTTTGAGGTCTGTTTATGCAAGAATCCAATAAGTCCTTTGGATTTAGCTATATTCCTTCCAAAACTCAATTTAGCAGTGATGCAGAGGAGAGAGCTAAGAACATCAAGAAACTACATGAACAAGTTCGAGAGAAGATTTTGAAGCAAAATGAGAAGTATAAAGCTACAGCAAACAAACATCGGAAGTATGCTGAGTTCAAAGAAGGAGATCTAGTGTGGATACACCTTAGAAAAGAAAGGTTTCCTCCAGGCAAATATGCCAAGTTGAAGCCTAGAGCTGATGGACCATTCAAAGTTTTACAACGCATTGGAGAGAATGCTTACAAAGTTGAGCTACCTGAGCATTATGGTGTTTCCAACACATTTAATATCTCTGACCTTAGTCCTTATCTTGGTGAAAATAACAATCAAGACTCGAGGTCGAGTCTTTCTCAACCAGGGGAGCTTGACACAGGAGTGTTGCGATCCATGGGATTCATGATAGATCATCAAGGGGTGCAAATTGTTACAATGGTCAGGAGTGCACATGAACCAGAATGAGGGATAATTTCGTAAAAGAACTGGTATTGCTGTGCAGAGAATTAAATGTCAAGATTTGTGGCTATAAGAGATCTTGAAGTCAGCTTTCTAACACATTTGTCAATGTGTCATTTGGAGTTGTCTGCAGGAATCTATGACTATCTCTTAACAGCTGGTTCATAGTTAATGGTGCATTAAAGTCTACTCTAGAATTTGAATTTGATTGCTTAGTTGGTTGGAATTTGAATTTCTAGCTTAGTTGGTTTATGCTTATTACCTAATGAGTTTACTTATGAGTCTTAGTTAATAAATGAGTTGTCAATGTAGTAGTTGAGCTGTAATTGTTGAAATCATTTAATTATTGTCTTTTTACCTATGCTTGGAGGGTTGTTCCAAGTTATTTAAGCTCTAAAGTTGTGTATTCAAGGGAGTGAAGTTTTGGAATTCGAATTTGAGTGAAATTTCAGTGTTTATACTGATTTCTCCTTAACTCTGTATCTCTTGGTGGATTCTATAGAGTGGTGAGTTAGTTTAAGCCCTGTATCCTTGGTTTACATCCTTGGGTGGTGAATTATCTGTATCCCATTGGTGTTTACTTTGGTGGTGAGCTTGTTATCCCTTTAAGCCCTGTATCCTTGGTTTACATCCTTGGGTGGTGAATTATCTGTATCCCATTGGTGTTCACTTTGGTGGTGAGCTTGTTATCCCTTTCAAAGAGTGTTTGTTAGGTTCTATTTTGAGTATTTGTTAGGTTCTATTTTATTTGTTCCAGCCATTGGTTGAATTGATAATCAATTTGAAGATCCTATCCTCATCTATAATAATCCAGCAGCCCGGTATCAGATTTGGTGTCAGAGCCATATCTCGAAGATCCGGTATCAGCTACTATTTTACGATTATGGGACCTGCGACATTGTTTTTTAAAAAAATTATAGGCAAGCTAAAGATTATGTATATTGGCATTATTGTAATAATTTTTAACTTAGTCCATAATACTCGAATAAAATTACTTAAAAAAATAAAAATCCTAAGCACGCGCACGTCCACAACTTGAGAACATGCTGACAATTTGACACGCGTATTACCAAATAAAATATCTTTTCATAAATTTTAACTTTTTTTTACAACTTTAACTTTAGCCCTAAAAAAAATAAAAAAGCTCTTCAAACTTTTGATTTTATACTAATTTTTTAAAAATATGTTAAATTTTCTATGCGATAAATAATTAAATATATAGTACTTTAAAAGTACTAAAATATAATAGAAACGAATGAAAATTTAATGAAATTGAGAAAGATAATTAAATAATTAGTAAAAAATTGAAATATTTAATTATTGATAATAGATGAAAATAAATAAAATTTCTCTTCATTAAAATTTTCCATAATTTTATTAAAGTTTTATAAAAGAATTGGGCCAACAACATAATAAGGGCTTAGGTTAGGTCCAACGGTTAACATACTGCCACGTGTGGGTGGGGAAGTTACACAAAAGGGGATTAGGTCTTTCCTGACTATAACACTAACAGAGCATCAAAACTCATCGTTTATCAATATCTCTAACGACGCCTTCTTCGTCGTTTTGAGGGTTTTCAGATTCAGCTCTATTTCTCCACTTCACCGCAAGAACGCGCGATTTCGGTGCTTCTCCGTCGTCGTTTTGGTTAAATCCTTCTAATTCAGGTTAGTTTGGTTTATTCTCACTCCTCACTCTCCTCTTCCTTACTTCTCTCCTTCTCCGTCGTCGTTTCATCTCAAATCCCCTTCCGATTATTTTAACTCCCTCTTAAAACAAAACAAAGTTACAAACACATCACCTAAAACAAACAAAAGGCTAAAAAGAACATAAAAATTATTTTCTATGCGTTACTTTCACTTTCCTCCCGTTTCTCGGAAGCCAAACGGAGATGATTGAATGATAATCCTAGGGTTTGGGAAAATGATTATTATTTGAAGACGAAACTTATCATAAATAACTTCGTCTCGTCCACTCGAGTTGAGTTAAGCTAACTTTTGTAAGTAAGATATCCTGATTGGAATGGCTTGCATTTTGATCAGCTTTGATAATCTCCATTAATGGACACTGCAACAACCAATCCTGGACCACTTGATCCTGGTGTTCTTTATGATCAAGATAAGCACGTCTCCTCAGCTGTTTGGGATGGCCAGGTGCATTTTCATCTATTTATTTTATAAAACAAGTTTTAGTTTGTTCCACTTTACAATTTTTACATGTGTGTGGTATCCGTACTGGAGGAGAGAGAGTGTCACTAGTTCTGCAGTGTTATCTCTTCACTTATCATCTGTTATTGAAAATTGCTGATGGAGTTATGATTTGATGGAATTGTAGGAGCGTGGTGCTCTTAGATGTCATGAACACACTTCAAAGCTAGGAGAATGGAGGTTGTTGCCAAAACAGATAGAGTTAGTAGAAAAAGCTGGATTTGGTTACTTAAGAAAGATTCCAGCAATTAGTTTAGACAATCCGTTAATATCTGCGTTGGTTGAGAGATGGAGGAGAGAGACAAATACGTTTCATTTCACTGTTGGAGAAATGACAGTGACTCTTCAAGATGTTGCTTTAATGTTAGGATTAGCAATTGATGGGAAGCCCGTGATTGGGATAACACATACTACTTGCAGTTCGGTTTGTAGTAAATATTTAGGTAAAACACCGGATTCGACTTATGCTAGTGGTGGTATGGTGAAGTTGAGTTGGTTGAAGGAGTATTTTTCTAATTGTCCTGAGGATGCGCCGATTGAGGTGTTAGAGAGACATACAAGAGCTTACTTGTTGTACCTTTTGGGAAGTACGATATTTTCTACAACCACTGGGAATAAAGTTCCTGTTATGTATCTTCCATTATTCGAGGATTTTGAGGATGCTGGGACATATGCATGGGGTGCAGCAACTTTGGCATTCTTGTATAGAGCACTCGGCAATGCTTCGGTTAAATCTCAAAGTACTATTTGTGGTTGTTTGACACTGCTACAGGTAATCATTCCTGTTGCTGTAATTGGTGAAGCAATTGATATATTGCTATTATACTTATAGCGTTGGCCCTGACAATGATAAGTGTGCTTTTTGTAGTGCTGGAGTTATTATCATCTGAATATAGGACGTCCGAAGCTTAATAGGGATCCCATCCATGATCATTTCCCATTTGTACTAAGGTGGAAGGGAAAACAAAGTGGCCCAACAACTAATCGTGACGTAGTCTTCTATCGGAAGGCACTGGACTCCCTGAAACCATCTGATGTAAGCTTTAATATATGTTGTTCAATTCATTTTCTAACTTTTTTCTTAGAAAATTACAGTATAGTTGATATTTTCTTGATATGTAGGTGGAGTGGGTTCCTTACAAGCATATGGATAGTACAGTCATACCAGAATATATCAGAAGTACTCTGATTTTGGGTAGATCAAGAACTATGTTGATATGTTTTGACAAGGCAGAAAGACACCTTCCTGATCGCTGCCTAAGGCAATACGAGATGTTGCAGTCAATCCCTGATGATGTACCACGCTGGGTGAGAAAGAGTCGTGGGGTTGATGGTGGGGTGGATTTGGCAGGGAAAATGGATTCCGAGCTTTCTGAATGGGAAGACCGTAGACTTCATATCGTGGAAGAAGATGATAATGCAGATGAAAGCGAATACATGCAGTGGTACCTGAGAATCACTCGTAAAGTTGTGGGAAGACCTATATCTCTCTCGTCTGAGTTTCAGAGAACAGTAAGGCTAATATTAATCAGTTAGTTGACATTTTATGGCTATTATACTTGTGTAAATAAGTTTAACACATCTTTATTATTTCCTACTGTTATCAGATTTCTGGTTTAAGGGATATTGCTTACTTAGCAGATACTTTCTCAACAAAGGGTTTGGATGCTCAACAATATGACTCAATTTCTAGGATAAGGTGTATTGCACAGGACTGTTTAAGGGACCAAGTTGGAAGTCCAGTTGTAGTAGCAGTCACCACCCCAGAAACTGAACTTGGGAAACGGACAAGGGGTAAGGAAAGAGTAAGAAGGAGGAATTCTGGAAAAAGGAAGCGTGATAGCGATCCCTTGGAAAGCCATGCTAGTGAGGACGAATCTCAATTTTGTGGAGCAGTTGTTGAGGTTGATCATATACACTTACCTCGGGCAGATGGTGAGGTAGATCGATTACCGATCAGTAATACAGTTGGTGAAAATGATGTACAACTGTGTTTTAATGATGTGGCTGACAAGGTTGATGACACACAGCTCCACGATGCTAATGAGATTGATGACTCTCGGCTCTATGATGTGACTAATGAGGTTAATGACTCTCAGCTCTGTGATGCAAATTTTGAGATCAATGACTCTCAGCTCAATGACGTTGTTAGTGAGACTGATCCTCAAAGAGTAAAAGCATCAGGAGAGGTTTTTACAGACACATCTCAGCTATATGATGCATCTAATGAAGTCATTGACTCAAAAATTTGTAATACAGTTGATGACATCAAAGATGCACTAATTTCTGATGCTCCACCTGAAGTCAAGGACACACAAGTTCATGATACAAATGCTGAGGTCAATGACTCACAAGCTTGTGATAAAATTGCTGAGTTCCACGACTTACAAGCTTGTGATAAAATGGCTGAGTTCCATGACTCACAAATTTGTGATACATCTGTCGAGGTGAGTGACCCACAGATTGCTCAGGTTGCTGGTGAGAGTGATATATATACTGCCAATATGGTAGAAGAGGTTGCTCCACAGTCATCTCTTGGAACTGTTGAGGATGTTGCAAAGCAAGGTGATAGCAGCATTGTGGCCTAACATAAAGGCATCATCATGTGTTTGTAAAGAGGTAATGCTTTCGCAATTAATCAAATGCTTTTGCATTGCCCATCAGTATGATATTATATTCATTTCATTACGATTTTTACTTTTGCATTTCTTACAGTGCTTGAATTGAGATTTCCCTTTTGTGATGACAGGAGACTAACTTCATCAGTCTTTTGAACGGGGCAGTGGCAGTCAGGATGCTTGAGAAAGAATCTTTTTGTTTACAGCCTGAAGGTTTCAAGGCTGGTCTATTTTTGTAAAAGCTGGTTTAACTCATTGATCTAGCTTCTCTCTGATGCTGAGACGACTGAAATTAGATGATTGAATGCCTCCTAGAGATACTTAGAATTGACCGAGTAATTATTTAGTTACAGATTAATGTCCATCTTATAGAAATGTTCAACTTGTGTATACATGTGTTACATTGTCAGTTGGAATATATGTTAACATTAGGTCATGCAGGAAGTATATGGCATGTCAGTAATCTGTTCATGTATTTGGTGTTTCATTTGCCATGGACTTCGATCATCTTTTACTCTGTATCAGTCAGAGTTTCATTTTAGCAAAAGATTCAATAGGGTAGTCTCATTCAAATTCTGCATAAAGAAATGTATACATATTTTTTTAAAAAAATAATAAGGAATTTGAGGGACAGATCCCTTACTAGTTATAGTAAGTATTAGCATTTCACTTCCCTGGGAATAAATGTCCCATTGCTTGTTGGAGATGGTATCTTTGGTTTCATCTCAAGGGGAACAGATAAAGATTCCAGAAAGCATATCTATCCGGTATTGTTGACATTAAATCTGGAGAATACTGTTTGAAGGAAAAATTGGTGGTGGCTTCAGGAATGGATGAAACAGCCATTAATGCACTTACGCTCTCTGAGGATTGCTTCCAATGTCTCCCAAAAAAGTTTTAATATGTTCATTGATGACAGCAACTTCTTTCTGCTTTAGTTTTATTTTTCTCGGAGGTGAGAGGAGGGGAGCACGGGACAAAAAATTGATTACTTGTCATTATGTGTACATTTTGGCGATAATACTGGCTTTAGTTTGATGTAAGTTTGAATTTTCTTTATCGGTGCACAAAATTTACATAAGGAGAAATTGTAAGATCTTTGTTCCCAAAATGATTGTGCATGGTTCATTTACATTGGATGCCTAGACTGATTTGGTCCATGCACTGGCAGCACCTGCCTTTCTCTTTGATTTTCTGCTTCCAAACAAAGTTATCCGACGAAAGACCTTTAATAGCCTAGTGGCATATTTTCTGTGTGAAGCAAAATTCACAGACCCAATGCAACCTGTCACCTGTCCAAGAGGGTTCCTCTTCTTGCTCAATGATCGGTTTTCTAGACCATAGAATTTCATGTTTTGTGGCTTGGTTGAAACTGTTTCTGATTTCTTTGAAATGATCTGCGATTGGAGGCTATTTTTCAGGGACATGAGCTCTTGTTCAAGGTTCTGAATTCTGAAGCTAGTAGACTCGTATTCCTTTCTTGAAAACTCACAACTATGCACTGGAAGGTCTTTTGTCAGCAAGAAGCCCAGAGGTCTGCTGCCTGTTTCTGCTCCATCTGTATATGGGCTTTCTCCCTGGTCTAGGGTTTTGGAGTTTGGACATCTTGTGCTTGATAAGCTCCCAGAAAACTCTCCATATTGCGTGTACCTAAACGAGTCTGAACAATGTTTGAAAGCCTGATGTGTATTCAGCTGTTGCACAAAAAGAGCCTGGACGATTAGACGGAGAGGCATCATCTCATTTTGAACGGCCTCGATGCAAGCCTCTTGCGATAGCTTTTGGCAGTTTAAGTACCTGCATACTGATCCCTTCTCGTCTTGCGATATATGCTTGTGTGCCTGAAGAACATCAATACCGACAATTAAAGGTGAGTCTGCACTAGTATTCCTAAATTAGATATAATTGACTCACACTGACCAAAGGGCTTTAGTTTCTAGATTGATGAAGAGAAAGCTGACATCAATCTGTGCTTGGTAAACTAATCAAGACATTTTTCTAGCCCAAGTTCGCATGTGTTTTTCAAATTGACTGACTTGAACGATCTAGCATATTTGGAGCGTGATGGAGTTAGTAAAGCTTACCTTTAGGAAGGTGTTCATTGCTCTGTAGAGTTCATCATGGCACTGTCTCCAAGGTACTGGAACTGTTTCAATAAGTTCCATGAATCTTTTAGGCCCCATTTTCGGATCAGAAGTTATATGGCAAAGGTATGCGTCCCATAATTCTGCAACAATAGAGTTGTTTGCTGAAGGGGTATGGTTTGTCTCCATATTAAATGAGACATGAGTCGAAAATATACTCTCCATTGATGTCAACTCCGTGCTGAAAGAAATTGATTCTGTCCCTGCTTCTGGAAGGAGAAAATCCTCGACCTGGGCAAAGTGCAAAAGAGAGGCTATCTGCTCTTGCAACTTCGCCCTGCTATCACTTCTCAAACCAGCTTCCAGGGACCTAGAAAGCAACGCAAAGTAGAATCCAACAGGAATAGCTTTGCTAGCCTTCTCTCCCAGAAGAAGTAAATCTAGAATACCTTGTAAAATTTCTGAACCTTTGTTATTCGTGTCACTGTCCCCAACTTTCTCATTACAGTTTTCCGAGAATTGGCGTGTCTTCTTGGAGAGAACCCATTTATTTGCGTAGAAAACAATTATGGGATTTACATACTTATCTTTCATTCCTTGCCTTCTCAAGGATCCTATTATCCTTCTGAAGAATCCGAAGGGTAGAGCTATGAGATCTCTGATCCACAGGTCCTGGCTCACAATCCCCTTTACTCTTTCACTGCACCAGGCTTGACTGACCAATGCCTCTAATGTAGCAACTGGTTTCTCCCGTCTCCTTTCTGGGTCAAGGATCTCCATGCAAGCCATGAAGGCCAAGGACTCGATGCAGCGGCTTATGATTAAGAGCTCTTCAGCCCAGGGAAGCAATGTTTGGCATCTTTGGAGAACAATCAGAGTGTCATCCCAGCTTTGCAAAACCACTTGGTTTAGATATAGGTCAAAGCGCTCACAGAGGTTACCAGGGCAGTTTTCTTCAGTCATTTCAAGAAATTCTGCTGCACATCGCAGGGCTGCTACATTGAAAGGGTCAATCAATGTGGATGAACCATAGATGAATAATGCAATCATCTCAAACGTTTCTGGCCCTCCAGGAAACTCTGGTGGTAGCTCATGCTCATTTGTTTCATGCAATGATCTCTTCTTGAAGTATCCACTCTTTGAAAACAGTGGGTACTACAAAATAGCAAAGAAACAGCATTAGAGTCTTGCTAACTGTAAAACAAGCAATAAATTTCTCATCAAGTGTCTGAATTCTCTCTCTTGCTTTCTTTAGAAATTCATCTTACCTTGTGCAGGTTGAAGGTTCTGTTGCCAACTCGAACTCGTATAGAAACAGGCAAACCGGTTTCTTGGCTCCTGAGATAAAGATCCCATCGACATCATTTAGAAGAATTGTAACATATTACATTTGCCAAGAACATGAAAAACAAAGCAGAATCAATTAACTTACCATGACACAATCTTAATCTTTAGCAGAGCACTGATGTTAGGTGACGAGAATGGACTTGAGGCCACCGAACTACTATCTTTGGAGCTCACAATTTCCATTTCAAAAGCTCATGAAAATGATCTAAAAAAGGGAGCAAATTACTGCTAATAAAACTCTTAGAAATCAATCACAGTTGATTCTTCTGCTGCAAGTATACACATTGCTTCTCTTTTTAAATGACTTTGAATGCTTGGAACTCATCCCAAGACTGAAATAAAAGAGTGCCATCACTCTATTGGAGAGTCTAGAATCCAGAAAACCAGTGGGAATGCAACCGAATGAAAAGAAGAAAAAAGAGGTAGTTTAATCAGTTTGTCTACAAAACACTCGTGAATGCAGATTTTATTTTTGCTAGTCAAAGTCAAATGCACACGAGTGCTTAACTCGAAATCCAATTTTTAAGGCTTCAAAAACGCTTCCTCGAGTCATGAGAAGTTGAATTTTTGTGTAACCACTCACCAGCTACTTGGCCTTGGACGCTAATAATACGCTACAATTTTCCACTTCCCTCACATGAGCAGCAAGTTGAGTATTTTTAAGTTTACCAGAGACCCATATATTAGAAACTTACCCGAATGCATATTAGAGGTGATTTATGACCATTATCATAGCGTGTTACCAAAATTTATTCATTTTTATTATCAATCAATCGCAAATTTGATCATGGTTTAGCTTGAATTATATTGTTTTGATGGGTATTTCCTAGAGTTTGGAGAGTCCATCACGTTTACATACAAGAATGCTACCCATATACGTGACCAAGAAACTGAGAAAGGAAGGCCTTGGTAGATGTAGTCAAATGTGTAAAGAGTATTGCTTATTGTGGAAGAGTGTAGTGGAGATGTCATAGAGAAATGGGGACTAGGACAATGAGAAGAGGAAAACAATAGAAAAAAAATAAATAAATAATAAAAGAATTGAAAAATGGTAAAGTTGGCGATGAAGTGCGGATCAAGTTATCTGTGCTTTGTAGCGTATGCAAACACCCAAAACGGCACGGCTTCTGAAAATTCGGGTTGCTTTGAATGGAGAGGTTTTGCTTGCTTTCTACCACGCATACCTCAATCCCCAAAATGAGTTTTTTTGCTTATTTTGACACGGTAATCTCAAATATATATTATTTTGGGTATAAATGCACGTAAATTGATACGAAGAAAAATGAAGGGTATTTTTTCTATTAATAATATAAAACATGTTAAAAATAATATAATCTAAAATAATAGCATGTTATTGGATTAGAAATTGACTAATAATATCCTATCAAAGTTAATAGTCAATTGTACAAATGCATTTATGTCAATCTAAGTAATGGCCAGTAGTTGGGTTTATTTTATTTAATTTCTTATCTAGATTAGTTTCATACATCATGGGCGGGATATAGAATTTGGAGGTGCCATGTAAACTACAGCTTAGATCCTTACAACTCAAGCAAGCAACACAATCCTTTACAGCTGCAGAGATTATACTTGTTTTTTTTTTTTAATTTAATTTAATTTTCAACTTCAAGAAGACTAATGCTTAGATTTGAAGTAAATTACGAAGACTATTTCATTTCTTCCGATGGTTGAAAGTCTATTTCCACTCAATTTGTCCCAAGTTGCTAAATCATCATTTCCAAATCTGCTCATTTTTGCAAGTGATAAATTGTACATGCATAAAACATGTGTTGACCACAGACAATATCTTAGAGAGAAAACAAATTAAAGATAATATTTCTCACATGGTTAATAACTGCCATCCACATAATTTCAGGCTTCTTGTATCAAGGTTTTCTTTGACCTTTCTTCAACGCTACCGGCAATTGTCCTTTTGCAGAAATCAATGGCAATGAAAGCAAAGATTTTAAATGCCCTCAAGCGAAGTAACATATCAAGTAGCATAACTAATTTGCAGTGCCATACTGACATATCAACCGGAGTAAACAGACAACGCTACCGATACCAATTTACAATTTATGTACAACAAATAGACATCGGAGTACAAGTAGTATATCTCTCCACAACCTGCCTACAAGTAATATAGGTTTACGAAAGCAGCGAGTTACTTGCTAGTTTTGTTTAGCCATTAGAAATATGGTTCATTTGAAAGGTAATCATGCAGTTGGGTTGGTCTCATCAGCATCAGCATTAAGGTCAGAAAAGAAGGGGTCCCTGAGAAGTTCAGAGGCGGAAGGTCGGGCCCTTGGCTGGGCAAGGCACTTCTCTATGAATGCCTTCACTTCTGGATCTTTCACCGTGTTCAGAGCTTGGGGCTTAATTCCAGATGTTACCTTCTTGTATATCTTGGCAATACTGTCACATTCGCTATAAGGTATCTCCATTGTCACCATCTCAAGGAGGCACATCCCAAAAGAGTAAATGTCCACCATCTCAGTGTAGTCTTCCTCATACAGCTCTGGTGCCATAAACTCTGGTGTACCAATGATTGAATGTGCTACATGGCTCCTTCCCACTATTGCCGCAAGGCCTAGATCACCAATTTTCACCTATATAGAGGAGTCATATCGCTTCAAGCTCAGAAAGCCATAAAAGATTGGAAAGGAAAACATTAGTCTTAAATAGAGATTTCAAATCTTAATAAAATATATGGCTTTTGTTGGTTATTCAAAATTGGAGTTAGGTCGTTTCTGCTTGATTTCTATTCCTAAAAAGAAAACTAGACCTTGGAATAGGTATTACATAAAGATCCATAATGGTCAGGGTGCAACACAGTTTAGGAACTTCATCCAACGCAACTCCATGCTACTGACTTGTTTTTAGGTTAGTTTGCAGCTCTTCAAAAATATACAAGGCACACGTCATTGATTTTTAACATTCTAGTAATTCTTCAGATAATATTCCTATCAATACTTCACTTTTACCTAGATTTGTTTTTAACCAGTACTATACATTCACATTCATTTCTTGTACATCAAATGTATGAACCCTATACCATAATCCATTATAACAGTTATATCAAACTAATGATCTAGTGATTCAAGTTGACTAAAGATCACACTAGTGAGACACTACGAGAATCGATATAATGTGGTCAAAGAGAAGTAACCTAAAATTTCAAAAAGAATCCAGCTAAACTCCGGGAATGAAAGAAAACCCATAGCTATCTCAAGAAAAGTCCATAAAGCTTAAAAGTAATTTTGTGAAAAAAAGGGGCATACAAATAACAATGCTCACAAAATTAGGAGGGATTATTTCATATTAATTGCAAGATGCACAATTACCTGACCAACATTGCCATTGATGAAGATATTACTGCAATTAAGATCCCGGTGAATAATGCAGGGGTCATGTGTATGGAGATACTCCAATCCCTCAAGTACCTGCTTCGACCACTTCTTCAAGGCCTTAATTGACACATGACGATGCTTCTTCCTGTAAGTTCTCAGGTTTCCTGATGTGCACACCTCAGTAATAAAGTTCAATCTGTTGTGCTCATCATCCAACCAAACACTGTAACAAACAATGATATACTTGTTCTTCAATGTTCTCAGCAATTGAACTTCTGAGTGAAGCCGATTGATGAGCATTGGATCATCACCAAAATGACTCAACCGCACCTGATTCCAGGCCACCTCTATACCTTCTTCCTGATCAAATGCCCTATAAACCTTCTTCACAGCACCAGAACCAAGTAGATCATGGTACCGGCCAAATCGACCAGTAGGATCAACCTCCACAAAAGGTTCTCCATCTCTATCAGACATATTGGCGTCTGCAGCAGGCATCTTCAAGATCAAACAAAGACTTCGTGAAATAACCAAAAAAAAAAAAAAAGTTACTATCCTCCGAACAAAATCAATTTCCTAAGAAAGTTCATAAAGTTCATGAAACACGAACTCAGAATTTTGAACAAATTCACATCTTTCTTATATATATATATATATATAACTCAAAAAGTACACATTCAACAGAATAATTATCAATCTAATTGAAACTATGCACATTCCAACATACAAATATGTTGTATTAAAGCAATTGATCGCGAAACATGAATTGAGGTTAAATTGAAGCTATTATCATAATCAAGGGCTCAAAACTATCTTGCTAGTTAAGATACTGAATAGGAATAAACATGATTCTGATGATCGTTCAAAAAACTGAAAATATGAACTCAAACCAGTTAAAACCTCATGTTAGTATTAAAAGCATTTATATTACTAATAGTATGTTTGGAAGCACGTTTGACACTGACACTGTTAAAAGCATCTCTCTGTTAACTTTATAGTATTTGGTTGAAGTGCTCTTTAAACTCAAAAAAGCACGTGATGTTTTTTCTAGAGAAACAATTGACAGGAACCTTTTTAGAAAGCACTTTTCATGATTAGTACTTCAAGGCGTTGCTGTAAAAGCTCTCCCAAACAGCACCTTAAGTAAACTCAAATCGAATTAATCCAAAATATAGCTTGTGATGATCATAGTTTACTTCCAGTTGTATCGTAACATTTACGAAACAGATTCTCAATCAAACAGAGAACCAAAAAAACAAAAGAAAGATCAAATTAATGAGTATACGAAAGCTTCAAGTATTAATGACTGAACAAAAGATTGATCAACAGATCAGTATAAACTACTCGAAACTACACGAATCAACTCTCGAATTCCTTCAACATACTAACTAAAAAACGACGCAGTTTCGAGCTACAGATATCAATATTCAACACTTTAATCCATAGTCGAGTTTCAGATTAAACATGCATTCGAGAGAGAGATAGAGAGAGAGAGAGAGAGAGCTACCTTCAGATTAGCAGAAGAATTACTGCGAAACCACGAAAGCGAGACGAAGCGTATCACTTTCTTCGGAATAGTTTAGTTACAGAGAAGTTTTCAAAGTGAAATTGAACTTTTGAATGAAGCCAAAATGACAACGATTGTGCTGAAGCTGCGTATTTATAGTTGCCGCGAAGCCAGATTTAGTTAGTTAAAGCGACGCCGTTTGAGATCTTAGATTTAACACGTGTCACACATGAAAAGACAGGTTGTTATATTAGCCGCGTCAAATCCTCTCTCGCTTTTTTGCGGGCCCACTGTGCGCGCCCGCCAATCGGTTGCTTTCAGGTAATTAAAAATTATTTTCTCCTTGCCTCACGTATCATATGATAAATCTTTTTTTTTTAATTTTTAATTTTTATTTTTGCAAGTTGTGATGATTCTAAAATTGGGTGTATAACGAACTTTTCATGTGTAAAATATTTGAATTAAAATTTTTAAATAACTTTCATAAAATAAAAAGAATATATGTCAAGCTCATATAAGTTTATTCATGTTTAATCCAGAACACTATAAAGAACAACAAATGACTACTAGAGTTGAGCTATTTTTTTAATTTATTATTAATGTTGTTATTTTCTGAGTAATTTTGATAGAACATTTTTGTTAATATTCTGAGAGAAAATAGTGAAAAAAAAAATTGATATTAATTCTAAATACAATGCACTTAGAATCAAATTCTTGATGCCAGGCAAGGCCCCTTCAATGAAAGCCAAATCGCCGACATGTGGACGGTTAGAGAATAAATCTGATGGAAAGATGATACCCGTGTGATTCTGATCAGAAATAGAAGGCACCAGCTGCAACTGCAACTGCATTTTCTTCAAGCCCGTGAACGATTAACACAGAAAAGGTCTTCAAACCGAGAACCCATAAAAGGAGTCAACAAAAGACTCATGAAATGCCTGTGCCCGAATCGGAGTTGGGATCACTGAATCCCAGAACACAATATGCCAACCCGGTCATGGGACAGATGCAACGTCTTCAAATATAAGATTGCCTATATTTCACGTATGATGCATCAAGATTGTGAATGCGTGTCTGTGTTACTGTGCTTGGGCAAAGATACATTACCTCTAGCTAATTACCTTAGAAATAAGTTAACCAAAAACTAGAAAGGAAGAAGAAAACCAGAGAACGAAAATGAAAAGGAAAGGGGAATGTTCATATTAAGACTATTTCACATGATTTCCCCCTTGGTTTAGACAGAGAGGGATGGTTATAACTCACTGCAGAGATTTAAACAAGATAGGTAACATCTAGCATGCATGAATGTGCTCACATTCACCTCGTAGATTTGACAAATCTTAAAAGGTCACGCAAACTGTAGTCAAAAGTTTATGTAGCCTGGAATCAAAGTGACTGTGAGACCCGAGTACCCTCATATGAAAAGGCAGGAAAGAATACCAAAATAGAAGAAGAAAAGAGAAGAGAAGAGAAAAAAGCTGATGCCATTAAAACTATAGAAAGGAGAGGATAACAGTCTCAAGTTGTTTTCTCTCTTCTTATTTCGCATGCAGTGGATGGGTTGTGCACTTATTAGCTATTTGCACATTTTAGATACAAAATGATATGCTAAACGAGATTTTCACATTTTCCCTATAATCTCGAACCAAAATGACAACAACATCTAAACAAAGCCCCGGTAACCATGACCACAACGTGAGTACAATACCAGCCAGACTACCACTTCCCAACAGATCTGTAACATTGGCTTTTCAACGTTAAATAAGTCCTTAAAACTTTTCCCATACAAAAGTAATCCCGAAATGCATTCACCAAGCTCTCGTGTCTGAAATAGAATTGAAAATACAAAAGAGAAGCCTAGCATTGGAACATCCAAGTCTTCGAAAACCTAGGCTTGTAATCCGCGTCAATCCTGAACAGCTAATCATGACGAAAACTGCAAAAATAATCAACTATGTGCACTCAGGGATTTTATCTCAATGTAGTTCAGATAATAATTTTCAAGAGGTTCTCCAGTCAAAACAATCCTATCATCAGTCATCCGAGGTGTTACTCTATTCTTCACGTTATCAGGGAAAGTGGGATGAGTTATCCTTAATCTGAACACTTCTCTGTTATTCTATAAGAAACTATATCATAACCATACATCAGGACTGGTTAATTTCCAAGTACCTATAAGATAAAATATCAACAACTAAACCAAAATTCAAGTTTAGTATTTCAATTGAAAAAAAATAATCGTAAAACTTCATATTCAAACACATTCCATTTCTCGTTAAACCGAAAATAGAAACGCTCATAGCTTGACAAGCAAATAGTGTCTACAACCTGATCGAATCTAGAAAGTTGTGCAGGTTTGGCAATAGCTAACCAAACTTGATTGCTCTAGTATTTATCTCTAAAGGTCCAACTATTTCTAACCAAATAACAGTAGCGTTTTTTTTTTTTTTAAATTACTCAAACATCCGTAGATTATAGATTATATCCCACATAAGTCGCATTAAGGGGATGAGCTCCTGGCCTATAGGCTGAAACCAAAGGTGAAAAAATAAACAACCAAACTGATTACAATAGCATAAGGAGTGTTCCCTCAGTCCAGGAAACTGTACACTAAAAAAGATTATTTAATGAGATGGGATTTCTTGATCTGGTATTTCAAAATTTATCATCAGAGGACAAACATTAGTGACCCATCTAAAACATTTGTTGAAATTTCAGAGCCACTAGAGAAGAAGATTTCCAGTGACAAGTACCAATCAATTACATCAACATGAGAGAATTAACATTGACAAACCATGACTGAAGCACTGGCAATACTTGGTACTTTGTGCAATTCATTTAACCAACCTTTATGAACATGGAATAATCGTTTCAAAGTACATGCTAATACATATAAAAATAAAATAAAAGAAAGGATTTTACTTTCAAAGTTAGTACAGTCAATACAACATTGCTAAAGATCATGAAAGTAACACAAACGGAAATCAGATTACCAGGGAGGATTGGAACCCTCCCTCACAGAAGGTGACCTGGAACTCATGCTCCCATCTCTTCCAAGCCTTGAAACACTCCTTCCACCTTTAGGAGTACCTACCACAGGGCTTGAACCTCGGTAACTGGCACGAAGCGCATCATCAACTGAAGATGAAGACTTTGCAATTGCTTTCCTCATAAACTTCTGAGCGGCAGGAGATAGCATTTTTGCACTTGGACTAGCACTTCCACCTCTATATGGAGATGGCAATGGTGGTTTTTGAAACATCTTTGACCTCTCCCTCAACTTCCTTGAAGCCTCCCTTGACAACTCATGGGCCTTCACATCTCTTGAAGGCGCACTAGGTATCTTAAAATGAGGACCATCACCACTACCACCTATATCAATAGGCGTATCCTCCGGTTCCAACCTTAATGGTGTTCCTTCAATCTCACCCCATGTGATGAATGGGGATTCATCAACACCAGGAGCTGGTGATGGCGTCCTCACAAAACTATACCCATTCTCTGCTTTCTTTGCCGACTCCACATAAAACCTATTAGGCGTCTTTCTCAAATCTTCCAAGTCATATTTCTTCATCTTATCTCCATCTCTATCAAACACAGGCCCTGGCGTGGTGCCCACAACAGGGGTATAAAGCACTTCAACAGTACCATCATCCTTCGGCCTCGAATCCATAGTTTTACCATGGAAACGAGTATTTGTTTTACTAATTTCCTTAGTTAAACCCTTCAATCTCACCGCCCGTTCCTCCTCAGTCAAAGGCGCCTCACCCCGATCAGATGGATGGTACATCAACAAATTCTTAGCCGTGTACTGCCACCCTTCCAATGTACTAGGAGGCTGATCCGACGTACCGTATCCATCAGTAATTCGATCCCTTTTAACGTCCTCAATCAAATTATTATCTCTTCTTTCACCTTCTAGTAGAAAATCATATCTTTCTTTTCTCTTCTTATTAACTTTCTCTAAAAGTTTCGAAAAACTCTCATTATCTTCACTTGTATACCTTCTCAAAAACTCATCTAAATTTATTGACACATCAATCTCACCAGTATCATCCTTCAACACTCCCTCAGCAGATAATTCCTCATCGACTTTCGGAGTTTTAACACTAGGATTGAATTCATCGAAAGGCGTAAAATTTCGTACGAAAGTAGAACCTGGAGTTTGTGATTGCGTTTGGGCTCTGCCCTCGGAGTTGAGACTTGTTACCTTTTTGCTACGACGTTCCATAATCTTTAACTGCGCATCTCGTATTTGTACCGGATCTCCGCTTCGGGTCGCCTGCAGCCACTCGAACCGATCACGGAGCTTCGACAAATCGGGGAAGTAATCGCGTTCGATGATGCTCTCAATCGCCGAGACATACGTGTCTTCGTCTAGTACTTTGGCTCGTTTTCGTGCCGGAATCTTTGGAGTGGCCGACGACGAATTTTCGACGATCTGGAAAGTATTCTCAGTGTATGAAGATGGTGACGGTGACGAGAGATGACGTGGGGAGTGGCCTGGCGAGAGAAGCATTGTTTTGATTTTGTAAAATTAGGGTTGGAGTTTTAGGAGAGAAATTGATTTGGGGAAAAAGAAAGGAGCAACAATTTTTTGAGAGAGAAACAAAGAGAGAGAGAGAGAGAGAGAGAGAACAATACGCTGTTTGTTAAACTTTTGGAATCAAACTTATACGATACCGTTTTACTATCTTTTTAGTCGGTAATGGTAACGTTGTCAGAATTTGCACTGGTGTCCCTACTTCTACTGTTATTTCATTTATCACCCCTTTCTTTTGGGCCACATGCGGCCTCTCTTTATCTTTAGGCCCACCAGGGGTCCAAAACTGCAAGCCTCCTACAACTTGTTCTAACCCATCCAACGGCTCAGATCATCCAATCGCAGCCTCGCACAACAAGAGCACACAGATGCTTGTCTGTTCCTTGACACACCAATCATTTCCCCGTCGGTCCTCTTCTTCTTCAAGTTCGTTTATGGATTAGACTTTGTAATTGCAACTCCAATTAGCTCCGTCTCTTGCTCGCTCCATCACTAGAATTAGCTAAACAACTTTCTGTAGCGTTGACTCACCGCTCGAATCTCGAGCCGGCGAGATCCGCGGCTGAGATCGAGTCAAAAGTCAACGGTTTGTTGTGCGGGAACTGAGGCACGTGATCACAAATTTTGCTAGGGCTTTGTCTGCTGCTTTGAGCTCGTTAATGAAGACGGTACCTTTTGCTAGATTATGTTTTGTTTTTCTTTGAATAATTTCTTGTTAATTGCGTAAATTTTACTCTTTGTCGATGATATTTATGCAAAATTAGAGCTTGTAGTTTGGTGTACGTTCTGTGTGAAATTTTGAGTTGAATTTGGCCTTGAGTAAGAGCTTTGGAGTTGGAATTAAGTTTGATAGGAGATGGAAATTTTACATGTTTGAAAAATGAAGAAAGCCCCAATTCCACGCTGCCAGACTTGCTTGTTTCTTTTTTAGTGCTTGGTTGGAATAGACTATTAATACTTTCCGGGTAGAAAGCTTGATAAGTGCTTTTGCCTAAAAGCTATCGTGGGCTTTTGTAGAAAGGGATTTTTACTCTTACGTTCATTCGTTCCAAATACATAACAAGTTATGGACTCAAGACTAGTGGAAATTTGTAGACGGAAATGGATTAGAAGACTTTGTTTGATGGACAAATGAAGCTAATAAGTGCTCTGAGCGCTAAAGACTTTATCTTTTTGATAAAAATTAGCAATTTTTGAGCTAAGTCTTTGTTGAGCTATCTTAGTAGATCGCTTTTTTATTTCTTCTGTTTTTCTTTGTCAGGTTTGAATCTGAAGAATTCAGTCTTTACGCTTGTCCAAGGTGAAATTTCAGTTATGACACCCTGAATTGATCTGAATTGTTCTTTTATTAACGTTTAATTCCACAAGTTGATATGATTAAATCGGAGGAGAATGTAATGGATGAAGTTGCTTCTGAGAAATTGGTGCATGGAGAAAGAACCAACAATGGAAATCATGAATTTCAGCAAATCCCTGATAGTAAAACTCTTGCATTGCAATCTGATCAAAAGGGTGGCACTCCTTTGGTGACAATGAAGAACGAGTCTCTGGAATCAAAAACTGATCAATCACTGCCTTTAGATCAAGAAGGAAGCATTCCTTCTAAAATATATGGGAAAGCGTCAGAGACTATTGAGACTATCAATGCCTCACAATCTGGTGTGGAAGGGAGCACACCTTCTATCATACGTGAGAAAGTGTCGGAGGATGGATATAATTGGCGCAAATACGGGCAAAAGGTTGTTAGGGGAAATGAATATGTCCGGAGCTACTACAAATGTACGCATCCAAACTGCCAAGTTAAAAAGCAATTGGATTTTACCCATGACGGGCAGATTGCTGATACTATTTATTTTGGTCAACATGAACATCCAAAGGTTCCAAGCCTCCCACTAGCTGTTGGATGTGTTGTTTCTGTTGTTGAAGAAAGGCCAGATGGCTCTTCTTTAAGTGTTGCTAAAGGTAAGAAAAACTCTGAATCACTAAAGTGTTCTTTAGCTGTTAATTACGTTCTTGATTTATTTTGTGGCCCCTTTCTTGAAGACAAATCATCCGATGCACATAGGCAGACACATCTTAAGATTGAGCCAGCAGATAATTCCCAGCCTTCGGTTGCCGCAGCAACTGATGATGTGAAAAGTCCTTTTTTGCAATTAAACATATCAAAAGATGAGGTTGATAGTGATGATAGACTAGGATCAAAACGCCGGTATGTTAGTTCACTGGCTGTTTGAGTTTTTTTTGTATACTTTTTGATTCTTGAGCTGATTTTCAATCAATGATCCAAAATTTATGGACAGGAAAAAGGAAAATCCTATCATTAATGCAAATATCATAGATAAACCAACTGGTGAACAACGGGTTGTTCAGACAATTAGTGCTGTTGATATTGTGAATGATGGGTACCGCTGGCGTAAATATGGACAGAAATTAGTGAAAGGCAATCCAAATCCACGGTATGCATTTATTTTATTATTTATACACAGCTTCAAACGCTCTTTTTTCTTTTTCTTTTTTTTTTTTTTTGGGTGGGTTGTAACTAAAGGCTATGCTTCTCTTATCTCTTGAATGGAAACAGCAATTGTGGAATTATATGTTCATTCTCTACTGCTCTAGATAATATCAGTCTGTTGAGGTTACATTAACTCAATTTCTACTGTCATGTCATTTAGGAATTACTACAGGTGCTCAAGTTCTGGATGTCCGGTTAAGAAACATGTAGAAAGGGCATCTCATAATCCAAAATTGGTGATCACAACTTATGAGGGACAGCATAACCATGATGTACCACCATCAAGGACTGTTACGACTGTAATTCATAACACAGCAGGCCCAAACATTGATTCAACGGCCCACAATGGCGAGTCTCAGACAAAATTAGAAGAAAGGGATGCCAGCAGCCTTGATATGGCTGTTGATTCCAGTTCAGGTCCTGGTAGTAAGTCAAGCAAGCAGCTAAATGACGAGTCTAGAACAAAATCTGAAGTAACTGGTGGTGTTGGCTTGGAGATGGTTGATCGATCTTGTTTAGGTCCTGAAAGCAAAGCGGATGAGCAACAGAATGACAAGTCAGGTTCCTTTAAAGAAAGAGATGCTGGCCATGTTACGGCCGAGCATGGTAGTTCACATCACGAGGGTAGATCAAGTGACCTACTAAATGGAGAATCAGAGACAAAATCGGAACAAAATGGTACCGCTTGCCACGAGGCTGTTAACGTTACTGAGACTAATTTTAGTGAGCAAGATAAAACGCCAAAAGCTGAGCCTGTCTGGAGCTGAAGCCAGGTTACTGGTTCAATCAATAACGTTGCTCACGCACGCATATGATGGTTCCAATTAACATAGATCATTAAACTGTCCGGGATACGGATGATTGGGTGAATACCGAGTGTGTAAAACTTTGTAATGTGTTAGATAGATTTAAAATTAAAGATAAAGATTTCAATATTCTTAGAAGTAATAATATGTGAAATCTGTTAATGTTAGTGCTTTTAGCAAGCACAGTTGTAATCAATTTCTTCCTCTTGTACAGTGATCCATCGGTTTTCGATCTTGCAAGCCTAAACCACTAGATTATGATTTGGAAGATGAAATTCATTTCCCTCTCTCTACCCAGCCCCCACCCCAAAAAATCATCAATTAGTTGTGAAAGGCTGAGCATGCTTCGACTTGCGTAAAGTACCTACAATTTTCAAGAAAGGGAAATCTCAAAATGCTCCAAATTCAAGTTTAGATTGAAAAATGTCTCAAGCGCTGGAAATTTTGCGTATTATGAACCTTTGATGGTTCAACAAGTGAGTCAAACAGCGTTTTATAGTACTCGACGGGTGCATTCAACATTTTCTGATAGTTATTCAGTAATGAGTATCGAATATTGGATAGAGTCAACATGAAAATTTTTAAAGGCTAGATCATTTGGCGAAAAGCCCTTCAATTTGGCGCATCTTTCAAATTTCCCTTTTCAAAGTTCGAGCCTGTGCCGCGGTTGAAGGCCTGCAAGGTAAAGTGTAGTTAACATTCAAGTGGGTTCGGAAAGAGTCTTACAAGTTTGTTATCCATCGAGGAAAAAAAAAAAAAACCTAAATCACTGTCACTCCAGAACTTAACCTGACGCATTATACTCCTTGTTTCCAGATACGCAGCACATCCAGGATTTTATATCTGTCTATATATTTCCGCAGCTCTGTTGCTTTCTAAAAAGATGCGATGTGCTTGGAGATTAACCTTCTAAATTTAGTTAAAGCATTTCTTCATTAGAGTTTAGAATCAGGGGAGGATTATTAAGATATGTTGTTGCACCCAATTACTTGATTAATACTAGTTAGTACAGATCATTGGTCAAAGCCTGAAATCTCACAGGAATCAACATCCCTTCTAAGATAGGCAAAAAACCAGTGATTTCAAAGCACTGAAATGGTCCCAACGGAAATGGCTAACTTTGATATTTTGTAGAAAGCACACAGGCGAGAGCAACTTCATAAGAAAACCACTAGAACCCGAGTGTACCTCAGCTTCTGCCCAGACCCCCAAAAGAAAGATTAAATAGTTTTGATTTTCACTTCCATGCGCAAGAAGCGACCAAATCTCTATTCATCCAACCAAGAAACAGAGCCCCATCTCTCTCTTGAAGCCTATATTTATTACAGTAGTTTTCTAGCAGTGTTTTGATTGTGAAGTTAACCACAAAGCTTAAAGGATATGGCCTAAACCCTGCCATTCTAAATCGTGATCTCCACTTCCCAAAAAGCTCATGACGTTCCACCCTATCAGGTCCTTCACATGCTACTATGTTAACGACATCCCTTGCCAGACAGTGCTGCTCAACATTTATCCGCTCCTTATGATCCCGTGGAAGGGTAACATCAATCGATTCAAACATAGCTGTATAGTAATCTAGTGCCTCAAGGAACCTTGGATAGAATGGAGCAGTATTTGTGTTAGATTCCTGTTCAACGAGAGTGACCACCTTTGGGGACAGCCTCTTAACAAGCATCAATAGCCGGTCACGATAATTCTCAGTGCTCACACTCTCATCAGGCATGTGGTGCAGCATGAATGCAAAATTTGCAGCGACAGCCTCTCCAGGTCGAACCCCAAAATCCTCTAGCTGGACATTATAACCAGAAACAGCTGCAGCATGGAACTCAAATGGCACGTTAAATTGCTCAGCAAGCTTAGAAAGCCTCTTTCCCACTATATTCAGTCCCCCACCACGAGCATAAGCTGATGTATTATCATCAATACCTGTAATGCGTATGTGGGGTGGCCCACCCGGCCTAGCTGCAAATGCCTGGATAAGAGTGATCCATTGACTTCCCTGCGCTATTTGGAAGTCAATGATATGAACACGATCTTCATCCTTCATAGCTTCTGCAATGGCTCCATTAGCAGACATGTATCCAAATTTGAAGTAGGGGCAAACCTCATACAGAATGTGCATATAAGAAAGAAGATCAGCACTTGCTGGTACTTTGCATTTCAAAGCCTTGTAGATTGAACTCCCTGAGGATGCCAGCCGGGCAACAAGCCCTTCTAACATGTATGCTCCCAGCCTTTGGATTGGCTCACCCGAAACTGACACCATCTTACGTAATTCATCCATCAACCAATTTGCCATTAGCAACTCATTATCTGATACTGCTTTTGCACAGGCAATGAGGACCTGTTTCAAGTCCCCTTGCAAGATAGCCCTCAGTATTTGTCTCCCGCTGTCCATGTCTCGTGAGTCTACACAGGTCCCACAATTCTGAAAGGTACTATCAATGCTGTCAATAATATCTGTATCCGGTCCCAACATAACAGTTTCCAACTCTTTCAGCTTCTGCCTAAAATCACTTTCTTCATTGGTTATGCATGAACCACTGAAAGGAGAGCCATATGTATTGTCCGGGGAATGGTGTAGATCAAGAAGGCATGATTGAGTCTCTGACTGTGACATTGGGCTTCCATTGGGAGAGAAAGTAACAGTTGATGGGGAGTTATATGTAGTGTAGATACCATTTGCTGACGATGATTCCAGGGTGCAATATTTTTCATAAGAGTTCTGGTTGGAGAAGAGGGTTCTTTTATTGCTGTCATTGTAGTGGAGGCGGTGGTCTAAAGTTTGGATCTGTGGAAAGCAGTATGGCTCAAGTTCTTGCATTCGTTGATAGTAAGATCTGCTGGACATACTTGAATTTCTGTGATGCTCTGATGCTTGCATTTAACGCTCAATCAGTCCGCCTGGCACCCCGTTATAGTGAAGTCAGCATCTCTGGGGTTCCTTTGTGCAAGTTCTGCATAAGTTCTAGATAATTTCTGCAGCAAACCATAGAACCAACATAATCTGCAAAGAGCAAATATATTACTGCTATCATACAACAAAGATCAGAGGAGTGAATAAAAAAACACGCTTCAAAAGTTTTGTGGCAGCATTTTAAACATGGCTGTGAAACTTTGTCCTAGCGTGCCTAATCTAATTGTATACATCACAAACCACAAAGAAGGTAGTAAAGAGTTTTGTCGGTGATATTTTTATACAGGAAGTCGTTAGAAACTATTACTGCAAGCCACTTAGACTGCCTAGAGCCTATATGATTGGATGAAACTTCTTAATCGGGAAAAAGCTCTCTTAACCCTTTCAAGGAAGAAGTTGCACCTCAAAAGTTTGAAGTTTTTGAAAACATGAAAGAACTACAAGAAGGAATTAAAAAATACATATATAACAACCCTTATAACAGTTATGTACAAGAGGAAGAGGAAGGAGCCATAAGAAAACAAAAACTGTGATATACTTAATACCTATCATAGAGAAGATGAAGTGGTTGGTTGTTAAATGGTTAAAAGGGAAGTTATAAACATAAAGAATGCTTCGGAATGTATCATGGATTACACTGATTTTGCAATTTGGAAGGTAAAAATAAGCAAATCAAATCCTTCTTCCTCCCCTCCCCATAGCACTATTGAAAGGCACACTAATCCAAACGTTGTAAAACAGAAAGGAAAACAGAAATACTGTAAACCTGCTGCTCAAACTAAATAGTATTTTTTTTTTCTTAAATATCTTCTTTATCACTTCTTCCTCCCTCTACTTATTTTGTCTAAATATGCATTCAAATGACTTCTTTACTCATCTTCTCTTGGAAAATTCAAATTAGTTTCTGGGGAAAACAGTCAAGTGAATATCTACACTAACAAGCACATGTAAGTATGTATTATATGCGATAATTTGCAACTTAAACCAAGCAAACTGGTGTTCCCATCTTCTCTGTCATTCTATGTGGGTAGGTAGCGGTTGATAGGAGATGGATGAACAGATTGAATAAATCGACCTTCCCAATCTGATACATATTTTCAGATCTAAAAACAAGAGTGATATTTAATTGCTTTAGTTATGAATTACCTAACCCCAATCAAAATTCCAGCATTTTCTTGAGGATTCTGACCCCATTAAGTTCCAACAATTCTCAACCACAATGAACAACTTTAGCATGTACATGTAAAAAAAAAATGAAAAAGTGGTCGAAGGAATCCAAATAATCAAAAGAAAAGCAACCAGAACAGACCACATTTGAGCCAACAGATCACAAGCCACAGTATTCTTATGAGAACAAAAGGACTTGGCATATAGCCAAAGTATATTAATCCAATTATTGTCTAAACTTAATAGAAACGCAACTGCTGTTGGCCAAGATAGCGATAATCTCTATCTCTAAAAATAGAAAATCCCAGTCCAAAAATACTCAATTGAAAGGTTAACAACCAAACAAATCTGTAAACATTTGATTTTTTACTGTATCGAACAAATAAATATTAACTACAACACAAGCAAAAGACAAGGGACACTGACAATTCAAATGAAAGCAAAGCCCCTAGCTTTCTCAAACCAAAACTCAATCTTTTTCAAGCTGAAACCAACAACAAAAGCTCCAAACGAAATAGAAAATGGAACAACAAACCTTTCACCGACCCATCATCAACCCATTTGTAGTAAAGCTAATTAGTCCATGAAAACCAAAACTGGACCTCAAAATTTTGCTTAGAAAGTAACAGATTCTCTCAGCAATAGTTTCAAGAAAAAGCAAAGAATTTCAAGAGAAAGACAACAACAGGAGGAAGATAAAGCAAACATCAATCAAAGACTAATAATACACTATCTATTTCAATATCAAGTCATTAAATAATACACATACCCCCAATTTGTTTAAGGAATCTCAACTTTGGCACTTTACTTCAAGAAACCAAAGCCAAAGCCAGAGCCTTTAGGATATGCATATGTGTTTGTGTTTGTGAGAAAGAGAGAAATGCAGTGCAGACACTCCATACATAGAAAGTGATACTCTCAACTTCGAAGAGCATACGAGAGATATCTGAGTCATTATATTTACTTCGTCACCCAAGGCCCAGTAATTCCTTCGAAACTACACTATTGCCACCATTGCTATGGCAAATAAAATAAAATAAAATAAATAAATAAAGTAAAAAAATTACGTTTTTGTTAACGTATTAACTGGAGTCCGGTTGCATTTACAATGTATGACTAAGTGGATCCATAACTAACAACTAACATTAGCATGATAGACTAGTGGTAATCCTATATTTTGTATGTTGATGTTACATTTTATTCATTGCCAAAGTTTGGTTGTGGACAGCTAATAAATAGCAATTAGTATTCTTTCAGCATTGTGTGTGGACCTGGCACATGTCTTGTTAAAATAATTTCATATAGTTTTATATTCGTATCGTGTTAAATTATGTTAATCTAAATTCGATTTGTTAATTTATTATATCTAAATCATGAAATCTAAACCTGATTATTAACTAACATGTTACTCGAATCTAACCTATTTAATCAATTTTTTATTTTACAGTTAGACAATACTATGGGTTATACGATCAATTTTTTATTTTAAAGTTAGACAATACTATGGGTTATACGAATGATATAAATTCCAGGCTTAAACATAATTAATAGTGTACACATGTAATATTTAACAAATATTTTAAACTATATTGAAATATCTAAATTTAATATAATACAAAAAACATAAATAAAATTTTGTATCTAACTTCATTCAAAGGTCCATCTGACGTATATTTAAGACAAACAATTAAAAATGTCCAATTATTAAACAACTCTTAAAAATGAAATCCGACATTCTATAAGTTTTCTCGTTATATTCTCCACCAAAATGTCATCCTTGTAAACACTTGAGAACAAATACTATAATTTGTTATAATTTATTATATTTTTTATGCATCATAAATAAATTTATTAAACTATCCTTAATATTAGTAGGTTGAACATGTGAAACGATTTTTTATAAAATAAACTCAAACATTGTTCAATATTAAATAGGTTTTATCGTGTTAACCCATTAACGACTAGATCCAATAATATTAGATATAAAACACGTTTTTATCAAATGAGTTCACAGACTGTTAATGAGTTGTATAGAATTTGCAAAGCCTAATTGTGTGCTAGGAAGACCAGTTGCATACTCAATAAATATTCATTTGGCACATTTTTAATGCTTCACTTATTGTTCGATAAATCTCTTAGTAGATATCCGCATGAAAATTTTATATATGATTATCGTATGTATCATGTTTGGTATAAGAAAATAATTTATATGAAATCACATTTATATTAAATTTTTACTAGTTATATTTGTATATTAATGAAATATTATTTTTACCATGTATTTTAAAATTTAATATTAATATTTTGAAAACAGTAGTGCCACATTTACAATTCAAATACAATCCAAAATCTATAATCTTTCATGGTAAAAATCCAAAATTAATATTAATATTCAAATAGAATCTGATATGGTAGTCTACATAATAAAAATTCAGTAGAATTTTGTCATTTAGACTGTCATATAAGATTATAGACTTTAAATTATATTTGAGTTATTAGTCTAGTAATATTATTTTGAAAATGTATAATATTTCTTAAGGCTTATATCTTGTGATTAAAAATTTATAAAAGTAAATAAATAAGTCAAAAAAATTAATCGTTAGAACTATATTATCAACAAGGATTATTATATAATTATCATAATATTTCACATGTATTATTACAACGCAATGATGGGTATCCACAAATGAAATATAAACCAGCAAATGAGGATTGTCGATGGGATACTGAGAAGGAAATTTAGGGATGGATGGCAGGAAGGTAAATAACGAAGAAGTAGAAGGGCGAATGTTGGGAACAATAAAAAGGAGATAGATTGGAAGGGACCCACATGGATGAAGCAGAACCGTAGAAAGAAACTCTTTAGAACTTAAAAGCCATTTCAATGACGTGGGAAGTAGTGACTTCCACTTCAGCTAACATGCATTACCAATTTCACTTGTGAAATTCATAACATGCCCATAAGCTTTAAAAATTAACAATTTAAACCTGATACCATATCCATTGGCTAATTTTTAGGGTATAAATTGAGTTCTTTTAAAACATAAGAATCAATTCAGTCATTGAAAACGTCAAAATCTAAAGTAATGATCCGAATCTCAAGCACGTTAGACAAAGCTCTCTTTCCACCTCAACCTTTCACGATTGTCTCTCTCTGTTCTCCGATGATATATTCAGTCCAATCCTATCCTGGACAAATTTATTTAGGTAGTCTTAATATCTATCATAAAGATATATATTAAACTCTTAAAAATTATATAAATTTTTTTAAAAATTATATAAATTTCTTTAAAAAATATAATTTCTTTTAAAGATGATATAAAAATCATTAAATACACAAATTTTAAGAAAATTTATACTATCTTAAAGAGTTTAACAAGTGTTCTTTGAATACAAATTAATATCATCCTTTTATTTTATATTAATTTATGTTTATTGAAGATAACTAAAGAAATTTAAGTATCAAAGATTATAATGATAACTCTTTCGAAAAAAGCATATGATTAGATTGAAATTATCTAAACTCTAAATCCCATTTTTATGGAATTAGAATTACGCTTTTAAAGTATGTATATATATATATATATATATATAAATTACTAAGAGACAATTCTTTAGAATACAATAATGATTATGGAAAAACCCTATCCTAGTGATTCCCCAACACCATGCTTTTGGAATCAAATTTCCAGATATATTTAATATTTCAGAAAAAGAATAATAAGAAGAATCTTTGTTTTTTTTCCTTGTGTCCTTCAAAGTGAGTGTAGTTTATGGCCCACATGACACTCCACAGACTTATCTTCAATCTCCCATTTTGATACCCCAATTTGGCATCTTGTACCTGTCCCTACAGTGTCAGATTGGCCATTGGGCCTTCTTCAAGTTGATGCAACTTTAAGTCAAGTTAAAGTGAACCTCAAATTGTCTTGTCCTCTACAAATTTTTAAAGAATTAATCACAATCACCACCATCAATATCATCATCAGCAGCAGCAGCATCAGCACAACACAAACACTTTATGCTTTCTTTCTTTCTTAATTCGTGTCTATGTGTGATTTAGTTTAATAATGGGGACAACTTAAAAGCTACAAATTACATTTACAACATGAATGAGACTCCAAAAAAGTGAAATGTTCCAAGGGAAGTGAACCGACAACGCTAAGAATGATAATAACATCCCTCTTTCATGCCCAGCATCAATTTCTGATATGATTCCATGGGCTGAGAAAGAATGGCATGTAAAGCCACATCATACATAGTGTTACAGGGCTTTTTCTTGCTAAGCTGATTGTCAACATAAGTTATGTACGCAAGTATTAAAGATGTAACACATCACCACTCATGCAAAATTTGGTATAATTACGAAAGCCCAAGATGGCAAGATTCACTAATGAATCTTTTGGTGAAGTTATTAAAGTCCACTAATTGGGGCACTTGAATTGAGAAATTCCTAATAAGGGCAAAATTACAAGTAGAAGGTTGGTGAAAGGGAATGAAATTGGTCAAGTCTCAGGAGTGTCCCCCAACACGAAAACCCCAAAAAAGTGAGATCTTGAAATGGGCTTAAATTGATTAATTGACGCATGGTATATTTACTTCAAAACAAGGTACCACATTTTCAAAGTTTTGCTAACTTCAAAGAACCAAAATGGACAGAACAGAGAGCCATAATGAGACTTGTTGACTTTCCCTACACGTATCACTATCCTTTAGCCGACCATGTTTGGGCTTTGGGGTGATTGCCTGTGTTAACTTTCTGCCTTTGCAATTAGCTCCCATCTGCAATTTTTGTCCCTGTCTTGATTTTCCCAGAGTTTAAAGGTTCTGCCTGTAGTTACTGCCACCTTCATTTGGGTCCAAACAACCTATTCTGTTTTGCATTTTGGGTCTCATTTGGGTCCACTTTTCATGCATTTTAGGTCTCATCTGGGTCCGCTCTCCCTTCTTTTCATCTCAATAATTAGAGCTTTTACGTGTGTTTGTATGTGTGAAAGATGCTAATTGTGGTAAAATGAACCTTTAAAAAAAAAAACAACCATGGACAGAGTGTTCCCAGCAACAGAGCAAAATTTAATTCCTTCAATCACGTTCGTCTGTCCAATCATTCTATAAGAGAAAACCTAATGACAAGTTGTCATTAATTGGACACATTATCAGTGGCATCAAAGTAGCCTAACATGGGGAAATCTTAGCCACATTAGGGATCTCTCTCGGAACCTAAAAGTCATTGCTTTAGAAACTTTTACTTTTATTAGTTTTATAATTTAGAAGCACGCTTATACATAGAATAGAATACATTGGCATGCTTGGTCATGTCTGTCTCTCCATGACTTCAAAATCAAAGTAAACTAACAATACGCATTCCAAAATGTTCACTGAACGTTTAATAAGAATATTTGTCATATAAACCATAGTTGACTTTTACCCTTAGCATGCACGCTACTCATATGATAAGAGTAGAGAATTTGCATTTTCAAGTAAATGAGAAGAAAGGTTCAGCTTGGTTGGATCTATAAGGGCCATCGGACCATAACCACATCAACCATCTGATCATTATAATATAAAATTTTTAGTTTATATATATTTTAAGTATATAATAATTTATATCATTAAATGGGTTTACAAGTTAAAGATTGACAAAATTTATTTAACTATTAGTATCGTTAAACGGATTGACCTATTGAACTTTCTCAATCTGAATCCGACATATTTATTAATTGTGTAAAGATACAGTATAATTTTAAAAGTTGACACCCCTAGACCAGACCCACATCACCCGGTCATTGTCCGGCGTAGACAGCTTACAAAGGATTAATTTGACAATACTATCGAGAATTGGAAAATGGATGCCATCTGTTTCTGAGTTGGAAAAATTGTGTAATCAAAGGGAGTTTCAGTTGGATTTTGCTCCACTTTGATTATGCAACGACAAAGTATGCCCCAAGAACAATTCTTGTCTATTCTTAAACGCCAAATTGGTTGAATTACAAAATTTAAAACGTATCAAAGCGATGCATACACAGAATGCATCCCACCATCACATTTATCATACGCAAAGTTGAGGTATTGTCCTACACGTATCACGTCGATAGCACGCTGGACATGAAGAATCATAAAGCCCAAACCATTCACATCGACGTTACAATTGATAAAAATTATGAAGCTCATAGCCTCATACTATTGGTGTTGGGCCCGAATCTACATGGCCGTGGCCAGACAGTAGCTTCTCCAGCTTCGGCCTTTGGGCCTAAAACTTTCAGGTTAACATATGGTTTTTTTTCATAATGATTAAATGAAGTGGCTCTTTTAATTTTATTTCGTATTTTATATTTTCATATATAAAATATTAATATTATAAATTTTATATATAACAATTAATGTGTTATAAATTGATTAGAATAATTAATGTTCAAAATCAACTAATTTAGTACAGAAAATGATACGTAAATAAATAAATGATATCACGTTCGTTGACAGACAAAATATTAAATATATGTGTAATATTATTCTTAACTTTGATAAACAAAAATATACTTTTAATAAATTATTGAAAATTGTTAAAATACATAGTTATTGAAATAGTTCTTAACTTGACATTTTTAGACCATTAATACTTGTCAACTCATGTTTTTTTTTTCTTTTAAGGATTTGTGATTGGTAGCTTATCATATTTAATAAATATTGTTTATGATGCGTTTAATAAAATATTTAAAGGAAAAATATTTACACCTATAAAATTTATACATTTGATTGTACTTATAACCTTTTATCATTGAAATGGCATATTAGTTACTAGAAAATTAGAAATTGGAATTTGCTTCAACATTAAATATGATTTTGCCATAATCAAAACGAGTACGGAAGAAATATTTATGATTGTGAAAAACGACGTCGTTTGGTACTCCACGCTCGTCAAAACGAGGACAGGGACACAGATGGTGAGACTGCTGTAAAGACTGAAACCGAGGAAAGAGGGGAAGTCAAGAAACATGGATCCTAGACTCTGGCACAAAGTTGCTGCAGTTTCTGGTATTACTTTCACCTTATTTGTACATTCTCTCATTTTGATGGACTGATGTATTGATACCCACCTTGTGATTTGATTGGAAATAGGAGTTGCAGCGCTTGCTTTAGGCACATATGGTGCCCATGGCTTCAAACCCAAAAACCCCAGTTACAAAGAGGTTTCTTTTTTCCGTGCTTGTTTAATTTTTGAACTCAAATTAAATATCTTTACATGTTGGAATTGATTACAAATGTAGGTATGGCAAACAGCTTCACTTTACCATTTGGTTCACACAGCTGCTCTTCTTGCTGCCCCTATCACCAAAAATCCCAACATTGTGAGTCTGTTTTAATTTTAGGAGATTATTCATGGCTTAAGTGTATTGGTTTATGAATGTTTGGGAATAGAACCAAGAAAAGTGTCTTGTCTTGTCTTTGACGTTTGGCTCTTTTCTTTTCTTTTGTCCCAGTTTGGAGGCCTGTTGACCACTGGAATTCTTGCCTTCTCTGGGACGTAAGTCATCTTCTGATGCTCTTTCATATTCAGTTATATCAAGTTTCTTCTTCTGAATGCAAATGTTTGCTGCAAATTATGAAATTTGGGTGCTTTGAATTTACATTTTTAAATGTTTTGTACATTTATTAAGTTCCTTTCCATGTTCTTTTAGTATGCAATAAATATTAAACGTGTCATAGCACCAAAAACAAGTTAAAAAAAAAATATAAAAATGCTACGGAAATTTTTACATGAGTGTCCAATTATAATTGGTTGAAATGATACAGGCATGATTTTATTCAGTTTTTCAACAAACTGAAGCATATAGTTAAAGAATCAGGGTACGAGTTTTATTAATGATTAGAAACGACAGTTATATACTCTTCTGCAATACTGGTTTTAGTATTGATAAGCTGAATGCAAGAGTAGAACATATCTTTTCTTGTTATTAATTCAAAATTTCCTATCTGAGGAGCCCTTACTGTTATTTTAAAAAATCCTTGTTTAACACTCTGCTTTTAGTATACAATCTCTCTCTTTTGTTTATAATTGATTAATATGATTGGATCGGTCAATTTTGAAGTAAGCTACTCTGGGATCTTTTAGGTGCTATACCGTTGCATTGCTTGAGGACAGGAAGTATTCTACCCTTGCTCCTTTTGGTGGCTTTGCATTCATTGGTGCTTGGGCAAGCTTGTTTTTCTGAGCATTTCAACTGTACTTTGTGGCATGACTTCTGTAGCCTATTGCTGCATTCATAGCCTCATGCATCTATTTGGGATGGACGAGTTGCTGATAAATTTTCTTCTCATATATGTTGAGCCGTTGGCTTATGGTGTAAATTTCAATACTACGAAGAGTGTCATCGTGTGAAACCCAATGCATTGGTTCTTGGAATGTTATTACAGCTTAATTAAACCCTTTGATAAGTGTACTTTCAGTTTTACTTCGTATGTAATCCCAATAAATCCTCACCTAAGTGTCTGAAAGTACAAAAAAATATTTGCGTTTGAGTTCTGCACGTCTGTGCCTTGATAGTTTTTTGCAAGCATAAGAATTTTTCTTTGTTTAAACACTTGTCTAATATAAAAAAGTGAAACAAGGAAATTAGTTTCTACAGTTGACTCTGTTTATTGGAAACACGAGCCAAAAATCATCTAACATCAGTTCTACAGGTTTTATTTTTTCGTTTCTGATTTTGCAAACAACAATCTACTACAATAGCAAAACTAAAATAACACTTAAAACGGATATTGGGATTGTTTATTCCCATTTTACTCTGGCTTCGAGTCATCTCAGACGGGGACTGCTTTGCTGAATGCTGATGAATCAGGCTATGAACTCATAGTGGCAAGAGTTATGACCTGCATGCAAAATTTTAGAACAAGGTCATGAATCATGATAGAGAGGTCTCAATGAAAATAGATGATAGGAGAATAAAAGTAATTAAGTAGACCCAGATATGATTTTTTGTTTTGAATCATAAAAGAAAAAGGCTTTTAGTGACAGATTAAAAATTAAGCGGACAAGATTAGTGGCTCCCACATGGGTTGATGTCTTTCATTTACTCTCTAACTCTTCCTTCCCTTGCTGCGTGATGAAAGGAAGGTTGTTCATAACTTTTGCATTAGATACTTGAAAAAGAAAATAATAGACAAAAATATTCTTATCCAAATTCACGTTTCCAATATTCATGCACATGGAACCGCATTAAATTATTTTATTTTGCATGATAAAGATGATAAATCATCGTTTACAATGCAATGCAGGAACTTTTCCTTGTTGACTCTCTAATTAACGATTCATAATAAAGAATTCATTTTGGTGCTTACTGGGATCAAGCTCTGTAATCATAGCAGCTCCTTTGAAGTAGCAAGATCCGCCTTTGTGCTTGAACTTCTGGAAATAGCTGTTGAAGGCATAAGAAGCATGGTCTCTCACAGTGTTGGGGTAATAGCAAGGCTGGTTCACCTGAATCCTGCTACAATCTGCACCACCTACCCCACAAGCCCAGTCCAGGGCAGCCTGCAACTCACTGTCTGGGGTCTGCTCATCAGCTACACACCATTGCTCAAGCTGCGCATCTAACATATCCACACATATATAAAACAAATTACAGTTAAGTGACAGAAAGGTGCTTAATAACTAATCAAGACTTGTAACTTAAGCTAGGTAGCTTATGACTGAACAAAAAGAAATGTAGTGAAAATGAAGACCATTAGAGAACAAGAATGGGAACTTGGAAGTTTTCAGATTCTAAATTTTATCATGAATATAACTTCTGTAATTGAATGCTAGAAATTTTGTAATCATTGGTTAATTTACCTGACTTTGGAGTAATAAGCAACATAACAAGCAGAGCAAGCATCATTGTCACCAAAACCCTTGACGTCATTCCTAGAGAAAGAGTGAGATGCAGAAGAGTGAGATGCGGCTATGGCTTAACAGCCTATCCCGTGAGAGTTCTCTTAGCCACAAACAGTTGAGTGCATTTTAGCTTCATGCGTTTAGTGCATAAAATATTTATATATTAAGGTCATCTTAAAGGTCATTTTACCATATATAAAGCAGTAACCGTGTGGAGACAACTGACTTCGAATCCACTATATAAAATGGGCTTCACGTTGGCTGTTTATGCCCTACAAAGCAAAAGATAAATATGCATGGCACCTGGGAGTTTGGTATTTTAATAATTCTCAAAGATTTTCCAACAATACAAAACAAAGCTTCATTATTCTTAAAACATAATCGTGTTGGTTGCCATGTTATGGTCTACTTTTAGTAATATCATCACAATTCACGAGTGAAAAGCATCAAGTAATTATTAAACTGCAATGTAATTGCATCCCCTTGTAGCAGTATAAATTACCACTTACCATGAAAACCACTTGTCATGATGATCACATCACAAATTTTCATAAAGCCCACAACTACAAGATGTTGTTCGAAAAGGGTTTCATGGATTGTCCATTACATGTGTACGTTATGTTTTTATCATCTATCAGAACCAAGATGCTAAAAGTTGAACATAGCTTGGCATAGTTTGTCGACGACATGTTTATGACTCTGAACTGAGAAACAAATTATTCACTCTAAGCAAAGCAAATTAAATGTTACAATGTAGTCAATACAATGATTCTACCAAGAATGAAGAAAACAAGAAAAAATTGCCATCTACAACAAAGAAACAAGATCACAAGTTTCAACAAACAGGGCATTAACCTCATATAAGCAAAGTGGTACCATTGAGTCACTAATCGACCACCATCTTCTTCTACAAACCACTGGAGCAATCAGACAAAATGATCCTTCAGCAAACATGCAGTAGTATGAGGACGTCAGATCAATATCTCTTGAACATCATTGCAGAGAGTCTTTCTGGTAATGCTATCCACTGCATTAACTTACAATCCTTGTTATTATTATTATTATTTTTTCTCCCTCAACCGAAGCACACTTGTCCCGGAAATGATACAATATTGACAATAAACAGCCATATTTGACTCTAATAAAATGAATAATTCAAAATTTCAGCTGCAGTTGAATCCACTTATTCCAGACAGATTTTGGGAAAATGAAAATGATAAATCATCCATCTCATCCGGACTCTAAAGAGGGATAACTTAGAAGACAGTTAATTAGCGAAATAATAGGGATATATACAAATATAATAATAATGAGGCCACCATTTCATGTTATTGATCCCAGCAAGTGATCATATGATGTCATGTGGATATAACAAACTGGCAAGCATTCGATTACTCTCCCCAGTATTTACTCATACTTAAGCCTATCAGTTTCCATCACATGCTCATCACTCCTCCTGCAAACAGAAAGCTATTCAGATCAGAAAAACGCTCGTAAACACTCGTCCATGAGATATCCATTATCATTTGCATGAGATATCCATGAGGACTGCACTCGTAAACACTCGTCCATTCTGTTAAGTTTACACTTGGAAACATAAACAATGATGCATTTTTTTTTTCCAATTTCCTGCAGTCGTAAACGATTATCAATTCTGTCAAGTTTACACTTGGAAACATAAACAATGATGCACAGTTTTTAAAATGATATGGAAACAAAAGTTTACGACATTTTTTTTTTTTTTCATATTTCGCAGGTGGCTATTGAGTGTGACCAGTTAAGTTTTGTGAAAGAAAATAGCAGGAAAGAAGCTTTTTGAGAAGGAAAACTAATGTCAAAATGATGCAAGCATGGCAGACCAGACACCTATGCAATTTCATCCAAACCAAGTAGCATAAAGCTTACCATATTGGCAAGGCACCAGGGATGGGATAGGAATTGGTCCATACACCAGCTCACAGCAATCAGGCTTGTCGCTAGTTCGACAACCAAAAATGCTTTAGGTGTCAATACGGACATATAGGAGAACAGCAGTTGGTTGAACCCTCAATTAAAAACCATAGCCACATCAATCCCACTCTTATCAGCCAGACTCAAAGAATTTTGCTAATGCCATATAAAGTTGCTCTTCTGCAAAAGGTTTTGAGACATAACCATCCATCCCACACATCAAACACTTCTCACTTGTGGCCTGAATGACATCAGCTGTCATTGCCAATATTGGTACATGATGGTAAGCTACATTTGTGAGATCACCAGAAGCAATTTTCTCATTGAATTCATCCTCCACAGCGCGAATTTGCCGCGTCGCTTCAAACCTGCATTTTTTCTAAGAGTCAAGAATATGATGTGTACTTGAGGGAAATGTTTCAACAAGATACCTATCCAAGAAATTCCCAACAATTAAGAGAACCAATAGAAGTAACATTTTTTTTTTTTCAATTGAAGATTTTCTGCAACTTGCTCAGAGAAAAATGCAGGTATATAATAAAAAGTACAGTTTTTTTACCATGTCAATGAAATAAGAAATGTAACCATTAAATCAAAGGGAGTCTTTCAATCATATATCCTGTTTGAAATTTTTTATTCTGTATCTTTAACTTTCAACATAATCGAGACAAAAAGCATGCCTATATATACAGCTAATTAAATGCAGTGGGTCTCATGAATGTCTGCAAAGGGAAGCAAGAAATGACCACAGGCATTTCGCCAAGTGGTAATTTGTGTCCAATAGGATGGACACCAAAAATTTGATTCTACCTAGCGACCAAAATAATAAAGGAACAATACAAATTTCAAGTTGAAAATTTAGGGGCATAGATTTTGAGTGAGTTTCCAGCAAGCACTTCGTGAGTTCAGCCAGCAAAGCAAAGTGCCCAATTTCGGATTTAAAATGCAACATAACTAGAGAAACGGAGCGACATATTACTTACCCATCCATTTCTGGCATTTGCAGATCCATGAAACAAGCATCAAACTCATGCGGTGGCTTAAGCAACTCTATACCGGCGCTGCCACTTTCCACACAAGTAACAGTGGCTCCATATTTTTTTAGAGCACCTTCTGCAACTCTTCTGTTAACCTTATTGTCATCCACCACCAAAACTCGTCTTCCATTTAGTAGGTTCCCAGGATTGGCTGGTTTCTTCCTATTTACTTCCCATTTCTTATGGCTTCCAATAGCTTCTTGCAAGCAGCCAAACAAGAAACTCGGCTTAATAGGTTTCATCTGCAAATTTACAATACCATCCGATTTGAGCACATTGAGCTCCGTAGAACTAATTGAGGTAGCCAAGAGAAAAATCTTTGCATGTTTAACTTTTAACTTCAGATAACATTCTTTCCTTCTCTTTTCTAGCAACTGATAACATGCGAGACCAGTTTCCTTATTCCAAACATCGCTGTCAACAAGAACTACAGCCAATTCTCCCACCGCACTGGGCAAAACAACCAACCATGCATTAGCAAAATAACAAATATATGTTCCAACAGTAATTTTTCTTTATAATTTAACTTTAAAGAGCAAGACAAGAACAGAATGGAATAGTCTACAAACTGCTATTTGAAAAAGCTATCAAAAGCTTCAGACAATTCACTCCAAAAGTGAATAATAATTTTGACAGTTTCTTAATCCAACGTATTATTTGTAGGTTTCCTTATGTGGTGGATATGATAAAAGTAACTCACATTTAGTTTTCTCAACCGGATGTATCATCTGCAGGTTTCTTTCACTATAAAAATGGAACTCCAATAAAGAAACGAACAAACAATTTCTCGGACAAAAACTTTATAAGGTTTCAATGTTTTTGTATAAAATTTAGAGCCTTGAATATTCAATGAAATATCATCCTTCCAACTATTCTAGCAGAATGGAATTTACCTGGGGTCGCAATTGGTTAGATAAGAGTATGCTGCTTGCATATTGTGAGCTATATCCACAATTACTCCCATCCTTTTGAGCTGATATCTGGTAACCTCAGTACGAATGCTTTTATCATCAACGACCAACACTCTTAATCCTTTGAATTCTGAGACATTTGGATAGCAATGCTGCAACTTATCCAAGGAACTTGCTTCTCCTACTCGAAAAGATACAGTAAATGAAAAAGTACTGCCAATAGTAGGTTCACTCACAAACCCTATCTCCCCACCCATAAGTTCCACCAGACAGCGGCTAATACTCAATCCTATTCCAGTTCCACCGTATGTTCGTGAAGTGGAACTGTCAGCCTGCATAAAAGGAGTAAAAATACGGCATTGTGCATCTCGAGGAATTCCCACTCCGGTATCTTCAACGGTAATTAGTAACCTAACCGTTCCAGGTCGCTCATATGTCTCTTTGGTATATATCATTCTAAAGCTATCCCAGCTATTCCATCTGTTAACCACAGGAAACCCACTCAATGTTTTAATCTCAGTACTAGACCTGTCTTCGTTCGAACCTGAACCATGTTGCAGCACTTTGTCTGTAACAGTATATCTGCTCCTCACTTCATCTGCCAGATGCACTGTGACAAATATATGCCCCTTGTCGCGTGTGAACTGCAAAGCAGGTGAAAAAAAATAGTGACCCAAACTTAATATTATGTTACGCCAGAGATGCAACATCATAATTTGTGGATCTGATAGCACAATTGACCCATGGCAACCATAAGTATTAACTACTTATTTTTGGCTGTTGATAGACTGATAGCATCATACATCATAACTTCAGAGTCTTGAAAATTATCAGCAGAGATTTGTTATTTTTCTAGCCCATTAGCATTATGATACTTTCAAGGTCATGGTGCACAATTACCATGAAACAGCAGCCCACTTTTTGTATCAAGTCATTTGAAACATGTAAATATTTGTTTTAGAATGGAACTCAGTAATTTAAAAGTTTCTTCACTTTCCTATGTGCAAAACAAATTTTTTAAAAAGTACTGAAATTGAAATTAACCTTCACGGAATTCACTAAGGATGCTCAACATTACTCAAGTGTACTCAATTTAAAACTTCCATTGGTGTTAACTAACAATCTTGAGAAATGTCTGGTCTGGAATTAACATGTTAGGATGATTGAAAAGACAAGAAGACCTAGATGAGCATCCTCAAAAGAAAAAGGGGAGCTGTATAACAGCAGCATCCTCCAAATCTTGTGGCAGCAAAACTAGACTGCAAAGTGCAAAGGTACAGAGAAATAAACTATGCTCCAACTTTTTAGCTATAACCATTTGTACGCAATTAGATGGAATTGTTTAAAAGAAAAAAAAATTCGTAAAAGGTATGTTCCCATGCTGTTGGACATTGGTCTTTAGAAGAAAAAGCATAGTTAAAGTCGAACTATAGCAAGTTACACTAAACTAGATGTATATGTAGATTAAGGAGAGGAATTTGCTTAAATAGAAACAACTCAAAATTAAAAGATGTAAGCCACGGACCAAAAATCAGTAAATAAATAAAGGAACAAAATATCAATTGAAAATACCATCAAAATTCTACAAAATCTCTCATGAAGGGTGACTTTTAACAAAATGTCCAAAATATATTGAATCCATCAAACAAAGACCACAACCCACATAAACTTTGGGAGGTCTAAGGTACCATGATGAGGAATCTGATAAGAAAAGGAAGAGGAAAAATTCCCGATAAAAAGGTGAAAATCCTAAGATCTTGATGTCCTAAAATAAATAGCTTACTACTAGAAATTAATAAGGTTTTTAATCTTCACTTCCATACAAGACAAAAAGTGAAAACAAAGAAAAGGCTATGGTAAGAAACATAACTAACCTTAAACGAATTTCCAACAAGATTTGTAATTATTTGGCGGAAACGCCCAGGATCACCAATGAGAACATCAGGTACCCGATCAGAGACATATGCAGCAAACTTCTCTCACATGAATATATACCAAAAACCAAGTGTATATAAGAATGATACTAAAAACACTAATTGAAGGGGAAGAAGATAATTAAAACAATAAAGTAAATAAAAAGGGAATATGTTGGCATTACTTCAATTCCTTTCTCATTTGCTTTGGTTGAAAAAAGTGACAGAATGCCATCAAGAATATAATGCAGATCAAAAGGTACAGATTCTGGTTCGAGCCTGCCTGACTCTATCTTAGCTTGATCAAGAACATCATTTATCAATGTGATAAGATCGTTCCCACTAGTATGAGCAGTCTGGGCGTAGTCCAATTGTTTTGCATCAAGTTTTGTGTCCATCAGCATTTGCAGCATACCTAGAACATGATCATAAACAGCAATGTAACACTTAATCTTGCAATTGCAGAATTCTAGAGGTATAATTGAAAAGGCTCTTAAGTTACCTAAGACACCATTCATTGGGGTCCTGATCTCGTGGGAAACAGTGGCAAGAAACTACAAAATGAAGAAGCTTTGGTAAAGATAACATGACAAAACAATATTGTTAAAACAAAAAAAAGAAAGGGGAAAATTGCTAAGGAGAAAAACCCTGAAAGAGGAATCCATAATTCAATGAGGAAACACAGAAAAAGTTTCAGATGGGAATTTCTGAAATTCTTAATAACAGCAGAGAACTCCTGTCAATGGGACAAGGGTATGCACCTGGGATTTTGCCACATCCGCAGCCTCAGCACGAGCTTTAAGCTCCATCATCTCAAGATAGTCCTTTTCAACTTCTTGAATTCGATATATGGCAGCATAGAAGATATAGGCAAGCAGCAAAGTAATGACTAGGACCCCAAGTGATGCATTAATTGCCGTCCAAGGTATAGGAGGCTTTTGCTTAAACCTGAAAAAAAGAAACGTAACTTGCACCTTAGCAAATATGTGATTCCATGACTTTCAGCTCATAATGTACCATAAAGACTTTGCGAGAACAAACCTGCAGTGCATCTCATGCTTCCGTAAGGGATCGCCAAAATCCAGGTAGCTAACGTGGAGTAGACCAGTATCAATGACGTCAGTACCATACATGCTGATGGGAGCAGAGGCATTAGTTGTGTCATATACATTCACAACAATAGTTTGCTTGCTTGCAAGTTGGTGCAGAAGCTTCTCTACAAGTGATGGCACATCATAGGATGCTCCCAGATACCTTTTGCAAGACATGATCCAAGTATTAAAATCAACTTAGTCTCTTTGAAATAAAACATATAGTAATTCATAATAAAATAATGTGCTAGGCCAAATGTCGGAAATCATGACATTCATGGCGAGACATACCCAACAGTGGCATTGATACGTTGTTCTGGTGTAGCATCCGAAGGTAGGTCGGTGTTATACACAGCAAACGTGAGTACAACACCCAGGTGGTTGGACTTCAATAGCTTAAAGGGTGATGTCAGAACTCCCTTTCCAGATGCCCTTGCTCGCAAAATATTTTCACGGTCTTCCTACACAACATATAATGACTCAATTAGCTTGATAGGAAAATTCTATTAGATGCTTGTAAAAGGAGTGTTCTTGAACATAAGCATTTTTTAGGAACTTAAAGAGTCTTGAAAATAAACATCTAAGTGGAGCTAGACCAAACAATTCAGCAGATATGTAATGAAAGTTGAGTGATATCTCATCTAGTAGACATTCAGTGCAACCAAGAAGTTTGGCATCTCTAGAATGACCTGTATAAACCCTTAAACAAATTTAAAAATTCAGCATCTGACCATGGATGCTTAACCATACTATACCATCAAATGGTGTAGAACCTCAGAACAGCCCAATCAATTAGTGAAATTCTTCTGCTGTACATCTCACTAGGACAGACCTTCCCGACAAACAGTAGTTCATTTCAAAAAATTTGTTCCACTTAAAGTCTATCACACTTCATCTGATAACAAAGTTAGAGTATCACTGAGACTTTCAAAATTCGCCATGTTGGCTATACAGGCAACTTTCAAGTCTATCAATTACACATTCCTAGATTTCAACCTAGGTAGACAGTCGGCAGCATGATCCCAAACAGGGAATATCATTTAACAAAGTATAATGAAGAGACCTTTAATACAGATCATAATCTTAAATTCTGATTACTGAAAGTGAAAGAAATAAAAGAAGGTAAATAATTGTTTTTTCTTTTGGTATGAATTTAAATTGTTTGGATGGATCATATATGGTGTAAAAACAAAGTTGCAATTATCAGTTAAATAAATAAATAACCGATGAGGAAAAGAAGCAAGCACCCAAGCCAAATGAAGCTCACCTTTCCAGACATCATATCAATCGAGACGATGTGAGAGACAGTCTCTTGAGAGAATATTACGGGTGCATATTCATCTTGAACAGGTGCAGGATCCAATTTTTCTGGTATACAATCCTGTACAAGTGTCTGGTCCTCAGTTTCCATTTTCTTTATTATCCATCCATGCTGCTTCTCAAATTGTTCCCTCTCCGAGTGAAGAACTTTCAAAGCATAAGCTACGCCACTGGTAAGTGGTCTTTCAAAAGCTGTTTTTTCAGTGTATTTACCGAATGTTTTCTGTGTAATAAAAGTGCAAAGTCAAGTCAAAATAACTCTAGAAAGTCAAGCAGTATAGAGCAAAAGTACATTTACAATTTGTTCCTTTTCACAAGCTCTTGAAACCTGACATGACTTCTTAAATAATTATGATTTTTTTTTTCTCCCGTGGATTGTTCGTACCTGCCCATCATCTTATATTCAAAAAGTCAACTAGGTGATACATAAGTTAAGACAGCATTGAATAAGGTTTCGTGAAATAAAATCTCAAAGAAATATAGGAGAAACAGGCAGAGGAGTAGATTACCTGATCAATGGCTGAAGGTTGTTTCCCATGATGAAAGGTGGATACTAGAATAGCCAAGGCATGAACATGGTTCATGCTCACATTGAACTGATCCTGCAACATCCGGGCTCGCTCATCACACATGCTGGCAAGTGTCTCTACCCTCTTCGAAACAATCTTTTGATTCTCGTGCGAAAACAACCAGGTAGAAGTTCCAAAACCAGCCAAGATAAATACTATTAGCAACTGCTTCCTCCACTTTCCACCACCACTAGGAGTGTTCTTATTCTGAACACGCTGTTGCTGCAGCTGCAGCAGCAACTGTCTTTGTTGTGCAACTTGTTGTGTCAGAGCCAGCTCATGCTTCTGGGTCCACCTCAATTTCAAAAGAAGGCCAAAAATCGTGCAGCTTAATATTGTTCCAACAAAGACATACCAGGATCCTTTAACCAAACAAAAATATAATTCCTTCGCATGCTCTATTGCACAGTCCCCCCAAGTCATTGTTTGTGAGATGTTCTGAACAAAGCCAAGACAACCCATAAATTAATTATTCAGCAATATCACTCACAAAGACTGTTCACATTTTCCGAAAGCTAGAAGGAGTTTGGAGAAATAATTCAACCATATTAGATTTAGAAAAGAGGGTTTTTAGGACAAAGAAATTTTTTTTTTTTTTTGGCAGAAAACAACTCCCAATATATTATTGTTAAATGCTCATGTTAATGAAGCTTGAAAGCGACAGTAAATGTTCATAACCAGGTTTCATGCAGTCTGAAGAAAAGGTTCCTGCAGGCTCTCACTTAAATGCCTATAAGTAAGACTTGAAATCACCATGACATTATAGCACTTAATAGAATATTTATTAACAAGAATCACAAAAACTGGTCCCTTATGTGGCAACTTGTATTCTGAGATGTAGAAGCATAATCCAAATGTTAATTCTAACAGTTTTAAGAATCACGGTCCTACCTTTATAGAACTCAACCAATTACGTGAAATGTTAGATTGTGAAACAAAATATCTATAATCTAACATGGATAGATCAAGCTCCTGGAGAAAGTTCACATCTTTGACTGGGCATTGGTTGTTATGCTCCACATTTTCGGTAACCCACACATTCTGCTTGTGGAACTCCAGCTTCTCTAAACACGGTGCCTTCAGAGTGCAAATAATGCCATTTCTTAAAGACATTCCAGATCTTGGTTCTCTGGTACACTCGAACGAAGCTATCTGTAATACAGAGACTCACAAGAGAACATAAGCCTTCAAATAAAATATGTATATACTTAGAAAAAAAAAAAATCTAGCATTACTTACAGTCACACAGCACTGGCAATTGAATGCTTCCTTTCTAAATTTTAAATATTTTTTTTAGCATCTATAATTTCTCCAATGTTTGTTGTAATTCAACAACAATTAACAAATTATATGCTTCTGAAATACAACTATTTTTAAAGAAGAAAGGAAATGGATATGTTCATATAAAAGACTTCTAGTAGCACAGGCATACTATAAGCATATTTGGGAAGCATAAGAATATTTAAACGAACATCTACTTAACAAGTTAGAATAACATCCAATTCCATGCTAAGTTGTCAAATAGTTTGGCACTCAATTATACTGCCAAGAAAGAAAAAGCCTAAAAAAAAATTTATTTGAACCAAAATCCCCATTTTCAGCTTCATGTCTTTACCACATTCCTGTCCACCCCCAAATCTTAAGTTAATTCCAAGGCATAGAAGGAATGCTTCAGGCTCATGTGAATAGTAAACGGAGTTCTCTGAAAGAAAGTTCGTACACAAGGGAGAAAACAAATTTTTACGTGTTCAGCTAAAATTTTGAACCAAAACAACGAATTTGTATACGAAAACAGTAGCTCTCCTCAGAAACTACTTCAAGCAACGAACTAATTGACCAAACAATTAAAACAGGAAGAAGATACAGTCCAGCTCCAAAGCTAGAAAAGATATAAAGTTGAAGAAATATAATAGTAGTACCTGATCTGACTCAGAGAACAAAGTAGTCAAAGCATGTAGCTGGTTATCGCTGACGTTAAACTGCTGGACGAAGAATTTAGCTCTCTTTTCACAAGATTCTGAACTTTTCCCATTCCTCCACAAAGCTCCAGTGTCAAACATTAAGAAAAACCCAAAGCTGCCTGTTGCAACAAGACCTAGAACCAGGAAAAACACAAGCTTTCTCCTCCATCCTATGAGACAACTACGCCAAGACAAAGACTCCTTCCCCTTCTTCAGCATGGAGCTTGCTGGCAATACGCCATTACAGTCACAACCGTTACGAGCCATAGACATCTTAAGGAAAACCCGCCTATGTATCTCTACAAAGAGCTTCAAAAGCTTGACTAAGCCCCCAGCTCCAGCAGAACAACTCATCAAACTCAAAACCTCCAATCACAAACCAAAAGGGCAAACAAATATAAATTTGCTAGAAGACCACCACTTGTTTACCAATCCTGTACCAAACTTAACAAATCGCTCACTGCTTTATAGAGGAAAAAGACTGAGAAAACAACAAAGTAGAGAGTGAAAACTGCATAGAACCCACTTCATTTCTCAACAAACAGAGTCTCTGATTATGCACCACAGGAGAGAAAAAGAAACAATGTGGTCCAGACCTTCGCTCTCTTCACTAGTTTCTCCACTTTATGGTTCAATACGAAATTTATCACTTCATACATACCCACAGCAGCTGTTCCGAAGCACTCAAAACGTACCAATAATCATGCCAAAACCTCAAGAAGGCAGAAGCCGAACCAAGACCAAGTTGTAATTTCGGCAACTTATTGACCGTAAAGGAATCATTAATGAGGCAAGGCAAAAATTGGCTCTTTCCTGTATCTAGTATCCCCTCACCTTTACCAGCTATGCATACTCAACAGAAGCATCAAGATGGAAACTTTTTCAAACAAAAACCAAACAAAACCAAATTTTGACGAGACCCCATCTGGGTTCTCTGATAACCCAACTGGAATCAATGATCAGACTTGGATAAAAAGAAGCCTCACTCCTTTTCTTTCTTTACCATACCACCACCCCACCTCTGTTTCTCTCTCTTCAGTTTGGTGTACAGCTGCAGCATTTGAAATTGAGGTTTTTGGTTACATTATTGCCTCATCATCCAACTGGGCATGGTTTAAGCAAAAGCAAAAGCAAACAAACCCCAAGATGAATATCAATTAAAAAAAAAAAAAAAAAACCTCATATACAATAAGCTACTATAATAATAGTAATAATAGTGACAATAATATATTATCATCTTTAAACCTTTTAAATATTTTACAGTGTCATTACTATTTGCCATTGATCTTTTATTATTATTATTATTTCTAAATTATAATTCCCTTTTCCTGTTACGGGTCGCTTTTGCTTTTGAAAGAGACTGCACCATTCAGGGTTCATAGACGGGACATTTGCTTCCTGCTGTTGTGCAGGTATCCGGACACTCTCTCCCCGTCACTGAAACGAGAAAGAAACTTGTTTATATGGGAGAGGGTAAAACAGGAAATATGAAAAATTAGGCAACGAAAAGCTTTTGCCTTCCAGGTTAAAGTTTCCTTTTTTTTTTTTTATTCAAATTTAGAAAACAAGGCATATATTCTATACTAATATCCAACAGAAAACATAAAAGAATCGGGAAAAAATCGGAAATTAATCGTGAATTTGGTGCTAACCAGGCTTCAATGAGCTTGGTGTTTAAGATTCTACTATTTTTGTTTTGTTTGGATGATTATTGATTGATTTCGATGATGTGGGCATCAATGAAAATACATGTCGGCTATATACCTTACCCACCATTGTTAAATAAATGGAGCCAAATGGGCACAGAGATGGGACTTGCTAAAGCAACCATTAAACTAACCTCCTAATCAAACCCATTATTAGTTTGACCATAATTACACCCTTTTTTCTTCTTCTTCCTCTTCTTAGATCCATTTGGGGTGGAATTAAACTTGCTTAAGTATATTGTTGATAGTGTTTTTAATATTGTTGTAGACGCTGTCAAGTTGTTTATTTGATAATTTTTGAGTAAAATAAATAAAATGTTTTCCATTGTTTAGATATAGATGAACTTGCTAGTTGTTACTTAATAAAATATTTAGTGGGTGTTTCTTCAATCATATTAAAATGTGTGAAAGTATGCATTTCGGATTGTTTACTTTTGCATAAAAGTGTTTTACTTTTTTTTATCCCTCGAAGAAGCACTTTTACACAAAGCAAGTTCATTAGTAAAATCGTTTTTTGACTACCCACCTTTCTCTTTTAAGTATCTATGTTGTGATAAACAATCATAAGATGTACAATAGACCTAAATCATGTACATGTTAACATGCATGATTCAGGAGTTGTTGGAGATAGGTAAATAGGTAGTGAAGTGAAGTTTCATGCAATGAACAAATAGCTAGCATTGAGATGACTAAAAGTGCAAATAGAAGGCCACGTTTTTAATGTGCCAAAATGCTTAGTTTTAATGTGGAAGCAAATAGATTTTTACAATTTTGGAAAATGTGGTATTTTAAGCAATGAAAATGGCAACATGTGTAATGTTGATGGGTAAACTCTTAGATATGTTCAACAACTTGTACTAGCTTTCTACTTTCTGGTCTCTATCATGATATATAGCAGCTAAATTTTTATCCAAAGTGCCAATCTAGTTCAGGATTGTAATTTGGTCTATTAAGAATGATGATTCATGGCTAACCACTAATCCTTTTAATGGATTTATTTTTGGATTATACATTGAACCGATCATTGGTGGGCCATCTGATTAATATAATTTTCCTAATTACACGTACTAATGATATTGTAAATTAATAAATAAGTCACTTATTTTATTGAGGAATTAAGGTTCAATTTGATGTACAGGATGTGAGTATCATGAATGATACATGTTTATTCTTCTCCCTTGAAAAAAATAATCCCGCTATTATTAGAATAAACTATGTATAATTATTAAAAAAATTCACTATTAAAGAATATAGTTAAGTCACATCTACAAGCTTTTAGAAAAAATGACAAACTTTATATAGTATCATAGCTGTTATGACTAAACACTCGCAGGTTTGATTCCTATCTGTGTTATTAAACAAAATTAATTAAAAAATATTATTTAGTCTACTTGTAAGACCTACTCAGACATACGAGACTCGATCCGATTTGTATTACAAGTGCATAAATTCTTGCATGTGAGGAAATGTATAGTAGAACCCACGTCTAAGTTTAAGCTTTACCTAAAAGTGTCAAACTTAACGTTTATATAGATAATAGTTGTCATGTGAAAGAGACTTGTGGAGAAGTAGGGCACAATTGGTTTTTATCTTTGTTACTAAAAAAAAAAATCTTTGCACTCAGAATAGTGGCCATGATGATGAAAAATGAAATGGTTGATGATCCAATTGAAATTGAAGGGTGAAGATTGAAAGGTGAACAGGTGATGAAATTTGCTTTATGTTGGATACTTGATAAGGGATTGTAATTAACAATGTAGGGCCATGCATGTTTTATCTTAAGCCACTTTAATATGATGCCATTGGAAGCTTTGATACTAATACTCTCATGTTTTGTTTTGATCACTTTTAGTCATGGAAACTAGCAAGTACATGTGAGAAGTAGTGCCTCATTGTATGGGCCACATTATGCAACATTTATTTAGGGTTCAATAATTACACCATCCAGTTGGAATTAGACCCACCACTAACAAAGATTTCTTTTCAAGAAACTTAGAAGTTAAATTGTTTTAATTGCTTTAGTCTCTCCATCAAGCCTTTATTTTTTTTTAACCACTTTTGACTCATATCAAAATCATGGGAACTATCAAGAAAAGCATTTTGGTAGCAATATCCATAAACATCTTATGAATAGAATTTCTTTGAGAAGGGATATGTGCTTGAGCATGTGCATGGCCTAGCTATAACATGATTTTTACAACTTGTTGTAAAAGAAATGTTAGAATTGATTGCATGCAAACAATGATTTGATGTTGCAATTTGCCATGAAATGGGGTAAGTGCAGACTGTGCAGTAATGAGAAGCACTAATGCGATTGAGCGGAATATGCTGAGTTTTTCATGCTTTAGCTTTGCTTTCCTTCACTTCATGTTTTGAGAATTAAACCCGTCTCATCATCTCTCCGTTTTCAAATGGCTAATTATTGGCATCAACACTTTGATTATTTCTCAAACATCGATGCCCTTTAGCAAGAGGGACATGCTTGTCTTCGTTACAAAGGTTTCTGGATAAAATTTCTAAGTGAATAAACACAGTAATGGTACCATATTAATCACACATTATTTGATTAATATTTCAAACTATCTTACTATTTCTTTATCATTATTATTTAAAAAAAACAAAAATCAATCTTTAATTTGCATAATTTGTAACATGACAATTACAATAAATATTCTCGAGTTTTGATTTAATTTTAAATCAATCAAATTACTGAAATTGTCTTCAAATCGTCATTTTCAACCTAAAATAATTATTTTTAAGGGTGTAATCGATGAAAAATAAATAATTTTAAGGTGTAATTGATAAAAAATATGTAGTCATTCTCTGTTTAAAATTAAACCAAAACTCGAAGATACTTACTGGTATTGTTCGAATTTATAACTTTTCTATGTTGCAAATTTTTTTCAGGTGTACATTACATATTATTCCTCTCTTAATTATTATTTAAGTACTTCATAATATTAAAAATTAAAATTATTCTATCTCTTCCCAATTTATAAGAATATTCATTGATATATGAGGTTTCTCAAATAATGAAGAAAAAAAGAAAAGAAAACAATGATAGTTCGTAGCATTGCCTGTTATCGACATTCACAACTTTGGAGAAGTCATTTTTTGTCATTTTAGTACAAAGACACAAACACAGCCTTAATAGAGCACAGAACACTGCAGGCAAAGTGTTTTTTTTTTTTAAATAAAAAAGAAAGAAAAAATCGGCGTAGGAGAAAATTCCTCGGGAATCGTGACAGGGGACCCGATGACAGCTTGTTCTGACAAATCACGTTCCCAATCTTACTTTTTTGATGGAAAAAAACGCGCGAAAGCATCAGGGACTGACACGTAAGCAAAAAAGGTGGGACCCGGGAGGAGGTTCCTTCCGTTTCGTCTGTTTCTGTTATAACCGCAGCCAACGAGCCAAAGCCAAAACAGACAGAGACAACCGTCACCATCGCCATCCCCATCTGCAAACTAACGAGTGAAATAATTTTAACTTTTAACTGTACACATGCTTCCCTTGTATCGCAGGCTCAATTTCTTGAAATGATATTAATGTCCCCACTCGCTCTTTATACCTACGTTTACAATATATATATATATAATAATTTTATATTTTTTTATCAAACATATCTTTAAAAATAATAATTAAAGAGATAAAAATGATAATTTAAAAATAATTTTAAATGTGTGATTAATAAAAAATACATAACCATTCTTTAATTAAAATTAAATCAAATCTCGATATTACATATTGTAATTATCCCTAAACAAAAATATACTATAGGTTACATAACATTGTCACCTTTAAAATTAAATAATAATTTAATAATCATTAAATTTGAATACTCTTAACATGTATTTTTTAAAGATCTTAAATAATATTTATTTAATTATTTTAATGATTAATTTATCTTAAAAGTTATTATATTTTATTATAAAATTTATTGAATATAATAAAATAATTGATTTCATATAATTATTGAAGTAGACTAATGATTTTAATGGTGCGGATTCACATTTTTTTTAGATCTTAATAGACACCCTTAGAATACACTTTAAAACTAACTAATCCTCACCTCCATATGGGAAAAGACCATTATAGAGAATTGAATCCAGAAGTCGTGGCCTTTATCAACTCCTCAGACTTACCATTTGAATCAACCATTATGGTTTTTAAAACTATACATTACACTTTATGTAATTCAATAAAAAAAACAAGATGAGGTGGTGCTGATTCTCCAATTTCTAACAAGTATTTAGTGTGTATTTAATTTTGCCTATCCATAATCATATTTAAGTTCATTAAAGGTGATGTCTATATCTCAAAATGAACATGCAACAAATGAGAAGAGACAATGAGATTGATCTTCATCTACCCCACAACGCTTCTGTTCTTGTCGTTTTCTCTCTCACTTTCTTTGAGCCCCTTAATTTAACCCCATAAAATCTCTCCTTTCACTGCACCAGCAATAAATTTGGCACTTGGCTTGACTTTTGATATTATTGTCAAACATTTGAAGTTTGTGTTTGTGCATATCATGATCATGGAAATGGAAGAGCATTTACTTTTTATCTGCAAAACCCACTACTGATACTTTGGCAGCATTGCCAACGGCTGAGGAGAACTCCCCAACTGATTACCTTTTTTCGTGTACACAACACAACACAAGAATCTTCTCATCACTTCTCTCTCTTTGTTCATTTATTTGTCTATTTATTTAGAGGCCGCTAACTTCATCAACCAACACACAAGAATATTTATAGTTATAATTGTCTTGTTAACATCTTAAACTTAGTTTAGTTTTTTAATTAATGATCTCTACATAGTTGCCAGGGGATCAATTTGTGGGCTTCAAATGATTGTGACTTGCTAGCTAGCCATGTGATGAGAGTAGCAAACTCTGTGTGTGTGTGTGTGTGAGTGAGAGAGAGGTGATTAGATTCTCATTCTCTTTAACAAAAGTTGTTTTTATTTTGTTTAATGATTTAGCATAGACTTTTAGCTTTTTAATTAAATAAAAGATGTCATAAATCATTACAAACAGAATCCACTTTAAGAAATATTAACTATTAACAGAATCTTCTACCCATTGCATTTGGGTGTTTGCTTTAGTGAAGAGTGTTTGTAGTATATATCCACAGCTGTTGTCTCCAATTCACTTTTATTAGGATAGGATAGGAGGCTACTTGGACTTGGGCGCTTAATAAGTACATAAATTCTAGGATTTCATTCTTCTTTTTTTATTCTGTGACTGCATTTGCATGTCAATGGATTAACTCTTAGTGGGGTTTTTGATGTCTATTTAAATCATATCCTCTAGATAAGGTAATAAATAAAATAAAGGAAAGTTGATGAAAATTATTATAATGTATTACAAGCCAGTGATCAAATTAGGGGTGAAAGAAAAATACCTACCCTGAAAAAGACAATGGCAGAGGATGCTTATTGAAAAAGCGGATGGAAAATAATATTCTTTTCAAGGTAAACTTTTTATGATACAGAATTTTGGATAAAAAATTTGATGAAAATCAAAATAGTATTATGAAGAGTTAATCTCTAGTAAACAGCATATGTTAACATAAAGAGGTCATCTCTAGTAAACAGCATATGTTAACAACTTATAAATGCTATTAAAACTAACTAATAATAATAACAATAATAACAGTAATGCTAATGCTAAACTTATACACCGCATACAACGCAAATTCTGCAACTTGTTATGGTAGTTAACAAAATAAAATTTTATTAGAGATGAACTTCTCTCATTCTTTTTTTTTTTTTCATTCTTCGATGTATTTTTACCATGTAAACTGCTATATCGAACTGCAGAGTCTGAGTTATAAGTCTAGTACTATTACAAATAATAAAAATACAACATGACTTATTAAATAGACATATAAGACGGTGGAGAAATTAATATTAACAACTAAAGTTTATATCCGATTTTGAAACTAACATTTTGATTCTTATACATACATATGATTAGTTAACGTTAGGATATTAATATCAAACATTCTTCTTCTTCTTCTTCTTCTTTTTCCCCTAAATCTAATGATCAAATATTCATTCCGAAAATCTCTGAATTTAATTCAATTAATCCAAATTTATAAGATGTCGGCATAAATATCCCATTCCCATAGGATGAAAAAGACCCCTTTTGACTTAGAAAAAAAGGATTATTCAAATTTGAAAATCATTTTTATAAAGGAAGGGTGATTGTCCTTAGCAAGGTCACATGAGCAGTAACATCATGGTCCTACAAGAACCTGAAAAAGGGGGAAACAATGGTTGGCACTAAGCAGGAGGTGACACAGTCAATAGATGCAAAGTTGCATACATGGGGATGTATGTAGCTGCTCACCTAACCATCTTCATTCAAAACGTCCTTGGTCGACCAATTCTTCCTTGAGTTGAGTGGTCGACAAGACTTGATAGCAACATTACCAATGGCAGCCATCTTACTTACAACAGAGCATTGCCCCCATGCATCTTGTTTACACATTTTTGGGTTAAAATCGGTTCCTATTTAGCATGGTTCAGTGAACGTGGTTGGCTGCATGTCTCCGGGTAAAGATGGAAATTTTATAAAGTTGAACCACTAAAAAGAAAGCCAGTTAATATATTCGTTATCATATCTATCGGGTAAAATTTTAATATAATAATGTTAGACTTATAACTCTATACAGTCTACGTGAGAAAATCCTATTGAGAATATAACTTTTTTATTCGTTTTTGGTTTTTTCCCTCTCTAATAAATTTTCGCTATGTAAACTGTCACATCAGGTTATAGATTTTAGATTATATTTTGATTGTAAATGTAACATTATTGATTTTCGTATATGGTCCTTCCTAACACTTTTCTATCCATTTGAACCAAAAGAAAGTGATAAAAACACAACAGATAACATTTGTGATACTTGATTTGATACATTTATTTTAAGATAACATTTAATAAAACAATTAAAAGGTTCACATAAGAGTGATGTAGTGGCACTAGCAAAGCTTTAAACTCGGTCCTAGAATTAAAGGAAGGAAATGGTGTAATTTACTAGAAGAAAATGGACCTGATAAAACAAGGGTGATGGATTACAATCTCCAAATCTGTCGGCATGCAAATGGCCCTTCCAATATCTTTCATTGAGTCCTCAATGGGATTTGGTAATCTGATTTGTCCTTACGGCAGAAACTTTTCTGATCAAAATATAAAAATCTTGTCATCTTTGTAACTTCCTGATGGTCCCAACTCAGTTTTGATTATTTAACAGAAAACCCAAAAATTTGATTGGGCCATGTATATGGTCATATTCAAATTCAAAATCAACCTAGGCATAGAATACATTACATGCAAAATCTATCACTAAAATTGAATCCCATAGAAGAGGGGTGACTTAAGGTCCTTTTTTAGCTTATTAAATTATTATTACACCTAGTGGTCATTTGTCATGAAGCATCAGCTGATAATGTTGTGTTCTGTTGTCATTTGTCGATCTCACAGCCACAGGTAAAGCTAATTGGAAGAACCTACTACAAGGGCAAAAAGAGGGAGAGAGAGATCAGCTAGAAGCAGCTTGGGGTCCCTGACAATGCCACTGCAACATCAGGTCTTTAACAAGCTCTTACACTGGAGTCTTAAAAACTGCAGGGACAGCCTTTTTATCTCTTAACGAGTTACAAGTCAGTAGATAGAGACTTCAGATATATAATTATGTGTTGGGAACATCTATTTTTGGCCATTTTTCAGTTTTCACTTCATTGGGTAGGGTAGGGCAAGTGGTAGGCCAATTTCAACTCACTAGAGAAAGGGAGGTCACACTCTCCTCACACTTACAAGTCACAGGTCACATTGGTCATGACCTTATCCTACTCCTAAAATGGAGCAGAAAAACTAGACTTTTCTCATGCATAAACTACTCACCACCTAAACCCTTTATACAAAATGCATGTTGCGAAACATTCCATGCATCAAACCAAATGTACAACAAATAAACTAAGCATGCACAAGCATGACTATTTCCCATTCTATAAATTCCGAAACAAATCCAGTTCCTCAAACACCAGCTAAAGAGTGACATTCCACTCACTACAAATGGCTCCTTGGTTTTTGATCCTTGTTGCACTCTTTGCAGTTGGAGAATCTCAAACCATGAATCAAATCAATCAGACTGACCTGCTGGCAGCCATGGCTGATATGAGAGCAAAATCTTACCATGGTTTTGTCATCCTTCTTAAGATCCTCAATGGAACCACTGATTCACCAAAGAGCACTGATATAACTTTCCTTATGCCAAGTGATGAGACCCTATCTGCAGCTTCACTTAGTTCAGACCGTCTACATGAATTCATCCTAAGCCACTCAATCCCCACAGCGTTAGCATTCAACAACTTGTTGCATTTCCCTAACGGAACATTGGTACCTTCAAGCATTCCGGGCAGGATGCTCAGCGTAACCAACACTGGAAGATCAGGCATGTTTGTGAACAATGCAAGAATTGTCAATTCGAATGTTTGTATGAATTCTCTGATTAAGTGCCATGGAATCAGCTCTGCAGTTACATTTGACAATGATCTTTCTTTTCACTTAAACTCCCTCAACAATCTCCATACGCCAAAGTCCAAGGCTCCGGTAAACATACGTGCCCGACCAAAATCTTCATCATTTGCTATGAACAAGAGGATCTCTTCACCACACTGATCCTCGCATTCAGTTCAGCTTGTTTCCATGTAATATCTGTAACGTTGACAATAAATACTCATGGAAAATTACCTATGTTCTAATTATGGCCTTGGTTACCTAAATGAAGTGAAATAACAATGCAGTAAATTATAACCACAAACCATTCTCCATCTTCCTCTATTCATGCAAAGACATTTGCTTCCAGCCTCGGGAATATTATGCGGTATAGAAAATGACTAAAAATGTTGTGCACCAGTTATAACCGTGTACGTTCGTGCACAGTAAACAAATGCACGACGATAATGACATACAACATCCATGAATCTGTTATTGCAAAATCTGACATATGCAAGATTCAAGTCACACAAAAGGGGAAATTCGTTGAGTTAAACTGCAGAAGAACAAATGCGTTTTGACCATCTATGTACATATACCACATGGAGAATCACTTTCAAGTTTCATAGTCTTTTACTCATTGCTCTTTCCTGTCAAAGATACTACAAAGTTCAATTTAAATAAAGCCGAATAGCATCTCATTCACGCTTGTTCAGTAATGAAAGAAGCATCCCTAACTCCTAGCTACGAAGTTAATAAACTATATAACACATTACAAAGTAGCATTTCACAGGGAGTTGTTTTACAAGTTGTGGGGGGGGTCTGTCTCTGAAATTACACCATAGCACAGCTCAGATCTTCATATTTGTATTGCAATTCATCAACACCTGTGAAGAGTCACCCCACCACTGCTCTTTGATGCACGGGAACTTTCCTGCAGCTTAATCTTCTCAAACAGATACTGCTTCTCAGCTTCTGCCTCACTCAACCGAAGTTTTAGATAACTGCTAGCATACTCTTCCTCCGACTTATCTGACTTGGCAAGAGCAATCCTCTGGAGCCTTTCAGCCTCACGCTTTGCCTCATTGGCTTTAAGTTGGAACATGTCAGCCTCTGCCTGTTTAAGCCTCACAATTCTCTCCAGCTCCTCTATCTGTAGCTTCTTCTTTTGTCTCTCTAGCTTTAGTTCTGTCACTTCCCTGGCCTTGTCCTCCAGCTCTCTGTCACAAGCCTCAAGAGCCAGGCGAGCTTTCTTAAACATCCTCATCTTCTCATCAGCTACCATTTCCATCTTTCTGATAGCCTCCTGTACCACCTCTGCAATTCGGTTGCATGCCTCCTGTGGGGCAATCAGCCTCCCGCCTTCCCCGTTTTCAAGACTCTTTGGAGAGTCAACCTCAAGTTCTTTATAAACAAGGTACACAAATAAAAACCAATACACAAAATGAGAAAACAAAAAAATGAAGTGTAAGATATAAAGTTTCTGTACTAATGCAGCATATTCGTCTGAAAAAATTACTACCAAATTAAGCAAGGGACCCTGAAATACTAACTGAAAACAAACATCTGATACCTTGGATTCTGTACGGCAGGGAGTTGCCATTGCACAAAATTTAGTGATGGGTAGGTCAAGCAAAACACAATTGACCTCATGAGGGAAGTTAAAACACTTAAGTCTTCAATGCCACTACGTCATGCATTTTACTGAAGAGAAGTAGGAGTCCTAAGGTTTCTTCCTAGCTAACCCAGTAACTGTCTTTTACAAGCATATGTGTAAAGAATAAAGCAAATTGCTAGCAGCTCAAAATCCCACTGAAATGACTCAAATTAAGCATTAGAGGAAAAGAAGAAAAACCAAGGTAGTGGATCCACACATACTAAAAATATGAATCAAATGTTTCAAAGTTCCCATCATAGCTATAATATTAATTCCAAGGCAAAGAGTTCATAAGTTTTTCTGCCATATCTTTTAAGATCACATTATCAGCTTTAATGCTACATGCTATGCACATTTAGGATTTAATCAAGTTCAGATATCACTCATCCTGCCAATATTAAATACTCAGCTAAGAAAAGACATTAAATTAAAAAAGCTTAGTATAGTATGTACCTTGGAAAAACATCAATATTGCTCTGCAAGCTGTCGAATCCACAAGTCCACCCTTCATTTTTTCTATCAATTCCTCACACTTCCAAAAGAGCTTCCTCCCTCTAGGATCTTCACTTCCGCGAAAGATCCTACTAACAAAGTCAAGTTCCCTCATAAGGGCTTCTCGGTCCCAGGCTGGAGCACAATGTTGAAATACATCTTTAACCCAGCCCAGCAGCTCAGATGTGCGGTTGCAAGCGCGGCACCTGAAAAGCATCTCAGTGGAAACTGCCCCACTCTTAACAGAAGGAGATATTTGTCCATCACGAATAGCACAGTCTGTGTGAGTCCAATGAGAACACAAGTCGCAACCAATCCAACGACAGGTATTCACTTCAAAGTCAAACTTGTTACAGATCACACACATGCAAAGATTACAGAAACCATTCCTGTTAGTGCATATTTCACAGGTACAATCCTCAGCTGGAAGCTGATTTTGACATGCTATATTTCTGCATCTTTTGTATACAAAGACCTCAATGAGGGAGGTTTGAGATAGACTAATATTTGGATGCAAAAATGCCTGAATCCCTGTATTTATCGCAACAAGGATTTCCAGTTGTACTCGGTGGGCATTGGTCAGTGTCTTAGCGGTTAAATCTGTTCTACTCTGAACAAGCCTTTGCAGAGTCAAAAAATCCTCCCTCTGCTGTGAACCCCCATTTCCTTCAAGGATATTCCTGAGGGAGCTCTTTAGCTCTTCCAAAAAATCGTCTGGCAGATGATGCATCTTTTCAGCAATTACATCAACTCTTTCTCTTGCAACCTCCCAAAGAGATATCTTATCAGCACTTGAAACGCGGCGAATTACAGATTGTTCAGGGCAATCGATCTCTACCTTCCCATTCTCCATCTTCTTAGACATGACAGCATCAGCAACAGGCCAAGTTTCTCGTGAGCTAGCACTCTCTGTTGGAGAACCACGAATGTTGTCAGAGTTTGATCTGGGCTCTTGCCCTTCAGGGGAAAGCATGGGATCTGAAGTCACAAGTGATAGAGATGTCTGTAGTACTCCAGATCGCGGTTGCTGACGTGGAGGTAGCATTTTTGATGAAGATTGGTTGTGTATGTTAGAACCAGATGATGTTCCCATCAATCAATCTCCCGTACACTCTATATATGTGTCAAAAGGGAGTTCACTTATTACCTTCTACACTAAATATACAAAGGCAATCCTAGACAATAATACATTGCATGAAGAAACTAAAAGGTTTGTGGGAAAAAAAAACCGCAAGTAAACAATCTATTGGAGAGGAAGAAACTCCATAAATAACTACTTCATTCTAAACCTTCACTTCCTATAGTTCAGCAAAGATAAAACAATAACTTCAAACTCAGAATTTACATCATAAATAATAGTTAAAAAACCTTAAAAGCAAAGGTTCTGGTCATAAAAGCAAGTTTCTACTTCCTACGCAGTAACACACACACACACACACATATATATGTATTAATCTCTATTTGATCAATTTCTAAAGAAGAAATAAAACCAGATCAAGCATAAACCAGCTCTAACAAAATAATAAATATATATAAAAACACAAATAAAACTAAAAATTACCTTAGCCAAAACATCAAAAGCATCAGCAGATCAGAAAGAAAAAAGACATATATACCGACTAAATAACCTATAATCACCCGTTTGGTTGCTGAGAAAACACAGAAGAAAAATAGGTTGAAGCTTTAGAATCTAAATCTTTTATCATCAGTTGTCTGCTCGGCGATGAATGAAAAATCGGGTCAACCGAAGCCATAAAATGGAAGGAAAGAGAAGATATTCCTTCAGTATCCATTTTCTCAGGAAACAAACAGTAAAAGCAAAGAAAAAACAAAAAAAATAAATAAACGGATCAAAGGAGAAAGAGTACTCACCAGAGAAAAAGAACTCAGCTGAAACCAATCGACCGATCGTAGTAGACAAAAGAGAAGAAGAGAGCAAGTATTATTCTTAAAAAGCAGCCGTTGGGACAATTTTGCCCTTGTTAGAAGGGGAAAGAGGGCCGTTTTGCCGGAGAAAATCCAGGACAAAAAAGTCAACATGAGTCGACAAATATGTAATGTAAGATAACGGCCGTATTCTCTTTCTATTAAAAAATGAAAAAATATTCAACTCTGAGATGACTGGCGTGGCCGGTAGCATTCTTGAGGGTTGACCGGTTTTAGCACGTCTGTTTTCTTGCTTGGTGACCTGTCACATCTTTATCATATTTGCGAGGGGCCAGTCAAAGGCTGGCCCTCACCTGTCAATGTCCACCAAAACGCGTCGCATAAGTCTAAAGTTGATAGTGGAAATTATCTTGCTCCTCCCTTGTTTCAAAATTAACCAGATATATGATTATTACCCATCTTTGACGTACCATGCAATACGAGATAACCGCCCAGTTTTTTTCACGCAACTCCTATGAAGGTAATTAAAAGTTATAATATATTACTCTCTATGTTTAAAGATCTTTTAGTTTAACCCTCAAGAGGAAGAAATTAACGTTAAGATTGAATCTCAGATTAGGAAATAAGTGGGCATAATACAGGAGGGATAGTTCATAAAATTTGAAATGTTGAGATGTCATAATAAGCTTGTTAACCTAAAATACCAATCTCTCACAGAGAAATACTGATGACTGACTCATTGTGGTTCTTGTTTTGTTGGGCAGATATTTATGAAATAACAACCAAAAATGACGGCATATTTCTTTATATTACCAAGCAGAATGAATCTCTGAAAAACCATCCATACCAGCTACATAATTTCATGGATTTCTCAACTAAGCTAAGCACCAGTGAACTTTACTCAATATGTTATGCGTATAGGAACATTAACAAGAGGGAAATTGTTGTGCTCCTCATTTCTGACCGCCAGCTTCAACTGGCTCAACCACCTCAGCTTCTAATGTTTCTGGGGTCTGTGGTTGGGCTGCAGGATGCTGCACCTCAGGAGTTGGCGCCGACCATTTGCCTGAAAGAGCCACGCCCAACATCTCGTATATCTTCCCACCAAGCTCTGCTGGATTCTCGGGCTGCATGAATCAGAGTTTTAGTTATAGGTCATTAGATAATTTGACTAGTAAAAAACTATATTATTAAGATGGCAATGATAACTCGAGTCTTTTGTTTAGGGAGATGAATTTCTAGATCTTATTTCATCAGTGAAACCTTAGAACTTGATCGAGTCTGGGAGCATTATGAAGATAATTTTTGGATGATTGTATGGTTTTAAGCAGTATATACATAATTTAATATATAGGTGGCAAAAATATTCTTGATAGCAGTAAGAAACGAAGATTATAGCTTGACTACTCACAGTAAAACCGCTAGAAACTAGAGCCGCATCATACAATAAATCAATGGCTCTGAGGGCATCGTCGTCATCAGGGTTACTTCTGCAGGCAGCCTGCAAGTCAATGTGAAAAAATAGAGGGAGTCACAATAAGAATGATTAAATTTCGAAGAAAAGAAAACAGGGGGAGTAGATATTTTTCTTGTTCACTGTACATTCAAGTTCTGAATAATTGGGTGGTCAGGATTAATCTCAAACACCCTTCTTCCCCTCATGAACTCCAGGCTAGAAGTATCACCAACTGTTTGAGCCTTCATTAACCTACAGAAATATAAATTTCAAATTAAGCAAGTTAAAAAATAATGTCTTAAATCATGTTACCCACGTATAACAGTAAAGGCAATTTACCTCTCCATGTTAGCCGACCAACCAAACTTTCCAGATACCAGAACACAGGGTGATGAGCTCAGACGATTTGAGATTTGAACACTGGCAACTTTGTCACCCAAATGCTTCTTAATCCAATCACAAGTTTTGCCAAACTCCTCCTTCACTGCCTTCTCTTTTTCCTCATTCTTATCACCTACGAAATGAAATCCCAGGCATTACAAGGCCATATTTGGGTATTCACAAAAACATGAAATAACAAAACCAAAAAAAAAAAAAAAAAATCTTCCTTATTCCACTACATGCGTCATTACCCAATCGAATGTAATAACTCAGTAAATTAAAGTTTTCAGATCAAAACCAATTGTTCTAAACCTAACAACCAGCCAACATGTCACATGACTAAGCCAACAAACAAATTTCTCAGTAGACCCAAATTGATGGTTGATACCATAAAAAAATCCTCCAGCACTAAAAAATAAAATATTTCAAGATTTATAATGTTTCAATAAACTAACCTAAATCCAAATCTTCCTTGCTAATGTCAACAAAATTCTTCTCCTTGTATGATTTCAAGTTCTGGATGGCAACCTCGTCAATAGGATCAACCAAATACAACACCTAAAGCAATTGAAACCGGAAAAAAATTGGTCAAAACATAGTACAAAAAAATAAAAGATAATAAGAACTCAATTTCTCCAAAAAAAAAAAAAAAAGCGCATACTTCAAGATCCTTCTCCATAAGTCTCTCAAGGAAAGGTGTGTTCCTAGCACTGCTGACACTGTCAGCAGCAATGTAATAGATATCTTTCTGTTCAGGTTTCATATTTTCAACATATTCATCCAAGCTAATCAGCTCATCCTCACTCTGGGACGAGAAAAATCGGAGCAATGGAGCAATACGCTTATGATTCTCTCGGTCTTCTAGGCAACCCAATTTCAAGTGTTTGCCAAAGTTCTCCCAAAATTTCTCATAGTCCTGGAAGAAAGAGAAATGTCCAGATTATACAACATAATTAAAAAAAAAAAAAAACCTTCCTCAATTCAAAATAAATTTGTTGCATTATGAAAGATGAAGGCTTAGCCTCAGCACTGGAATGTGATATGATTTGTTCTGAAAGTAATATCAGAAACATACAGCTCTATTCTCACTCATGGATATTCCCAGAATCATATCAAAGGCCTTGCGAACCAGCCGTTTCCTCATAATACGTACCTTCAAAGACAGAAAAAAAAAAGAAAGAATCACAGAGAATCAATTCATCCTCTCCTTTCGAAAGCTTTATGAGGGAGAAAAAAAAGCTAATTGTACATACAATTCGACTCTCTTGAAGAATCTCTCGTGAAACATTGAGAGGAAGGTCATTTGAGTCCACCACACCTTTGATAAAGCTAAGATATCGAGGGAACTGTAACAACCAAGTAAAACAAGAACAAGTAAGATTACAATAATTGATGCATTCACCTCGCTGCAGTATTAACATATTTGAAGCCAAACTTCTTACCAGTTCTCCATCAAAATCATCTGAAATGAACACCCTTTTTACATAAAGCCTGATGTTCTTTGTCTTGGGATTGATAATGTCATCCTTTCCCATAGGAGCTACAGCTGGTACATAAAGAATGGACCTGAACTCCACCTCACCCTACATAATCAACCTTCATCAGCAGCTATATAAGTAATAGTAGGGATACAATAATGTGAGAGCACAAAGTGTTATCTACTTTACTATACCAATGACCTGTGAAGCAGTGGTGATTTAGGATTAATAGTGGTCACTCAAGTCAGAAGCAGATATCAAAAAGCTACAAAACTAAAACATGCAAAGTTCATTGAATGATCGTTATCATATGCGTTTAAACAACAATTTTATTACCTCTGTTGTGAAGTGTGATGATGCTAATGGATCCAAATATTCATTAAAAGTTTTCTTGTAAAACTCATTGTACTCTTCAGTAGTGACCTCCTTAGGGTTACGAAGCTGCACAGATGACGAAAAAGATCATAGAAATGTTGTCAAATAATGGCATCACAAAATAATTCTAGACATCCGAGTATAGAAATCTTAAAACTCACCCATATTGGTTGAGTCTCATTACCGAGCTCCCAGTCCCAGTATTTCTCAACAATAGTCTTGGTTTTCTTCTTTTTCTGCTGTTAGAAAAGAGTCATAATCCCTCATAAACAAGTTCCTTCACTACAGTTCTGAGCTGATTAAATAAATGAATTAAGTAACCATAATAAATGCTTACCTCAGTTGTCTCATCTTGTTTATCCTTGTTGGCTTCAGCTGGATCCTCATCAACCTCAACCTGTACAGAGCAACATATGAAGGAGACATCAATGACAATCCCAAAAGGATAAGTTGGTTAATCCAAAACAAAGAGAGGGAACAGTGTAATCATACCTCTCTAGTGTACCCCTTTTCCTGCCAGGTATATATAGGGAATGAAACGAACTGTGAGTAGTTTTTCACAAGCCTTTGTATCCGCTCTGGATGTGCAAAACCTTTGTCCTCAGGCTGAAAATTGGGAGAAATTTTGGCAAAATAAGGGTAAGGTCTCCAATTCAGTTTATACGTCTAAAGATGGAAACAAGCCACTCAAGACACACAAACCAATCAACAGACCTTCAGATATAATGTGAGCCGTGTTCCTCTACGAATGAACTTCTCTGGGTCTGTCTCCTCTCGAATTGTATAGGAGCTAGCATTAGCCTCTCCTTCCCAAACATACTGCTTATCAGATTTTGGGTTCTTTGTTGAGACAACAACCTTCCAATATCAAAGGAAACATAATGATCATGTGACACAAGAAGTTTAAATTTACAAGCTAAAATGATGAACATAAAGTTTGAAATTTTAGGTCAGAATCATACCCGATCAGCAACCAAGAATGCAGAGTAAAAACCCACACCAAATTGACCAATCAAATTGCTGTCCCCACCAGCATCTTTGCTATCCTGTCAAACCAATTTGACTTTTCAGAATCTATCAATTACAAAATAAAAGCACTTTATTTGCAAAATAGTAAGTTATGCTCAATTATTAGACCTTCATCGCTTTCAGGAACTTTGCAGTTCCACTTTGCGCAATAGTTCCAAGACAGTCGACAAGCTCTTGCCGAGTCATCCCAATGCCACTGTCACTGTAGTAACCAGAAAATTGCTTTAGTTTTACCAGAAATGTAAGGAAATATCACTAACAAAATAGCTTTTAAACAACCATAACACTTACGTTATAGTAATAATACCCTCATCTTTATTAGATTGGATGCGGATATCAAGATCAATACCATCCTTCAAAAGCTCAGGCTCAGTAACACCAAGAAACCGCAACTTGTCCAAAGCATCACTTGCATTGCTGTAGAGACAAATTAATAAGTTTCCATATTTAAGATCGTGGGAATAAGGTACCAAGACTAAAAACACCAGAAACCCAGACTAAAAACACCAGAAACCCAGACTAAAAACTTACAAATGCTGGATATCAAGTTACAGATAGGTTGCATCTCTATAAATTTGCAATTTAGGACTATGGTAAAATCTTGGATTACTTAAGTACCAAGACCGCCAAGCAAAAGAATCTTTAAAAAGATAAATATCGAGGGTTTCTCATTCAAAGTACCAATTTGGTTCTATATTAATTCAGTACCACTAAATTAAGTCCCAGATAAAGAAATTTATAACCAAGATTACATTTAGAAAATATAATTTTGGACACAACCCAAAAAAAAAAAAAAAGAAAAAAGAAGAAGAAACTAATAAGAAAGCATGCATTAATTATACATTGTCATATCTTCTAAAAAAAATTAAAAATAATCAGAAACACACCTAACAAGCTCACGAAGGAAGACCTCTTTGTTGCTGTACAAGCTGTTAACAATAAGGTCCATGAGCCGACTAACCTGCAAGCAAATATTATACATTAGCAAACTCTACAACCATCAAACATTCAAATTAAGCCCAATTAAAATCATAGTACAAGCAGTATACCTCAGCTTGATACTCATATTTCTCAGCCGTGGGTGGAGATGGGGCTGATGTGTGAGATGCTGCAGCAGTTGATTCGTATCGATTGCCCAGAAACAGGCCATTTTTGTTAAAGTTTAAATCATTTGAAAATTGAATAGTGTTGCATTTCCCAGTTGTTAGGGCTGAATACCATCTGGGTTTGGTACCACTCTCTAACGCCTGCTAATGTTCAAATGAAAAGTGTACATGGTACGAGCATAAAAGGATAAGAAATTAGAAAATTATACCACAAGCTATTAAACAAACAATAAAATTGATTTGATATTACCCCCGAAACATATACCTACCTAAAAATTATATGATCCTAAAAGCTTTATTAATAAAAATTTTTAAACTCAAAAAATGAAATGCCTTCAAGACACGTTGAATAAGCTTTGAATAAGCATTGACACGGGAATCCTATAAAGCTTTATTAATCCAAATTAAACTCGAAAAACGATATGACACAGGAATATTTCACAAACCTTAATAATATTTAATTTTTAATATTAATATTTAATTTACAAGGAACAAGTTTAAACGATATTAAAATTAAAAAAAATTATATTAACTATAATTATTTGGATACCATATACTTACATACCAAATTTTCTCCTTCGATGAATGAATAACTTTAAAATGTATATGCATTAGTCAATATTTAACTAAAAGAATCATCAAACGTCGCACCTCTCGCAACAATATCAGTTCATCAAAGACACGTAAAATAGAGAAAACGAAGTCCAATTAAGAGAGTACCGAATCGACTGAGTGAGTGGTGCAGAAGATAGGTGCGACGGCCGCATTTCGGAGGTAACGTGCGCCGCCGTGGCGTAGGATAGTCGAAGCCGAGCGCCTCGTGAGCCTGTGCATGATCGCAAGCTTTCTATACGAGAGAATTTGTGCGGGAGTTCAGCTGTTAGACTCTGAGTTGAGAGCGAGTTAAGGTGGTGAAGGACTTATAAAAGAGGTTTCAGTAGGGTTTTGATTGGGTTTAGGGAAGCTTCTGGAGATGATGTTTTTTTTTTTTTTTCAATATTTCGAGAATAACAGATAAAATGTTGGGGTATTCGGTAATTTTGTAAGGATACCGATAAGGAGATGATTTGATACGTCGGATCGTAGTTTGTGTTTGGACTTTGGTCTGGTCAATGAATATCTTTGCCAATCACTCTTTGACGCGTCATACAAAAATTTTTAATACAAAATTAATTGCACAGTGTATTTCCAAATCAATTAATTTTTTTTTTACAGCTACGCCTAAATGATTATATTTAAAATAATTTTTTTTTACATATTTGTAACTTTTAAGTCCCACATCGCTCCTGTATATAAGAGTTGTACAGTTTAAATATTATAATAGGAAATGAAGTTGAGAAACAAAATCATGAGATCATGTATTACTAAAACGGATAATATCTATTAAGCCATTTACAATACATTATCAATGCAATTGTGACTGGAGGTGTATCGTGACTTGAAGTCCCATACCGCTGTTGTATATGGAAGCTATACGATTTAAAAAAGGCTACATTAGTAGACACATTTTAGGTTTGAAGCACAGAAACAAAACCGTCCATTTACAATACAAACTTTATAGATGGTTCGGGTTAACTAAAGTTAGATTAAAAAACAATATTTTTGTTGTTCAAGTCGATCAACATCATGTGGTAAACGTGAAATTAAGGAATAAGGATAGTTAAATCATAAACCAACTATGAACAAAGGATTGATATGATTAAGAAAATAAATTACTTATCTACTATAAGTTGTTTAATTTCGAAAATTTCATACTCAAAATATAATCAACCTTACCTTGAAATCGTGTTACTAGTAGAAAGAGCATGTATGCGTCTTGGGTGGTGATGTGATGTGAATTTATAGTTGCACTTATATCTAGTGAACATAAAGACTTTCTGTTTGTCTTTTAACTTGTAGCCAAGCCTCTCGTTTGACCCATTCTCAATTTCCATATATATAATTTAAAGCAGTTGGTAAGGATGATTGTTTATGATTACTCATCATGAACGAAAATGATTTTGCAAATTGCCAGAGGTCCCTTGTGTTAACAATGTACCTTTTGAACAATATTATTGACATGAATGAAAATTGTCCATATATATATCCAATTAGGAAATTCAATTCATGTTGGAAATTATGCTTTATGTCAAAGCAATACTGGTTGGATATATCCCAACTGGAGTATCAGTTGCCTCCATATATGATTTGGGCAATAATGAAAAAAATTTATATGACCAAAAAGAATGTGTGATAACCCCAACACAACACACCAAAGCAAGCAGCCAAGCGAGAGCAACTTTGTGCACCACTAGTATCCGAGAAGCTGCCACACTACCAGAGAAACAACACAGCACAAACTTACAATTCAAAACCAACCCACCCGGCAACCGCACTAAACTACAAACAAGCTGATACAATCTGTGGCAACAACATTCCGTTAATAGGGGCTATCTTCCAATAGAACCCTGTACTGTTGCACAATGGCTGCACATGAAAAATCTGCATTTCCATATCAAATATAAACTTCTCTTTTCGAGATAATATCCATTCCTTTGTTGCTTTTTGATAATTCCTGGCTGTAAATCATTTCACAGTCATTCTTCTGTTCTTCTAATTAGTAGTTGCTATACAATGTTCCAGCATACATTGGTTGGTTTTATTAGGTCTCGAAAAGGAAAAGTGTAAGCAGCTTCATGTTTATGGTTATGTTTCTGTTTCTTCAAATGGCACCTTAACTCACAGAAAAAAAAAAAAAGTAATCTTGTAGCTGTATATTTGATATGATCAGGATATGAATATGAATATGGCATGCTAGAGAAAGTCATGAATAGCCGGGTACTGATCGTTGCATTGAAATGGTTATAGTTGACGATTTGATCTCAAGAAAATATGAAGGGTAATGGAAATGATCAAATGAGGTGTTGAACAAGTTGAATAAGTATAATCAGAAACCAGAAATGGCCATGCACAAGAAATTGCTGAAAAACATGAACACCATGAATACATTAATAAACATTAGTTATATATCACTCGCTCATTCATTCTTACAGCCAAAAAAAAAAAAAAGGAAGAAGAAGATGACATGGAGAACCTATAATGAAGGGAACTAAGATATATTTCTACAGATGAAGAGAGGTATCCACATCAGAATTATCAAACTTTCTTGATGTGCTTGGACTGGTTGCGCTGCTAGGCCATAAGTTTGAGGAGGCTGCAGGGATTGTCTGTGCTCGAAAATCAGCGGCATGCTTGCCCTGAGAGTTTAGTCCTAGAGAGAGTGAAGAGTCTTGAGGAGATGGTCTGTGAGGATTATTCATCTCAGGCTGGAGAGACAACCTGTTATTGTTACCCTCATGATGCATGGATGGAGCTGCACGATCAGACTCAGCAAACAGTTTTAGCAGCTCTTTCTCCTCTCTCTTTTCCCTTACTCTTTCAAGCTGTCTAAATCTTTCTTGCAAAAGGGCGATGGAGGTGCTGACCATGGTGGAATCACTACTCTGCCTACCCATTTATGAGGAATAAAGAGCCTAATATTTGGTAGGTTTTTGAGGTATGGTTGGTTGGTTGGCCTTGAGGGGCTACATGAATGTATTTATAGTAGGTAGTTGTCAACTGTTGGAGATTAAGTTATGGAAATTTTTTAAGTTTTGTTATTGATTTAGGGTGATGCAATATAATTGAGAATCGGCTGCTGTGCATGATTATCCAAGAAGAAGAGTTTGAAAGCTAGAGTAGAGAGGGTTGGGTTGGTGGATGTGTAGGCAAAAGGACTTTTTAAGGGAGGAAAAGGATGGAAGCAAGAGTCCAAATTGAGGATGGAGACTAGCATTTGGAACAACTCTTTGAAGAGAATAAAATGGTTAGGTAATGCAATGTCGGTTTCGTCTATGTTACATTTTATATGGTGAGTTTGAAGGGGATATTATTTCTTATATCTGGTTTCAACTCAGTTGTTCGATTCTTTTCATTTTGGTGGAGTTTAGGGAGGTGGGCGCTGGGAAATAGACAAGGATCAGAAGGAATATTTTTGGAGCTTTATGGTTTTCTGAGTAGTAGACCATCTTCTCATAGAAGAAAGAGAAGAAGCCCACCAAAATGTGACATCTTTTGGTCTGTAATTGTGCAGTCTTTTCACTCTGGTCTTAACCTGATGGGTCCAGATACACTCTCATCCATCAGTTTTCTACCATTTACAATTACAAATCGAACACTACCACGCGACCCCAAAGTTCCCATGTTTTTAAGGTGTGTTTGTAAGAAAAGCTTATTTAAAACACTAGAAGCAGTTCTATAGTGATAACTATATGCATAATAGGGCATGTAACAGCACTTTCTAGATACATTATGTTATAATAAAAGGAAAGTTAAGAGCAACTGTTAGTTGTTACATTCTATTTTTTAGTCATAGATTAAGCAAGTGTGACACCACTACCATCATTTTTTGGATTATTATACTGATGTTATGAATATGTCTATTTTAATGCCCAGCAAACAATGATATGCGTACACCTGGTAGTGCCAGGTCCAATGCAATAGTCCAAGAAAACCCCAATCCTGCTCCAAAGAAAGTACTAAAAATCAGAACACGCCAAGGCAATCTCTTGCAATGTGCTTGGTTGTATCGTTGCTGATGTTGTGACTTGGTCTTCGACAGCAAATACCAAACACCATTATCCAGTTTAATTTACCCCAGCCAACTGTTGCTTTTAGCCCGTGGGCAATTCACATCCACCGTTCAGTAGTCCGTTTTGTTCTATCGGCCTCTGCTCTTGCATCTAATGCTAAAAGCTCTATCCTACTCTACCAGTGAAAATTTTATTTATTTATGGAAGCATATTTCTTCTTTAGATTTCGCTCATGGCAGGGCTAACAGAGGATCTAGCAACAGACACTCTAACAAGCTTCAGTTCACAGACATGGACGCTTACCTATGCCAGCGCTTAAAGAACTAAAAAATGTCAAGATTTACCATATCAATTGTTTTGTTGTTTTGCAAACTTATTATTTCTGCAGCCTTTGGGGAACGACATGTGATCCATGCTTTTAACTGCAATCGTATTTGATAGTAATGTACACGCAAGCTATAGCAGCCATTGTAAGAAAGATTCACTTTTAGAAACAATTAAAAAAAAAAAAAAGATCTAATAGGATGAAAATCATAAGTTGTTTGCCATGGAGGTACCAATGCGCATGATGCAAAAGATAAAGCAATGGCTTCCAACTATCAAATAATAGTAAACCAGAATATTATTTCTTTTTAGTAATTAACAATATGGTTATGGCTGCTATATTCAGAACCAATCCATCGTCAATGGTGTGAGAAATTTTTATATATAAATTTTATTATTTGTTGTAATAAAAAAAATAAAGAATGACATTTTAAGGTATACAAGTACAAATGACTTGTTTTGGTGTCACGTTGCGTGTACCTTCATATCCTTCTATAACTGTTACTAGAAACAACTGAAAGCTATCACTTGGCAACATCATAGTTGTTACAGTAAATCCTGCAAAAAAAATAAAGAACAAAGCATGTTAAATAAAGATGAAATGGTGGCGGTGGTGGAAGCGGGAAACACAATGGTGTAATGGGAGTAGGGGTGGTGGTTATGCTAAAGAGGAAAGATGCGGTATGGTTAGCTAACTTTAGCACCTTTGTCTATGATACGCCACTAGCAGTGTAATTCATACCAAGCATTTTGCACAATTTGGAATTACAACTCGACATGCCTTAAAGTACTATGAATTTTACCAAATGAGAGAAATAAAAATTCAGATGTAGTGTGCTACGATATAAATTTATTTCTTTTTCTTATATCTAAATTAAATGGTTATTACTTAATTATTCCCTCAATAGAGTTGGAACACCAACTAGATCCTTAAACCTCAAAAGAGTGATTCTCAACTCCTGCCCCTCAAGGTTGGTTCCCCTTGTCTTACTCTATGGTTTAAATTTCAGTTTGCAATAGTACAAGTCTACTCTATTAGAAAGGGAAAAATATTTCTAATGTATGGAACATGCTTTTCATGCATGATTCTTATACGAAGTTCCTACTTTCCAGACCTCATATATTCAGGTGTCAATAACTTTAAAAAGATATCCCAATCATTTCTCCCACTCCAATTCCGTCCTTCAAGAAGATTACTAGCATAAGGATTTCTGAGAATGGAAAATAGAGGCAATTTCAGTCCAAGATCAGTAGTTGAGATGAGTTCCACATAAAATGAAAAATGAACTTATATTCTTCAATTCCTAGATTTCCTGAATACATTATTTGGAAATACCATCCAATTCATTCATACAATTTCTGTATGATGCTAAGTTTTATTTGGTTCCGCACTTTAGTTTATATAACCCAAAAATTAACTAATGACGCAACAAATATTCAACTTATTCAAGAACTTTCACAATAAATCAAGATATTTCTAGAATATAATCATATGCTTCTTGTGCATAAAGGAATCACACTTGCCTTTCTTAATTTTCTTATTTTCTATAGTACAGTTCCTTCCCAAATAAACCACTGCATATATCTTTAACATCATCAAAGTTACCCAAATAGAACCATTAGATTATACCAATTACAATGAGCTGTCTTATTGCCAAAGAGCATTAGCTAGACTATTACTATGAGACCAATCAAAATTCCAAAACTTATTGAGCTCTCAAGAACTTTTGTGCAAACAACTCATGATAAATAAACTCTGTGACACTAACAAAAACAAATTAAGAAAAAAAAAAAAGTACCCAAATAAAACTAAGTAACAAAAATAAAAATAAAATTACACAATTCAAAACAAAATTTAAACTTCATGCAACTATATGCCCATATTTACCAAAAAATTCACATCACCAAGCTCTGCAATTCTTTTACCTGAATGTTATCAGCTTCATATAGTATTTCCAAAGCTTATCCATGTTAGCATCTTTAAGTACTCCAACGTCAGATTTAGGAAAGACAAGAATAGCTTTTTCTGAAGCAATAATGGAAGAAAAATGGCTATCAGATGGGAAAGCAGATTAAAAAAAAAAAATTACAAAAGTAAGGAGCATCATCTGCTTACCATTTATTCAATGATGGAGCTGTAAGATAATGACAGCCCCAAAATTTATATGCACATTGCCGTTGCCAGCAGAAAATTTGACATCATGGTCCGTGTATTACTAAGGCATACTTTACAGATACACCTTTCTTCAAAAACAACAACACCACATTTTGTGTCCTGGTAATGATGAAGGAAACTCTACTCAACCTGCTAGCCAAGATGATCAGTTTCAATTGATTTATCTACTTTGGATAGTTCACGGGCCAAGACTACATATGTCTGTAAATTGATACTACAATTTCTAGATTCCATTATGCGCAGAAACTTTGGGCAAAGATCTGGTAGCCCTTCCTTTATTAACCCATCAACCAAAACTGTCCATATAATCTCGTTAGCGTTGAGTTGTTTCTCAAGCATGCTTTCAAAAATATGCTGAGCTTCTTCTATGCGACATGTCTGGCAGAGTGCACAGATAAGTGCTGTGTAAATAGATAAGCGAGGCTCCATATCACTAATTGCCATCAAGTTAAAAATTTTCAAAGCAGAGTCTACTTCTAAATTTCTACAATGAGCGACTAATAGTGAGTAATAGACCCCTTTGTGAGGAGACAAGCCTTTGTCCTTCATAATTTCCACCAAATGATCTGCCTCATAAGATTTTCCTTCTCTACACAGGCCACAAACTAAAGTATTGTATGTATCAACTGTAGGTTCACATCCATAATCTGACATTCTAGATAAGAGATTGCACATCAATTCAAGATTAGTAACTCTATCATATGAGCTGCAACTGTAAACAGCATCATTTTGGGCCACAACCCTTTCAGTGAGCAATTGGGATTCCTTTTGCAACCCTTTCAACAACACACCATAAGTTCGGTAGTTGGGTTTGCACCCCATGTCAACCATCTGCTGAAGAAGAAAGAATGCATGTTCAAGCCTACCAAGCATGACAAAACCATTGATTAATGAGGTGAATGTAACCTGATCAGGAACCAATCCTTTACCCTCCATTTCTCCAAGTAACTTCTCTGCATCATCGGGCTTTCCCTCTAGACATAAGCCATAAATAAGAGAACTGTACGTGTATAGATTTGGAATGCAATTTCTCTTTTCCATTTCATAGAAAATCTTTAATGCAAGATTGGTTCCACCATTCCGACAAAGCCCATCGATCAAAGATGTATAGGTAATGACATTTGGTAGTAGACCTTTCTCTGCCATCTTAGTACATAATTTCTCTGCTTTAGAAAGCTGGTTATCTTTGGACAAACCATTTATAATGGCATTATAAGTTTCAATTTTTGGACAGCAACCATTCTTCTCCATCCTCTCAAATAATGACAAAGCAATGTCAATCTTCCCCTCCTTACAGTGACCATCAATGAGAGCAGTATAAGTCACCTGATTTGGACTTAAACCCCTTTCCACCATTTCAGAGAAGACAGCTGATGCTGAATCCAGCTTACCACCCTTGCAAAACCCTGAAATTAGTTCAGAATAAGTCCACTCATCTGGTTCACATCCACTCTCCTTCATCATGTCCAGTAATCTCATAGCATTATTTAGATTCCCCCTTTTGAGGTATCCACCAATGAGAGTGTTATATGTAACCACGGTAGGAGAAGGACCAGCTTTAATCATTCTATCATAAAGAACCATTGCCTTCTCCATATCACCCAACAAGCAAAATCCCTTTATGATTGCATTATATGTTTTGGTATTCAGCAACTTACCATGTCCCTCCATCCAATAAAAAATCTTCAGAGCATTGCCAAATCTTTGAGCCTCACACAATTCATTTATCAATGCATTGTACGTAACTGCATTTGGGACTAAACCATCCTTCACCATTTTGTGGTACAACCCAACTGCCACTTCAAGATTGCCCATCTGAGCCAATCCAGTAATCAATGCTGTATATGTCTGCACATTTGGATTACAACCCCTTTTTTTCATATTCCCCAGAAGCTCAATTGCATCCTTCACACGCCCAACCTCACACAACGAAGCTATTGGAACAGTATAAGTATAGACAGTAGGCCAAATCCCTTTCTCAATCATTTCTTCTATCATGTCAAGCCCCTCATTAATTCTCCCCACATTGCACAACCCATTAATCAAATTTGTATATGTACCTGAATTCGGATCACAGCCCTCCTTCAGCATTCTATCAAAGACCTCAAATCCTTTATCCAAATTACGATTCCTACAATGCCCTAAAATCAATGAAGTATAGGTAAAAACGTCTGGGCACATATCATATTGAAATATCCTACTAAAAATCAACTCAGCCTCATTAACCTTCCCTTTGTTACACAATATATTGATTATAGTATTAAATGTCAACAAACTAGGCCTAATCCCACTATTCATCATCTGGGTATACACATTTTGAGCTAAACTAACCATATGAAACTTGCTCAATTGAATCAAAAGAGTATTAAAGCTATACAAAGTAAACCCGAAACCAGCATTTTCATTTAATTCATTCAAAAACTCAATTACCCTTATAAGCTCCCCCTCATCTCTACAAGATTTAATCATCAGAATCCTCACATGATCAGCTGGAGCGAAGTTTTGATCGCGAACAAGCCTATTCAACATCGAAACAAAACAGCTCATATCATGTTTGTAAAAAGGTCTCTTAGAGACCCAATAAAAAAACTGCAAAACTGAATCCGCATTTTTGTGGGTGTCGATGATTTGGGATACGTGGTAAGGTCTGAGCTTGGGAACCAAGTGAATGAGTTCTGGGTTCTTTTGCCATTGAAGACTAGATAAAATTTCGCAAATCTTTGCAACCAAGTATGGGGATTTGTCTTTGGTTAAATAAAAACTGGGTTTCGATGAAAAGAAGAGAATATGAAGAGGCCCCAATAGAAAACGAAGCTTTTGGAGGTGAAATGAAGATGGGTTTCTGATAAGGAGCTTTAACATTGCTTAGAAATGTGGGTTCATGTGTTGTTGCTTATTCTGCTTTTGTTCTTATGAGATGTAAATGCGAGATGTGTTTTTATGGGTTCTGATGAGGCAAATGATTGGGGTTGTGGACGTTTGAGTGGTGGGTTGATGGTACTCTTTGAATCGGTGAACGTGGTCATTGATGAACCATAGCTGTAGCTATGAGGAGGGAAAGGTAGGAAGAAGAAAGCAGAGAAAAGGGAATGGCAAATATGCTGGTTCGTTATGTGCACCTTTCAGGCTACTGCTACTCTCAAAAGGTTTAATAAATATTTTTAGATGTATTAGGGTTACTATGAGATTTTTTAGCTTAAGCTAATGCCTAATATTGAATTTGAACCTTGTAGCTGATATTTTTTCCTATATTTTGAATTTTTATTTTTAAAATTTTAAAATAATATATGTTTAATTTTAAATTTTATTAAATTATAAAAATAATATATCGTTGATATTAATTTAAATATATTAATAATTAGTAAATATACTTTTTAAAAAAATACAATTTTGAAAACATCAACTATAATGATTAATTTCTACACAAATATATATTGCTCTCCTCCCGGGATTAGTTTCAATCATTTAATAGATTTAATTTTATACTAATAACAACTTTTTTTTTTTTGAGATAATTTCAGTTAACTGTTAACTCACAGGAGTGGTAGTTAAACTTGAAACCTTCTGAGGGCTTGAGATTTCCAAACTATTGTATTAATTTTGTCTCTGTTCATTACCAAATGTCTGGTTTAATCGGATAGGCTAGCAAAGGTCAGTAGAAATGACATAACTACTTTCTGGAAGTGAAGCAATTTGATAGCCCTCTTGAAAAACTCAAACTCTGCCCTTAGTCCTCACCTTTGCTGGTTGAGCATATAATATTACTAGCTTTGTATCTCTCACAGTCATATTACGTGACGTGGCTTTAGAATCTAGATTGCCGGCTGGTTGGTGATTGTGTTTGCAAAAGCTATCTTTCAACTAACCAAACTTGGCCAACATCACGCCACGCCTCCAATATTAATACCTTCACGTCCTGGGTGTAATGGTGTGCTTGTATTGGTGTGAATCGTTCTCGGAGACTGCCGTGGGGGTTTAATGACACGACCCGCCCAACTCCCAGTATTCCTAAGATTTGGACGTTTTTAAGAAAGCGAAAATCGGAACAAATCTTATTATTCGTTGACTTACTGTACTTTTTATAATAGTTTAATAATATTTTATTACTTAAAAACCGTTAAAATACGTTCGTTTTTTATGATTTTATATTTTTATTTTTAATTAAATTTAAAAATATATAATTTATTCTAAATTATTTTAAATTTTAAATATAATATATTTGAATATAATATATAGTTGTTCCTGAATATAAAATATATTAAAAAATATATAATACAAAAAATAGAATTTGAATTAAAAAACAAACACACCCTCGCCACCAGAGTTTCCACTATTTTTTTTTTTTTTCTCTCGGTTTCTCCCTTTTCCCCTCAATTTGGCTTCCGTTCGGTGGAATAACGAAGCAGTAAAGAGATTTAAATCTCTTCCAGTGCTTGAACCAGGCAGCTTACAAGCTGCTGAAACGAAGGAGTTTCCAATTAAACCAGCTGCATAGTTTAAAAAAAAATCACGTGCATGACATTTTAAGTTACGAGACAAGTCAACCTTAAGAATGACCGTAAGAAGCCTCAAGTTTGGGACCTGGTGTACATAAATCAAGAAACAATATATAATTCTGAGACAAAATTATGGAGCAAATATGTAGTAGGAGAAGGATCTATAGCATCAAATTCTTAATACAAATTATAAATTATTATATTACTGCAATTTTACATTGGATCTACTATAGATATTTAATTAATACATAAAATAATAAATATTATAGTCTCAAGGATAAAAATGCATTAAGAATTTGTATTTATTTGTGAGATAATTAATAAATATCCATAAATTTTGACCCAATTTTTAACGAAGAAGAACGATTATATATTACAATTATACTTATGAAATTATCTTCAAGTCATATTTTTAGCTTCACCGAGAGGTGTAATTGATTAAAAAAAAACTTAAAAGATACGATTAACTCAAGATTACTTATTTATATTGCCTAACTACGCGCGCGTGTGTGTGTGTATATATATATATATATATATATATTTATTTATTTATTTATATGTATGTATGTATGTGTTCATTTCGAACCGTTAATTTACTTGTTAATTGTAACCTTGCATTCTTCTCGTGCTGGGCGTCATGAGCTCCATGCAGATGCTGCTAGATGCTCCATTCCATTCTCTCCAGCAATATTTACCATCTCCACTTCACTTGACTCTCCTCAAAGCTTCAAAAACCCACAAAGAAACCTTACAACTCCACGCTTTTTCTCTCAAAACGAACCTCATTTATCACCCTACCATCTCTTCTTCCCTTCTCTCACTTTACGTAGACCCCAAAATCAATAACCTCCACTATGCTCGCTCCATATTTGATCACATTGAGAACCACACTTTGCTTCTCTACAATCTTCTCATCAAATGCTACATTTTTAACCACCAATCCCATGAAGCTATAGCTTTGTTTTCTGATATGCTTCATGCGCTTTTTTGGCCTGATAATTTTACTCTCCCTTGTGTGGTTAAGGGTTGTGCAAGGCTAGGTGCTATCAAGGAAGGGAAGCAAATTCATGGGTTGGTTTTTAAACTTGGGCTTGGTTTGGACAAGTTTATTTTGAGTAGTTTGGTTAGCATGTATGCTAAATGTAGAGAGATTGATTCTGCCAGGAGAGTTTTTGATATTATGGATGATAAGGATTTGGTTTCCTGGAATACGTTGATTGATGGGTATGCGAAATGCGGAGAGGTTGACGGTGCTATGAAGCTGTTTGATGAAATGCCTGAGAGGGATTTGTTTTCTTGGACTTGTTTGGTTGATGGGTTTTCGAGATGTGGGAAAGTTGAGATTGCTAGAGATCTTTTTGATAGGATGCCAAACAGGAACTTGGTTTCGTGGAATGCCATGATTAATGGGTACATGAAATCCGGAGATTTTGACTCCGCACGCGTTTTGTTTAATCAAATGCCAATGAGAGATTTAATCACGTGGAATTCAATGATAGCCGGTTATGAGATAAATGGGAGGTTTACAGAAGCCTTAGAGTTGTTTGAGACCATGTCGAATTGTGACGTTGTGCCTAACGATGCTACATTAGTTAGTGCTCTCTCTGCAGTTTCAGGATTAGCTAGTCTTGGTAAAGGAAGATGGATACATTCTTATATCATTAAAAATGATTTTATGATAGATGGTGTGCTTGGTACATTGTTGATACAAATGTATTCCAAGTGTGGAAGTATCGGAAGTGCTTTACTAGTTTTTCGTGCAATATCCAAGAAGAAGGTAGGACATTGGACTGCGATGATTGTGGGCTTAGGAATGCATGGTATGGCTGGACAAGCTCTAGAACTGTTCCGAGAAATGTGTAGTAATGGAATGAAGCCTCACTCTATAACCTTTATTGGGGTTTTGAATGCTTGTAGTCATGCAGGTTTGGTTAATGATGGTCGCCGGTATTTTGATATGATGATCAATGACTATGGAATTCGACCTACGATTGAACACTATGGTTGTTTGGTGGATATGTTATGTCGAACTGGATATCTTGAAGAGGCAAGAAGCATCATTGAGAGTATGCCTATGAGACCAAACATGGTAATTTGGATGAGTTTACTTAGTGGTGCTAGGAACCATGGAAACAAGGATATTGGTGAATACGCAGCTAATTGTCTGATTGAGGAGGCTCCAGGGACTATTGGATGCTATGTTGTCCTTTCCAATATATATGCTGCAGCTGGTCAGTGGGACAAGGTTTCAAGGGTAAGAGAAACGATGAAGAAGAGGGGATTCAGAAAAGACCCAGGATGCAGTTCAATAGAACATAGAGGTGTGCTTCATGAGTTTATTGTGGGTGATCAGTCGCATCCCCAAACAAAGGAGATATATTCCAAATTGAGTGAGATGAGAGACAGGTTGAAATCTGCAGGACATGTTCCTGACACAACTCAAGTTCTTTTGAACATTGAAGATGAGAAAGAGAAAGAAGCAGAACTGGAAAATCACAGTGAGAGGTTGGCCATAGCTTTTGGCCTCATTAATGTCAAATCTGGCAGCCCTATTCGCATTGTGAAAAACCTTCGTGTTTGTAATGATTGCCACTCTGTAACGAAACTTCTAACTGTTATCTATAATCGCGAAATTGTTGTGAGAGATAATAGCCGTTTCCATCATTTCAAAAATGGATCTTGCTCTTGCAAGGACTTTTGGTGATTAGACTTTGGTTCAGCATAAATGGCTCTTGTTAATTTTCTCAATAACAATAACAAGTATCTCAGTTCTTTTCCTTTACAAAAATTACGCCATTTGTGCCCCCTATGCACCCATAAAACAGCAGCTCGTATCAACTTAAATATTGTTGCCAAGGAAAAATCTTCCAGGTATCAATTCTGTTAAAGCAGTAGGTTATTTAAGCAGTCTTTCGTAATGGGAATTTTACGTTGATACATCAAGTAATACAGACATGTACTTCGATTTCCAAAATAAATTACTGCATGGTTTTTAATAATAGTTTAAGGACCATCTAAGGTATATATTTTATAGTATAATCTGGAGTTGTCTCTCTTTACTCCGCCATAGGTAGTAGTGAAATTGGGATTTAATTATTGCAGAGTATTTACGATTCAAATAATATTCAAACTTGTAAGCCAATCTAAAGGATGATATAAGTTTAAGCACATAGGAGATGGTATTTTGGTGACAGAAGTAGTTGCAAGACACAGTTTCTACTAGTGATATTACATCAGTGGCGATGAAGTCCAGAACAAGAGAGTTTCAACTCTCTACAAAAGCACATAGATTCAGTAATGTTACAGCCAAGCCAATGAAGTCTATCTAAATCTCTTCACTTTCCAGGGACGAAGTTAGTGGCATAAGCCCATGCATTGTTGGCCACGGGATCAGCAATGTGGTCAAAGAGGTTCTCAATAGGACCCTTTCCAGTAACAATAGCCTGGACAAAGAATCCGAACATGGAGAACATAGCCAGGCGGCCGTTCTTGAGCTCCTTCACTTTCAACTCTGCGAATGCATCAGGATCATCAGCCAATCCAAGTGGGTCAAAAGCACCACCAGGGTAGATTGGGTCAAGCCCTTCACCAAGGGGTCCTCCACCAACTCTGTATCCTTCAACGAACCCCATGAGCACAACCTGGCAAGCCCAGATAGCCAAAATGCTCTGAGCGTGAATGAGGTTGGGGTTGCCAAGGTAGTCAAGACCACCTTCGGAGAAGATTTGAGCGCCAGCCTTGAACCAAACTGCCTCACCAAACTTCACACCATTCCTGGCAAGGATTTCAGGGAAGACACAGCCAAGAGCACCAAGCATGGCCCATCTGCTGTGGATCACCTCAAGCTCACGGTTCTTGGCGAATGTCTCGGGGTCTGCTGATAGACCGGCAGTGTCCCAGCCATAGTCACCAGGGAATTCACCTGTCAGGTATGATGGTGTTTGCTCAGAGAATGGACCCAAGTACTTTGGACGGTCTGGGCCGTACCTGTTAATTTGTCAATTACAGGTTTAGTTAGACAGGATAAATATACAATTGATACAAATCGTTTCCTCCATTTAATGTAATTATCTATCTCTACAGATAACAGACTGAACTGGAGCAACTTGTTAATGTCTCATCCAGATAGCACATTTTATTGTACTTTTCTCTTGTGAAAATACACTCAGGGCTTTAATAAAAGTTTGGCAATAGTTTCAATAACACAAGAAGTAGAAAGTGGGAGAGAAAATATTGCTAGCATTCCTTAAAAGTAATATCTTCTCCTAAACCTATAAATAAAAAGGAAAGCATCCAAAAACAGAAACAAAGTTGTGAATTGTGGTTATGGCTTTTCATGTCTCTTTTTATTAAAGTGTGAAGCTGCTGTAAAGCAAGCTGAAAGATGTCATGGTCTCATATCTCTTGATTTTGAACACCATTAAGATGTATATTTTCTTTTCTGGCTTTTCTTAAGGCATTTTTTACAATGAATATTAAGTAGCTAGAAAGTTAAGTAGTTACCAGATGCTCTGGGGAGCGGACTTGACAGTCCTCCTCATGGTGATACGGCCACCCCCAAAAGCTCCAACCTTGCGAACAAGCTCATTGGACTGCTTCAAAGCGGTCTGGCCAGCAAATGCTGATTGTTGGATAGCAGAGGTTGCTGCCGCCATGTTTTAATAATGTTTTGATGTGACGCTTCTGATGCTTTTGAGTTTGCAGAGGAGATGGAGATGATGAATGAGAGCAAGTGCGAGTGAGCACTGGATATATAATGTAAAATAGTAGATGTTGTGGATCAGGAAATCTCCACGTCAGCAGAATTCTATTGGTTATTGTATTGGATATAGATTTCCATGTCGATATTTTGTAGGATAGAGAGGTTGTTTTCGTGCCACGTGGAACTCAAAGATCTTGTGGGTTCCATTTCTTTCAGGCCACAGATTTACTAACTAATCCCACCAATGAGCAACATTCAGCAAATCTTTGCTATTGAAAAATCTTTAAAGTTTATTGTTAAATTGCATCAAAAAAAATTTATTATGTATATCCACTTCTTAAATGCATTTAAAAGATTTAAAATTAATATATAATGCCTAGGTGCTTATTATTCCTGCTACTAAAAAGTATTATTGTATTATTTATTCATTTATACTCTCTCATTTGCAATTTTTTTTGAAAAAGTTATTTAATAAACCAAATTGAAGTGGGTATTATTATTAAGAATAATGTCCTACTTTTTGGCTCATGCTTGAAGCATGCATTCCTTACATGGATATACATTTACACAGACATACATGCACATGCCCACACAATACACTCCTCACATGTACACATGCATGCACGCAGCCCACGAGTATATTTGAAAATGCAGTAATGCTAATGCCAACCATTTTGAATGGTAAAATTAGAACCCAATCATCTTTCCAATCAAATTGTCTGAAACTCAAGAGTCAATACTAATAAATATTAATATGGGAAAGGAACTGAAATACAAAAACATGAACAGAGTTTATTCCCCAAGTAGTGGAGAGGAACAGATAAAAAGTGCAAGTATCACAAGTACAAGATCTCTGAAGTCAGCTTAATAGTGTGGCAAAATGACTACATACGATTAAACTGCTTTATTTACTAGACTTTGTGGACAGTACTTCTGATCAGCTACAGTATCTCTAGTGAAAAGTCAGGGTAACTTCTGGATTATAATAATATGTCAAGAAAATGACCATTATAAATGGAATGATTGGCCATTGCAACATCCTTGAAAAGTGAATCCCAGACCCTGAACCTTCAGATATTGAATACAAGTTTAAGAGGAGATCAGGAATCAGGTTCACACTGTAATGAATGGCCCATGATAAGGCAGCTAGAAGGAAACAGATACCCCACTGCATCGCGTTTAACCTTTCACATCCGCTATGAGGAAATAGTCTTCCTGCAAACTCAACAATCAGCACTTGCACAACCGTGACAGACCCCAAAGCCACCAAAAACATGTAGTTTCTTAGGACAAGCATTAACATTTCCTTGTTTACTACACCCATGACATTGAACTGTTTGAGAACCTGGCATAAAGTGAAACTACTGAAGATGATGGATTTGCGGATTTCATTGTTCAGGCTGGGTATAATAACTTGCCCCTTAAACTGAAAGACCAACAGAACAGAAGCCTGGCATAGAACTTGAACTGCTATGTTTTTCCACAGGACTTTTGTCACCAGTGACTGGGTCCTCTCACCTGGTGGGATGGTCTTTATTTCCTGGCCTTGTAACTCCATTACCATCATTAGTCCACCCAGAAGACACACAATCCAATACACCCAAATCAATTGAATTGTTGTTATTGGGGATTCTTCTATAGACAGAGTCGTGACCATCGTTATCAGTAAGCCAGAAATGTTAAAGGTCAGCTGAAGTTGACAGAATTTCTGAATGTTTTTGTAAGCACATCTACCAAACATCAGAATTTGACTAAGTGAACCTTTTCTTGAAATTACGATGTCACAGCTCTCTCTTGCCATCTCAGTGCACTTTATATCCGCATGAGTGATACCCACATCGGCTTCTTTTAGGGCTGGAGTGTCAAGGATTGATGATCCTCCCAAGAATGCAACTACTTGGCCTTTTTGTTGCATGGACTGAACTAGAAGAAACTTGTACTTGGCCAAGCAACTTCCGATCACAGTCATCTGCTCTATTTTTGCAATCATTTCAGTGGGAGTCAGACCTCGGAATTGTTCATCTTCAAGTTCCACTTCATTTGCCCCAGGACTACAGATTCCAAGTTCGTACCCTATGGATCTTACTATAGAGAGTTCATCTTCTGACATCAATATAATAGTCACCCCAGCATTTCTAAGATCTTTAACTGCCAATTTAATACAAGGGTATCTTAGCCCTGCCAGTGCCAGCAAGTGTAACCCATCTTCTTTTATTTCTTCAACGTCTGTCTGGCTACAAGCAAATGCAATTGGCAGAAGATCACTATTCTCCATATCTTTGATTAGTTCCTGAAATTTACCTTTTTCCTCACTGATTCCATGGCTGTTCCCCTGACCATCATAGTAGTGTGAACACTTTTCCAATATTGTTGATGCATCTCCACGATAGGTCATATGCATACTTTTTTCTTCATCGCCATTATTCTCCACATTCAAATTCCACCTTGGCCTTGCCCAAGGCAAAGAAGCCAACAGGTCATTGGTTGGGCTTACGGAATCTCAGGCACAACAACTGATGCACCAATTTCTCGCTTTAGAGATTCAAGAACAGCTTTGTCGATCTCAGAGTTCACATTATTTTCCACATAATTTTCACCAATCCAAAGTTTGTTAACCTCCACATGGTTACAAACTATGCCACCAGTTGCATCAATGCAGATAACTGTAACAATTCCCGTTGTTGCACCAGCTGATAAATTCTGAGGTGTTGCCCCATTCATATCCAACTTCTCATTCCAGAAAGAGAGGGAAATTGTGATCACGAAAGGCATTCCATGCTGAATTGCTATAACTGCCACGGTAAGAGCTCTTGCCAAGATGCTAATCTTTCCCTGAGGTCTTAGTAAAATTCTCTCTAACATCTTCATCAGCATGCCCACCGAAACATTGCCTTTAAGTTCAGGAAGTCCTTCAGCATCTCCTTTGTGGTTCCTAAACAATAAGCGAGTAAATGCCACAAGAACAATAATTAGAGATACAACAAGGGAAAGATTATCTATATAAGCATTTGGCTTTTCTATCAGAGCATCTAGCAGTTTCTTCTTTCTCGGATCCTCGATCACCAAGTTCAGAATCTCACTTAATGCCCTATCATCGGCCACCGTTGTCACAAGCATGCTACCATCCCCATTCATTACCTTCGAGCCATAAAAGAGGAACGGGTTGTGGTCGCTATCAATTTTGGGGTGAAGCGCGTCATCGAGTTCTAATCCATTGCTGCTCACAATCAAACCATCAGCTGGAACTTGATTCCCCTTTTTCAGATGCACTATATCTCCTGGTATAAGTTTGGATATGGTGACGGATTGTTTCTGTCCGCTCCTTTGGACTTCCACTTTCAATTTCTTTTTCTCCTTCCGCAAATTCTCCAGCTTTTTTTCTTGGCGAAAGTTAGCAACTGCTTGGAATGTTACAAGCATGAAAACTGCCATAAGTGTGGCAACCCCATCATGCCACCCGTACCTGTTGAGTTAAATAAGACAGGCAATCAAAATAAAATACTCAAACACTCAAAAGTTGAATAAATACAATTAGAATTTTCTTTAATACCGATTAGAATAAGAGAGACAAACACAGAATAAAAGACGATATTATGAAATTCTACTTGTATGATAATTGAAAATAAGCTGAAAGGAATTGAGAGATGAAAGATTATCTAACTTTATTAAGTAATGAATTTGCTGTATATATACAAGAGTCAATAAATGTGAAATGTGAAGAGCTGCATCTGAACTGTGCTGCTCTACTTTTCCTAAAATTACTCCTAGAATTACGGAACAGAGATAACCAACTTTAACAGTCTCTCAACTCAGCTAACAACACTATAGCCTCATTTTCTTTTTTTCTTCACGTGAGTTGCACTGGAGCTACACTTAGCTGAGCTACAAATGTCAACACTTCCTCTCAAGCGATATAGCTCTGACAGAGCAGTGACCTTGCTACTAAAAAACTCAAACTGACTTTGTGATAGAGGCTTGGTAAAGATATCAGCAGCTTGATGTGTTGTAGGTACATATCGAATTTCAATTTCCTTGGCAGCTACTCTTTCTCGTATATAGTGAACATCTACCTCAATGTGTTTTGTCTTAGAATGAAATACAAGATTAGAAGTTAAGGCTTTTGCTCCAAGATTGTCACACCGCATTATTGGACAACTTGATACAGTCAATCCAATCTCTTGAAATAATTGCCTCATCCAACCTAGTTCTGCTGCTGCTTGAGCTAGAGCTTTGTATTCAAACTCTGTTGATGATCGAGATACTGTTTTCTGCTTCTTGGAACTCACTGGATCAAATTTGATTCAAGAAGAATACAAAAACCTGATGTAGATTTTCTGTCATCCAAATTGCTGGCCCAGTTTGCATCAGAGAACACTTCCAAGTTAAACCTTTGACTAGTTTTAAAGAAGAGACCAACACCAATTGTTCCCTTAAGATATCTTAAAATTCATTTACATGCTTGCCAGTGATTCACTGAATGAGCCTTTAAAAATTGACTCAGTTTGTCCACAGAAAAAGCAATGTCTGGTTGAGTCAATGTGAGATATTGCAATGCTACAATTGTGCTTCTATAAACATCAGGATGTGGAAATGGATCACTGTCAACTAAGGAAAGCTTTAAACCAGTAGCCATAAGTGTGGACAGCTCTTGCAAGCAAGCATGTTTCTGCAGAAGCTCTTTAATATATTTAGCTTGAGTGAGATACAAGCCTAAGTTGTCTCTATAAGCTTCAAATCTAAGAAAGTAGTTGATAGAACCTAAGTTCTTAAGAGAAAATTTTTTATTCAGATCAGTCACAACTTGCTGTACCAAGTTAACATCAGAACCAGTGATAAGAATATCATCTACATACATTAAAAGATATAGTGTATGATAACCAGACTTAAAGATGAACAAGCTCGTATTCGAAACTAAATTAATAAAGCCCTAATGCAACAAAGCAGCCTTAAGCTTATGAAACCAAGCTCTAGGAGCTTGCGTAAGACCATATAAGGCCTTGTTAAGTCTGCAAACATGATGAGGATACACAGAATCTCTAAATCCTTCTGGTTGCTGCATAAAAACTTCCTCTTGTAGATCTCCATTTAAGAAAGCATTGTTTACGTCAAGTTATTGTATATCCCAACCTTTGGATACTGCAATGGTGAAAATAATCCGAATGGTTGATGGCTTGATAACAAGGCTGAAAGTTTCAAAGAAATCCTGTCCTAGTGTTTGTTGAAACCCTTTGGCAACTAATCTTGCCTTATATTGTTGCAAACTCCCATCCTTGCTATACTTAACTCTAAACACCCACTTGTTTCCAACAATATTCATTCCTGGTTGATAAAGGACAAGAGACCAAGTATTGTTCTTATGCAAATCATTCAATTCCTCGTGCATTACAGCCAACCAATTAGAATTTGCCATAGCTTGTGAGACACTCAATGGTTCCTCTGCCATACTAGTAGAATCAGCAAGAAATTTACCATAGGGTGAATATTACAACTAGAAGGATTTTGCGTTGGTAAGACAATTTCAGAATTGATCCTAGAATTGGGTAATAGAGAATCAGAAGTAGTTGAAGTGTTTGTTTTTGACTGAGAAGATTGAGAACTTACTAGTGACAATGTTTGTAAAGGAGCTAAAGAAGGAGATGCATGTGTAGGTGTTGGGTAAGAACTAGTGGGAGAGGCTAATTTATCAATATGTGAATGAGCAACAACAACAGTAATATCCCAAGGTTTAATATTGAATGAAATTGGATCAGTAGTAGAGTGACTAGAGAAAGAAGTTTGAGTAGCAAAAGAAAATGAAGACTCATCAAATGAGACACTTGGTATTATATAAATTCTGCCTGATGGGTGAAGACATTTACATCCTTTATGATTGAAACTATATCCCAGGAATGTGCACTTGACAGTATGAAAATCAAATTTATGTTTGTTATAAGGTCTTAAAAATGGATAACATGCACAGCCAAATACTCTTAATGAGTAAAAGAAGGCTTGGTCTGAAACAAAACCTCAAAAGGAAACTTACCATGAAGCAATGAGGTAGGTAACCGATTTAGCAGATACACAGCAACTTGAAAAGATTCCCACCAGTAAGTAATAGGCATTGAGGCATGAGCTAAGAGAGATAATCCTGTTTTCACAATCTGCCTATGCCTTCTTTCTGTTGTACCATTTTGCTGATGTGTATAAAGACAAGAATATCTAGGTACGATTCCATGAGTAGAGAAATATGAAGCTAAAGCCTTATACTCTCCACCAAATTCTGATTGTAAGCACTTAAGAGAATATCCAAACCGCTTTCCTGTAATTTTATGAAACTGGACAAATATATTGCAAAAAATAGATTTATTTTTCATTGGAAAAATCCACAAGAACCTACTGTAATCATTTAGAAAGTGTACATAATATCTATAGCCTCCTGTTGATAATACTAGAGCTGGCCCCCCTACGTCTGAATGTACAAGAGCTAAAGGATGCATAGCTTTATTGGATGATACAGGAAATACAGTCTGAGTATGCTTGCCAAATTTACAAGATGAATAAAGCAGTAAAGCTTGATCATTATGTGACACTAACTGTCGCATGCAATTGAGAACAGACTTGACAATTGCAGCACTAGAATGTCCTAGTCTGTTATGCCAAAGCTGATTATTACAATTAGTTTTAGCAGCAAAACACACAACAGAACTTGAAGAAGCTGATGTGAAGTGAGTCTTAGACTGCAAGCTAGATTGAGCAGTTGGCAGATGCAATCAATAAAGGTCATCTTTAAGTGTTCGCAGCGAAATAATCCTTCTGGACCGCAAATCCTTTACATAGCAATGAGTATCAAAGAATTCAACAGAAATTCTATTATCCCTAGTCAGTTTTCAAATACTTAAAAGATTTTTTGTTATGCCAGGAATATGCAATATGTCTCTTAGTATAAATGGCTCGGAAAATGTTGGTAAGTTGAATTTAGATAGACCAACATGCTGTATAAATAGCTCATTACCATTGCTAACTTGGAGTTTATCGGTGCCATTATAATGTGATCTGTAGCTTCAGAATCCATGTACCAAGACGGATCTATTACTGTATGAGAATCAGCAATAAGACCTTGAGCAGTGGTAGCAAGCACTTGAGAAGAAACTGTAGAAGCTAGAGTAGAAGGTAATGTTTGATGAACATGAGCTTGTAGTCGATAGTAATTAGCCATAGGAGATTGAGGCATGGCATTCGAACTACCAGAACCTTGGTAACTTTGATAGCCATGAAAATTTGTATCAAACCGAAAATAACATTGCAGTGTTGCATGCCTAATTTTATTGCATAATTGACAAACTAGCCTCCCACGACCTCCTGTTCGACCTCTTCCTCTACCTCCACGAAATGCAGTCTGTGAAGGTGCTCTAGCAAATGATTGTTGAGAGGAAAAATGAGCCTTTTGTCCAGAGGTTTTCTTAGCAGTAAAATGTGCTGAAGCAATACTTGCACTTCCAGAGAATATGCAGTATTTAATTGCTCTATTCGAAGTTCATGATTTTGCAAGAGATACTGTGCTTGCAAGGAGACTGATTCTTTTCGAGCAGTTAAATTTATCACAACTGCATCAAATTCATAAGATGTACAGAAGAAGTTCATCATCTGTGATCAGATTAATAGTAGCAGATAGTGTATGTGCTAGTTCTTTCATTTTAAGAATATATTGCCCGATACTCATAGAACCTTTCTTCAAAGATTGCAATCAATTTCTAATATGTAAAACCTGAGCCTTAGACTGTGTGAAAAACAAGCTTTCAAATGTTTTCCACAATTCATGTGAAGTGTGGCATCTTACTGTATGACCAAATATAGATTCGTGAATAGAAGACAAGAGCCAGCTCATTATGAACTGATCAATACGTTTCCAAGTAGTGAACTCAGGATTCAATTGACATATGATCTCAGATGAGCTTTCAGAAGGAATCTCTGATTGTCAAAGAGACAGAAATTTAGGAGGACAAGTGTTTGTACCTTCAACATAGCCATCCAGTTCAAGAGATCGCAGAGTAGGTAGCACAAGTGATCTCTAAAAGCCATAATTGGTACTAGTCAACTTCAGGTTCAACGTAGAAAGATTATAGGACAATGATACTTGTGAATTCATCATTTTAATTTGAACTAAGATTAGTGTTTGGCTGAATAGAAAATGTAGAAAAAATAATAGGATTTGCCATCAGAGAATCAGAGAATCACACTTTATCCGTGTGCTCTGATACCATAAAAGGAATTGAGAGATGAAAGATTATCTAACTATATTAAGTAATGAATTTGCTGTATACAAGAGTCAATACATGTGAAATGTGAGGAGCTACATGTGAACTGTGCTACTCTTCTTTTCCTAAAATTACTCCTAGAATTACGGAACAGATATAACTATATTAAGCAATGAATTTGCTGTATACAAGAGTCAATACATGTGAAATGTAAAGAGCTGCATGTGAACTGTACTGCTCTTCTTTTCCTAAAATTACTCCTAGAATTACGGAATAGAGATAACCAACTCTAACAGTTTCTCAACTTAGCTAACAGCACTACAGCCTTCTTTTCTCCTTCTTCTTCACATGAGCTACACTAGAGCTACACTTAGCTGAACTACTAATGTCAACATAAGCGACGTACAAAGATTAACATGATACGTAAACATTAGTACCACTAAGATACTAACTCAACCCATAACCATCACTACTCATATATTCCTAGATATTAGTATCACTAGGTACTGTGTCAACCTATAACCACCACTGCTCATATCACCTCCTAAAAGGACTGCACTAAGCGCAGAAAATTAAGAATTAATAAATACATGAACTGACCTTCACATACATAAAAATAGGGAAAATTACTAAAAAAATAGTGACATTTTCCATTAATTTTAACAGTACCTGTAACCTTCCTCCATGATTCCAGTAGAAAAAGACAACCCAGCTGATATTAACAAGAGAAGAATGGTCAATCTGTTGCTAGCGTCCCATAAAAAGTAGAAAAAGTTTTTTCTTTGAGCGTCCAATGTTTCTTTTGGTGGGTCTTGAACTTGAACACCATCAACCCCATTTTCCAAGTGAGAACCAAAGACATGTGCGACTCTTTGAATGCCCCCGAATTCCTTCAGTGAGTTCGGTTTCCTCTCTTTTACAATATTCCGAACAATAGCCCGCAGTTTAGCCTTGTTTTCGCTCTCGTTACACCCAGTAGGAATGTCAACGTCAATGACATGCTGGTCAACAGCAGCAACAGGAGTAGCTCTCTTGAGAGAGATGAAAATGCTAACAGTAACAACGTGAAAGCTTCGACGCCAGACGCTAGCGTATTTGTCTGAGGAGCAAGTGGTGCTGCTCGTGCTAATGAGCAAGCCAGCACTGAGAGAAGTAGCGTCGCTGTCGTCGTTAATAGTTGCCTGAAACATGTTGCTTCCGAGGAAGAATTTAAAACGCAGAACCAGAAACAATTAATTAATTAATTAATACAACAAATTCAGACAAGGAGTGTTGCGAAAGATTACAGCTAAGTTCAAAACCAGAACCAAACAAAGGTTGATCAAAAAAGAAAAGCACAACTATTTTTTACGACAATCGAAAAGACAATTTTTCTAGTTGCATTAATCTGGTGTTTTGTTTCAATTGTCCGAAAGCGCGTGGAAGAAAAAAGCGAATTTGTGTTGTTAATGCGTTTGGTCGGTGGCTTTTGCAATTACGTAAAATAGTAATATTAAAACCTCCCGTATTTTTATTATAAAAATTATTAAAAAAATATTTTGAAGAAAAAAATTTTCAAATTCAAGTAAATAATTTATTTATTTATACTTTTTAAAATAATTTTAAAGCTATTTAGATAAAAATATACAATTTCTTTATACAAACAACTATAAAACAATATAATTAACTCACCCAATATGAAATAATATGATTGAATAGATAATTAAATTGTATATTAATTTTTTTATTTGTTTTAATTTTTCATTATCTCATACTATTATCTCATATTAAAATTTATTAATTGAATCATATAAATTAATTGTATGTTATTCCAAACGCTCGTAGTATTTTTTTCAAAAAGATTTCTTCCAAATTTTTAAGTTTTAAAAGGATCTTTTAATACCATGCAATGCAAGAAACATCTTATAGTAGTAATAAAATATGTAAAATAATTTTTATATTTTCTAAAAGTATTGAATATTGAATATTTGTCTTCTAACTCATGGTGTCCTCATCAAGAAATTTCTAAGTTCATCTTTCAACAAAAATTCTCATTAAATAAAATCATTAAAAGCAATAAAATGCTCAAAATAAAATCCAATTTTTTATTCACCAAACAGGGATGAAGCTCTTTAGTGGCGAGTGGCGACTGGGGCTGGTGACCCACACTGAGAAAAAGAATCGTTAATAATATGAACCATATCTTTCTTCCTCCACACGGATACCTCTTAGCTTTCACAACGGAGCGAAATTTTTAGTTAATTTGTAAGTTGCTGCACTTTGGCGTACACTTTTTACTCGTCCATTTCAGCGAAAATTATTCTCTCAAATCAATGTGTATCAGTGTATGCCTTTAAGTGGAGTAAGGAAAATTTCTTTTTTCCTATCATCTAAGCAACAATGAGGTACGCAAATGATTTATCACTTCAATTCTTTCTTTGTCAATTATGGAGATGTTTGATTTGAGGGAAGAAAATGGATAAGGAAAATTTTCTTTTATTGACTTTGTTATAGAATCATTTAAAGCAAGGAATAACTTATATGGCTCAAGCAACAAAAACAGGTTGGAGTTAGTCTAAGATAGAAGCTTTTGAACATGTAAAGAGATTTTATGTAAGATATTAATCACGTTTTTTTCTTACTTCGTGTAGAGGGAAAATATCACATCTCTACGTAAAAGACAAAACTACCCCTGATGGGTTGGTCGGACTGCGTCAACTCCCGTTTTTGGTTCTTCAAGTCTAACCACTGCAAACACTAAAGGCGTGCGGCTGGGCTGCCAATTGAACAGTGTTACATGTATTTCTGATCTGAAATTTTCCGACCAAGCAGAAGATGCCAAAAGAGTAATAAGGTTTAAATAGGCAATAAGGTACTTACCCATGTTGAAATAGGCATAACTTCCTTTAAATTGCAGAACAATTCGTCATGCATTTTCATTAATGGTTTCTGTTAAGTGACTTCAAACTAAACAACCTTCGAACGTAAGAGCTGCGTGAAGAGTAGTTATTGACTCTTAATTGAGAAATAAACAGTAGTGATTGGCTGACCAATCATCAGTACTATTATCAGAATTTGGAAAATAGCCTTAAGGGTTGATTTTAGTATGAAAAGAAGATGCAGCATCATTTAAGTACAAAAATGACTTGAGTTTTATTTATTCACAGCTTGGAGAGGGGTGGAGAGAGGCACAACCTACCTACGCCAAGATAAGGGGAGGAGCAAGTTTCACAGTTACATCATCTCTGATATAAAATCAGACTAATACAGCAGTAGATTGACTAGTGAAAAGATTAGATTACACTGCTTTATTTACAATTAATACTGTGTGGTCACTTCTAATCAGCTACACCCTAGCTATAAGTCCAGCTCCCAACATCTACCTCTAATGATATGGGGAAGAGAATTAGAAGAGCAACACAGAAAAGGGAATCAGCATACATGAAAAGCATGGACAATGAAGCATCCTTGAGAAACCAAACTGAGACTGGAAGCCCTCAGATATTGAGGACCATATTACTAGACTCTTTGGACAGTACTTCTGATCAGCTACAGTACATCTAGTGAAAAGTCAGGGTAACGTCTGGGTTTTAATAATATGTTAAGAAAATGAACATTGTAAATGGAATACTTGACCATTGCAACATCCTTGAAAAGTAAATCTCAGACTGTGAACCTTAAGATATCGAATACAGGTTAAAGAGGAGATGAGGAATCATGTTTACACCGAAATGGATACCCCATAATAGGGCTGCTATAAGGAAACAGATACCCCACTGCATTCCGTTTAACCTTTCACATCCGCTATGAGGAAATGGCCTTCAAACTCAACAATCAGCACTTGCACAAACCCATGACAGTCTCCAAAGCCACAAAAAAGGTGCAGTCTCTTAGGACAACCATTAACGTTTCCTTCTTTCCATGGCCCATGGCATTGAACTGATTGAAAACCTGGCATACAGTGAAACTACTGAAGATGATGGATTTGAGGATTTCATTGTTCAGACTGGGTATGATAACTTGCCCCTTAAACTGAAAGATCAACAGAACAAAAGCCTGGCATAGAACTTGAACTACTATCAATTTAACTTGTGTAACTTCTCCAGGACGATGGAGATTCTCAGCAGCAAGAGTCACTGTTTATTTGGTTTGGGGTTTAACCGAAATTTCTTCAAGTCTTATAAGATTTGTATCGGGGACATAAATGTCGTAAAAATTACGATAAAAGTTGTAAACCCCTGTGTATAAGCCGTAAAACTGATTATTACAATTTCGTTTAAGATTCCTAAAATCTTAATTACAGTCGTAATTGACGACATAAAACTCATAAAGAGTAATAAAAATCGTAATGATAGTCACTGTTCATTTGGTTTATGATTTAACCGAAAATTCTCCAAGTCTTATAAGATGTGTTATTCATACGTAAATATGTTATTCTTTTCCTATATGTGAATTGTAATTATATTTTGTTTACGTGTATCTTACTTTCAATCATAAGTAAGCATGCTAAAACAATTTATTTCATTAGAGTTTGATTGAAATTTGAACTCAAATTTTTATATTCGACAATAATCCAGTAGATAAATTATAAATATAATAAAGATGAATGGGGTTATATGAACCCTAGTATACTTTCGCACCCTTTTATCTAAATGCATTCATTATTTTAAAACTTGATAATTCATTGTTTATCCAACAATTTAAATCATTTCAAAACTAAATCAACACAACCCGTAGAAATTAAAGAGTTTATTATTGTATTTAATGTAAATTTCCTAAGAAATTTAAAAATATATATACGTACCTTGATTTATTAATAAAATTAATTTTTTTCTTATAAATCACTTGTGTCATCAAATTTCATTGAAATTACGTGCTTTAAATGTATTTTTCATGCAATAAATATTGATTGATTAATTTAGAATTAAATATAAAAATTCTTCTAAAAAAATTAATAATTGTTATGTTACTGTATTTAGAAAGGGGTTTGTAAAGCAATTTTAGAGTTCATATAGTCCTATCTATTAATATTTGTTTTATAAAAGTTGATAAATTATATTTAAAATTAACTTATGTTTATTATTATAGGAAAATACCACGAGCTATTCCCGGATTTGATGATATTTTATGTACAGATAAATTGTTGTCCTTTAAATCATTATATTAGGGGTAAATTTGTAATTATGTTTGATAAGTTTTGAAAAGTAAAATGACTATCAATTTGTTAACTAATGATAACAAATTATGCGCTTTCCACTGCTAATCAACTACCAATATTCCTAAATTCTTTTGGATTAACTCGCTGAGATTTCATGCAATGATTATAGTTGAGTATATCTGTACTAACTCCGGATTGCATTTATGGATTTGTTAAAGGTATATATCAGTTCGCAATATCCTAAATGAAGAATTTCTTACAAAGCATAACTATTCACTGGAGGAGATGAAAAAACTATAACCAGAAAACAAACAGAGTAGCTACTGGCTACCAATTAACCAACAAATATAAGAGAATAAGACTATTGTAAATTTGTAATAAAGCTTCCCATTCATAACTGCTGAATGCTGGTAGTATCCCCAAGCAGCTAAATGGTAATAACATCGGACAATGGTACTCACTTTGAACGTTAATGACCTTTAAGGTCTTGGGTTCGAGTGGGGGAGGCGTCCTGGGACTTGTGGGCTTAACAGGAACAAAACCGTGAGGGACCGGTGGACTCCAGAGCGGACAATACCGATTGACTGTGCGACCGGACACAAAGTGCCACGTGGGGCTCACCTCTTGAAGGCGAAAGGGCCACAAAGTGCTACACGGGGGCCACCTCTTGAAGTCCGGGTCGTTACATAAAAAGACGCCTTTTATGTAACAGTCCACTCTGTGGGCCCCACACAACCCGGTATTGTCCGCTTTGGGATCCCCCGACCCCTCACGGTTTTGTCACCCGGTACTACCCTGTCTTGGGGAATGGGGCCTTATAGGACACCCTCTATTACCCTCAAGGGATTATTCTCAGGAGCGCCTCCCCCACTCGAACCCAAGACCTCAAAGGTCATTGGCGTTCGAAGTGAGTACCATTCGGGTAAGTTGCTCGAATGGTTTATGTAATGACCGGTCCCCTGCCCACCGGGGAACAGGGTATTATAGGACACCCTCTTTTACCCGCGTGTCAGGCTACAGTCGCACACAGTCCAATATTGTCCGCTCTGGGTCCACCGACCCTCACGGTTTTGTCCCCCGGTACTACCCTGTCGAATGGTACTCATGTTGAACTCCATTGACCTATGGGTCATGGGTTCGAGTGGGGGAGGCGCTCCTGGGAATAATCCCTTGAGGGTAATAGAGGGTGTCCTATAAGGCTCCGTTCTCCAAGACAGGGTAGTACCGGGGGACAAAACCGTGAGGGTCGGTGGGCCCAGAGCGGACAATACTGGACTGTGTGCGACTGTAGCCTGACACGCGGGTAAAAAAGGGTATCCTATAAGGCCCGGTTCCCCGGTGAGCAGGAGTCCGATCGTTACAACATCAATCACTATTATTAGTTAGTAAAATGATCTCTTGACAAGCTACGTTCTTTTATGCATAAGAGTTCAATAAGTAAACGAAAAAAGTAACCAAATTGTCAACAAGTTATAAACTGAACCAGCAAGAATATTTTCAGAGGGGCCAAATTGATAATTTTCATTAACAAGAGACGACGAAAGATGAAAATTGATCATGGGCATGAGATTTTGATACGCAGATATAGATTTACGCTTTAGAGAGCATCTAACGAGTTTTTCTCGAAAATTAACCTTTAAAGTTATGATCTAGGCTGTTGCAATCTAATAATCCTCAGAAGTGAAGAACTGAATATATAATTAGATAAAGGTTGAAGCACAGTTGAGAGGAAAAACTTACCAAGAATGTGAGGTATAAAATACTAAATTCAACCATGATAATCACACTCCAAATGGATATATCTGGATGTCATACTGGTCCATATCCTCGACTCCCCTTAGCCTTTGTCTCAGCTCCGGTTGAGGCCACCATAACTCCAATTTGCTGAAAGTCTTTATGCGCCATAGCTCTTCAGGAAGCTTTCTCAAGTAAGCACAAGGATTGATAATTAAGAATTCAAGTTTGGACATGGCTCCTGTCCCCATCGTCCACTCCCCTAGCCATAGCATTGATTTCAGGTGCAAAATTTTGAGGCTGGGGAAACCTCCTGGGGAACAAACCATCTTTCTTCCCAAATATGACTTGTGCTTTAGTTTGAGGACTTGAAGATGTGGCAGTTTTTCAAGCGTTGGCATGGGATCATCCTTTAGTTCTGTGTTTGACAAGCTCAGGTGGGTCAGACTTGGGGGAAACTGGTATTCACTCAGGATAATTGATGAGTGTTGTGAGATATTGGCTTCATTCACCAGCTTCAAGGACTCGAGGCAGAGTAGTCCAGAGAGGCTGTTGGACATGACAGATTGATAAGAACTCAAATTTCCAAATATCCGGAGGCTTTGAAGATTTGGTAGTCCGCCGAATATATCCCGAGTACAACTACTTGCGTGTAAGGCTGATATGAAATTCAGATCTTCCAGAGATTTGCAACATTCTCCTGGATGTGCGGGCAGATTAATGAAATAAAAATTAAGGTGCTTCAATTTCAGCAGCTTCCAAATGTCTTCTGGAGTGTGATAAATTTTGCTAGACGGCATGTCTAGAGTAAAAAGGCTGAGAAGGTTGCATAGTGACGAAGGAATGGTTGTGAGCGAAGGGATATTCAGCTTCAAATATCTCAAAAGAAGTAAATTCTCTATTCCATGGGGACATTGCTCGAGAATCAGAGTTCCTAAATCCAATACTCTGAGGAGTTTGAAGTTCTTAGAAATGTAATTGCAGTCATTTGGATGGTCGTCTATTGATACGAGGCACAGCAAAGACCTGAGATATGGGCCAGAATGCTTTAATGAAACAACATGACTCAGCTGTTCCTGAATGGAGGAAAATATGCTTCCTTCGCGTGTAGCCAAACTATAACGATAGGCCATCATAAATTCTATACTTCCAGCCGCAAGGATTAATACAGACCATGGAATAGTAGGAATATAGCATGTTTTGATTTCGCCTCTATCTCTTCTCTTCTTCACTTGAAGCAAGCCTCTATCTATTAGTTCTTCTAGATATTTCTTAGCCGTTGCAACATCGTTATCATGAATGAAACCTTCAGCTATCCACAGCTGATACAAATGCCTGGCGGCAATCTCAATGCCTACATCAAAGAGATTCAAATAAAGAAAGCAGGGTCTCAAGTAAAAGGGTAAACTGAAGTAAGAGCCCATTTGAAACTCTTGAACATCATCTTCGGAATATCCATCACAAATTTCCTCTAGTATCTTACGCCCGACGTTTGAGATGATGAAATGCAAGTCCTTGTATGTTAGTTTCACTGGTCCTGTCAAAGGAATTCCATCATCAAAAGAAAATTCCTCTCCGTTCTCAAAACTGAATTCTAGATAGTCCATGTTACTGAGTGTAAAAAGTACTCTACTTCGATTGTATAAATCAGGAAGGGCTTCTTTGAGATCATCCCATGTATCAATATCCCAGACGTCGTCAAGAACAATCAAGTACCTCTTGCTCGATAAGTAATCACAAAGAGTAGTTTTCTTTTGGTCGAAAGTTTTTTCCACAATTTCGCTCAAACAGGAAGAAGGCATCACACACTTCATTATGTCATCCAATATCTTCTCGGGATTTTTAGTAGTCACCAAAACCCAAGCGTGACAATCAAAATAATTCTTCACATAATTGCTGTTATAAGCCTGTACAGCTAAAGTAGTGTTCTCCAACTCATTGTCCCCACCAATTCCAATAAAGGAAAGTTGTGGCCCTCCCTCAACTAACAGATCCAATAACTCTTCCATCTTATCCTCTAAACCCTCCACGCCAGGTTCATCGTTGATGAGCTCCCTCTCCCCATCGCTTTGAACAGTCCCCGAAGATGAAGAAGAATGGTGGGCTTGATTTTGAGTAGATCTGAGTTGAAGAATTTGCTGAATCCTCCGTTTAATTTTAGGACTGAGCTTTCTTTGTAGGTCGTGAAGAGCAAGACGTAGCTTCTTGCAATTGCTTTCAGTTTCAGTCTTGTGTTGCAGTTGCAGAAGGGAGTTGATAATGCATGTGTCGATGGCCTTCTCACATTCACAGACAAAGTAAGCCATTTTTCGGATTAAGTGAAGCAATTCTCGCTTAACGGCCTCCTCATCGTTTCCGTCATCTGCATCCTCTCCATCTTCCTCGTCTTCAATGAGGTCCCCTTTGTCATCAGCATCCTCTTCACCTTCCTCATCCTTACCTTGATCATCGTCCTTGTTCTCAAAGTGGTCCTCCTTGACCTTGCCATGAGCATCCTCTTCATCTTCTTCGTCATCTCGTTTGTCCTTCTCCTCGTTGTCATCCGCATGCTTGTCAACATTATCATCCTCCTGGTCATCCCCAAAATCAGAGTCTGAGTCAATCAGATAGTCATCAGAGTCTGGGCGAATCAGATCGTCAAGTTCAAACTTGTATTGACATTCCTTTAGAAAAGATACCATGATTTCAATCTCAGATTGAAGATCCTGAAGCTGTTCCTTGGCTCCATCAAGCATCGTTCCTTCTTCCCCTGCTAACACCCTTCTCAACCTCTCTGAAAATAGTATAACATCCATCGCTCTCTTTAATCGACTAAGAGTGTGAACTCTAGCTTCAAAACTTACTGTAAAATGACTCCAAAAGCAAGGAAGCTCTGATGATTCAACCAAATTGAGCAACCTGCACGTGTTCTAACATCAAAAACTCTAGGTTTTGAAAAAGGAGCTAAATTTGCGGGCCTGTGTGTTACCCTCAGAACAACGGGGGTGAGGTGAACTTAGACCAAGCCTTGGGGGTGGCACGTTTTTTTCCCTATAATAATGTTTAATGTTTTGTTACTCCTTCAGCACTCGATAAAGTTGAAAGGCCATCAATAATGTAAGCATTCAAGAAATGGTGTTAGGTGTTGGTCAAATGGAAAAGCTTCACCGAACCACACATATCCGAGATTATTTAAGTTAATGGCCTTCAGTAATGCAAGCTTTCACGGGTCCTTGTCTGCCACTAGCGTATTCGAATCTTCAACTTTAGTAATAGCCTTAACTTTATTCACATTTTATCAGTGATATTCACATCTTATATGTGTTTTCAATATATATCTGACATGATGATACTCAGTTACGCCAATGTCCAGGATACTCTTGTTTTCTCAATATAATAAGGATACTCTTATTTCGAAAAATCACTGTCGACCCGAAGATCATCAAGTTCAAATTTGTATTGATGTTTAGAAAATAAACCACGATTTCGATCTCAATTTGAAGATTCTGAAAGTTCCTTCTCTCCCTCAAGCATTATTCCTTCTTCCCCTTCTAATACCCTTCTCAACCTCTCTGCAAATAGTATAGCGTTCATATCTCTCTCTTGATCCACTGCAAGTATGAACTCTTTGGGCGTATTTGCCACGCTGATTTGGATAGCATAGAGCAGGGAGATTGCATAAATTTTTTTTTTTTCGAAGTTGTATTTGGCGCAATCGGAAGCCTGGATGGTATAGGAAAATAGCGCACAAGAGCAGCATAAAGTGAACTAAAATAATGATTACATCCCACCATTTGTTAAAGTCCGGTAAGGGTATGGGACACTATGGACTATACTTTTTAATTTATAATATATAAAAATATATTTATATATTCTTTTCAAAGTAAAACAGTATAGCTATTGATTTATTATATTATCTTAAATAATTAAAAGATTTAATTAAATATTTAAACAATTTAAATTATTTAAATAAAATTTTGAAAATTTTAACATTTAATTAAATGATTTAAATGTAAGTTTAAATTTTAAATCTACATATTAAATTAGTTTTTATTTAAACTATTATATAATTCTTTTAATCTAATACTATACCAAACACAATACAATAATGCATGCACTTATTAAGATAATTGTTAGTTTGAATTTTTATGTTTCAATTAAAAATTTAAATGATATCATTTGTAAATTATTATAATTTAGTATAAATAATTAATCCAATCCAATTTAATATTTTTATCAAACACAATATTATTCAACATTTATCCAATACATTGATAAATCAAACATACTATGTAATATAATTTAATATAATACTATCTAATACAATTAAAATTATTCATATATAGATGTATCAAACGTAACCTATGCTGCACTTAATGTACCCTTAAACGTTAAAACTATCTAGTACAATTAAATTCAGTCATATAGAGATGTATCAAACGCAACCTATGGTGTACGTAATGTACCATTAAACCTTAAAACTTGAGACCCCCAAGTTTTAACACTTCCGTTAAAAAATACTTAGTGGTGTAAGCGCTCTAATGTCTTTTTATTGTTGAATACTAAATACGAAATTTCTATTACATTTATCTAGCTCGAACTCGTGACCTCTTAATTAAAACTAACTTGTGAACCACACAAACAATATAACATTTAAAAACGTAGACTTGCAACAATTTTATTTAACGTAACATTGAATATAAATAATGAAATTTACGATTAAAAATATAAAAAAGTCATAGAGTTAATCACTTTAAAATTAAAAATAAATAATGTGAATTAAATAACAATAAAATTCTCAATTAAAAGTTAAAAATATATTGATAATAATAAATAAATAATTTATAATTATAATAAATAGATTTGTAATTAAACATATAAGTTCATGATAATAAATAAATTATAGAAAAATTGTTAATTTAAAAGTTAAAAATATATTGATGATTATAAGTAAATAATTTAAAATCATAATAAATAAATTTATAAACTATAACATACTTTTCATTTATTATAAATTTATCTTTTTAATTAATAATTTTTCTATCATTTATTTATCATCATTAACTTATATTTTTAATTATAAATTTATTTATTATAATTTAAAATTATTTATTTACCATCATCAATATATTTTTAACTTTTAAATTAATAATTTTACTATTATTTATTCACATTGTATATCCTTAATTTGAAAGATAATTAACTCCATGATATTTTTTTGTATTTTTAATTATAAATTTCATGATCTATATTCCTTGTTATGTTAAATAAATTTATTGCATCACTAATTGTTGCATTGCTTGGGTGGTTCATAAGTTAGATTTGGCCAAGGAGTCACGAATTCAAGTCAGAAAAGTGTAATGGAATTTGCTTATTGAACATTCATCAACAAAAATACTTTAATGCCCTTCCACCGTTAAGTGTTCTTTAACGGAAATGTTAAAACGGGGGTTAAAGTCACTTTCCAAAACTTAACCCAAACATTGAGGGTGTCACTATATTTTTCTCTAAAACTTATTGTAAATGTAAAACAGCTTATTCAATATATCTTTTTGGAGTTGAGCTTCTAACAATAGATCTTTTATTAAAAAGTTATTGATTGTTTAATAAGATAAATTCAAAAACACTTATTATAATTAAATTATTAAAATAGATTTTTGTTATAAGGAAAGAATAAATTAAAAAATTTAAAATTAAATGAGGGTATTTTTAACATTTCAAAACTTTAAAAATGTTCAAAAAGAGCTTTTCTCAAAACTTTAATTTTGGGCTTTTCCTAGTAGATGTAAAACAGCTTTTTTAATCATCCATAAGCTCTTCTCATTTGACAATCAAATGACACAAAAAAATATTAAAAGAGCTTTTAATACTAAAAAAACTCTTTTAGCTAATAGAGAATCCTAAACAAAGGCGTTCTAATTCAACTAAATTGGGTTACAGTGCCCAAGTTCCAAAACTGTTAGGCCGTGAGAAAGAGGGAAATTATAAATACCCCTGTTTTTTCACCAACAGTACTTTGCCTCACTTTTAAAAAAAGTAACGTAGTAACCCTAGATTCCATCTTGTAACTCAAAATCTTCTGTATGGAGGCGTATTTATCCTCAATTGTATACTTCAATAATAATATAATAATATAACCAAGGAAACTAAAGAACTTGATTATAAAAACACAATTCAAAAAAAAAAAAAACCCATAACCACAAATAAAAAAGGACTCAAATCCGATTTCTACCCTTAACTTAAACTTCAACGTTGTAGGGACATAATTGGAATCAAGCTTGCATAGATAAATATAATACATAAAAAATACGTGAAAGACAATAATAATAATTAAAAATAATATAAATAATCAAATAATATTTGAAAATTTAATTTCAATCACACGATATCGTTTTGTAGCCTCCCAACATTTCACCATCACACAACCTCACCTAGGGGTGCACACAGGTCGAGTCGGGTTTGGTTTTGCCCAACCCGACAAAACCCGATACATGATCGGGTTAGACATTTTAAACCTATAATCGGGTTTCTAAAGCATGTAACCCGATATATAACCCGAATGGTTAGGTTGTTCAAGTCTTTCGGGTCCACTCGACACTCGATACTTACATGTCAAGTCCTATCGGATTCACAACCGACAGTTGATATCAAACTATTTTCGAAGATATAGAGTGTAGGATGATGCATCCGACACTCGACACTATCTACTCGACATGTCGAGTTTCGGATTCACAACCGACATTTGATAATAGAAAGGTTGTGAATTCGATATGACTCGATATGTAAATGTCAAGTGTCGAGTGTCGAGTGAAAAAGAATTCATCCGACACTCGATTTCTTCGAAAATAGACATCACAAGGGCACCAAACTAAAACTAAATCTTGAGATTCCACCTACTTGGATTGAAAAAGAATCAATTCCATATTTCTAACAACATCAAACAAAAAAAAAATGAGAGGAAAACATAATCAATATTCAACAAGGTCACCAAGTTGTAAAAAATCAAACTAAAACTTAAAGTTACCAATCGAATAAAAACTTAACAAGTCTTAACAATGCAAAACTCAAATTCAGTAATGAAAATATGTTGAATTAGTTATTACCAATGAAATTGGCACTCATCAATCAACCTCCAGTACTGAATGCTGACTCTGAAGCAACAGTGGAGACTGGTATAGCAAGAACATCCTTCGTTATACGTGATAACACAGGAAAGTTGCCTTCATTTAGTTTCCACCAAGCCAAGATATCAAAATCCTCAGTTCGCCCCACCAAATTGGCATTGTTTAAATAAGTATCCACCTCATTTGATGTTTCTGACTTGGTCAAATTATTCATAAACTTTACAGTTGGATCTACCCATGGCTTTACCACCTGAACTTTATCACTCAATGATGAGGTTAGGATATGACTGACAGGGGGTTTTGACACTTCAACATTACCACTTTTGAAAAGCTATCTACTAAAGGCTTATAAGTTTCATAGAGCTTAAATAACAATGTTTTAACCCCCATTATCATTTGCTCTGTCTTAATATCACTCTAAAAACTTCTCCAAGTAAAATCAAAGTACCTAATTTCGAATCTTGGATCAAGCACAATTGCAATGAGCAAAATCTCATTAAATTTGTCAAAAGACCCAGAGTACTTGTCAAATTTCTTCTTTATATTTTTTGCCATATCACACAAAACACTACTACTTTGTTCTTGCAACTCAATCAATTGACTATGAATCCTCCATATCCCATTAAATGCAATATGTGATGTCACAGTCAAAGAAGCATTAAACTTTAAAGTTACTTCATAAAAATTCTGTAAAAAAACTAACAAACAATCTATCTTGATCCCAATCCTCTTCTGTAGGTGGTCCCAACTTGTTATCCTATGTAAAGTAGAGTTTATAGTGTCCATCCTCTTCCTTCAAATGATCAAGTGCTTTTTGAAAATGTAAAGCACTCTCCAACATCAAATATGTAGCATTCTATATAGTGGGTACATCCGTTACTGAATTTCCCTTGTATTGAATTTTTTCATGTTCAACACAAGACTGAAATCTGTGTAATCTTGCAGCAGATGATCTCACATAACGCACAGCATTACGAAAACTAGCAATAGACTTATGAAAATCCTTTAAACCTTCACCAACAATGAGATTAACAACATGGGCAAGACAACGAACATGCAAGTAATCTCCACTAAGAATCAGCCCGCTATCTTTCCAACCCTGTACCTTTTTCTTTACATAATTGATTGCCACTTCATTTAGACTAGCATTATCCACTGTGATTGTAAATATATTCTCTAATCCCCACTCAAGTAAGCAAGACTCGGTTTGCTTCCCAATAGTTTCCCCTATATGATTCACAATTTGAGAGAAACACAAAATCCTTTTGTGCAACCTCCAATTATCATCAATGCAATGTGCAGTAATTACCATATAACTCAAGTTCTGTATTGAAGTCCAAATATCTGTGGTTAGTGACACCCTAACCTTGCTTGCTTTGAAATACTTCTTCAAATTTTTTTTCCCAAAAAAAAAGAGAAATTTTCTTTTGCTACCGTTGTTCTTGATAGACATTCAAATTTTGGACACACAACTTGCATGAGATGCCGAAACCCTTTACTCTCTGCAAACTTAAATGGTAACTCATCTATAACTATCATCTCCATAACCGTCCTTCTAATTGCCTCCTTATCAAAGCTTATACCTACAAGTTTACTCGCACTTTCACTTTCTGTCTTTTTTGGACCAAAAGAAACAACTGTTTGTTTTTTGGACATTCAAAGAAATGAGTTGTGCAATATCACAACCCCAAGTCGTTCAGTAATTGTCAACAACATAAAAAATTCTCACTATTGTTTTGGACAACTATGTTGTGTTAGTTCACGATCCGTTCGTGTAAAAAAAAAAATTATTTTAGAATTTAGTCATGCAAAAAAGTTATATCTACAATTCTGCATGACCCAGTTATTCAATAAATGAGAACTTAGTAAAATCACGAAATTTTGCACAACTAGTCGTCCCACTTACACGACCCAGTCATACAAAAAGTGAAATCTAGAATTTTGCACGATAGGATTGTGTAGTAAATAAGAACATTAATAAAATATTACGAAATTTTGCGTGATCTAGTCGTGCAAAAATGTGTAATCTAGAATTTTGCATGACCACTTGCACGACCCAATCATGCGCTAAATGAGAACTTTAATACAAGAACCACAAAATTTTGCACGACCTGGTCATACTACTTGCACGACTCGGTCAAGCAAACAAGTGTAATCTGGAAATTTGCACGACTAGGTCATGCAAATGGCACGACTAATCGTGTAGTAGATGAGAACTTCATAGAAATAGCACGAGATTTTGCATGACCAAGTCATGCAACTTGCACGACCTAGTCGTGAGTATTTGTGAACATAAAAATTTCACTATTTTTTCAATTTCCCAGTCCTGCTACTTGCACGACTCATTCGTACAAGAATCGTCAACGACATTCTAAATTGCAGAACTCATTTTTTTGCATGATGGACACTTAAACTAATACATCGTAGTCGTGCGATACATCGTTGTAATTGATAATGTCAAGTGTCGGTTTTATGTAAAATGTCAAGTGTCGGTTTTATGTAAAATGTCTTGGTGGCGAGTGTCAGTTGAAGCATCTAACAGAACTCGATACCGTATGTTGAGTTTCGAGCGAAAATTGACACTCGCCATTGTTTTTGCGGCGATGAAATGCGTCAGTTTTCACAATTTTTTCATACATCTAACCAAAAAATCAACAAAATAACACTTTATTTAGACCCAGAAATATAGAATAAGTACAAAATACAAGCCCAAACTCAAATCTCAAATTCAAAATCTCTAAAATCTATCCGAAATATTCAAACACAGAATAAGTTTCTTGTTCCTCTTGCTGCGTTTCGGACTGCGTTTCTAACGATGTCGAGGGTGTTAGAAGATAGACAACAACAGACGGTTATGAAAATAGGACACAGTTATAAAAATAAGAGGAGGGTAGTGAAGGAAAGAGGAAAATAAAGAGTTATTAATAAATTAAATTTTAAAGGGTATTTTAGTTTTTGAAGAATGTGTATATGATATGAAAATTTTTTAAGATGTATTTAAATTTTATTTAAGATCCCTTAAAAGTATCTATTTTTTTTTAAATAAAGAACAAAATTTTTCGTAAATAATTAAATACAGTATTTTTTTAGGACTAAATTTTTATATTTCACTTTTTTGAAGAATGTGAACTGTACTCCTATTAAACTAAATCCTCGTTTTCAATTTTTTTAAGAATATGAACTGTACTCCTATTAAACTAAATCCTCGTTTTTCAATAATGGAAGCATTCAACGCACGATGTTAGGTGTAAGTCAAATATCAAGGGTCACATCAATAATATAAGCTTTAAAACTTTATCTTTTCATGGGTCCTTGTCTGTCACATGGCATTTTTATATTTTATCCATATTATATATCTTGCATGATGCTCACTTGCGCCAATGTCTACAGAGAAAAAGACAAGAGAAATAAAGTAAGCTCGTGCTTGTGAAGTCGTGGTATGGAAATGTCGATTGAAAAAAAAAAAAAAAGTATAGAATAATATTGAAATTTAATATAATTAATCATATAATTTTAAATAAATTTAATTATTGCTCAGTGGTTACATATTTCAAAGATCTTGAGAAATCACATATAATTAAAATAAAAATGAAAAAAGATTGAAGCATTAATTGTGATTTAACTTTTTCTAAATGAATCTCAAATAAATATGGTTACAAGGAGTGATTGTTAAATATGATTGTTAAATATTGTTGCAAATGAATGCAGGAGTTTTGCATGTCATGTATCCCTATATGACTTAGTCATGCAGTAATTATGAACAACATTTAAAGCTCACCTTTTGTTTTTATAATAGTACACTACATAGCCATGTTATTTATTCCTGCTTTGACTTGCCTCAATCGTCGGTAATTATTAATTGCTTGTTCATTATCATCCACAAAAGGACTATGCAGATTAGCCATTTCAAAGTAATGCAATCTTATTTGTTTTCTATAATGCTTAGCTATAATATGAAGAAAACATGACTACAATAACATTTAAAAAAAGGTTATTGTATAGCACGATAACCATGTGTTAGTATAAGTGTCCATCATTCAAAGAAATGAGTTCTGCAATATCGCAATCTCAAGTTGTGCAGTAATTATCAACAACATAAAAAACTCTCACTATTATTTTGGATAACTATGTTATGTTAGTTCACGATCCCGCGCAAAAAATATTTTAATTTTGAAATTTAGTCATGCAAAAAAGTTATATCTACAATTTTGTATGACCCAGTTATGCAATAAATAAGAACTTAATAAAATCACAAAATTTTGTACAATCTCGTCGTCCACTTACACGACCTAGTCGTACAAAAAAGTGAAATATAAAAAAGTGAAATCTAGAATTTTACATGATTGGATCGTGCAGTAAATAAGAACTTTAATAAAATATTGCCAAATTTTGCATGATCTAATCGTACAGAAATGTGTAATCTAGAATTTTGCATGACCACTTGCGCGACATGCGCTAAATGAGAACTTTAATACAAAAATCACGGAATTTTGCACGACCTGGTCATACTACTTGCACGACTCGGTCAAGCAAAAAAGTGTAATCCGAAAATTTGCACGACTGGGTCGTGCGGTAGATGAGAACTTCATACATATAGCACGAGATTTTGCATGACCAAGTCGTGCAACTTGGACGACCTAGTCGTGAGTATTTGTGAACATAAAAATTTCACTATTTTTTTAATTTCCTAGTCCTGCGACTTGCACGACTCATTCGTGCAAGAATCGTTCAACGACATTCTAAATGCAGAACTCATTTCTTTGCATGATGGACACTTAAACTAATACATCATAGTCGTGCGATACATTGTTGTAATTGCGAATGTCGAGTGTCGGTTTTACGTAAAATACCATAGTGGCGAGTGTCAATTGAAGCATCTGACATAACTCGACACCGTATATCGAATGTCGAGCAAAAACTGACACTCGCCATTCTCTTCATCACGACGAAACTCGTCAATTTTTACGATTTTTTCACACATCAAATCAAAAAATAAATAAAATAACACTTCATTTAACCCCCAAAATACAGAATAAGTATAAAATACGAGCTCAAATTCAAATCTCCAAATTCAAAATTCTTGAAATCTACCCCAAATACCCAAAGACGGAATAAGTTTCTTGCTCCTCTTACTGCGTTTCTGACGGTATCAAGGATATTGGAAGCAGGATAACAACAGACGATAATGGCAATAGGACACAGTTTTGAAAATAAGAAGAGGTAAGTGAAAGAAACAGAGAAATAAAGAGTTTATGAATAAATTGAATTTAAAAGAGTATTTTAGTTATTTTTCGAAGAAAGTGTCTATAGCATTAAAATTTTTCAAGAGTATTTAAATTTTATTCAAGGTCTTAAAAAGTGTCTATTTTTAATTTTTTTAAAATAAAGAACAAAAAAAATACTGTAAATAATTAAATTCAGTATATTTTTTTTAAGGATTAGGTTTTTATATTTTACTTTTTTCAAGAATATGAACTGTATTCCTATTAAACTAAATCCTCGTTTTAGGAGTCCGGCCTTCAATAACCGAAGCATTCAACGCATGAATTTGGGTCTAAGTCAAATATCAAGGGCGTCGGGGACTTCGATAATGTAAGCTTTAAAACGTTATCTTTTCACGGGTCATTGTCTGCCACATGGCATTTTTATATTTTATCCATATTATATATCTTGCATGATGCTCACTTGGGCCAATGTCCACAGATAATAAGACAAGAGAAAATGAAGTAAGTTCATGCTTGTGAAGTTGTGATATGGAAATGTCGATTGAAAAAAAAAGGATAGAACAATATTGAAATTTAATATAATTAATCATATAATTTTAAATAAATTTAATTATTGCTCAATGGTTATATATTTCAAAGATCTTGAGAAATCACATATAATTAAAATAAAAATAAAAAATGATTGAAGCATTAATTGTGATTTAACTTTTTCTAAATGCATCTTAAATAAATATTGTTGCAAGGAGTGATTCTTAAATGAGTCGTACTGGTGGAGATAAAAATTATAGAATAATGGATCAATAATTGATTTTACTTGAAATCTTTCTCAAATAAGTTAATTAATGACTCAGGCATCAGGATTTATGTAAATTTTGAAGGGAAAAAAAAGTGTCATGGAATTGTCCCTATTATCTTTACAAATAATTTTATATAGAATAATAATACTCATTCTAAATTATATTTATTTGATTAACAATTGACAAGTTAATAATTTGATGATGTGATGAATGATGTGATATTATAAATACATATCATGTTATTTGTGATGCATGATAATCAAAATAAATTTTGAGAAGTAGTTTTGCTGTAATATGAATGAATGTATAACCACGAAAGATGATTGGTTAATTTAATAACAATAATACACTAAAAATGATGTAATGATGTATGCAACAAAATGGATGCATAGAGAATGCAAACGTTTGACACTAAATACAAATTTAGAAAAAGTAATTAACCCCAGTTGATTTCTAAACAAAAGAATTTTAAAAGGCCAATATACACAAGTAATTGGCACTTGCTATAGTCTTCAATCATTTTTAAAATTATATCAAGGGAAAGCGATCCCAAAGTTTCGGGACTGACTACAGTCCAGCTGCGTACCCATATGCAGCTGGCTTTTCTTGTAAACGCGGGTGCAAAAGTTATAAATACAACTTTTGCTCCAAGTAAAAAATTGAAAAAGCAGCTGATGTACCCGTACATCAGCTGCACCGTAGCTCCCTCCCAAAGTTTCACCTATCTACACATCCTAGATTACTGCTATAATTTTTTACACTATAAAAGGGTTTTGTTAGGTACATTGGATATAACGTATATTAATTTTTAAAATTATATAAAAGTTATAAATATATTTTTATTTATAATTTTTATATAATTTAAAAAATTGACGTCAGCCATTATACAGTTAAAAGGCCTCGGATAATGTAAGCTTTAAAATGTTATCTTTCACAGGCCCCTGTCTGCCACCTGACAAATACGAGCTGTCTGCCACCTAACGTATTCGAATCTTCAACCTTGGCTTTAGCCTTAACCTTTATTCACATTTTGTCAATGTTTGAGTCCATCTTATATATTTTCTTAATATTGTATCTTACGTGATGATACTCAGTTGCGCCAATGTCGACAGAGAATAAGTATATCTTATTGCAGCATAGCAATAGTAGTAAAAACCATTCTGCAGGCATTTTATATCTTATGCTGTCTTTCCCAGTTACATCACACAGTGTTGCAAGATTTTAGAGACTCTAATGCCTCATCATTTTCCTATCTTATAACCTTGTTGCTGTTGTTAACAATTCTTTAACTTCTATTGACGAAGATGTGCTTTGAATGTTGTCTATCAACAGTTTCCGAGTCCGCCGCATCATGTGTTTTAGAGCGCTTATGGACTACAACCGAGAAGCAGATTCTTTACCTGGTGCGATACACAAGTAACCTGAAAAACTTCAGGAAGAAAGCTGCAGAACTGACTGCTACTAAAAACGATCTTCTCAAGTTAGTGGATGATGCCAAAGACAAAGGAGAAGTAATCAGAGAAATAGTGCTGAATTGGCGCGCTGGAGCTGTTCAAATTGAACTTGATGCAGAGCAGCTGGAAGAAGAAATTGAGAAAAGTGGTAGTTGTTGCCATAAATGGCACCTAGATTGGCGCACCCGTCACCGGTTAAGTAGACTTGCCAAGAAGAAGATTGATGACATCGACGCCCACCTCGAGCAAGGCAAGTTTGACAGCATATCAATATCTTTCCCTGCGCGCCCTGCAGATTTAAGATCCTTACCCACTTCCGATTTTGTGCTTGTGGGATCTTCAATGAAAGCACTAAATGATATCATCCAAGTACTCAAGGATGAGACGAAATATATTATCGGGGTACATGGATCTGGGGGAATCGGTAAAACAACACTGATGAAACAACTGGTGAAACGAGTTCACGAAGAAGTACCTTTTGATAAGGTTGTACTTGTAAGCGTAACTGAAACAAAAAACGTGCGAAGGATTCAAGATGAAATTGCAAAGCTTCTTGGATTTGAAATTGAAGGAGATAATGAATATCAAAGGGTGGCCACTTTGTGCTATAGACTGAAGCAGAGACAGAGGGTTCTCATCATATTGGACGATCTCTGGGAGAAACTGGATTTGGCAGATGTAGGAATTCCCTATGGAGAGGAGCACAAGGGTTGTATAGTTATTGTAACAAGTAGATCTGAAGAGGTATGCAATGATATGGAGTCCAGCAAAAATATACTAATCGAGGAGCTCACAGACGAAGATAGATTGAAATTGTTCAAGATAAAAGCAGGAATCAATGATTCCAATGATTTCGATCTAGCAGCTGAGGAGGTTGTAAGACAGTGTGGAAAACTTCCCAACTCAATTGTAATAATTGGAACAGCATTGCGAAACAAGGATATCAAAGACTGGAATGACGCCATCAAGAAAAAGAAAGATTCCGAGGTAATTAAAATTGATGGAATTCCAGAAGAAGTGGTCTTATGTGTAACTCTTGGTTATGATCAATTAGAAAGAGTGGATAAAGCTTGCTTACAGTTCAGTTGCCTGTTTCCTCCATATTACAGTGTTTCCATGGAAGAATTTGTCAAATATGGATTGGTGGATAAGCTATTTCCTAATGTTGACTCCTTGGGTGAAGTTTGGAACAAAATACATCCAGTTGTGGAAAAGCTCAAGTCTTCTAACCTGTTGCTGGAGGGTGATATAGAAGGCTGTTATAAAATTCATGATGACACAAGAAAAGTTGTCAAATTCATTGCATCCAAAGAAGGCGACCATTTTATAGCTGAAGCAGGTCTGCAGAAAGGTTGGCCCAAAAGAGACCTGCAAAAATGCCAGAAGTTGTCATTGATGGACAGCAACGTTGCTGAGCTACCTGATAGTCCTGAATGCCCTGGACTTCTCACTTTGCTCCTGCAAAATAATGTTCTTGAGAACATTCCAAAACTTTTCTTCGACAATATGAGGGAACTCGAATATTTAAATTTGAGTTACACTAACATCTCATCGCTGCCGATGTCTCTTGAGTGCTTAAAAAAATTACGTTCTCTTCATATAGAGAACACTCATTTGACAGATGTAACGTCCGTGAAAAAATGTCATGAGCTTGAGATCCTTATTCTGAAAGGGTCTAGCATTGAGCGGCTGCCAATCGGACTAGAAAAGATGACCAATCTGAAGCTTTTGGATTTGTCAAGCAATCTGTTCCTTAAAGGCATTCCATCCAATGTGATATCAAAACTCTCTCAACTTGAAGAATTATACATTGGGAATAGTTTCGGTGATTGGGATGTCGAAGGAATTGGGAACACTTTCAGTAATTCTGGTGTCAAAGAAAGGGAGAGCAGTTCCAGTGATTTGGAGCTTGAAAGAAATACAAAGCAACGGAATGCTGCGTTCTCTGAAGTGGCAACCTTGGCTCGCTTGACTGTCCTTTACATCCATGTCAAGAATACTAAAATATTATCTATAGATTTTGATGGCCCTTGGAAAAACCTTAAGAGATTCCGAATTTGCATCAACGACGATTACTGGGAGATATCATCCACAAGAAGCATGCACCTGAAGAATTTATCAAGCAATCTTGCCAACTGGGTAAAGCTGCTGCTTGAAAGGACAGAATACTTAACTATTACTCGTTCCCAAGATATTGAACATTCTGGGAAAATAGATGTGCAGGGCCTTGCAGGATTGATTAGTATGCATCTAAGAGCCTGTAGCATGCATCAACTATTCCTTTCTAGTTTGCAACCGAAAGTTCAGAATCTGGAGGAGCTCCATGTCGAGTTCTGTTACTCACTGAAAGAAGTATTTTGCTTTGAGGAGATTGAGGAAGAACAAGCCGGGTTTACAAAATTGAGGGAATTAATATTGGTGGGTCTACCAAAACTTCTGACTATATGGAAGGGGAACCATTCAGCTGCACAACTTGAGAGCCTCAAATTGATGAAGGTGAAGGAATGTGGAAAATTGAGAAACCTCTTTCCAAAGACTTTGGCCAATAGGCTTCATGCATTAGAGCAGCTTACCGTACTCAAATGCGACAAGCTGGAAGAAATTGTATCAGCTGATGAAGCAGAGGTGGCACAAGAAGCTAAGCCAAAAACAAAGTTTTCAGATGTACCAAAGCCTATGTTCTTCCAGAATTTGCAGAAGCTTATAATTTCAAAGTGCAACAAAATGGAGAGGGTCTTATCACTCACAATTGCTCAAGGTCTACATCAGCTTGAAGAACTTACAGTAGTTAGTTGCAATAAGATGGAGGCAATCATTTATGCAACTTTTGAAGAAAGAGAAGTAGAAGACCAAGACTTGCTTCCTAAGTTGAAGATCCTGGCAGTACAAGATCTCCAAAATCTTGATTCCTTGTACAGTGGAGAAGTTCTCAAATTTTCTTCTCTCAAAGAGTTGACAGTGTGGGATTGTCCAAAACTCAAGCAACTTCCTCTGGCTTCAGACAGTGCACCAACCTTGAGGAAATTTAGAGCACAATCAGCCTGGTTCGAGGGTTTACAGTGGAGCCCTGAGCGTGGATACAACAAAATACGTCTGCCAAAATTCCTCACTGAAGAGTAAGTGTAAAAATTCCAAGTTCCTCTTTCATGAGTTTTATCTCTGATGATGATTGATTATAGCATTCTCTAAAACCTGATTTCCCGCTGATAATTCTTAGTATTTACAGTCCCAAAACTGTGGCTGCTAAAGATTTTACATTTAAACCTTTCTACTTCAGTCTTTAGACCAGTTTCTAATTTGCATTCATCAATATTCTCTTTGGACCTCCCAGTTCTACTACCAGGGGCTACACTTACCAAAAACAATCACAATATGCTTCTTACATGATCCATCTAATTCCAACCAAGCTCCTATCAAAATTCAACACTCTTGACAATGGCCTTTTTTAATGCAGGGAATGAATTGCGGCTAAGAGTAAAAGCATTAAATCTCTAGTGGCTTTGGTGGAGGCACGATCACTCTGTGAAGACTCATCGAAATGTTTATTTTTTCTGTGCATAGGCTTGTGGTTGTCTTTTCTTTTTAACTAAATGATGAGGAAAGAACAAGACAGTTTCTTTTGTTGTTTATTTCTCCGAGTACGATATCTTTATATCGATTGTAGTTCTGCTGAAACAATCAACTTTATGTTTATTAATACTGTATTGGTTACATAAATGTGTACAATTTTATAAGTTTTATTTAAAAGAATATAACTATAGGTTATAAATTAGGAAAAATTGAGAAAATAGACAAAATTAGGGGTCTCATTGAAAAATGGACACATCTTGAAAAATTTTCATGCTATAGACATTTTCTTGACAAAAAGACTCAAATACCCTTTGAAATCACTTGCACGTGATTACCTGCATCCGACACTCTTTTTGGGATGAAATTGTCAAATTACAAACTATGGAGACTAAAAAGAAATTACACTTTTGATTTAGAGCTATATATTATGCGGAGACTTATGTGTTCGACACTCAACACTCGACACAACTCGACACTTGACACTTCTTTGCATCTGACATAACTCGACACTCGATATTACTTGTATCCGACACAACTCGACACTCGATATGTATGTATCGAAAAGTGTCGAATCGTGTCGGATTCTCGATAACAGTCTATTTTCGAGGAACTCGACACTCGACACTCTATAAATATCCGGCACTCGACACTACACATTTCACCACTTGACACACGACATTTCACCACTCGACAACACTCGACACTCGACACTCGACATTTCCTCCCTCTAAAACACTCGACACTCAATATTTCACCACTCGACAGACACTCGACACTCGACATTACATAACTTGACACAGACTCGATAGGTTGTTTTCGAGTGTCGAGTGTCGAGTGTCTTCTTCTTCGCGATGTAACACTGGATTCACAACTCGTTTCATCGGTTTCACACGTATTAACCTACAAAAATCATATTATAATACTCGATTTATCCTTAAATAAGTTTACAAATTCTTCGGAAGCTCAAATCTCGAATTCAAATTTCCTAGAAATTAAATCAAATCTGAAAAGAGGGAGATGAGTTTTGGTCGTCTGAAGAGAGAGAAATAACACTGGATTCACAACTTGTTTCATCGGTTTTTACACGTATTAACCTACAAAAATCACATTAGTTTGCACCATACATACTTCTCACTTAGTTTAGCTGCTGCAGAGACTGTAATGACATGAAAGGAACTAAGAGAGAGAGATGGGTTTCGGTCTTCTGAAGAGAAAGAAATAAGGCTTTGGAAAAAAATTGAATAATAAGGGTAATTGGGTCTTTTTGTTAAGAAAGTGTTTATGGCATGAAAATTTTTGAGAATGTGTCTATATTTCAACAAGGGTTTCTAATTTTATCTATTTTCTCAATTTTTCTTATAAATTAACACCTTAATTTTTAGATCTCAAATGATACATCATACTTTTAAAATTAACACAATTGGTGATTCAATAAATGATTATTTCATCGTAGAACAATTATGTTAAAATTTCAATTAGAATCTCTTGAATTAATTTCCTTTGCAAACTGAGAAATAAATGGAAATTCTATGGATCGTTATATACTATTGACTTTGATACAACATCAAAAAGAAACATACGTACAAAAAATTTAATCACAACCAAAATAAAATCTAATAATAGAGATTATTCAGTCTCAACAATAATTCTTTCCCCATCAAACACACTAGAAATTTCAACATATTTGAAACAATATCTAAAAGACTTCGGGAAGCCTGAAGTTCATCCATCTTTTGGAAATCAGTCACTTCAGATGAAAGTTCTTCCCAAGGTCGGTAAAATGGTAGCCTGTACAAAATGCACAATTACTGTACGAGTATAGCAACTGTACCAAAGCAAAATCCGTAAAATGACATGCACAAAATATGGTGAAAGGATTTAGACTGACAATATAATTATAGGAATGACAAACGTCAAAGCGTGTATGACAAAATCACAGTCAATCAATGCAGGAGGAAAAGGCAAAGGAAGAATTCAATATTTTCAGTTGTTAGCCAAAAGTTCATGCAAACCCTTTGTCCCTTTGATGGCGTGAAAATAACAGAAATTACTGGAGATCGCATGGACGATGTACAATGATTTACCAAAACAGAGGTTTTTCAGAGATGAATATTAATTTGATCTCTTCATGAATACAATATTAAAAATTCCATAGACATAATAAATAATTAAATAACAGCATTCATAAATTAAATAGTGTATAAACCTTTTTGGAGTGTTTTGTTCATTTGATATCAAACAAAAACCTTCCGGTGGCTATTATGGAAAACCTTTTTCCAATCAAACAGAGAAGGATTAACTGAAATGTCTAACCGGAACATTGATTTTAATCAATGAACCAAAAAAAAAAAAAAGAAAATGTTTTTCATTTTATGAAAATATGTTAATTAAAAGACTATAAGGTTCTGACTTCTGAGTATATTCTCCAAATACTTTTTAAGTGATAATAAAAGAAAAAATTTATCCATAACGTTTATGACTTTCCAATACGGATTAGCTTCAGGAGGACAACGTATCCTCAGCCACAGCGATGCAACGGAAGGCATATGATATGATCAAGCTTCAAACTTGATCCTGATCCAAAATTAACAAAGAATCATAATATTTGAAAATACATTTTCACCTAATAATTTGATACTAAGTCAAGTAGAAAGTCAAAAGAAAAATAATTCATTGAATGTATCAAAAGATAGTAACTTAATTCCTCGTATTGGTTTTGGATTGAGGGGAATCCAACTCAAGCAGTCTTTCAAATTGAACCAGTTTGGAGTTGTTATTTGCTATATAAAAAAATAGCTTCTGTTTTGTTACGAAAAAATCAGCTTTAAAAAAAAAGGTGGTAGAGTGTTTGGTAACCAATTTTTAAAAACTATTTTGCATTTCAAAAACAGGATAGTGGTGTTAGGGATTATTGTTGTTGTAACTTTTATTATGTATAAATGATCAAAATAGACATGTGTATTACCACTTTGTAGAATGTTTAACTATTAAATTCATAATTAATTTTTTTAACTTTTTAGAACAAATTCTATTACAATTTTATTTTTAATAAACATAATATTTTTAAAGTATAAACCATTTTTTAATTTATGTAAAATTTATGACAGTACAACTTATATCAAAGTCTAAATTTAATTTTTAATTTATATTATAATCAAATTAATTTAAAAATTATAATTTAATATGAAAAATCTACATATTTATTAATGAAATAATTTAAATTTACTATAATATAATAAATTAATAAACATGATTTTATGTTTTTCTTAATTATTAATGTTTATTGGATTTGTTTAATACATATTTTTAATTTAAATTAATTCATTTAATTTTAAGTAATTAAATTTATTTACCAAATTTGAAAAATAAAAAATTGAAAAAAAAGAAAAACAAATGCTTATTGTATCCAAGCTTTTACGAAAAAAATGTTACTTACAAATTTTTTATAAATTCATTTACAAAATCTATAAATTTTATTTAAAAAAATTATGCATCAATACTTTGTTGTGCCGTAGAACTTATGCTTTAATGGCTCTAAATACTTACTTTTTTATGTTTTTAAAATTTTTATTAAATTACTAATGTATTTAATAATTATTATAAATTTTATTGTTAATTGAATGTATTTTCGTAATTATATATTTTCAAAAAATATTTTATGAAAATAAATAATTTATATTTATGACTAAAATAAATAATTATTTATTTTAGTCATAAATATAAATTTAATAAAAACTTTAGTAAATAAGGGTAAATTTATATTTTTATTTTTTATTGAGAATAATTTTGTTAAATTAATAGAAACAGAAATAAATAGATCCCTAAAAGTAGGTGGCTCCCTTTAAATTTTAAATTGCATAACAATTCATCGTGCATTTTCATTAATTGTTTCTGTAAGTGACTTCAAACTAAACAATCCAAGGACGTGAGAGCTATGTAAAGAGCACTTACCAACTCTTAATTGAGAATTAAATAGTATGTGACTGACTGATCAATCATCAGTATTATTATCAGAATTTGGAAAGTAGCCTTAATGACAGGTAAGGTTTGGTTTTTAATATGCAAAGGAGATGCGGCATCATTCAAGTACAAAAATGACTCAAGTTTAATTTATTCAGGGCTTGGAAAGGGATGGAGAGAGGCACAACTCACCTACACCAAGATAAAAGGGAGGAGCAAGTTTGCCAATTACATCATCTCTGCTATAAAATCAGAACCACAGCAGCAGATTGAATGGTGACTAGACTATATTACGCTGCTGCTTTATTTACAACACTGCGTAGTCACTTCTAATCAGCTACACCCTAGCAATAAGTCCAGCACTCAACATCTGCCTCTAATAATTTGTTAAAGAGAAGAAGAGCAACACAGAAGGGAATAAGCGTACACGAAAGGCATGGACAATGAAGCATACTTGAGAAACCAATCTGGGACTGAGAATCCTCAGACATTGAGGACCATTTTACAGGACTCTTTTATTACTGCATAAGATTAAAATGCTTCATTACTATACTGTTTCTTCGGTACTTCTGATCAGCTACAGTACTCCTAGTGAAAAGTCAGGTTAACATCTGGGTTAATGTTAAGAAAATAAACGTTGTAAATGGGATGCTTGACCATTGCAACATCCTTGAAAAGTAAATCCCAGACTGTGAAACTTCAGATAATGAATACAAGTTTAAGAGGAGACCCGGAATTGGGTTTGCACCGCAATGAATGCATCATGATAGGGCAGCTAGAACGAAACAGATACCCACTGCATCCAGTTCAACCTTTCACATCCGCTATGAGGAAATAGCCTTCCTGTAAACTTAAAAATCAGCACTTGCACAACCATGACAGTCCCCAAAGCCACCAATAACATGTAGTTTCTTAAGACAACCAATAAAATTCCCTTCTTTGCCAGGCCCATAGCATTGAGGTGATTGAAAACCTGGCATAAAGTGAAACTACCGAAGATAATGGATTTGTGGATTTCATTGTTCAAGCTGGGTCTAATAACTTGCCTCTTGAACTGAAAGATCAACAAAACAAAAGCCTGGTATAGAACTTGAACTACTACATTTTTCCACATGACTTTTGTCACCAGTTACTGCGTCCTTTTATCGGCTGGATTGTTGAATAGTTCCTCTCTTATCGTTAGTGATCTCCACATCGGCTTGTTTAGAGCTGGAGCGTCAAAGGTTAATGATCCTCCCAAGAATGCAACTACATGACCTTTTTTTGGCATAGACTGAACTAGAAGAAACTTGTCCTTACCCAAGCAACTTCCCATGACACCCATCTGATCTAATTTTTCAATCTTTTTATCATGAGTCAGACATCAGAACTACTCATCACCTTCAAGTGCCACACCATTTGCCTCAGGAGTAAAACTCCCAAGTTAGTGAGCTATGGCTCTTACTGCTGAGAGTTTATCTTCTTATATCAATTTAATCCTTACCTCAAAATCTCTAAGATCTTGAACTGCCAACTCAATACATGGGTGTTTCATACCTGCCAATGGCAACAACTGCAACTTCAATTTCCTCAACCTCTGTTTGCCTGCAAGCGAACCCAATAGGCCTAAGACCACTATGCTCCATATCTTTAATCAAGTCCTGAAATTTTCCTTTTTCATCACTGATTGCAGGGCTGTTGACCTCATTACCATAGTAGTGGGAACACATGTCCAATATTGTTGACGCATCTCCGCTCCGGTGAATATGCAGACCTTTTTCTTCTTCACCATTTGTCTTCAACAAAACCCTACAACCTTTCTTATGGTTCAAATTTCTATGTAAGATTTTGATCCAGCAACTCCATACTCAAATTCAAGTTTAACTTTGCTCAAGAAACAAACAGGTCGTTGGTTGAGTGAACAGAAATCTCAGGAACAAGAGCTAATGCACCAATTCCTCGCTTTAGAGCTTCAATAACATCTTTGTCAATCTCAGAGCTCATGTTATTTTCCACATACTTTTCACTAGTCCGAAATTTGTTAACCCCCATATGATTACAAACTAGTCCACCTGTGGCATCAATATAGATAACTGTAACAATACCCATTGTTGCACCAGCTGACAAATTCTGAGGATTTAACCCATTTATCACCAACTTCTCATTCCAGAAAGAGCGGGAATCTGTGATCACGAAAGGCATTTGATATTTTTCGACCTGATTTAAGAAATTGTCTTTCTTCAGGTTTAGCAAGTTCATGGTTATGCTCAGAGTTTATAAAAGAAATAACTCATACCCCATTATTCACAGTGAATCGAATTACAACCTTGCAACCTGTTCTTATCTCTAACTTATTTGCTTTCTTTGTTTCATATGCATTTTCATCTATATAAAACCCTACTTTTGAACATAAAAATTCTCATTGTCGAATATTATTGGATGCATCTCTTGGAATTTGTCCCTTAAGAATACTAAAACCTTTTCTTAAAGCATATGCATTGCACAATTCATAAGCTTTAGCATCCAAATGTACCTCCGTTCCCAATTTGAGTTCACCACAATCTTCGTCCTTGAGCATTTTTTCTTTATCGTTTAGACAATCCATTACCTAAATTAACCTACAATAAAATAAGAGTTATTTCATCTTTATCATTTCATATAATTGTAAAATATTTAGGATGATGAATAAAATTGTTGAGCTATAGTTAAATCTCCAAGACACATATTAATGAATATGAATATATGAAAACAAAATCAAATAGAAAAATATATATCAATTCAGTTTCTTTAATAAACACTATTTTTAGTCATTTTTCTTAATGTATATTTTAGTTTTCATTATCTTAATATCCAATAATTGACTCTTAAATCCAACTTTATAGAGCTTTAATGTCTAATTGTCATATAAATTATAGAACATCATAAATGAACAATTAATCTAAAAGACTAGTGCATTACATATACTAAATCACTAACTTAAACAAATGAACAATTAATACATTTATTTAGTACTACGTTACATGTAACTAAATTACTAAAATCATTAATATTGTACATGTATAAATTTAAAAATTTTATCTTAAAATTTGAATTTTCTAACTTAGCAGTATTTCAAACCATAAATTAAAAACAATAAATTACACTAAAAACTTACTAAGTAATTTGTTAGAGCTAGGAGTATTAGTAAAATAGCATGAAGCTGGTTATGAGAATGGAACAGAGACCTGGTGGAAAAAGCAGGACCACTGGAGAGAGAAGAGAAAAGCTGGAAAGAGAAGTGAATGGCAAAACCACAGGGGAGAGAAGAGAAAGGCAAGATCACTTTTAGTAGAAGCGGGAATTTCATGGGATGAGTAAATTGCATAAAAAGTGAGAGAGAGTTTAACGATCTGCCATGTAAATAACACATGTCACCTCTTGGTTGGGTGGATGCACCAGCTCAGCTTGCTGAGGTGGCAAAAGTGTTCATTGAATTATGTTTACTTGGATCTCGACCCAATCCAAAGAAAAAAGTAATCCAACCTCACAAACCATTTATAGCCTTATTTTAGTTTAATTATATAATGTAGTACATATAATTTAATTTGTTGTATATTGTAAGTTGTTATAGATAACTAGAATTTAAGGCTAAATTTTGTCTTACATTATTATAGAAAACTGTTACCCCAATAAGGTGCTTAACCATACTTAAATAGGCATAACTTCTTTTAAATTGCAGAAAAATTCGTCATACATTTTCATTAATGGTTTCTGTAATTGACTTCAGACTAAACAACCTTTGGACGTGAGAGTTGCATGAAGATCAGTTATTGACTCTTAATTGGGAAATAAACAGTAGTGACTAGCTGATCAATCATCAGTACTATTATCAGAATTCGGAAAATAGCCTTAATGATAGGTAAGGGTTGATTTTAGTATGGAAAGGAGATGCAGCATCATTGAAGTACAAAAATGACTTGAGTTTAATTTGTTCAATGCTTGGAGAGGGGTGGAGAGAGGCACAACCACCTACACCAAGATAAGGGGAGGAGCAAGTTTCACAATTACATCATCTCTGATAGAAAATCGGACTAATACAGCAGCAGATTGACTAATGAAAAGACTAGATCACACTGCTTTATTTACAACACTATGGTCACTTCTAATCAACAACACCATAGTAATAAGTCCAGCTCCCAACATATGCCTCTAATAACATGTTAAAGAGAAGAAGAGCAACACAGAAAAGGAATAAGCGTACATGAAATGAAGCATCCTTGCGAAACCAAACTGAGACCGGGGGCCTTAGACATTGAGGACCACTTCACTAGACTGTTTTATTAAATAGATAAGATTAAACTCCTTCATTACTAGACCGTGGACAATACTTCTGATCAGCTACAGTACCCCTAATGAAAAGTCAAGGTAACATCTGGGTTATAATAATATGTTAAGAAAATGAACACTGTAAATGGAATATTTGACCATTACAACATCCTTGAAAAGTAAATCCCAGACTGTGAACCTTCAGATGTTGAATACAGGTTTAAGAGGAGATGAGGAATCAGGTTTACAACCCAATGAATGCCCCATGATAGGGCTGCTAGAAGAAAACAGATACCCCACTGCATCCCGTTTAACCTTTCACATCCGCTATGAGGAAATAGCCTTCTTGCAAACTCAACAATCAGCACTTGCACAACCATGACAGTCCCCAAAGCCACCAAAAACTTGTAGTCTCTTAGGACAACCATTAACGTTTCCTTCTTTCCAAGGCCCATGGCATTGAACTGATTGAAAACCTGGCATAAAGTGAAACTAATGAAGATGATGGATTTGCGGATTTCATTGTTCAGACTGGGTATGATAACTTGCCCCTTAAACTGAAAGATCAACAGAACAAAAGCCTGGCATAGAACTTGAACTACTATGTTTTTCCACATGACTTTTGTTACCAGTGACTGGGTTCTCCTACCTGCTGAATTGGTGAATAGTTCCTTGCCTGTTAACTCCATGACCATCATTACGCCACCAAGAATACACACAATCCAGTACATCCAAATCAATTGAATTGTTGTTATTGGGGATTCTGCTAAAGATAGAGTCGAGACTATGATTATCAGTGAGCTAGAGAAGCAAACAGTCAGCTGAAGTTGACTGAACTTCTGAATGTTGTTGTAAGCATATCTACCGAACATCAAAATATGACGTAGTAAACCTCCAGCTGAAATTATGATTTCACAGCTCTCTCTTGCCATCTCACTGCAACTTGTATCCATAGTTATCCCGACATCGGCTTCTTTTAGAGCTGGAGAGTCAAAGGTTGATGATCCTCCCAAGAATGCAACTATATGACCATTTTTTTGCATAGATTGAACTAGAAGAAGTTTGTCCTCAGCCAAGCAACTTCCCATGACAGTCATCTTATCTAATTTTTCAATCTTTTTATCACGAGTCAGACGTTGGAATTGCTCATCACCTTCAAGTGCCACACCATTTGCCTCAGGAGTAAAAATTCTAAGTTTGTGAGCTATGGCTTGTTTGGGATGTGATGCAAATTCAGAACAGAGTTTGGGAGAAAAATGACTTGTATTAATAGAGAAATTCAATATACAAGAATTATACAAAAACTCCCCTAAATTTCCTGGAGCTCAACCTGGCTCTCTAACACTCAGAACTCTCTGGTTCTGGAACCTAGACTCTCTCTGGAATCTCTCTAATGCTTAATCAAGGCAGAATTCGTCCCATATTTATAGGAAAATTCTGCATGAGAATTCAACCAAGTTAGGCCACCTAACTTTGACATACAATATAAGAGGTGCCTAACTTTGACTCAATTCATTTAATCACATGGGAGGGATTCTAGAAGGCTCATGCTGTCATGCATGAGCTCATCAATTCTCCCCCTCCATCCCATGGAAAGGGAGTAATAACAAAAGTAATTAGACAGCTTCTAATCCAACTATGTCTCTGCATAGTTCTAGCTTGTCTCTGGTGACCACTTTTGTTAACATGTCTGCTGGATTCTCCTTTGTATGAATCTTCACAAGCTTCAACAGTTGTTTGTCCATCACCTCACGTATCCAGTGATAGCGAATATCAATATGCTTTGTTCGAGAATGGTACACTGAATTCTTGCTCAAATCCAGAGCACTTTGACTGTCACAGTGTACTTTGTACTCCTTTTGCTCAATCCCAAGTTCTTGGAGAAACCGTTTCAACCACAACATTTCTTTTCCAGCTTCCGCTGCGGCAATGTATTTTGCCTCTATCGTGGATAGCGCAACACACTTCTGTAGTCTTGACTGCCATGAGACAGCTCCCCCTGCAAAAGTGTAAACAAAACCTGATGTAGATTTCCTACTGTCAGGATCTCCGGCCATATCTGAATCTGTATAGCCTTCTAAGATTGGATCAGCTCCCCCGTAACACAAGCATATCTTCGAAGTACCTTTAAAGTATCTGAGAATCCACTTGACTGCCTCCCAATGTTCTTTCCCTGGATTGGAAAGAAATCTGCTCACGACTCACACAGCATGAGCAATGTCCGGCCTTATACACACCATGGCATACATCAAACTTCCTACAGCAGAAGAATAGGGCACCGACACCATGTCCTTTATCTCTTTCTTGGATGAGGGACATGATTTCTTGCTAAGCTTGAAATGATTAGCCAGTGGTACACTAACTGGCTTAGCACCATTCATGTTGAACCTTTGGATCACACGTTCAACATATTTCTCCTGAGACAGCCATAATTTCTTTTGTTTCCTGTCTTAACGAATGTGCATTCCCAAGATTTGTTGAGCTGGTCCCAAGTCCTTCATATCGAAGGTTTTTGAAAGTTCCTTCTTCAGCTGCTTTATTCTTGTTGCATCTTTTTCGACGATCAGCATGTCGTCTACATATAACATAAGTGCAATAAAGTCTCCAGGTGGAAGTTTCTGAAAGTAGACACACTGGTCTGCAGCAGTTCTTTTGTACCCATGACTCACCATGAAGGAGTCAAATTTCTTGTACCATTGCCTTGGTGCTTGTTTGAGGCCATACAAGCTCTTTTTGAGCTTGCACACGAGGTGTTCTTTTCCTTGAACCTCGAATCCTTCTGGCTGCTCCATATAGATTTCTTCATGTAAGTCTCCATGAAGAAATGCTGTCTTCACATCCATCTGTTCAAGCTCTAAATCAAGTCTTGCGGTCAATCCAAGGATGACGCGGATTGAGGACATTTTTACCACCGGTGAGAAGATCTCGTCAAAGTCAATTCCTTTCTTCTGAAGGAATCTTTTTACTACCAAGCGGGCTTTGTGCTTTATTACCTTTCCTGTTCCATCTTTCTTGAGCTTGAATACCCACTTGTTCTTCAGTGCCTTCTTTCCGTCTGGGAGCTTGACCAGTTCATAAGTTTTATTCTTCTCAAGAGAATCCATCTCATCTCTCATTGCATGCAGCCATCGTTCTTTGTCTGGATGAGATAAAGCTTCATGAAAGCTTTCTGGCTCCCCTTCATCAGTAAGCAGTGTATATTCTGATTCCGGATAACTCCTCGACGGAATCTGACCTCGCTCAGATCGTCGTAGCTGAGGTTCTTCATTTCTAGGAGGTACAGCAGCTTCTATAGGTGATTGTGGCTCCCCCGGCTCAACAATCTCTTCATTTTCTTCCTCCTGATCTGCTTCTGGAACATCTTCTAGTACCTTATCATTTCCTGTAGCATTTGATGTTGGGGTAGAATCTGCAACAATATCTGGGGCACTGCTAGTGGGATTTTTAGATATTGTTGTCTTTTCAGCGTCTTCATATGTCTGGTCTTCGTGGAATACGACATCTCTACTCCGGATGACTTTCTTTTCTTTGGGATCCCATAATCTGTATTCGAATTCTTCATCTCCATAACCGATGAAGATACATGGAACAGTTCTTACATCGAGCTTCTGTCTGAGCTCCTTGGATACATGTACGAAAGCTAAACAACCAAACACTTTTAAATGATTGTAGGAGGGCTTTTTATTTGACCATACCTTTTCTGGAATCTCGAAGTTCAGTGGTGCCGATGGTGCTCTGTAGATTAAGTAACAGGCGGTACGAACTGCCTCCCCCCAGAATGGCTTGGGTAACTTAGCCAATCTGAGCATGCTTCTGACCCGTTCCATGATGGTTCTGTTCATCCTCTCGGCCATTCCATTATGCTGTGGTGTGCGTGGGACCGTTCTTTTATGTCGAATGTTATATCTCCGACAGTAAGCATTGAACTCTCTGGAGGTATACTCGCCTCCGTTATCTGATCGAAGGCATTTCAATTTCTTACCCGTTTCACGTTCTACCATGGCGTGAAACTCCTTGAACTTCTCCAGAACTTCATCCTTCGTCCTGAGGAAATACACCCACACTTTTTGAGAGGCATCATCAATAAAGGTCAAGAAATATCTTTTACCGCCTAGGCTCTCCACTTCGAGAGGTCTGCATACATCACTGTGTACTAGCTTCAACAGCTTTGATTTTCTCACTGATGAGGAGCTGAATGACACCCTCCGTTGTTTCCCATACAAGCAATAGTCACAAGGATGAGATGCTGCATCCTTGAAAACCGTGATCAGCTTCCTTTTCTGAAGGGTAGATAAACCTTTCTCACCTATGTGACCGAGCCTTTTATGCCATAAATCCAGAGATACCACATGTTCTACTACATGAAGGCTCTCTCTATTTATCTTTACATGGGTCCTGTAAAGATTATCACATAGTTTACCTCGAGCAACCACCATGACCCCTTTTAACATTTTCCATGTACCATTAGTGAAGCAACTCTCATAACCTTGCTGATCAAAGGCTTTTACCGAGAGCAAGTTAAGTCGAAGATCTGGCACATGACGAACGTCCTTCAAGGTTATTTTGCATCCGACGTTCGTTTGGAATTGAACATCAACAATTCCCATGATTTTGGCGGTGCTGTTATTTCCCATCTTCACTATCCCAAAGTCTCCTACTTTGTACGTGGTGAAGATCTCTTTGCAAGGAGTGACGTGGCAGGAAGCTGCTGTGTCAATGACCCATTCTACTCCTTGATCTGCTGTGTGGAAGCATGTCTCTTCTGCACAAATGGTCACATCTTCTACAACTGTAACTCGTGGTTCTTCGTTGTTTTGTGCTTGTGAACTCTCTTGGTTCTGCTTCCGTAGACTGCGACAGTTTTTCTTCATATGACCCTCTTTGCCACAGTGGTAGCATTTATACGTGGGTCTCCGCCCATCTGATGACCTGCCCCTTGATCTGCCTCTGCTTTTGCTTCTAGCTCTTTTCCAGTCTTCACCTCGAGACTGTCTTCCTTGATTCTCCATGATGTAGGCTTCATCTTGACTGGCGCCTGCATCTTTTCTTCTTGCTTCCTCATTCATCAAGGCATCCTTAACCATTGATAAGGTAAGTTTGCCTCCGGGTGCTGAATTACTGATAGAGACCACTAACGTCTCCTATGAATCTAGAAAGGAACTGAGAAGTAGAAGGGCTTGTTCTTCATCTCCAAGCTGTAACTCGACTGCTGTCAACTAATTTACCAAGTTCTGGAACTCACTTGTATGTTCTGCTACAGGAGTTCCGCTCCGCAACTTCAAGTTTACAAGCCGTCTCATCAGGATGGCTTTGTTCCGTGCTGACTTGGCTTGATACATACTCTCTAATTTTGTCCAGAGAGTATATGCATCTGTTTCTTTGACTACATGGTGGAAGACACTGTGGTCGATCCATTGTCTGATCTGACCGATACATTTTCTGTTAATTTTCTTCCACTCTACCTCTTTTTCTGTCTCAGGTCTCTGCCCTTGAAATTCTATAGGATCATATAGATACTTACAACTAAGGAGATCCTCCATCCTGGGCCTCCTTAGTGCATAGTTGATAGCAGTCAATTTAATTATGGCTCCGGATGATTCTTCCATTTTAGAATAATTAATTCACTAAAATAGAAATTGAATTTCAGAAATCCGAGCCCACCGTTATGTCCTGAACGGTCAAATTAGGTGGAATAGCCTCTTCCGGGGCTCAAAAATTTGTTTTGTGCAATAAATACAAAGCTTGGAAATTCTAGGGGCTAAACTGAAATTTCCTAAGGACTGAAATGTAAATTTTAGAAACTCAGGGGGTCAGAAAATAATTACCCGAAAATACAGGGGCCAAAATGATATTTTCGAAAGATTTGCTGATGTGGCAGTTGGGGTCCACAACGATGACGTGGCTATGACGTGTCTGATGATGTGGCTTAGCTGACGTGGCGATCCGCTGACGTGGTCTGCTGACGTGGCAAAAGTGCGCTGACGTGGCGGATGACGTGGCTCGTCTTCTTCCTTGAGACGCGCGTGCGACGCGTGAGGCGAGTGACGCCCACTCGCAGACCAGGTCGGTGGTGCGTTCGGCTTCTCTGGACGTCGGATCGGTGGTCGGAAAGTTGTAAAATGATCAGCACGATGTCAGGAACACACTGGATACTTCAAATTGGGAATTTGAAGACTTTCCGGAAAATCGAAATTTTCCAGAAACAGGGGACAGATTTTCTCCGAATTTTTCTTCTCTGTTCTGACGTTCCAGGAGCTCAACGAGGCTCTGATACCACTTGTTTGGGATGTGATGCAAATTCAGAACAGAGTTTGGGAGAAAAATGACTTGTATTAAGAGAGAAATTCAATATACAAGAATTATACAAAAACTCCCTAAATTTCCTGGAGCTCAACCTGGCTCTTTAACACTCAAAACTCTCTGGTTCTGGAACCTAGACTCTCTCTGGAATCTCTCTAATGCTTAATCAAGGCAGAATTCGTCTCATATTTATAGAGAAATTCTGCATGAGAATTCAACCAAGTTAGGCCACCTAACTTTGACATACAATATAGGAGGTGCCTAACTTTGACTCAATTCATTTAATCACATAGAAGGGATTCTGGAAGACTCGTGCATGACAGCATGAGCTCATCATGGCTTTTGCTGCTGAGAGTTTATCTTCAGATATCAATTTAACCCTTACCCCAGAATCTCTTAGATCTTTAACTGCCAACTCAATACATGGGTATTTCAGACCTGCCAATGCCAACAACTGTAACTCATCTTCTCGAATTTCCTCAACCTCTGTTTGCCTGCAAGCGAACGCAACAGGCCTAAGACGACTATCCTCCATATCTTTAATCACGTCCTGAAATTTGCTTTTTTCATTACTGATTGCACGGCTGTTCCCCTCGTTATCATAGTAGTGGGAACGCATGTCCAATATTGTTGACGCATCTCCACTCCAGTGAGTATGCAGACCTTTTTCTTCTTCACCATTTGTCTTCAACAGAACCCCACAACCTTTCTTATGGTTCAAATTTCTATGTTCAACCATGGAAAGATTTTGATCCAGCAGCTCCATATTCAAATTCAAGTTTAACTTTGCCCAAGAAACAAACAGGTCTTTGGTTGGGTGAACAGAAATCTCAGGCACAAGAGCTAATGCACCAATTCCTCGCTTTAGGGATTCAATAACATCTTTGTCAATTTCAGAGCTCATATTATTTTCCACATACTTTTCACCAATCCGAAAATTTTTAACCCCCATACAAGTTGCATCAATGCAGATAACTGTAACAATACCCATTGTTGCACCAGCTGACAAATTCTGAGGATTCACCCCATTTATCACCAACTTCTCACTCCAGAAAGAGAGGGAATGTGTGATCACGAAAGGCGTTCCGTGCTGTATTGCTACAACTACTACAGTAAGAGCTCTTACCAAAATGCTAATGTTTCCTTGAGGTCTAAACAAAATTCTCTCAAACATCTCCATCAGCATTCCCACTGAAAAATTGCCTTTTAGCTCAGGAAATTCTTCATCGTCTCCATTGTGTAACTTGTGTTTACTGCGTAATACGCGTGTAAATGCCGCAAGAAGAATAATTAAAGAGACAACAAGGGAAAGATTCTCTATATAAGCATTTGGCTTTTCTGTCCGAGCATTAAGCAGCCTCTTCCTTTGAGGATCGAAGTTCCCCAATCTTAGTAACTCATCCATTTTCCTATTTCCAACCTTGGATGTTACAAGCATGCTACCATCCCCCTTCATCACCTTTGATCCATAAAAGAGGAACGGGTTCTGGTCACCATCAATTTTTGGGTGCAGTACGTCATCCAACTCTAGCCCATTACCACTCACAACCAAACCATCTCCAGGAACTTGACTTCCCTCCTTAAAGTGCACAAGATCACCCGCTACAACATCTGATATGGTGATAGATTGTTGCTGTCCACCTCTTACGACTTGCACTATAAATTTCTCGTTCTTCATCCGCAGATCCTTCTCCAGCTTCTTTGCTTGTCGAAATGTAGAGATTGATGGGGTGATGACAAGCATCAAAACACCCAGAAGTAAGACCACCCCATCATGCCACACATATCTGGGTCCTTGCTTCATGACCCCAGTGGCAAAGGACAACCCAGCTGACACCACTAGGAAAAAAATGGTGCGCCTGATGCTAGTAACGCATAAAAGGTGGAGAAAGTACTTTCCGCCAATCGGTTTATTAGCTTCCAATACTGGTGGTTGGTCCTGAACATCAAGAATCCCATTCTCCAAGTGAGAACGAAAGACCCGTGCGACTTTTTCGATACCTCCGGATTTCTTCAGTAAGTTCAGGTCCCTCCATTTTACAATACTCCGATCAACAGCAACAGGGTCAAGAGATAGCTGCTCTTCACTCTTTTCTTCCTCTTCGTTGTTAAACGGAATGCCAATGACATGTTGAGCTGACTGCAGATTTTCATGAAAGTCAATGGTATGCTGAGCAGACAGGCTTTCATCACGTGGTTGGTCAACAGGTGATGATGGTACCTGATGATAATCAGTTGATGTACTTCCTCGACTCCCGCGAGACTTTCCAGAGAAACCGTTGCGGGCTTTTGAGATCAAGGAGTCGAGGATACCGTTTCCAGGAATAGGGTCGTCTTGCTGCAAAGAGTTTGAGCGGGATGTCTCCTGAGCAAGAGGAATTGACTCAGAATTGGGTTTCCTGCGAGAGATGAAATTGCTAACAGTAAGGCTTTTACGCCAGCGGTTCGCATGTTTTTCGGAACGTGTGCCGCTGAGCAATCCAGCATCAAGGCCAAGAGAAGTACTGCCCTCGTTGGGAGTTGCCTGAGACGTGTGTTTTTGATGGAAGAAACAGCAACAGAAACTATTACCAATAAAACGGATTCACAGCTTTATAAGGTGTTATCAGATTCAGAAACCTCACAAGGAAGGGAAGGGATCAAGAAGGAATGTAGTATAATTCTTTCCAAGGCAATCCAAAAACACATAGGGCTTGTAAATTCATTTTGGTCTCACCAAAAACGCGCTGAGAGAAGAAAATCTGTGTGGGTTTAACCGAGACCAAAGGGAGAAAGCTGAACGCGCCAAAATCAACAAAATAAACTGATTTTATTATCTTAAAAGATATGTACATTTTGAAAATAATATTAATAATAACTCAAACTTTTCCTTTTCTTAAATGCCTCCTTATACAATTTATATGGTTTTTTTTAAAGGTTTCTTCAAAATTTCAAAAAAAAAAAATTCTTTTAATATTATTCAACAAACAAACCGGTTATGCTATATTACAGCATTGTAATTTTAAAATTATACAAAAATTATAAATAAATATATAAAAATTATAAACGAATAAATAAAGTTGTGTAATGTTTTTTTATAATTTTATTTTACTCACTATTTATTTATAATTTTTATACTAATTTAGAATTTGTTGTACTCATATAACGGCTAAACCCAAACAAAATCCCGAACTTTGAAAAGTAGTTTTACAATATATATAATATATAAATCTTTTGATATTCTCTAAAAATTATTGAAAATTCAATACTTGTCTATCATGACATGGTGTGCATAAAATTTTAAATTTTTCTTTATAACTAAAACAATTTTCTCAGTATGTTGTTTAACAAGAACTTTAACGAAAAAAAAAAAGTTTCTTGTAGGAGCAACATTTTCCACCGACCCGCGGTTTCCAAATCAATTCAATATCCGTATCGACAAATTAAACTCCAGAGCCGAATATTTTACTAAAAATAGTTTTCATACGAGACGTTATTTTCATCGTATCAAAGTTTAATTGAAAAAGAAAAAAGTAAGTCAATGGAAATTAAAAGTTGAAAGCGGCTACCGTAAAAGCAAATCATCAAGCTTGAGCATTGTTACTTACACTGTATTCCTTTCCGTCTGCTTTTTACGAATTTCAATGCGGTGTAAAATATTAGGTAGATATTCATTTATATTTTCAAAGATTGAATTTGTCTCTTTGTATATAATAGTTATGTTTTTTTCTATCTCCATTTTTTTTCAAATCATTAACCCTTTTCACTATTTTCTTTATTTTTAAAATTTTATGTTAGGATAATTTTTAAATATATATTTTATTTTTATTTTTAAAGTTTTTTTATAATTTATTTTTAAATACATATTCTTAAAATCATTTTTAAAAATTTTTTTAAAATTCATTAACAAATACATATTCTTTATTATCTTAAAATAACAAATATATTTTTTAAATTATTTTAAAAATAAAAATATAAAATTTATAAAAAAATACACCATTAATTTTTTGAAGTTCCTGAATTCTTATCCAAATGGGCTGTTTTAAAATTATAAAAGAAAAATAAAAAATAAAAACGATACAAGCAAATATTTACGACAAATAACGTGGACAAAGACGATTCTTTGACTTCCCTTTTAATGCCCTTGAAACTGAAGGCTGAAGCCGTCGACTTGTCCTACTCCTGCCTCAACATTGCAATTACCAATTTCCAATATTGGTCAAATCAGCTTATAACTTCCTTTGAATTACATAACAATTCATGATTAGATTTTTTGATTGTGAATTTAAAGTAGGAAAATTTGAAAAAATAATCTAGATAAGGAGCTTTGTTTTTATAAATAACTATTTTTTTAATATTTTCTTACTATATTCCTTTTTGATATATACATAACTATATTAGATAGTATCTAACAGATATATATAATTTTTTATATTTGACAGAAAATTATGACATACAAATTTTTATAAACAAAATCATTTTTATAAACCATATTTAAATTTGAAGCATTTTTAATTTTTTCATTAAACCAAGCAATTCTTAAGACTTGAACACATCTGTATACAAAGCAGCAGCAGCACTAAATTATTCCATTTTAACTCTTCGAGAATTCAATACTAATGAATGATCAATCATCGTCATCATTATCAAAATCTGGAAACTAACCTTAATGACATATGAAGGGTAGATTTTTGACATGGAAAGGAAGGGCAGCTTCTTTGAATTAGGAAAATGACTGGAATTTATTCACAACTTGGAGAGGGGCAGAGAGAGCCCACGTACACCAAGACAAGAACAAGTGGATCTTCCGCGTTACATTAACACGGCGGCGGACGGACTAGTGACTAGACTAGATTACACTGCTTTATTTACAAGACTGTGTGGTCACTTCTAATCTGCTACACACTAGCAGTGAGCCCAGGCAACTTCTGGGTTCTAGTAATTTGTTAAAAATAAGAAGAGAAACACTGAAAAAGGAATAACCATAGATGAAAAGCATGGACAATAAAGGATACTTGAGAAACCAAACTGAGACTGGGAAGCGTCAGATATTGATGAGGACCATTTTGAAAGGTAATCTGAAATGAAGTTTGCAACGAAATGAATGCCACATGGTAGTGCAGCTAAAAGAAAACAGACTCCCCACTGCGTCCCATTCAACCTTCCATAGTCGGCTAGACTTCCTGCTAACTCAACAACCACCACTTGCAGAACCATGAGAATCTTTAAGGCTACCAAAAACATAGTTTCTTAGGACAACTGCTAACACCTCCTTGTTTACTATGCCCATGATATTGAACTGATTGAAAACCTGGCATAAAGTGAAACTACTGAAGATCATGGCTTTTCGGATATCATTGTTCAGGCTGCGTATAACTTGCCCCTTCAACTCAAAGATCAACAAAACAAAAGCCTGGCATAGTACTTGAAGTACTACGCTTTTCCACATCACCTTGGTTACAAGTGACAGGGTCCTCTTACCTGGCGGATTGGTGATTAGCTCCTGGCCTGGCAACTCCATTACTATCATTAGGCCACCTAGAAGGCACACAATCCAATAAGCCCAAATCAATTGAATCGTTGTTATTGGGGATTCTTCTAAAGACAAAGTCGTGACCATGGTTATCAGTAAGCCAGAAATGCAAACAGTCAGCTGAAGTTGAGTGAACATCTGAATGTTGCTGTAAGCACATCTACCAAAAATCAGAATATCACCAAGTGAACCTTCAGCTGAAATTACGATGTCACAGCTCTCTCTTGCCATGTCAGTGCACCTTGTAGCCTCAGTGATCCCCACATCAGCTCTCTTCAAAGCAGGAGTGTCGTTGGATGATGACCCTCCAAAGAATGCAACCACATCGCCCGTTTGTTGCATCGACTGAACCAGAAGAAGCTTGTCCTCAGCAATGCAACTTCCCATCACAGTCATCTGCTCTATTTTCTTAATCCTTTCAGGGGGAGACAAATCTCGGAATTGGTCGCCTTCAATTGCCACCACATTTTCCCCAGGCCTAAAGATTCCAAGTTCGTATCCTATGGTCCTTGCTGCTGAGAGTGCATCCTCTGATATCAATTTAACACTTGCCCCAGCCTTTCTAAGATCGTTTACTGCCAATATAATCTCTTCCGGACATGGGTACTTCAGACCTGCCAAAGCCAATAGGTGCAACCCCTCTTCTTTAATTTCTTCAACCTCTGTCTGGCTGCAAGCAAATGCAATTGGCCGAAGACCGCTATTCTCCATATCGTTGACCACTTCTTGGAATGCTCTACTTTTTGCCTCATTCATTACATGGCTGTTCCCCTGACCATCATAGTAGTGCGAACACATGTCCAGTATTGTTGATGCAGCTCCGCTCCAGTGCATATGCAGAATTTTTTCTTCATCACCGTTTTTCTTCAACAAAACCCCGCAACCTTCCCCCCTCAACTTTTTATAATTACACATGGAAAGATTTTGACCCAGAAACTCCACATCCGAATTCCATCTTAACTTGGCCCAAGAAATAAACAAGTCATTGGTTGGGCTAACAGAAATCTCAGGCACAAAAACTAATGCGCCAATGCCTCGTTTCAGAGCTTCAACAACAGCTTGGTCAATCTCAAATTCCACATCATTGCTCACATCCTTTTCACCAATCAAAAATTTGTTAACCTCAATATCGTTGCACACCAGCCCGCCAGTTATATCAACGCAGACAACTGTAACAATACCCATTGTGGCACAAGCTGATAAATTCTTAGGCTCTGCCCATTTCGTCATCACCTTCTCATTCCATAAAGAGAGGGAAATTGCAATCACGAATGGCATTCCATGCTGTAGTGCTATAACAGCCACAGTAAGAGCACTTGCCAAAACGCTAATCTTTCCTTGAGGTTTTACCGAAATTCTCTGAAAGAACTTCACCAGCATTTGCACTGAAACACTGCCCTTTAATTCAGGTAACCCATTATCATCTCCATGGTGTTTCCTGCATAACAAGCGTATGAACGCCACAAGAGCAATTATTACAGAGACAAAAAGGGAAAGATTCTCTATTAAATCATTTGGCTTTTCCGTCTGAGCTTCCAGCAATGACTTCTCACGAGGGTCCAGCTTCAACAACAGCTGCAACTTATCTAAAGTCCTCTCGTTGCCCACTGATGTTACAAGCATGCTGCCATGCCCTTCCCTCACCTTTGAGCCATAAAAGAGGAATGGATTCCTGTCACGATCAATTTTGGAATTGAGAACGTCATCCAGTTCTAGTCCATGATTGGTCACGACCAAACCATCAGCTGGAACTTGATCGCCCTTCTTCAAATTCACAATATCGCCTGCTACAAGATTGGATATGGCGATGGATCGTTGGCGTTGACTTCTGACGACTTCAACTTCCAATCTGTTTTTCTCCTTCGACAACTTGTTTCTTAACTTTCTTGCTCGGCGAAATTCAGCCACTGATGAGAAAGTGACAAGCATAGAAACCGCTGCAAGTATCGCAGCTCCATCATGCCACCCGTATTTGGCTCCGTGCTTCATCATCTCAGTAGTAAACGACAACCCAGCTGATATGAGTAGAAGTAAAACGGTGTAACTGTCAAAGGCCTTGAGGAAGTAGTAGACGAAACCATGTTCATGAACTGTGTTGTCAGTGTCCCATACTTGCTGGTCTTGAAAGTCATCAATTCCGTTCTCCAAGTGAGAACCGAATACGGGAGCCACTTGTTCAACGCCACCGAAGTCCCTGATCAGTGAACTCAGGTCCCTCTCTTTCACAATCCGGGCAACTGAGTCACGACGTTTCTACTGTTCAGTCTTTTCTGCCTCCTCGTTATCAGATGGAATGTCAATGGCATGCCGGGATTGAGTCGACAAGTTTCTACAGAGTCCTTGTTCAACAGGTAATGATGACGGTACAGGAACATAAGCTGGGGCAGAAGTAGAATCTTCTTCGCTGCTGGAAGATTTGGGAGAGAAACTGTTATAGGCTCTTGAAACGAAGTTGAAGATGCCAGTTTCGCTGACCGGCTCGTTGCCGGTGTTTGAGCCTTCTTGCAGCAGAGAATTTGAGTCTGTCTCTTGAGCAATATGTTCAGGATAATGATTGGTTCTCTTGAGTGTAGAAATACTATCAGATACACTTCGACCCCATTGGCGGCCATATTTGGCGGAGGAGGAAGCGGTGCTGCTGGGATACACGAACATGCTAACAGTGACGCTTCGACGCCAGAGACGGGCGTATTTTTCGGAGGAGGAGGTGGCGCTGGTGGTGGTGGTGGTGATGAGCAAGCCAGTACCAAGAGTGTCGCCATCATGCTTGTTAGTACTTGAATGGAACATTTTCTTCGGAAAAATTGGAGGGAAGAAGCAAAAGAACCAAAACCAGAAACAACTGCCAAGCAGACTGATAGACAGACTCTGAAACAGAAGCTTTAATAAATTCTCATTTAACGGTCGGATGAAGCAAAAGCTTCAGGATTTCTGAATACATTCCCAGAAGAAAGTATTTCGTGTTTAAAAGATGTCTGGAACGTTTTTACAAGAAGGAAGCAAAGCAAGACTATGCTGATAAAAATAAGTTCAGAGACGAGAAAAGACTATGCTGGTTGGAGAACAGGCTTCTGAGAAATCGGATTTTGGCACAAAAAAGGAAGGAAAGGCACAAATTTTGATGGCAACGATTGGTATTTTGAGAAAGATTTTTGTTTGGGAAATGAGATGAGAAGGAAGACTTGTCTTCTGCGAGACTTTTATAATACGACCTGAAATTACCATGTAACAGACCTGAAGATACCAAGAAAACATCCCTTGGAAAATAGTGACAATTAGTTTCTCGAACTTTAAGTTGATTTAAGAATAAAATTGGATACGATGAGTTCTTCTTTTAGTAATTTCCTTCGAATCAAAAATTAAATAATGATTTTTAAAATTCTAAAATAATAGTACTAAATTTACAATTCAAATATAATAATAAAACTACAATCTAATGCCTAAGTCTATAAAACAAAAATTTATTAGGAAGAGAAAAAACAACAATTAATAAAAAAAGTTAGATCTCGAATATAATTTTATCATTTATACTGTCATAAATTTTAAATTGTATTTAGAAATATAAGTCTAATATTATTTATTTTAATTTTTCTAGTAGTATCATTCAATATGCTATAGTTCCGTTGCTTGCGAGAACTAACGCCTGCTAGGGAAAACCTGTGTCAATGGCACAATATAGTCATCCGCGTTTACACCGCGTGAGGCGATTAGAGCCAAGCTCTTATTTCATTTTGTGGCGAGACTGGCAATATAATCTTCACCAACTCTTAAATTAATTTTTATACTTCTATCAGTCTGAGCTCGAATAAGTTCAAGGCAGTCCATCATATGTGACGTCCATAAAGGGTTTCTGTTATTTTTTTATTTTAAAAAATTGTAAAGTCAATGTAATATATCCAAGGTGCAGGCACAGCTAATTAATTCATCAAGTTAAAAATATTTACAAGTCAAATCTTTAAATGAAAAAGAATGCTCACTACAACTAAATTTCATGATTATAGTACAAGATTAACAACACTAATACAAGAAGATTTATGTGTGCAAAGTTAGAATCCATATCACTCCATTGGAGAAGGGCCATCCTCAGCTCCGGCATCATCATCCTGTACACTACGTAGCATGATAGCAGTCAGCATTAGCTTACCGGCGTCTGGGAAGTCCTTATGCTGCATCTGTTATGCACAAGCGGAAGCGATAACCAACAGAATAACCCAAAATGCACAACACAACTATGCCAGATTTGAATATAATAGCAACAAAAGAGGCAACAAATCAACCACAATGTAGAAATAGAATACACACCAGGATTTAACGAGGTTCGGTATTAGTACCTACGTCCTCGGGCGCCGCTGAAGAAACTTTCCACTATCTTCAAAGAGAATTACAAACTTTTGGGACACAATACAAATACCACAACTATTGGGTCAAACTGCAATTACTTGAATAGTTGGGCCAAACTGTAATTACCCAAACAATTGGGCAATACTACAAATACCCAAAACAAAGGGAAAAAATAAATATTACAAACTTTAAGGTCCTTAATGCAAGGCCCTTAAACTATGAGGTCTTATATGTGAGACCTTACAAATAGAGGGGGTGGAGGATATTTCACTTGGAACACTCATAACTCTCCTACTTGGCTTCTTTTATAAGCCCAAAAGAGTCCCAAGTATTTCTATTTGAGCAATGTGGGATCCCTCACATTGCTTATAGCATTGGCTAAAGAGCCAATACTCCAACAATTCTCCAACTTGGCGATTTAGCCAATCCACCACAATACTCTTCTTTTTCCCATATTCTCTATCACAGCAGCAACGCCTCCAAATGCGCCCAATGGCGCAGTCAAACAGGCACAATGTTGATCAAGTCCAAACAATGACTGAACTTGATCGCTGTCACAACCTTAGTCAAAATATCTGCGGGATTCTCGGCAGTCCCAATCTTCTGAAGTAAGATTCTCCCTTCATCAATGATCTCCCGCACAAAATGATACCGAACATCAATATGCTTCGTACGAACATGGAACACTGGATTCAACGCTAAGTGGATAGCACTCTGACTGTCAGAATAAAGAGTGATCTTCTTCTGCCCAAGTCCCAATTCATCCAGCAATCCCTGTAACCAAATAGCTTCCTTCACAGCCTCTGTCATAGCCATATACTCTGCCTCTGTAGTAGACAAAGCTACTGTAGACTGTAAAGTAGACTTCCAACTCACTGGTGCTCTTGTAAGAGTAAACACATAACCGGTGGTCGACCGACGTTTATCCAAATCACCAGCATAATCTGAATCAACATAACCAATAGCATACTGACCACATGTATCATCTCTCTCAAACACTAAGCCAACATCTACTGTTCTCAACAAATACCGTAGAATCCATTTCACTGCTTGCCAATGTCCTTTACCAGGATCATGCATATACCTGCTCACAACTCCAACTGCATGTGAAATATCGGGTCTCGTACATACCATGGCATACATCAGGCTACCAACTGCATTAGCATACGGAACTCGAGACATGTACTCTCGTTCCTCATCTGTACTAGGAGATAAAGATGCACTAAGCTTCATATGAGGAGCAAGTGGGGTACTTACAGTTTTGACTGCTCTGTAATGCCAAACCGCTGTAATACCTTCTTCAGATACTGCTTCTGAGTCAAACAATTCTTGCTTCTCCCTCTATCTCTGCTAATCTCCATGCCAAGAATCTTCTTAGCTTCACCCAAATCTTTCATCTCAAACTCTCGATTCAACCGAGTCTTCAAATTTGCAATTTCTTCGACATTCGTCGAAGCTATCAACATATCATCAACATACAAGAGTAGATAAATGAAAGAACCATCATGTAGCCTATGAAAATACACACAATTATCAAATTTGCTTCTTGTGTACCTCTGACCCATCATAAACCGATCAAATCGCTTATACCACTGTCTGGGAGATTGCTTCAAACCATAAAGCGATCTTTTCAGTTTACAAACCAAGTTTTCCTTACCAGCAACTCTGAATCCTCTGGCTGAGTCATATAGATTTCCTCTTCCAAGTCACCATGTAAAAATGCAGTTTTTACATCAAGTTGAACTAGTTCCATATTCATCTGAGCTACCAAGGCCAACAAAATTCTAATGGAAGAATGTTTCACAACTGGAAAAAATACCTCATTGTAGTCAATTCCTTCCCTCTGAGCGTAGCCTTTAGCCACCAACCTTGCCTTGTAGCGGACGTCATTCTTGTCAGGAAATCCATCTTTTTTTGCATATACCCATTTGCACCCAATTGCCTTTTTACCCTTCGGTAGTTGAGCTAGCTCCCAAGTTTCATTCTTCTGAAGAGACTGCATCTCTTCCCTCATAGCTGTCTTCCACTCATCAATTTCAGAACATCTGACTGCCTCTCTATAAGTGGAAGGAACATCAGCATATACAATTGGAAGTGCATAGGCCACCATATCAGCAAATCGAGCAGGTCTGCGAATCTCACGTCTTGGCCTATCAATTGCAATAGATTCTTGTTGCTGTTGAGGTTCCTGAGTAGAACCCTCACCATCATCTCCCAAATCTCCCTCTGTCATAGGAGTACCATCATCTGTCTCAACAGATCTAACTGGGTTCAATGTCGTCGTTTCAAACTCCACCTGCTGCTGAGTATGCTCCACCTGCTGTGGAGTACCATTCACCTTTGTCTGGTTTTCTGATTTCTTCAACATTGAAGACTCATCAAATGTCACATCTCTGCTGGATATAATCTTCCTCGAACTAGGACACCAAAGACGATATCCTTTTACTCCTGAAGCAAATCCCAAGAAAATCGCTTTCTTGGCTCTAGGATCCAGCTTAGATTCTTTCACATGATAATATGCAGTGGAACCAAAAACATGTAAAGAATCATAATCAGAAACAGGTTGTCCAGACCATACCTCCAATGGAGTTCTATCACCAATAGCAGCTGATGGTAGACGATTAATGAGATGACACGCATAAGTCACAGCCTCAGCCCAAAACTCTTTGCCCAACCCAGCATTGGATAACATACACCGAACTTTCTCCAGCAATGTCCGGTTCATGCGTTCTGCCACCCCATTCTGCTGTGGTGTACCTCTAACAGTAAAATGACGTACAATACCTTCATCTTGACACAATTTCAAAAACTGATCACTGCAATACTCACCACCATTATCTGTTCTGAGATGCTTGATCTTCTTACCAGTCTGTGTCTCAATCATCTTTTTCCATTTAAGGAAAACACGGAGTACATCATCTTTTGATTTCAAACAGTACACCCAAGTTCTTCTGGAAAAGTCATCAACAAAAGTAACAAAGTAGTGCCTACCTCCCATAGATGCGGTTTTAGTAGGTCCCCACACATCTGAGTGAACATAATCAAGAATACCCTTGGTATTATGAATAGCGGTGCCAAATTTTACTCTCTTCTGCTTTCCCAGAACACAATGCTCACAGAAATCCAGCTTGCAGGTCTTTGCACCTTTCAATAAGCCTCGTTTCACCAAACTGAATAAGGCTTTCTCACCTGCATGTCCCAAACGCATATGCCACAGTCTCGTGATCTCTGAATCTGTATCATTATCAGAAACCATAGCAGCTGATCCAATAACCGTATTACCATTATAGTAATACAAGTTGTTCCTCCTAGTGCCTTTCAATACCACAAGAGCGCCTGAAGTGACCCTCAGAATACCATCTCGAATAGATATACCACAGCCTTTAGATTCCAAGGCTCCCAAAGAGATGAGATTCTTCTTCAACTTCGGTACATACCGAACATCTGTCAGAACTCTAGTCAGTCCATCATGATTCCTCAAACGGATCGAACCTATCCCAGCATTATGGCAAATATCATCATTGCCCATATACACACCTCCACAATCAAGCTCCTCAAACTGAAAGAACCAATCCCGATGTGGACACATATGATAAGTACAACCCGAATCCATAATCCACTCATCAGAAACAGAAGTGGACGGATGACCAACTAGACAATTATCTGAATCACTATCATCCTCACGCTCAACAACACATGCATCAGAAACAGCCTTGCCCTTATCTTTTTTTTTCAACTTAGGACAATCTTTCTTCCAATGCCCTTTGTCGCGACAAAAGGCACACTCATCTTTTCCTAATCTACCCCTCGACAAAGATTTTCCCCTTTTTCCTAGTTTCCTACTATAACTACGCCCTCTCACTGTCAATGCATCTAATGACTCATCCCTATGTTCCCTTTGGTCTTTCTTACGAATTTCATAATTCAACAAAGCAGAACAAACTTATTCAAAAGACAGTTTATCTTTCCTATGGATAAGAGTAATGCATAAATGATCTAATTCATCCGGAAGTGAGCCAATCAATAGCATAGCCTTAATTTCATCTTTGAAGGTTTCATCTAAGTTTAACAAATCAGCAATAAACTTATTAAACTCATCAATATGAGAACTGATGCTCGTACCTGGTTTCAACTGGAGACTGAACAATCTCTTCAATAGATACAGCCGATTCTCATTGCTTTTCTTCATATATTTGTTTTCCAGCGCCTTCCACAATTTGTTTGCAGATGTCTCCTTAGTGAACGGATACTTTTGTTCTCTACACAAACAAGAGCGAATCAACCCACAAGCTTTTATATTCAGCCTGTCCCAATCTCTTGCACTGATATCTTCTGGTTTTGTTTCTTCCAGAACAATATCCAAATCCTGCTGATACAACCCGTCCAACACCTCACTCTGCCATAAGCCGAAATTATTTCGACCATCAAATTTTTCAACATCTATTTTTGCATTTGTCACAGTCACTGTCTTCTCAGATACAGTAGATGATGAAGCCATTACTACCTCTCACAAACAAGCTCGATACACAAATCACCAATAACCAAGCTCCAAACAAACTATTATATTCAATAACTAGCAATCCAAAATCAACAGCCAGAACAGTAGTAAGTGCTTCAATGAAATAGCCACTAACTACCCAAAACCTTCGGCTCTGATACCAATTGTTATGCACAAACGGAAACGATAACCAACAGAATAACCCAAAATGCACAACACAACTATGCCAGATTTGAATATAATAGCAACAAAAGAGGCAACAAATCAACCACAATGCAGAAATAGAAAACACACCAGGATTTAACGAGGTTCGGTATTATACCTACGTCCTCGGGCGCCGCTGAAGAAACTTTCCACTATCTTCAAAGAGAATTACAAACTTTTGGGCCACAATACAAATACCACAACTATTGGGCCAAACTGCAATTACCCAAATAGTTGAGCCAAAATGTAATTACCCAAACAATTGGGCAATACTACAAATACCCAAAACAAAGGGGAAAAAAACAAATATTACAAACTTTAAGGTCCTTAATGCAAGGCCCTTAAACTATGAGGTCTTATATGTGAGACCTTACAAATAGAGGGGGTGGAGGATATTTCACTTGGAACACTCATAACTCTCCTACTTGGCTTCTTTTATAAGCCCAAAAGAGTCCCAAGTATTTCTATTTGAGCAATGTGGGATCCCTCACATTGCTTATAGCATTGGCTAAAGAGCCAATACTCCAACAGCATCAATATTGCTTCTACAGAAGAACTTGCGTCCTTCAAAACCTCAACTTCCATGTTTCCTTGTCTCAGTGGCAACACTTCATCGAATCCTTCGTCAATGGTTTCTGCATTGGGTCCATAGCACCTACTTGATGCCTGGAACAGTAAAGTGTCTCTCAGTTGTTGTAATGTTTCCTCATCGCTCCAACCTTCTCCTAAAGATGCTCGATAAAGTTGTGCCCAATCATCCTGATTCGCAGCATTTTTCCAGCACTCCTCCAAAAGGTTTCTGTGGCTCTTACGAAATGAGGAACTGGTCCAGGCAAACACATCAAAAGCACGTAATGCAAGCTCGGGGTTTCCACTTTTAAGGCATATCTCTATCAGTTCCTCTGGACGAAGAAGCGATCCTCCAACATATTGCTTCACTTCATCAGCAGGAAGAACTTTAAAGATTTCTTCCTACAAGAGACAAAGGAAAAAGCTGGGACTAACAATAAATAGATAAAGAAATAAAATTAAATATGTGCCAAGATTTACAAATTGTTGGGACCATCGAACGAGAATGGGAGAAAGACTAGCCAATGAATAGAATGTATTCCAACGGTTCAATTGATTGCTGTTGCAACAATGTCGCACAAAAAACATTTTGGAACTTGAATAGTACAGACACAAGAGGAAATGTATAAAACAGCATCCTTATAATTATTTCTATTATTAAAAACAATAATATATAACAATAGAGACAAGTAAAAGGACCTTCCAACAAGAGAAAGAATACTGCAATTACAATTGCTTTCCTTAACATACCTGCAGTTTCAAAATTTTTGAATCAGCTTCGATGCGGTTTAATCTCACTGCAGAGTCAGCATCCTTACCTAATCATATAGTTTAAAATTATTAAAAAAAACAAAAAGGTTAGCAAGAAGAATAAAATTTTGGTATCAAATCACCAGGACCTGGATAGACCTGAAGAGAAGGGACGTATGTTAAAAACAAAATGAAAGCAGGCGGGAAAATTAAAGAACAATGATTGGTTTGTAGAATCTTTCAACCAGCTCCTCATCCAGAAGAAGGTTGTACCCATGAAGATATATTTTAACACTGTTTCAGAAAAATCCTGAACAGATGCCACAAAAGCTGAGGAACAATGTTTATGAGCTGAGGCAAGCAATTCAGATCTTAAAAAACAATAAGAATTATGGTGATAGTTTGAAACCAAGGTTGTACCCATGAAGAGATATTTTAACACTGTTTCAGAAAAATCCTAAACAGATGCCTCAAAAGCTCCACACACCTCCCCCTCCCCCCAAAAAAAAAGCAAAAGCAAAAAAAAAAAAAAAAAAAAAAGGAATTAGGGACTTCTAATTTTGTCAGGTTTAAAAAGTAGTCAATATAAGTCCAAAAGTGAGCCAGACTTGGTAGGTTTCATTTTGCATTATGTTCAAACACACTTAATTTGCTTATGGTTACTGACAGCTCAATTGAATTACAATTTCTGGAAACCCGGTGCCCAACTTAGCTTAACGGTTTTGTTGGAAAAATACATATAGCTACTGTAACAGGCTGTTGAGGAGAGATTTGTGGTGAAATAAAATTCAGATAAGGGATTCAAATTTTTTGTTGTAATCCCATGTAAGTCAATGTACAAAGATAAAAAAGAAAGACCTCAACTTCAGAGTACACGGAAACTTGCCCACTGAAAGCAGAAACAATAGAATGCAAGATATATATGACAGAGCTGAATAGTTGTCAGACCTGCCATGAGAGCAATTTTTGCAAGATTCAGAAAGCGCCTTCTGTCTGCCAATGATCGTTCTACAGTAACATGGTCAGTGTCTTCATCATCTTCGGCTGCCACAACAGAGCCCTCACCTTCAGAGAGAGCCAACAGATGAAGAGTTTCTGATGCTGCAGAAAACTGATGAAGAAACACTTCATGAAGCCAGAGGAGATCCCGGTGATACTTAACAAAAACAGATAGCTCTTTTGGGAACTCCTCCCCAAGCCTTAGGAGCTTGGAAAATTGCCTCCTTTTATACAGTTGTTTAAAAACAAACTGGCAGAAGCCTCCTTGCGGTCCCATGCCCTCATGCTGTGAAACAAATCATCTTATTATATTATCTTAGAACAACAAAAGCATCAAATAAAACAAAATGTACGTGTAATACAAGTTATCTAAAAGAGAGAAAACAAAAGAAACATACAAATAGCACAATATATAAAATTGATTAGAAGCAGCTGCATCTATTAATTCAAATAACAATCGACCATACACCAAGTTTACCAATATTTTGTTAATTAATTCATGAGTATAAGCTAAGAATTAGCATTTACTGAATAGTGTCAGGTATACTAGTTTCGAAGACGAGAAAATTTAGCATCCCACTTTACATTATAAAATAACATATGTGTTTTCTTTCTTTTTCAAATGATTGCAAGTCTGTCATTATAAAAACACAAAAAAGGATAAATTGTTGTTATGCACCTGTATGCCACACCAAAAACAACAATAGAACATCTCCAGATAATGAAGAACAAAAATCAAATACATGACCAAAAAAGGAAAAAAAAAATTGTACCCATACCATAAGATTCGTAAGCAATTCCGAATCATTGAGGTCACAACATATTTTCCACATTGTATCATATCCTTCATGCCCTTTTGCAATGGACAGCAAGCTCGAGGAAAGCTTTTTAAGAATTTCTACGTATTTTTCTTCAGCAGCTTCGTTTATGTCCTGCCACAACAATGGGTTTAGGAATGCCTGTATATCCACCTACTAGGATCAAGAGTAAAATTGAGTTGGAAAAACATTAACCTGGTAGTCAACAGAATCTTTGACTTGTTGATAGAGGGAGTCTAAAAGCGCATCCCGTCTAGTACAGTATTCATTTAATAGACCTTTGTGCTCCTCTCCACGCTCAACTCTAACTGTGATAGCAACAGTGTATCCTTCAAGTAAAAATTCAGCCAGTTCTTGTAAATGAGCATATACCTCTGATTTTGCAGATGTATCAAGTCTAGGTACTTCGTTTACCAGTTGAAGCATAAAAGAAGCAACACTCCACATCCCATTACGCACCGCAGGTTTCGAATACCAAGGTGTTAAGCCCTCAGGTGGCGGATACCACATGTGATGCTCATCTCTGTAGTGCATGGCTGTGCGAACAATAGTAACACATGCATTTGAGAGTTCACATGCTCTCTGGATCTGAATCTGATATGGCTGCTCTAACTGCCACAGTAAGAGCTCTTGCCAAGATGCTAATCTTTCCTTGAGGTCTTAGTAAAATTCTCTCTAACATCTTCATCAGCATGCCCACCGAAACATTGCCTTTAAGTTCAGGAAGTCCTTCAGCATCTCCTTTGTGGTTCCTAAACAATAAGCATGTAAATGCCACAAGAACAATAATTAGAGATACAACAAGGGAAAGATTATCTATATAAGCATTTGGCTTTTCTATCAGAGCATCTAGCAGTTTCTTCTTTCTCGGATCCTCGATCACCAAGTTCAGAATCTCACTTAATGCCCTATCATCGGCCACCGTTGTCACAAGCATGCTACCATCCCCATTCGTTACCTTTGAGCCATAAAAGAGGAACGGGTTGCGGTCACTATCAATTTTAGGGTGAAGCGCGTCATCCAGTTCTAATCCATTGCTGCTCACAACCAAACCATCAGCTGGAACTTGATTCCCCTTTTTCAGATGCACTATATCGCCTGGTACAAGTTTGGATATGGTGACGGATTGTTTCTGTCCGTTCCTTTGGACTTCCACTTTCAATTTGTTTTTCTCCTTCCGCAAATTCTCCAGCTTTCTTTATCGGCGAAAGTTAGCAACTGCTTGGAATGTTACAAGCATGAAAACTGCCATAAGTGTGGCAAACCCATCATGCCACCCGTACCTGTTGCATTAAATAAGACAGGCAATCAAAATAAAATACTCTAAACACCTCAAAAATTGAATAAATACAACTAAAACTGCTCTTAATAGCAAGAGAGGTAGCCACAAAATAAAAGATCATATTACGAATAAATTCTACTTATGTTATCAATTGGAAATAAGCGGCATACAAAGATTAACATGATACGTAAATATTAGTACCATTAAGACCCTAACTTAACCTATAATTATCACTACTCATATATTCCTAGATATTAGTATCACTACTCATATATTCCTAGATATTAGTGTTAGGAGATTGAACACTCCTACCGCAGCTCAAATAAAAGATAAGAAACAAATTGTTATGTTAGAAATAACAATTTGGGTGGCACTGCCCTCCACAATAAATAAAATAGACAACTTGGGCGGCTCAGCCTTACCATAGTAAATAAATTAAAGGCAATTAAAGAAAATAAAGACACAAATATTTAACGTGGTAAAACCCTCAATTTGAGGGAAACCTCCACGGGACAAGACCGAAAATATTTCACTATAAAGAAAAATATTACAATCTCTCTCACAATTAAAATGGAGGAGATTACAAGGGAGGAAGAAGAGAAAAGCTTAATACAGAAGCTTGGTACAAGTGTAAGGGGAGGAGGAGGCTTTATTATATAGCCTCGCCTCCCCACTTTGATTTTGAATCCCACCGATGTGGGATTGTGTGAAGGCAGTGTGAAAGGCAAAATGCCTTCACACCTTACACTTCACATTCTCCCACTTGAAGGCATTTTTCCTTTCAGTCTTGTCTCTATACATGCTGCTCACATCTCTAACAGGCCACAAGACGTTCTACACCAGATGAACTTGTCAGCATTGATTGGTTTGGTTAATGCATCTGCTATGTTGTCCGTCGTGTGGATTTTCTGCATATCCACTATTCCATCTTCCACTACTTCTCGTACATAATGATATTGAACTCCTATGTGCTTCGTTCTTGAATGAAAGGCTGGATTCCTTACGATATGCAAGGCACTCTGACTGTCACAAAACAAAGAAATCTTCTCTTGTTTGTGCCCGAGTTCCTCCAATAACCTTTTGATCCAAACAGCTTCCTTGCAAGCTTGTGTAGCTGCCATATACTCTGCTTCTGTTGTAGATAGAGCCACAACAGTTTGAAGTTTAGATACCCAGCTCACAGCACCTCCTGCAAGTGTAAACACATAGCCTGTAGTGGACTTCCTTTTGTCAATATCTCCTGCAAAATCTGAATCAACATAGCCATTGACAATGAACTCTGATCCCCCATAGCATAGTGCAGCATCAGAGGTTCCTTTGATGTATCTAAGGATCCTCTTAACAGAATTCCAATGCTCTCTCCCGGATTAGCCATGAATCTACTGACCGCTCCCACTGCTTGTGCAATGTCTGGTCTTGTACAAATCATAGCATACATTAGGCTCCCTACTGCTGATGCATACGGTACTCGAGACATTTCCATCCTCTCCGCTTCATTGCTAGGACTCATACTTGAGGATAATTTATGATTAACAGGAAATGGGGTAGAAATTGGCTTACAATCTTGCATGTTGAAGCGACGCAAGATTTTCTTCAAGTAGTTCTTTTGAGATAGCCAAATCTTCCTGTTTTTTCTGTCTCGGTGAATTTGCATCCCTAGAATCTTGTTTGCCGGTCCTAAATCCTTCATTTCAAAACCCCTAGCCAATTGTGCCTTTAATTCTTGGACCTGATCTTTGTTGGTGCCTGTTACCAACATATCGTCCACGTACAACAGCAAAATGATAAAGTCTTCCTCAAACCTCTTGTAATAAGTACAATGATCTGAACTGAGTCTGTTGTACCCAAGGCTGATGATGAATGAATCAAATCTCTTGTACCAACACCTTGGCGCCTGTTTTAAGCCGTACAGAGATTTGGTCAACCTGCAAACCAAGTTTTCTTTTCCTTCTTTAACAAAACCTTCCGGTTGGAGCATATAAATTTCTTCTTCAAGTTCTCCATGAAGAAATGCAGTTTTTACATCTAACTGCTCTAAGTGTAAGTCAAAAGTAGCACACATAGCCAAGACTACTCGAATTGTTGTAAGTCTTACCACAGGAGAGAATATCTCATTGAAATCAACTCCTTCTTTCTGAGCATATCCTTTGACCACCAGTCTAGCACGATACCGCTCCACTTGATCATTCCCATCACGTTTGATCTTGTAGACCCATTTGTTTCCGATGGCTTTTCTTCCATGTGGTAGTGGCACAAGATCCCATGTCTTGTTTTTGTCTAAAGCTTCCATCTCTTCATGCATTGCTGTCATCCATAGAGATGCATCAGAACTTTTTATAGCCTCCTGAAAGGTTGAAGGCTCCCCATCTTCTGTTAGGAGACAGTATGCAACATTGCTCGCCATCACATATTCTGAGTGCCAAGAAGGTTCCCTTCTTTCTCGAGTTGATCGACGGACTTCAGGTGCTTCAGACTCAACTGGTTCTTGATCATCGTGTTCTGGTATTGCTTCAGAAGAAACTGTTTCTTCCTGTATTGATACAGTCTCAACATTTTTCTTCGTGCTATCACTTTCTTCACATTTAAACATGTCTTCTATAAAGACAACATCCCTGCTGATGACAATCTTATGGGCAGTAGGATCCCATAAGCGATACCCCTTTACTCCATCAGCATATCCCAAGAAGATACATTTCCTGGATTTTGGATCCAGCTTCGTTCTTTCTTGGTCATGATACATCACATAAGCAGGACATCCGAAAATATGAAGGGAGGAATAATCAGTTGGCTTACCGGTCCACATCTCCATAGGTGTCTTCATCTCAATTGCTGTTGATGGAGACCTATTTATCAAGTAACAGGCTGTAGTGGCTGCTTCTGCCCAAAATGTCTTGGGTAGACCTGCAGTCCTTAGTAATGCTCTCATTTTTTCTGCGAGAGTTCTATTCGTCCGCTCTGCCACTCCATTTTGTTGTGGTGTGTAAGCAACTGTCTTCTGCCGTTTCACACCTTCTTTACTACAAAATGTGTCAAACTCCTTGTTGCAGAATTCTCTCCCATTATCTGTCCTCAAACACTTGATCCTTTTTCCGGATTCAAGTTCCACTTGTGCTTTGAAGGCTTTGAATACAGGAAATACATCTGACTTTTTCTTGATGACATATACCCAACATCTCCTAGAATAATCATCCACAAACAATAAAAAATAGTTTGCTCCTCCTAGGGACGTAACCGGTGATTCCCAAACATCAGAATGAATCAAGTCTAGAATGTTTTTACTCTAGCAATAGATCTGCTAAAACTCAGTCTACTCTGCTTGCTAATAACACAATGCTCACAGAATGGTAAACTTACAGTTTTAATTCCAGGAAGCAGTTTTCGATCAGAGAGAATCTTCAAACCCTTTTCGGACATATGGCCAAGTCTTCGATGCCATATCATAGACAATTCTTCTCCAGAACTAGCAACCGCTGTTTCTGCCTCCTGAACCGTTTCTCCATGGAGCATGTATAGGTTAGCAGCAATCTTTTCTGCCTTCATCACCACAAGTGCGCCTCTGACAACCTTCATGATCCCATTTTTCGTATGGAATTCACATCCGAGGTCATCCAACTGTCCCATCGATAGCAAATTTTTCTTCAAGCCAGTCACATGTCGTACATCTTGGATAGTGCGAATCGTATCATCAAACATTTTTACTTTGATGGTTCCAATACCAGCGATTTTTAAGGCATGATCATCACCCATGTACACAGACCCTTCTGAGATAGGTTTATATTGATAGAACCAATCTCTTCTAGAAGTCATATGCCATGTTGCTGCTGAATCAATTAACCATATATCAGCAAACCTTTTTCTGCCTTCCACAACTGTTGTTGCCTCGCTGCACAAGATTTCGCCATTCCCTGAAGTACTTGCTACACAACCCTGAGATCCTGACGACTCAGATTCTTTTCCTTTGCTGTTTCCCTCTCCATTCTTCTTAAGATGCCAACACTCGTTTTTCACGTGCCCTTGCTTTCCACAATGGTAGCATTTAATAAACTTCCTTCCTTTAGACTTTCCCCTGTTCTGATTGTGACTCCCACTGGAACCACGTTCCCTTGATCTCCCTCTGTTGGCGGATAAAGCCTCTGCATGTTGAGAAGTCATTATTCTGTCTTCCTTGTTTTTACGTCTGCTTTCTTCTTCTAAGACAGCAGCCGCAACATCATTAAAGACTAGAGATGACTTCATTGAACCATTTGCCAAGTTGAGGATGAGATTATCATATGAATCAGGTAGACTCTGAAGTAGAAGCTCAGCACGTTCCTTCTCTTCTATGTTATGCTCCATGGTTGAGAGTTGAGAGAATAACGTCTTCAAAGTGTTGATATGTTCAGTCACCGGAGTGGTTTCTGACATACGAAGAGTGTACAGCTTCCTTTTCAAGAAAATTTTGTTGTGTAGAGATTTGGCTTCATACAAGCTTGTCAAAGTATCCCAAATCTCCTTTGCAGAGTTTAATTCTTGAATACTTGACAGCACTTCATCTGCAACTGCTAGATGTAGACTTGCCATCGCATCACCATCTATCTTCTCCCATTTATTTTCATCTTGCATATTTTCCGGTCTTCCATCAATTGCTTCAAGGCAATTTTCTTTTCTCAAGATAGCCTTTATTTTAATTTTCCATAGCCCAAAGTTGTTTCCATCGAACTTCTCTATCTTGAATTTGGCTGCCATTTGTCTTGCAGTGAACAGTACCGTATATGTGAACAGTACCCTTGAATAGTATCGTATACGTGAACAGTAACAGTATCCGTATACGTACACCACTGCTAAACAGTAACCAAGAATAGTAGTAAGTGCCGGTACGATTTAATATACACCAGGAAAGCTTCCAGGAAACACTGGAGGGGTCACAAGCGGTCCCACTTAAAATCCAGTCTCCTTAGACTCTTATCGTCTTTTTGACAAAGTTTTCCTAGACATGTATATAACCATACAAGTAACCACTCACTGTCCTAACCCTTGGCTCTGCCTTCGCAACCTTGCTCTGATACCACTGTTAGGAGATTGAACACTCCTACCGCAGCTCAAATAAAAGACAAGAAACAAATTGTTATGTTAGAAATAACAATTTGGGTGGCACTGCCCTCCACAATAAATAAAATAGACAACTTGGGCGGCTCAGCCTTACCATAGTAAATAAATTAAAGGCAATTAAAGAAAATAAAGACACAAATATTTAACGTGGTAAAACCCTCAATTTGAGGGAAACCTCCACGGGACAAGACCGAAAATATTTCACTATAAAGAAAAATATTACAATCTCTCTCACAATTAAAATGGAGGAGATTACAAGGGAGGAAGAAGAGAAAAGCTTAATACAGAAGCTTGGTACAAGTGTAAGGGGAGGAGGAGGCTTTATTATATAGCCTCGCCTCCCCACTTTGATTTTGAATCCCACCGATGTGGGATTGTGTGAAGGTAGTGTGAAAGGCAAAATGCCTTCACACCTTACACTTCACAATTAGTATCACTAAGTGCTGTCTCAACCTATGATCACCGCTGCTCATGTCACCTCCTAAAAAGACTGCAATAAATGCAAAAAATTAAGAGTTAATAAATACATGAACTGACCTTCACTTACATAAAAATAGGAAAAACTAATAAAAAAATAGTAACATTTTCCATTAACTTTAACAGTACCTGTAACCTTCCTCCATGATTCCATTAGGGAAAGACAGCCCAGCTGATATTAATAAGAGAAGAATGGTCAATCTGTTGCTAGCGTCCCATAAAAAGTAGAAAAAGTTTTTTCTTTGAGCGTCCAATGTTACTTCTTTTGATGGGTCTTGAGCTTGAACACCATCAATTCCATTCTCCAAGTGAGAACGAAACACATGTGCGACTCTTTGAATGCTCCCGAATTCCTTCAGCGAGTTCAGCTTCCTCTGTTTTACAATATCCCGAACAACAGCCTGCAGTTTAGCCTTTTCTTCGCTCTCGTTACACCCAGTTGGAATGTCAACGTCAATGACATGCTGGTCAACAGGAGCAACAGGAGTAGCTCTCCTGAGAGAGATGAAAATGCTAACAGTAACAACATGAAAGCTTCGACGCCAGACGCTAGCGTATTTGTCTGAGGAGCAAGTGGTGCTGCTCGTGCTAATGAGCAAGCCAGCACTGAGAGAAGTAGCGTCGCTGTCGTCGTTAATAGTTGCCTGAAACATGTTGCTTCGGAGGAAGAATTTAAAACGCAGAACCAGAAACAATTAATTAATTAATTAATTGATACAACAAATTCAGACAAGGGGTGTTGTGAAAGATTACAGCCAAATTCAAAACCAGAACCAAACAAAGGTTGATCAACAAAGAAAAGCACAACTATTTTTTACGACAATCGAAAAAACAATTTTTCTAGTTGCATTAATCGATGTTTCGCCTCAATTGTCCGAAAGCGCGTGGAAGAAAGAAGCGAATTGTGTTGTTAATACATTTGGTCGGTGGCTTTTGCAATTACGTAAAATAGTAATATTAAAATCTCTCATATTTTTATTACAAAAATTATTAAAATATATTTTTAAGAAAAAATTTATTAAATTCAAGTAAATAATTTATTTATTTATACTTTTTAAATAATTTTAAAACTATTTAGATAAAAATATACAAATTCTTTATATTAAACAACTATAATACAATATAATTAAGTCAATAGACAATTAACTTATATCTTAACTTTTTTTATTTTTATTTTTCATTATTTCATACTATTATCTCATATTAAAATTTATTAATTGAATCATATAAGTTAATTGTATATTATTCCAATCGTTCATACAATTTTTTTCGAAAAGATTTCTTCAAAATTTTTGAGTTTTAAAAGGATCTTTTAATTCTATGCAATGCAAGAAACATCTTATAGTAGTTATAAAGTATGTAAAATATTTTTTCTATTTTATAAAAATATTGAATATTGAATATTTGTCTTCTAACTCATGGTGTCCTCATGAAGAAATTTCTAAGTTCATCTTTCAACAAAAATTCTCATTAAATAAAATCATTAAAAGCAATAAAATGCTCAAAATAAAATCCAATTTTTTATTCACCAAACAGGGATGAAGCTTTTTCGTGGCGACTGGGGCTGGTGGCCCATACTGAGAAAAAGAATAGTTAATAATATCAACCATATCTTTACTAACTCTTAACCTTTTTTTTCCTCAAAAAAAGAAGAAAGATTTCTTCCTCCACACGGATGCCTCTAAGCTTTCGCAACAGAGTAAAATTTTTTGTTATTTTGTACTTTGCTGAACTTTGACGTACACTTTTTGCTTGTTCATTTCAGCTAAAATTATTTTCCCAAATCAATGTGTATCAGTGAATGCCTTGAAGTGGAGTCAGAAAAATTCCTTTTTCCTATCATCTAAGCAACAATGAGGTACATAAATGATTTATCACTTCAATTCTTTCTTCGTCAATTATGGAGATGTTTGATTTGAGGGAAAAAAAAGATGGGAAAAATGGGTCAGGAAAATTCTCTTTATTTGATTTGTTATAAAATGGACAAATCACACAAACCAGCCGTAGATTTAGGTTTAATTACACGTGCATTCACTATTTGTTATTTTTAATCATCGGATTCTCCTCACTTTCGAAAAATACATCATAGACAAACTTCCGTGATATTTTTTGTTAAATTTATGTAGTTATGTTGAATCTTCAAAGATATAATGGTCATTTATGCTATTTAATAATAAAATATAATATAATTTGACCAAAAAGAATTTAATAAGCGCCAAGTGTTTTTGGATTGATGTGGAAAAAAAAAGTTACACTGTCTCACAAAAACGTGATGAGAGAAGAAACTATGCGACTGCTTACGTAAGTGGGTTTAACGATGCCAAAGGTAGGAAGCTAATTACACCAAAATCAACAAAATAAAATAATTTTATTACCTTAAAAGATAAGTAAATATTAAAATAATAATGATCTTATACTTACAAAATAAAATCTGTCTATGTTATGGCCATAATAATATTGGGCCTAATTGTCTCTAACACAGTAAGCCCATTACTGTGGTCCATTATCTGGGTCCATTATCTGGGCCCATTATCTGGGTCCCACAATGACCCAGCCCAGCTCAATTATTTATAATACGGTAAGCCTATTACCGTATCTCATTACATGGGCCCATTACAGTAAGCCCATTACTGTATCCCATTATCTGGGCCCATTACAGTAAGCCCATTACTGTATCCCATTAGCTGGGCCTATTATCTGGGTTCCACAATAGCCCATCCCAACTCCTATATATACCCTCCGGAACGTTGCCCAAGGTAACTTTTTACATGTTGACAAATGCACATTTTCTCTGAACTCTTTATCTCTCTACAATTCCTTTAGTTTGAGAGCTTCTCTCTCTAGGAATTTCTCCCAGAGAATTCCGGAGTGCCGGATACTGACTTGAGCGTCGGAGGGTCACCGCCGGCACTAGCGCCGGCACCCCTGACCGTTTTTCTGTGCTCGCAGGACCGGACCCGACACACGACCCGAGCTCCGACCCGCTCCCCCGGCCGTCTGGAAATCGTGCATCAACAGTTGGCGCCGTCTGTGGGAAACGAACCCACGACCACATGGTAATTATCGGTTAAAAAGAAATCGCCCCAGTCCACCTTCCAGAGTTAAAAATCATCGCCCAGATGATTCCTCAATGCTTGTCTCGGAGGAGGGGACATCAGACAATCATTATGCGGAGTTCAAACGAGAAATGGATGAAAAAATCCATAAGCTGGAGAAGCTGATTAAACGTTCAGGAGGTGAAGAAGATGGTCGTCCACAATGGGAATCACCATTTGCTGAGGATATTCTAAGGGAGAGATATCCACATGGATTCCGGATGCCGCAACTTGAGCCTTATCAAGGGACGACAGACCCCAGAGAGCATTTAGACTCTTTTGTTTCGCATATGGAAATACAAGGGGTCTCAGGGGGAATCATGTGTAGAACCTTTTCCCTCACCCTTGGAGGATCAGCTAGGCAATGGTATAGAAGGCTACCAGCTGCATCCATCTCCAGCTTTGATGAACTTGCCCGCAGTTTTCTCACACATTTCAACAATATGAAAATGCGGAGTCGACCAGCGCAGAGCCTTCTTTCAATCAAGCAGGGTCGCAATGAAACCCTTCGTGCGTTCTTGAATAGATATCAGCGGGAGGTTTCACGAGTTGACCTATTTCATGATGGTTACGCCATGCAAGGCTTGGTTCAAGGAATCAGGGGGGAGCTCCCTCTAGCATGGGAATTCTCCGTCAACCTCCCATGTACCTATCAAGAAGCATTAACAAGGGTTTCTAGCCATGCTGATGCAGAGGAAATCTTTCAGGCCAATTACCCTGGGCAAACTCCGGTGGTACCCAATTCCTCGCGTACAGATAGAAGACCGTACGATAATCATAGAGGAACGCCTCATGATAAAAATCGTAAATCAGTTTCGGACCGACACTCTGCACGTAACACAATCCGAAATGATCACTTCCTGTTACAAGGGTCATCCAACCGACCCCGTCAAGAGCATCATGATCAACCTCAGGAGGAGCACCGTACATTTACGTTGCTTACCATGCCACAGCAGGATATCCTTAAGGAAATCAAGGATAAAGGCCTCCTGAAAGAACCCGCTCCCTTACGGACAAATCCAAAGGCAAGGGATAAGAGAAAGTATTGTCACTTTCACCAAGCCCATGGTCATAATACTGCCGACTGCTTCGAATTGAGGAGACAGATCGAGAGTCTCATCAAGGATGGCCAGCTGCAGGAATATATTTATCGGCCCCCTGAGTCATCCGACAAAAATGACAAAGGGAAGGAGCCGTTGGAAGAAGTAGCCACAATCTTTGGAGGGGTAATGGCCGGTTCGAGCTCCCAAGCCCGAAGGCATCTGGTCAGGCAAGCTAGAAACGACCTCACTCACCACGAGGTCAACCTGACAGCCTCTTCCACCAATGTAGGAAGTCATGACGTTATCTCCTTCTCATCGCAAGATGCGCAGGGCATCCATCACCCACATTGTGATGCCTTGGTCCTCACAGTGATAGTGGCCAACAAAAGGCTACGAAGAGTGTTGATTGACAACGGGAGCTCGGCTGACATACTGACACTGGATGCATTTGATCGGTTGGGTCTTAACCGCAAAGATATGGGAGGCATCCAGACTTCCCTGATAGGATTCACTGGAGGAAAAGTCATTCCTGAAGGAATGATCCCATTACCAGTGACCTTGGGAGAAGGTTCCCTGCAAACAACCAGGATGGTAAACTTTCTCGTGGTAGACCATCCGGGAGTGTATAATGCCATCCTTGGTCGGCCGTCACTCTATGACTTCAAGGCCGTGATGGGTGTTTATCATCATGTCCTAAATTTTCCAACACCGACTGGTGTAGGAGAAGTTAGGGGTGAACAGCGAGCCTCCCGAGAGTGCTACAATATGGCCTTTAAAGAGAAGGCACATAAGTTGTTAACAATCCGAGGAGAACCTCCCGTGGTCATAAACTAGACGGTCAAGTGCCACAAAATACTCGAGAACCCATTGACGAAGCATTATGGCTT